>CM053769.1:549859815-549896551 GCA_028658325.1 Potorous gilbertii
AAAAAAAAAAAATAATCTACAATAGCTGACTAAGTTTAAACTTCTACCAGACTTTGAATGTCTCTGCACAACCTGCTCAACCCTATTTCCTACTACACCCTCAGCATGTCCCTACTACCCTAGTTATATACCATTTTCAAATATCCATCTCCAGCATACAATATGCTCATTTGCCATTCCCATGCTCCTCCTCTTATCTCAAATAATGCTTCCCTCACCAATCACATACCTAATTACCCATTTTTTAAAAATTACTCCAGCCTTGGAAGACTCTTCCTTCTTTCTTTCATTTCCCCAAGTCCCATTATATTTATAGCTAATAACAAATGGTTTAGTGCTTAATTATATGCCCCTTTCATTTCTTCTAAATATCTGTTGCTTCAACAAGTACCTTTCTTACAGCAGAACTACAGCCACAACACAGAGATTTAGTGTTGGTGGTAGTGGTTATCTACTTCATTACAGCAAGTGTTACTCTAATGCCTCATAACACAAAGGTGTGACCTTGGCTTCATGAAAGTTATGTCAATGGGACAGAAACTGGCAGATTCTACCATGCTGGAATAACTTTAAGCACAATACTGACAAAGAACTGCATATATAAGAACAGAGAAGCTAAATTACCATGGACTATAGCAAAAACCCATGAGTTAAACACAAACACAAAATGCCCCGCAGTCTCGACTAGTCCCCTTCTGCTTCCACTGTGATGGTGATAAGGTGGCAGAAAAGGGGGCAAGAAGATGCTAGGAATTATGCTCTTTTTAGATAAACTGTAAGGCTTTACTGTTGGTATAGTGACATTTTTCAGTGTCCAACAAATGGACATGTTACCAGATAAACTGAGTTGTATTCATCTTGACAGTCTTATCATAAAAGAAACCAGAAAACAAAAGGAAGTTGCAGTTAAATGGCAACACAGCTCACAGATTCTCCTTTGAAAAGTAAATAAGAGGCAACGAGAAATATCATTGCACAAGATGGACTTCTTTTACTACAAGGCTCATGATAAATGTGGAAAAATATCACAATCACAGTAAGTACAACTTTAGGGTCAATACCTGTTACCTCCAGATGGGGAAGTAGAGCAATTCTACAAAGAACTCCATAAAACCTTCCAAATTAAATCAACATACATGTTGATATTTGGTGATTTCCATGCACAAGTGGGCATAGAGGAAGATGATTAGAAATGCTAGAAGGTATAGTCTGGGAGTAAACAAGTAATAAACAAGAGAGGCCAAAGACTTGTAGAATATACAACCTTATACTTAAATTATAGATACTTTCTTTGAGAAAAGTGTTAGAGGTGTTAGACATGGAGAGCATCAAACCTAAGAAAAATAAAATATTACATTCTGACAGGTAGGAAATGACTAATATGGGAATCATTCCCCTAATCAGCTACATACAGCTGACAACAAATTTGTTAAAGCAAAGATTAATAAAAACAGAAGAAATCATAACAATGAGAAAAAGATGGCATATAACTAAATGAACTCCAATCTGACAGCATTGCAGTAATAAATGTTATCTATCAAACTGTACGAATAAATTGTGCCAGATTTACAGAAGGAAATGAAAAAAGCCATGTGATGAGAAAGCATGGGGGGGTTGTAATCTGCATAAAAGCAAGAGTACCCATACTGATGGGGTCCACTATTCACTGAAGTTACTTATCAGTGAAATAATACCTTAGTGCTAAAACAGAGGAAAGTAAACATTTCAGTGATTTGCAGGAGTAATAACGAGTTGGCCTAAGGTAAAAACAACACTTAAAAACACATATGAATCCTTTTCCAAAATTATGGTCTTAAAGAAATTATAATAGCACCTATTTTGGGTAACTTAGTTCATTCAAAAATTTCATGGCACAAATAAATGGAAAAGTAAGATTCACTTTCTGGTCAATTTCTTAAAATTTATTTATTATTATGAAGGTCAAACTCGTTTTCATGTGCTTCCAGATAATTTAGTCTTTAAAAACAAGATTTTATTGATGTCTTATTTTTAAATCTATCCAGCTACCTTTCTTCTCTTAAACCAAGAAAACTGTTCTTTACAATAAAGAATAAAGGGAGGGAGAGGGTGGAAGCAGTTCAACTAAACAACCCATCAATTAAGTCTAACAGCATACATAGCATTCCATTTTCAAAGTCCCCCACTTCTGCAAAGAAGGGAGAAAGCTGTATTCTTATTAGATAATCTAGTCTTAAAACATACCTGTTTCTCAAGGTCTAGACCTAAACCATCTTGGGTAAGGTTATCCTGCTGTTCACTTGTTTTCTTTGCTATCATTTTCCTTAACAAATCAGAAGGCTTCATTTGTATAAGGTATTGACAAAGGAGAGACATCTGCCAAAGGAAAGACATAGGGGAGGTGAAGTATCGGTAGTACACCAAGCACTGCTCTCTGCTGGCTATCTTTTAAGTTGTCCTCTCTATGAATAAGATATTCAAGTTAATGTATAAGGCCGGCATGCTTTGGTATTGTATTTGGCGCTTTATCACTCTCCCTAGAAGTCCCTCCGATACATACACGCACGCACACACGCGGGGGTGGGGGTGGGGGGTGTATGTGCTGTCCGCTGATTACCCCCTTTACTTCAAAGTCTCTGGTGTCTTAAAAAGAGATTTACAAGTTCAGAGTTAGAAGAATGGGATTTTGTTATTTAAGGGCAAATGTTTGAATGGGCCAGAGGGCCAAAACTTCGAGTTTTTATATATACATTTACATGACAGTCCTACTTCTCTAGGGGGTAAAGAAGGTTCACTGAATCAGGTAATGGGTAGGCAATGCATAGGCAATGCTTAGGGTTGAATATATCATCACTAAATTCTTTTATTTGAAGACTGATTACCAACTGAGAGTTAACTATTAATGTGGTTCTAGTTTGCACTGGCAAAGTTCAAAAGTAAAATAGTTAAGATCAGAAGCGAGAATCCTAGCTAGTTGTTTCCTAGTTTTCCTTCCACGGGGGCAAATACCACTATCAGTCAATCACGGACAACTTAAAATTCAGACACTAGGTGTCACAAAACATTTACAAATTCAAGCCAAGTTATGTTCATTTTGAATTCAAAGAATCTCAAAATCTCAGATCTACCACTATAGAGACATTTCAATTTGTTAAGCACTTTTCCACACAATTACTGATTTACCTGCAATGTATAGGAAAACAAAATAGATGCATTCAAAGACAGGAAAATCAAATTCTTATGTCATGGCATATATCATTAACCAATACTGGATAACCAAATTTTAGCTGTTTTTAAAAAAAACTGTTTAGGACCCTAAGAAAAAGGCAAAAGAGATGTGAGAAGCAATTTAAAGACATTCTAGGCTTTCAAAATCCCAAACCAGGTCTGCACAACCAGCACCCCACTTTGGGCCTGTTGCAGAGCACCAAAGGATTTCCTCTACCTACAAAAGATGTTTTCCTCTTCCTCGGCCAACCAAAATCCTTTGGTGGGCTGAAGGCTGTGCAGGCCTGCCTTAAACCAAAAATCAACCAATAATTAAATTTAATTTACCATATAAAAAGACATTCATACCTGAAGATCACTGGCACTTGGAACATCTTCAGGTTTCCTGTCCAGAAACTTAGCAATAATCACTAGGCTGAGATGCTGTCTCACCTGCCTAAAAAGCATAATTTAAAATTGCACTTACATTTTTTAGTAATATTTTTCATAAACCAAAAAGGAGATAAGAATTTTTTTTAAAAAGCATTTTTGTCCCTAATTTACTATTTAGTCCCTAATTTACTCCAATTTTAAAATGGATACAAAATGTTCCAAGAGTTATACTCTAGTACTATAAGCATTACTGATGTAAGAGGGGAAACATTTTACATGAATGTTTTATAAGGTCAAGAATGTCTTTCAGAACCAGGGTCCAGGAAGCAAATAATGTAGGTTAATCAAGAGACTCAAGTTCTTGCTGGATCTATGTATTATCATAATAGAAAAAGAAATTATTCTAATTTGCCACCCAGGGATGGCAAGAAGCAATAAAAAAAAGTGAAGTGCATTTTCAACAAGCATTAGTAAGCAACTACTCTGTGCAAAGAGCTGAGAAACAAGTACAAAGAATAGAAAGATCTCTCCTCTCAAGAAGGTTATACTTTTCTAATGTAAATGCTATTAAAATCTTTTTTTTTTTTTCTCTCCCCATAGTCTCAAATACCTTCCACGTGATGTCCAGTTAGGTACAAACTGCACTAACCACAAAAGGTTGTGATGATGAGTGGACAGCTCACTTATAGCCACAGAGATTTCAGGCATCTGAAAAACAAAGATAAAGAAGAAGTACATTTCACAATGGTTACCATGCTTAAACAGCCCAAAGTTCATTCACACTGACTTTACACTGTGTTATTCCCAACCTTCTCCCTCCCAACCCCAAATCCCTACTTTTAAAGTAAGTACATTATGAAAAAGCATGTAAAGAGTTCAAGTAACTTATCACAGGGGATTTAGGGGATCTCTGCTCATCTTCAGAACTCCAGTTTAGTCCTGTGTTGTGATCACAGACCAACCATATAAATACAACAAAATTCCACTTCTACACATGGCATCTATTGTGGTATTGATATAAAATCTTCCTTCTCTAGATCAATCTGTGATCTTGAGAGAATGAAATAATCTTTAGTTCTATAACTCCATACCTCAAAATTTCACAGATGCAAGCTCCCCAAAATTGTCTTTCCACATGAACCTAAGCAAATCTAAGGTGGAAATCACTTTTGAGTTTATAGATCTAGAGCAGGAGTTCTTTTTGGTGTTATAGATCAGGAGTGTCAAATTCAAATAGAGTAAGGATCCCTATGGGCTGCATACTGACTTGGCTTAAAAATATGTATTCTATATGTTTTACTGTATTTTTGTTTATTTTGAGGACTATTTCCCAATTACATTTTAATCTAATTTGGAATGCACTAGGGAGTGTTGTAGACTGCATGGTTAACATTTTCCTTGTAGACCATACCCTTTTGACAGTCTAGTGAAGCCTACAGGCTTCTTCTCAAAATAATTTTTATAAATGTATAAAATATAGGATTATATAGGAAACCATTTATGTTGAAATACAGTAATCAAAATCTTACAAAAATTCAGAGGTTCCTTAACTTAAGAAGCCCTGATTAAGCATTATGGAAAAGACATAATTTTCCTACTTTTAACACACATTAAACAAATGCAGTCTTTCTTTATGTCTGATTCATCCCTCACCATGCTGGAAACACAACACATTTATATTCTGCCTGCACGGAAAGTAAATCTCTGCTTTCATCACACTAGCCTAGTATTATATTCTCTGACAGTTTCATCCCTTACCTTTGTGTCCCAATCTCTAATGTTTTTCAACAGGTTTATCAGAAGACTCTGGAAGTCCACTAATGCAGTCTGTTTCAGGTGCTTTTCCAAACTCATTTTCAAGAACATTAAAAGCAGCAAGATTATTTCTTGATCTGTATAACCTTCTGGATATACAGCTGTACATAAGCCTATAAACTTAGCACACAATCACAAAAATAAATAAAATTCACTTACTAAGGAGAGATAGTTTACCTACAAGTTTTTAAATACAGAAAAGCATCCTTGTTATTTCTGATGTGTTGAGGTTGGCAATGATTCAATAATTACAAAACAAGACAAAACCACCCCTACCAATTCTTTCTCTAGCTTTCTAATCTTAACAATAAATCAAAGTTCTGTACTTGAATATGGGGCTGCAGGTAGATCCCCAAACAAAGCTGTGAGTGGTAAAAAAAAGATTTCTGTTTAATCAATTCCTGACTTCAAAAGAGCTGATTAAAAGTCTTTTGAGAAAAAATAATGCAAAAGTTATGACCTAAAATGTTCTTGAGCATACTAATGACTTAGGCAAAAGCATCATTTATTATCACTGTTTTCTCCAAAAAGAGTTTTTCTTTCATGTGGACTCTGAAACTCAATGTAAACAAAAAAGACAAAAATGACCTTTTTTAAGTGATAAAGGCAAATCTCTTACCTTAACTACATTTAAAATGTTAGTTTCTGGAAGACATGAAATAATAGTTTCTGCTATAGAATCTTCACTTTTTCTTTCTTCAGATATGCTTTGTACCTCAAAATTACTGAAAAATGAACAAAGAAATGTGAAATATACATAACATCCATTCAATGAAAGTTTTACTGCTCATTTTTTAGGACAAGGCAGTGCAAGGTGAGGCAAAAAAAATAAGTAAAATATGATCCCAGAATAAAGGTTAGCTGAAGAGGGAAGATAGTACAAGAAATGCAAAGTTACAGTACAGTACGCCATAAAGGTAATGAGTGGCATAAACAAAAGATAAATGAAATTCAGAGGAAGGCAAAGGTACTAATGTCCAGAATGAAGAAAAGAGTTAACTCTTTATATTCTGCTCTAGCTAGATCACATTTGGAGAACTGTCTATGATTCTGGGGAAGAATCAGCAAGCTGAAGTGTGTCCAAGAAGGACATCACACATTCAAGAGGACTTAAGGCTATGTCACATATAGCTCAAGGAACTGGTAATGTTTAACTTGAAAAGAGAAGATCTGGTAGGAAAAAACAATCAAGTATCCTAAGAGTAGTTATGTGGAATACATGGCCCCAGAGAGAGAAACAAGTGGAATTTGCAAAAATGCAGGTTTTAGGCTTGTTCTAAGGAAAAATTGTCCAATAATTAGAGCTATTCAAAAGTAGATAGAGAAAAGGATACTGAAAAAAAAAAAACATCCCAATGATGATTTTCTAAGGCAAAATGCCTTCCACACTCAGAGAAAGAAATATGGAAGTCATTCGCAGAATGTAGCAGATCATGTTTGTGTGTGTGTGGGTTTTAGTGTATTATGTTTTGATTTGTTATATGATTTCTTCCACTTATGTCAGTGTGACTACATAACATCACTATAGTGAAAATATGCTCAATAGGAAAGTATATGTTGAACCTACACAGAATTGTATGCTGTCATGGGGAGGGAGGGGGGTAGGGGGGGAAGGTGTGCGGGGATAAAATCTTAATTTTAAGGAAGTGGTTGTAGAACATTTATAAATAAATAAAATAAAAATTAAAAAAAAAAAAAGACAAAAGGACACTCCATTCACTGCCCCACAAAACACACACATACCGAGGAGATTTTTCATCCTGAGAGGGACAGAAGACTATTTGTTGGGGGTAATCGTAGAAGGTATTATTGTCCACTAGAAATTCCAATCAGTAAGCATTCACTGAGTGCCTTTATCTAAAGTACTGTTCTTATAACGACCAAAAACAAAAAACAGCCACATCCTGTCCATTAAGGAGGTTACAATCTACTAGGGAAGGGGAAAATACAAGCCCCCAAATAAATAAATACAAATTATATACAAAATTAATCCAAAGTAATTTCAGCAGGAGACAGTACTAACACCTTGGGAGAATCAGGAAGGTACTGCATAGGAAGGAGCACTTGAGCTGAAGCTAAAAGGGAGCTAAAGGACAGGGCAATAGCAGGGAGGGAATCAACATTTATTAAGCACCCCACAAGAACTCTGAATATAGATGCTAGATTATCCCCATTTTACAGATGAAGAAACTGAAGTAGACAGCAGTTAAGTGACTTTTGAGGGAATGGGAGAAGAAATTTAAAATCATAGATCTAAAGAGACCTCACAAGTCAGCCAATCCAATCCCCTCATTGCATAGTTGGAGAAACTGAGGCCGAGGGAAGTTTGGTGACTGGTTACTCATGAGGTCAAGATTTCAAAGAAAGAGAATAGAGTATGAAGCAGGGATTATGAACTGAGAAAACAGAGAGGGGTGAGTAAATGGAGGTCAAAATGTAGATGAGGAATAAGTTTAGGAAAAGTGAGGGAGACAGAAAATAAAAGGTTATTGTCTGAGAGACAAATTTCAGAGTTCTGAATCAGAGGTCAAACAATTATAAGTGATGATTCACAGATTATAGATATAGAGCTGGAAAGAACCTTAGACAACATCTAGTCCACACTCTCCTTTGACAGTTAAAAAAACTTAGGCTCAGGGATGTTAAATGACTTCCAAGGTGACAGGTCATCTTTATTTTATAATGGCAGGTCAGGGACAGTGATACCAATTCATGTATGTGGCTGAGGTGAAATGAAAGTGAAAGTTGTGATATTTAATGAACTGAGAAACTGGGGTGTTTGAAGGGACATCAACCTGCATACTAAAATCTTAAAATATGAGGGTGAAAGTTGGGATGCAGAGGAAGACTATGAGACCAGTCTTGAGTTCTCTGAGAAAGGAGGGAGAATGACCTGGAGAGAGCAGAAAACACACCCCCATGGTCTGGACAGGGCAATTAATAAAGATGAATGGAATGAACCTCAAAGACAGTGAAACTGCTGAGGGACAACGGCAGGAGAGTCTAGAAGTGGCAATGAGTATGGCCTTTTCTCTTGGAGTTAAGTGTGTAGGGAACATAAGAAACAATGTGTCTAGCACTGGAGAGGACAGCCAGGGATGCACTGTCTCAGGGACAGACAGAACCTAGGTTTCTCTGATAGAAGATGTAAAAACTGGAGAATAAGAAGTTTAATATTAGGGGAAGTTTATTAACAATAGAGTGAGAGTTTCTGAAGGAATACAGAAGTGGGTGGGCGGGAATAGCATAGGGATTTAGGAAGGGCAGAGCTAAAGTAGATAAGGAAAAGGGAACTGAGATCCTTTGTAACGGTTAGAATCTGTGACTTGTGGTTGAAGCAATCAATGAAGGCTGCACTTACTGGAGGTGACATGTCTTGAAGGATGGATAAGATATTAATAGGCAAGGACTGAGATGTAGCACTGATTTTAAAGTGAAAAGAGAACTATTCTTGAAATTAGGAGAGACTTACATTCTAATCTCATCCGTGAGACTTATTAAAGTACATGACATTTACATTAAGTATATGACTTTAGGCATGTCATTTAACCTCACCTAGCCACAGTTTCCTTATCTGTAAAATGAGGATAACATTTACAATACTTAACTCTCAGGACTGTCAAAGGAAAACATTTAAAACCTCGAGTCACTTAACTTTTACAAGCCTTAATTCCCTCTCCTATAAAAAAGGATGACTAGACAACATCTAAGATCCCTTTTAGCTCTAAATCTATGATTCTCTGATTGGAAATGGAGAAACGTTCAATCAATCAATAAGTATTTATGAAACGGCTGCTATATGCCAATTACAAAAGCAGTCCCTGTGACCAAGGAGCTAACATTCCAAAGGGGAGACAATATACATGTAGACAAGTAGGTACCGGTACCTATCTAATAACCTTGTGAGGAAATATACTAGTGAGACAGGAGGGAGTAGGGGACTGATCAGGAAAGGAATGACAAATATGGCAGCACCTGAGCTGAGCCTTGAAGGAGAACCTGGGTTCCTTCCTTCCAGAAGTGTAGGTGACAAAGGAATGTGTTACAGAAGCAAGAGACAGCTAGAGTCAAGACAAAGGAAAGTTAAATGAAGCAGCAAGAAGACCAATTTAGCTAGACTGTAAGGAGCACAGCAGGAAATAATATGTAATGAGGTCAGAAAGAGAAAAAGAGAGAGAGAGAGAGAGAGAGAGAGAGAGAGAGTGTTGTGGTTGTTCAGACCTGTGTTCTAGAGAAGATCACTTTGGGGGCAGTCTGGATGGAATGGAATGGGGAATGATTAGAGGCAAGGAGACTAATCAGGAGAGGTGAGAAGAGCTTAACCAGTTAGGTGGCTATGTGAGTGAACAGCATGAATGGGAGGCAAGAAAATCAAAGTACATTCTAAGTAAATAGAAGCTAAGGTTCCAATGGAAGTATGAGATTAAAAAGGGCCAGAATGTAGAAAACACTGAAAGCTGGACTAATGAGCTGGAACTTTGAGCCTGTAAGGAAATGGAGAATCAGTAAGAGTTTTTGATCATAACTATGCTTTAAGAAAATTCCTTGGGCACTTAATGTGTATGATAAATTGGGAAGGAAAGATTCTGGACACAGGCAGAAAAGTCAAGACCAGAAACAAATCAGAAACCAGCTTGGCTGTAAAAGGGAGAAAAACAGAATGGTAGCTAGAAAGCTGTTCGCAGGTTCAAGTGAAGGCCTCTTCTAAAACAAGTAAATCTGCACATATTTATAAGAAAAAGGTATAAATATGCAAATTAACAGTAATAAACAGCAGCACATTCATGTCTCCCTCATTATGTGTCAGGCTCTGTGCTAACAAGCACTCTGCAAACATGATTTCCTTTGATCCTCACTACAACTTTTGAGACAGGTACAATTATTGTCCCACTTTACACATGAGGCAACTGAGGCAAAAGAGGTTAAGCTGACTTGCCTAGGGTCAAAAAAGTAGTAAGGGTTTGAAGACACAGCTGAGCCCAAGGCTCTCTAACACCAGACTCAGCACTCCATGGACTGTACAGCCTTACTGCCTTAAGACGCCAGCTAGAAATTCTGCTTGAGAAAACATGAAGGTAAAAGGGAGGAGGGTTAAAAGCAAAAGCAATAGTGCTGGATTAAGAACATTTCTCATTTCTTTTGAGGCAGAAAGAAAACAGAAAAAGAGACGAGTAGAGGTAAGATGGAGGAGTTCCCTTCTGGGAAGTCTTGGTTTTCTTAGTAAATAGACCACTGTACTTGCTATGAGTTGAAAGATGGTAAAAGTGAGGACTTTAGAAGGTGAGTAAGATTTATACCACTGCTACCTCCACCATCACAACTACCATAAAACCATACTTTGGGAACAGTCACTAGCAGGGCTGAATGCTAAGGAGTCTATAGGAGATAAAAACAGGACCACTGAGCAAGGTGGTAAGTACCTAACTGAAGTTAAACAGATTTTTGTTGCTGCACAGGTTATCTATCCATGGTCTGTAATTTTCCACAGTGATACTCCAAGGGTCAGAAGGAGGAATGAAGAACATGGATGGTCAGAATGATCCATGTGTGGCCATTATCAACTTGGGACTAAAGGGCCAAGAAGATCTAGAATGTTAATAAGGGCAGCATTAAAGTGGCTGAGCATGGCATCCAGCCTGAGTAGGATATCTAATATGGTTAAAGTAGTTCGAACTGGGTAAATTAGGGAGTGTCATATGACTGCAGGTCCCCATAAAGGCAGGAGCTGATAGAGTGAATGTTATTGAAAGAAGAGGTTAAAAGTTAGGAGACTGTAGTTGGAAACCTGTTGGGTTCAAGATAATTATCTTCCTATATAATGTTACTTTGAAACTGAATACACATAATTGATTAGAAGTTGTCAGACCTGCAGGGGACCAAATTATGGGTTAATTTTTATTGTGAAGTCTCTCCCAATATTTACTAGTGTTACAGAGCACATGCAAACGGTTGTGAGAGTATGACCGTAAGAAGAGCCTTTAGAGATCAGTTTTAGAATAAGGAAAACTAGGTCCAAAGGGGATGAGCAAATTACCTAATGTCAGTGAGTTAGTGGCTCAAACTGGGCAAGACCCAACTGCCAATCCACTGTTCCTTTTACTCTATTACAGTAACTCCAATAATGTGGTGCTCTGTATCACTAGGCGAAAAATCTCTTCAACTGCTAAGTTCAAACAATATAATTGCTTTCTTTAGATCTATGTAACACATTTGCACATGAATGTATTTAAAAAGTCTCATTTAAATGGCAGCCAAATGTCTGATGTAAGGCAAGCAAACTTCGGAAATATCTTGAAAATGGTATGGTCCTTTTTTCTGCTTCCAACCACCTTACCATTCATTTCTCCTACTCCTCTATACCTACAGTTCTTGCTTTCCATAAATTTGCATTATACAAACTCAACTTTATGTAAAGAATTCTGAAGGAAATCCTCATTCCAAAAAAACCCACAGCACTGTGTTCTCCTCACTCCTGCCCCTCAGCTTGGTGCTCTGTGGCCTCCAAACCTCCCCGGCCCAAAATAAAAACAATACAACCATCCAAATGAAAGCAGAATGGACTTGCTGAGAAATTACCACTACTTCCACAGGGGAAACCTACAGCATCAAGAAAGGACAACTTTATTCTGCCCCAGTCAGCCCCAAGTGTCTGTCCCTGCCCCTATGTGTCATTTTGTCCTTTCCTGTATGTATCGGCTCCCAGGTGTTCTTCCTCTCAATTTCAGCCAGGTTCCCTCCTGATGCCTCCTGATCTCAATTCTGTCTCCTGTCCTAATGGGTCCTTGATCCATGTGCCAGTCCTTCCCCACTCTTAACCCCTCCCACCACAGGCGAGTGTGCCTCCCTCCCTTTCCTATGTCTGTCCTCAAATTACATGAAAATCGATTTAAGTAGAATTCTTCAGAACAGTCTACTTACATAAAGCAAGAACTGTCTGTACTCAATCTACTAATGCTTGTTTCTCAACAGGGACTACCTGGACCCTTTCAAATTCACTTGGTCCAAGCCCTCTTCTAGCCACAATCAACTTTCTAGACAAGAAAGACACAGCAAGATCAGCAACTTTAACATGATTTATAATAAGAAATGAGCTCCTGATTATGTCATGATTCAAGAGTCTTGGCCTTCACTTCTAAATCCTGCACACAGTAGTAGACAAGAAAATTTAGGGTGAAATGCAATTTCCCAAACCACAATTTGAAAACTTAAATCTTTCTTTAACACAGCTTAAAAAATAGTCTTCCTGGGTCCAAACATTAATGCTGGTGAACTGTGCTAATATCTACAAGAAAACTTACAAAATATCTTCATTAAAGAGAGGCTGAAGATTCTGCACAGGAAATAAACACTTAAAACTAACTCCCAAGTTGACAAACACAGTTGCTATATCAGATAGTGATGGGATCCAAGGTGAAACTGATGAGTCACTAGTGACATCTAGAGAAAAGAAGGGACAAAGCATTAGTTCTATTATAGAAACTTTTCCAAACTAGAAAAGTATTTTTCTTAAGCTGTTCTCACAGTTCCAGTAAAACTTAACATGAGAAAACAAGATTTTACAGTAAATAAACTGAGTCTAGAGAACTTTAAAAGTAGTTGAAAGGTTCTACCAATGTTTTATCTGGAAAATCTATGGTTCAATAGATGAATGACAGGAAGACAATCATTCTTTGCTATTTGTTCAACCACATCTACTAATACCCAAGTAGCAGTAGTAGCAGTAGCAGCAGTAACAACAGCAGTAGTAACAGTAATTATTTTTAAGTCCAGTTAACCAATGTTTAACTAGACTTCGAAATAATATTGCTCAAGCTCTACCTTTTACCATATTGAAGGCAAATCACCTTCTACAGACTTACATAATCCACAGGCAAACAAGAACGTGTTGCTATGGGCAGAAGTCGTCTCTCAAAATTAGCAATTCCACCCTCTAAAAAAATTAAACTAGCCTACAACTCTTATCCTTATCACAGTGCATGATGCCAATCTGTTTCTCAGTGCAATACTGTTTGTTGCTGTTGACTACATCCCAATTAATTTTTAACTTCCAATTATACCAACACTTCTGGCAAAGCAACCCACAAGCTGGGAAATTACCCAATTAGAGCTGTCACTTAAATGATTTGGAAACTCTTTTCTCCTGTACAACTAGAACACACAGATACTCCTTTTAACTTTGATCAGAAACAGGTCATGAGCACCTCATTCCATTACTACACATTTTAAAATCACAGAAGCAATTTAAATCACTAAATATACTTAATCCCTTTCCAGAGGCATCTGATGGCACAGTGGATAAGGTGCTGGCCTAGAGTCAGAAAACTTCAGTTGAAGTCTTGCCTCAGACATTTACTAGCTACATGACACCCTTGAGCAAAGTGCTTAATCTGTTTGCCTCAGCTTCCTCAAATGTAAAATGGAGGAAATAATAACACCTACCTCACAGGGTTAAGGATCAAGTAAGATATTTTTTAAAAAGGCACTTAACATAATGCCCGGCATATAGTGGCATTGTATAAATCTTAAACTTTCCCTCTCTCCTTTCCCCCCCTCCCCTCAACTTTAGAGTCTCAAAGCAGGCAGTATCCAACAGCTCTATACTAAGAAAACAGAAAGAATATATCTGCATACTTACCATTTCTAATTGTTATGTCTATCAACGTATTCAAAAGCTGTATAGAAACAATATAGTCTGTGTGAACAGACATCATCTGTCAAAAAAGAAATCATAATTTAATATTTTTACACAAAATGTAAAGGAAAGCACAACTGAAACCATGGAAATTTCATGTATTTGATAACAGGAGCTCAAAGGCAGTTATGTGTGAAAAAGCCAAAGGCAACAGACTGTACTAGTCTCAGCCATGGATGGTAACATTACCAGGTCACAATCTGATAAACAATTTTTAAGGCACAAAGACTCAAAAGAGTGAACATGGTACAAGGGATGCAAAAAGGGACTTGAAATGGCCAGAATGTCTTACATATAGGTGCTTAGACAAGGGATGTACAAAATGGGAAAAGCAGCTGATCTGAAAAAGATCTGGGGGGTTTTAATGGATCCAAGTTTAACAAGTCACAATATGGCATCTTTTTTTTTTTTGCACAGTCACTAGACTGGTAGCCCAAAGGAATGATACACATGGAGGGCATTTAGACTTAAATGGAGAGGTTCCACTTAACTGAGCATGCACACACTTAGGTAAATTGGAAGTAAGCGAATGGCTGGAGCCTGAGAAGTCACTAATTGCCACCCTGTGCTGTTTAATAGTTATGTCAATGACTTGGAGATGACATGCTTATCCAATATGTCAATGCCAGGAAGGTGAGAGGGGCAGTTCTGTGAACAGAGGGTAGGAATCAGGTTCCAGATCTGTATGGGCTTAAACTGACCAGCTGTGCAACCATAAGCAAGTTACTTCCCTTCTCTGGACCTCAGTTTTTTCATGTGTAAAACAAGGGGTTATGGATGATCTTTCAGTCTCTTTCTGGATCTAATAATGACTCTATGAGGCAGAGCAACAAGGACAAACGTCATGTTTTTAAGCTTGAGATTTTTAAAAATCTATTACTTAAGGACAGGATAAAGGAGACCTGGCTTGCTGGCAGTGCATGTGAAAAAATGATCCAAGATTTTAGCTGATCACCAGCTGTTACTACTGCTTCTGCTGGTAGATCAGTTTAGGTTTTGTCTATGCAATAAAGTATGATAATTATAGTCAGCATTCAGGTTTTATATAACCCAATAGGGGTTAGGGAGGGTGAAATAGAAAGAAGATAAAATCTATTCAGACTATTCATGGTAATTTTAAGATTAGCAATGGGAGAGACTATTGGTCAAACTGTATCTGGAACATTACATTCAATTCTATACTATATAGCATATATAGTCCTCTATAAGGAGGACACTGAAGAACCAGAGATCAACCAGGATGAGGAGTTCAGCTAATACATCAGAAGGAATAATGGAGGAAAATGGGAACAGAAGTTTTAGAAAAGATGAAGAAGGGCCCGTTCCGATTCTAGAAGTAGCAGTACTGTTTAGTAGAAGGTTTACTGAATTAGAGGATGAGATCAGGCGTTGGGCTTGGCTCTGCATGACACCGGCAGTCACTTCCCCTCTCCTGGCCTCAGTTACTTCATCTGTCAAATAAGGGCACTGGACTGGATAGTCTGATTTCCCTTATAACTGCATAAAGCATATAAATAATCCTAAAATGTTAAGAGTTTTAAGAGACCTCAGAGATCATCTAGTGACTAGACAGACTCCTACTCACCTGGAATAAAAGGAAACTGATGCTCACAATAGTATGTTACAGTGCTTTGTTGCTCGGTCATTTCGGTTGTGTCTGACTCTGTGACCCTATCTGGGATCTGGGATTTTCTTGGCAAAGATACTAGAGTGATTGACTGTTTCCTTCTCCAAATAAGGAAACTGAGGCAAACAGGGTTGAAGTGACTTACCCAGGCGTCACACAGTTAGTGTTTGAGGCCATATCTGAACTCAGGTCTTCCCAATTCCAGGCCCAGTACTCTACCCACTGAACCATATAGCTGCCCAGTCAGGGGCAGAACTAGAACTGGAACTCAGGTCTCCTGACTATCAAGTCAGTAGTTTTTGACTATATCACACTCTTCATCCTATCACCCATTCAGTATCTCCAAGCTTGCTTCTATTTGAATGGGGAAGAAGCAAACTGTTCATGACACAAAAACCCAGAGAGAAAACAATAATGTAGAGACCATGATGAGCAGTTCGCTTAGGGCAATCATCCTCAATTCCTCACTCTCACTCCACATATCTGATCAGTTGCCAGGTCTCTCCACTCACATTGCTTCAGCCTTATCTTGGGCCCTTGCCACCGCTCAGTTGGGCAGCCTCCTCCCTGGTCTCCCTGCCTTCAGGCCCTCCTCCTCTCCCAACCACTTTCCATAGGGATGCCCATGTGATATTTCTTTCTAAAGCACAAGTCTGACCATGTCACTCTCTTGCTCAATAAGCTCCAGTGACTTCTCTTAGGACCAAGCAGGGACTCCTCTACTGGGATTTTAAGCCCTTTGCAGCCTACCTCCCTAGCCACAGTAAGCATTTAAAGAAGTGGCCTTCTTTCCTGTTGCTCCTCAGAAACAACATTCTATCTACCATTTCTGTGACTTTACCCAAGCTGTTCCCCATACCTACAACTCACCCCTCTCCATCTCAGGCCCTTAGTATCCCTAATACCTTTCAAAGCTAAGTCTAAGGACCACATGAGGGCTTTCCTAATCCTCTCAGCTAATAGCACCCTCCCCCAAATTACCTTGTATATTTACATTTGAATATACTTGTATGTATGCATGTATATTGTTTACAAGTAGCCACTTGTCCTCTACGAAAATCTAAGTCCTTTTCAAGTAGGGAATGTTTCATACTTTGGCCTTGTCTCCCTAGCCCCCAGCAGAGTACCTGGCACATAGCTAGTATTCTAAGTACTGGACTGTTTGTTACTTGCTGTTGTCTCTGAGACAACATAAGCTCCTTAACAGCAGGGACCACTGCATTTGTCTTGGTCTCACTAGCACATGGCAGGTTGGGCTGACTGAGGTTAGAGCTTCTCACTCTGTAATGCCTTTCTAATGATCATCTAGTTCAAACAAATTTATCTAGACCTTACTGTGGCAGATAAATAAGGGCAATAAGACATAATCTCAGAAGGATAATGCAAAAGAGGAGGCAAATACATTATTCCTCTCACCTGAAAAAGCCACTTTAATACAGGTATAGGACACTGGATGTAGTGATAGGCAGTGCTGAGATATCCTTGTGTTGTTAAAAAAATTTGCTGTGTTTTATCTGATCTGCAAAAGAAGGGAAAGCAGTATCAGTTACCATAATGTCCTATGGTAACACTCAACTAGAAAAAAAGGTCCTCATTCTGGTTTAGCCAGTGCACACATAGTACATCTTTTCCTCTGTGGCTAGTTAACACCTATCACAAATCTTGTTCAAACACAATCTACCTTTGTTGGTTTAGGGTCTTCTCTGATTTGGTACTTAATAGTTATGTTCCAGAGGAGCAACTGGAACTGACTGCTTGCCACAATGACCTAAGTTTCTAAGGAAAGCATCAGGAACAACCAATCCCCACTAAAATGGCTTGGAGATGGAAGAGGAATAGGGCTATACTTTATTCCCAAAGCATGTTCTATAAGGTTTTTCTTACCTAAAGGTCTGTATCGCAGAGCAGTTTGGGGGTCAGTCACTCTCCTCTCTCGTCACTGCTAGCAAGGCCTTGTCTAGCTAGCCTCCATTCTGGTGGAGTAATCTACATAGATTACCTCTTCTAGTTTAAAGCATACCTTCCTTCTCTAATTCAATTAAAGTTGAAAAGCTAAAAAAGCTCTTATTATGAAATTCAGGAACAAACTAAGATTGTAGAGTAAGATAGGTCCCTAATATAAGTAAGGTGGTTATCCTCTATTTAACTACACTGAAGCTCTTGTATGAGCCCTAGAGTTACCCCTCCAGTCTCTACTCAGTTACTTCAGGCTATCTACTCGATTACACATCATGTGCATCCCTATCCCCACTTATCAGCTGGGCCTTGATTATCTACATGTTAGAGAGGCACAGTGGCAAGAGCAGGTGACGGCGGAAGCAGAGGACCAGACCCTGATTCTGCCACTTACAGGTCCCTCCCACCTCTTTAGTCTCAGTCTTCATCTGTAAAATGAGAGAGCTGGACTGGAAAGATGATTTCCCTTACAACTTTCCGTTTTGTGATCCTATGATACCTGTTACTTTCAGCTCCATAACTCCCCTGACAGCTGTTTCCATTTCTTAGTCAAGTGGGAAACAGGTCACTCTCTATCCCCTGGAGGTGTCTTTGGTTCACTTGCAGGTCAGCCTGAAGTTCTATCTAGCCTCTATTTGCAACTTATCAGTCAATACCTCAGGACTGCCGGTGGTCAAACAGAGGGGCAGATACCAGTAGTTCTGGGATAGAAATTTACTTGAGAAGGAAAAAAAGCTCATGAAGGCTCAGGTTTAAGTGCCATTCACTCTTCCTGCTTGGGGTTTTTATTTACACTATCCCCAGGTGTGGAAATGACAATGCTAAGCTAAGGTCCCTGGAACCTATTATCTATAGGAATAGACTTCCTGGGATAGACTGAATCAACTTTGGATAAGTGACATAATGAACTGATATGCCAACCTTCTATTTCTAATCAGGCAACACACGAAGCAAAAGTAGTTTAAGAGACAAGTTATAATAAGTAATCACCCTCTGGGAAGAATAACACTTAAAACCATATTGTAACTGCAAGGTTACTGGATATGCAATATTTTCTGTGTTATGGGTTTTTTTGGTTGCTTACTTAAGAATAAGATCTTCAATAGCATTCTTTGGAACAAAGTTACAATCCTTTAAGTCCAATGTATGTTGACTGAAAATTTTTCCATAATTGAAACAGTGAAATATTTCTTCGCCAGGATGGCAATCAGGAATAGCATCAAGAGCAACGAAGAATTTCCTTAAAAAATCCCTATTAAAATCAGAGCAAAAGAAGCCCATGTTACTGAGGACTAAACAGTACTTATACGTAATAAAGGATTCAACTGAGTATTAATTTCTGTATCTTCTGATGTTTCATTTTTTTTATCAACTTTGTGGAAGACTAAAATGTAAAGATTGAGCCAAGTTTGGATGCGGCAGCAGACCTCCCTTCATGGTGTTATCTCATCATAGAGTCCTACCTTTCTTCTAACCCACACCACCAATGCTTACAAAGGAACTAGCAGCATGAAAAGGAGCAATTAAATTTGCTGATGAAGTATTATATAGAATTTGAAATGTAAATGAAATTAAGTGTATGTTTACAAAAAGCTTTTTACCTATGCTCTTCCTGGAGTTCTCCACCATCATCTGTATTTTCTGATTCTTCTGTCTCCATTTGGGATTTTATTCCTTGACCTTTCACTAAATCTTCCTTTAGCTCTTTTTCCCATTCATCTGACCTAGGAGAAATAAAAGAATGACATAATAAACACAATTTATATTTTAAAGACCTCTCAATTTTTATGATCAGTTATGCAAGAAAACCTCTGGTATAAAAGACTTTGCTGTATGACAAATTTAGTCATTTCATGGGACTAAGTTATGGTTCAAAGCAACATGTAAAATGCATTCTAGTTCAAATCTCTAAAACACATGAAGTCTATAAATTGAGAGTTCTTGTCCCGTTACTGGTATTCTAAAAGGGTCTTCAGCATCACAGTCTTCCATCAGATGTCCTCTACCTTCAACGCTGTAGTTTAATAGCAGTTCAACGTTGTCCTCAACATCCATAAATGATTTATGACAAAAGGAGTTAAAAAATCCAAGGGAATGGAGGCCCCTGATTTGTTTACACATTACTTTTATCATGTGCTCCTTTATTTCACATTAACCAGATAATAAAAAGTTCTCTAGAATGTTAACAGAGTTTCTCAGGAGGTTTAAGTTCTTTCAATCAAGTTTTCTACATACCCATCAAATATGGATCCTAGAGAAAAAAAAGCAAGAATCAACTCTTAAAGGCAGAAACCATGTCTGTTAGCACTGTACAATAAGCACTGAACTATAAAAACAATTTTTACTTTTGCTTTCGATCCCAGGGCTTTATCCTATCAATGAGGGTTATTGTTGTAGGAAACAAAAATTATTTTACAGTGCCATTTAATAATATATTATTTTAAAATGAGCTTAGTCTATGAATAAAATAATGCATCTCAAATAAATTGATACTGTGTGAAGAGAGACCACTTTTTAAAAGCAAATAATTTGTTTTTCTGTTTTACAGCCATTGTCACTTCCCAACAATGACCTGTCTCCATCCAACAGAACCCTATAAGCAAAATGAACCAATACACTGGCTATGTCCAACGAGCTAGTTGTTGAGTATCAGCCTTTGAAGATCCGTCATTTTGAAACCACTGCCCACTGCTTCTGTTAACAAGAGGAAGACATACTTCACTACCAGTATCCTCAGGTCACAATTTAAGAGAACATTATGCCACCATAAATGCAGTTATTTTTTATCTTGGATGTCTTTGTAGACAAAGGAAGCTAGTATAAGTGTGCAAGTCAAGGGAGTGTCATGCTGGTAGAGAAAGTTTGGCCTATGGCCACAAAATCTTGGGTTCAGGGAAGCTTCCATATGAATGGTGACTGACCTAATCAAATAAAGCACAGTGCTAACCTTGTAGGATTTTCGTTCTCCTTCGCTAGGCGCTCTAAACTGTTCTCAAAACGCTGGTAACGAACACTTACCTACAATGAAAAAAAAATTTGAAATACATTTTGCAACATAGTTTTTAACAACAAAATCAGGCTACGTGGAGGGTCATTATTCAGGAGTTAGAAAAGTAATTTTCTATTCTAAGCCTTCTATGCACGCTAAAATGGAAGTCCTTCCTTAAAGCAAGCTCTGACAACAACTACCAAGTTAGGAGATTTTAATACCAAGATATTCTATAATCCATCTTTATCTTCTTTACACAGTGCTGCTAATCTTAGTTCATAAGAAGCTGAGTGCATAGACTCAAGACTTCAGTGTTGTGTTTCATCTCCACTTCTTAACTATATGTTGAACTCATTAAATCATAAATTCTAAAGTAGTACTACCACCCAACTTGTGTTTATAGGTAGACTATTCAACAATGACATTTCAAAACCAAACATTTTAAAATTTAATTCAGCTCTTCTCCCAAGGTAGATGAAAGATATTGCTGACTTACAGCCTCTAACCCCCGATACCTCTACATCCTAACTTTACTTACAAAATATAAAAACTGAAAGTGTTTCTAGTATTTCATAGTCTAAAAGAGAACTAATTTGCTGAACTAGGAATTAATATAAGCCTAGAATTTTTTAATCTTTTAATTATTTAATTATTAATTTAATCTTTTAAAATTTATTTTCCTTCTTTGAAGGCAATATTAATAAACTAGAATCACTTACTGAAACATTTGATGATAATGCTCTGAGCTTTTCTGAAAAAACAAAAGGCTTTTCTGACGTTGTAGGTTGACTGGAATTCAAAGACATGATTTCTTGCAGTGGTTTTAATGCAACATCTTCCTCATCACTTTCCAGATTGCAATCTAAATTTTCCTCATCACTATCAAAATAAACTTTTAGTTTTTTTCTCGGTATGTCACTAGTAGAACTGGAAACTTCTAAATTTTCACATGAAGGCCTTGAAATACTTGTGCTGCAGAACACAACATCTCCAAGTACAGCTGGAGAACCCTCAGTAATACTGCTATTTTGAAAAGGCAAAGATTTACTCGATGTTTTCATTGACAATGTATTAGCAACACCTTTGAAATTCCTCTCTCTTGGTTTCTTGACCCTGGCTTTCACAGAAGAATATGTACTAGACGTGTTAGGTAAGGTGACCTCTTTCTCTTTTTCAGAAGATAAAACAATATATGTTTCAGCATTTGATACCCCAGAGGATCCAGCACCTAAAATACATAAAGGAGAAAGTGAGTGTTTCATTTCATTTGATGCCAAACTGTAGAAAACTATTTTTCTGAGGGCTGATGCTGGTTTTAAATCTGTGGCTATTTCTGAAATAAAGGTGGGCAGTGTGCTTGAAAATATAACCAAAATTCTCACAACCAACTAATTTTCTTTGGTATTTGCAATGTGAATCTGGTCAATACTTCCTTGAAAATAGCTTGCCCAGGAACACACAGACATTGAGAACTAGCATCAGAACTTGAGCCCAAATTTTATTAAGACTAGCTCTATATGCACTATACTTTTAAGAGTGCATCTCTGCAAATGAGTTAAGTAGTTTTATATTGGCCTTTGAATCCAGGATTCAAGCTTGGAAAGGATAACTGAAATCCAACCCTTTTATTTGACTATGTATTTTCAGGACCTCACCAACCATTTCTTTTAACACTGTTGTCTACACTTGTGATTTTCTAATGTGTGCCTTTCAAAATTCTATTCTGCTTATTTTGAACCAGACTTGTGTTTTCATCAGTATAACTAATTTCTATTAAGAAAATTCCTTCTACCATCTACCATTCCAGCTACCGATCAGAACCATCTCCTCAAATGATAGCCTTAGGCAGTTGTCTGGAGCACTGAGACACTAGGTTGACTTGGCCAACATCGCATAGCCAGGATGTGAACCCAGGCCTCTCTGACACTGAGGCCCTATCACTGTACTATACTGCCTCTCATATGGCAGACATCAGAACTGAGCTGTTTCCCACAGGTGGTAAGATTTATCCAAAGTCACATAAATAATGGCCATTTAGAGAGCACATCTCATTTGGTCTTCACTACACCCCGGTGAAATAAAATGTACAGTTATTACAACCCCCACTTTATACACTCAGAAAGGATAAAGTCACCTAAGAGAGCTCGGATCAGAATTCAAGGCCCTAGCTTCTTTCTTTTATAATATACATGTTACCCTACAGGTGTAAAACATTATCTCGATAATTTGATTAGGACATACCCCAAAATCAGGGCAAGCTAGGACATATGTTTTTCAAAATCCTAATCAGTTTGATAAAACTCAATTGTAATGCATTCTAAAACACATTTTGACAAAATATGAAAATGTCTCAACTCAATTCGCCCGTATACACAAAATGTGACCTTAATCCCATTGCAGGTACTCCCACTTCTTGACTGGAAAAAACAGATCAGAATAATTTAATTTTCTACAGATTAAGTGCCTTGTTGCTGCTCAGTCATTTTAGTCATACAGAAGGAAAGTGATACTCATATAGTTTAATGGTTTGTCACAGTGCTTTGCTTTTCAGTCATGTCCGACCCCCATTTGGCGTTTTCTTGGCAGAGATACTAGAGTGGTTTGCCATTGCCTTCTGAAGCCAATTTTTTACAGATTAGGAAACTAAGGCAAACAAGGTTAAATGACTTGTCAAAGGTCACACAGCTGCTAAGTATTTGAGGCTGGATTTGAACTCAGGTATTCCTGACTCCAGATCCTATATGGGGTCTGGACCCACAGTTTAAGAAGTGCTGTAGGGGTCACAAGTGGAAAAATTTTAAGAAGCCCTGGACTACACCACCTACTTGCCCTAAATGCCTTGTTAGAAGGTCAAAAACAACTGATACAGGACAGGACTAGGAGACAAAGAAAAACCAAAGGAAATTTGGGATAGACTTCTATCAGTTCTGATCTAACTAGAAGTTTAAGGTCAAAAGAAGACAGCCAATTGTTAAATTAGGGAGAATTGTCACACAGAGAACAATACAAAATTCCTTCACTGTTCATAGAAAAGAGACTGAGCAATCCATCAGAATGATGATTATTTAGGAAGAAATTTAACCTATTAGTGGAAAGGGCTGAATAAGTCAGTTACAGGTGAAGTTTTAATAATGAATAATTTAACTAATAATTTATATCTGAAATGGAAGCAAGGACCTGCATGGAAGAGTAAAGCAGGCTTACAATTTACCATTTTCCCCCCAGTAGTGAGCTTTTATGGGTTCCAAAGAGTATGGCAGAAAGGGAGCTAGATTTGGAGTCAGGAGAGATTTGGGTTCACATTTCACCTGCAACTCACCAGCTATGCGATGATAAAGTCTATCTATATCATCTGTATCTCTTTAGGCAAGATACAGTCTCTCTGAGCGTTAGTTAGTTCATATGTTAACATCCCTAACAAGTGTTCTCCCAATCTTTAGGTGAGGACTTCATGTAAAGGAGAAACCACAACCCCTCCTAAACACTTCTGGATAGTTCTCATTGTTAGGTAGTTCCTCTTTATACTGAAACTTAACCTACATTTTCAGACCTTCCATCCATTATGCCTAATTCCGTCTGGCTCTTGTGAACAAAACAGAGTAAGTCTACTTTGTAGACAAAGAAGAATAAATTCCTCTTTCATATAATAGTCATTCAAATACCTGAAGACAACAATCATGTTCCTTACGCTTTCACTTCTCAAGGCTAAATATCCCCAATTCCTTCCACCAACCCACAGATTTCAGGGCGTTTTGTCCTTTCATCATTGTCCTCTTTCTCTGAACATATGCTCGATAATCAATGACCATTTTAAAATGTGGCAGCCAGAAGGACCACAATAACTCCAGATATTGTCTGGGAAGGGCAAATTATATATAGTAAGACTTCCCTCTCATTCTGAATCCTATTTTTAAAAAATGAAGCTTTTAGCAATTTTCAGCTAGTATATCATATTGTTGATTCACACGGTGCAAATCATTAAACTTCCCTCCAATCTTTTTGATGATATAGTTATACTTACCTCATTTTGTACCTGCTCAACTGATTTTTTGAATCTCGATATTGTTAATAAGTAATTTTAACTATCTTTCTTAGCTCGGTGTCATTTAGATTTAAAAAGCATACCACTTATGTCTTTATACCCAACTGGAGTACCTAGGTTTAAATCAAGTCTCCTTACTCAGAAATATACCAAATTGATGAGGAAACAGTATACTAATAAAACAGGCAAAAGTGGAACAAGGCAAGGTTCATCAGAAACCTTTATCAGAACACGGTTAAGTAAAAAGGACACTAGATTTCAAGTCAGAAGACCTAAGTCTACTATTTTATACCTGTATGACCTTGGGTAAGTCACTATCTGTCTCTGGGACTTAGTTCTCTCATCTATAAAAAGAAGGAATAGGCTTGGACCTCTAAGGCCTCTTCCCTAAGTCCTATGAGTACAACATTGTATATGTTAAAACCCAAAATGCTATAAGGTTTACAATGCATGTAAGATACACTATTTTATTTGATCAACAACCTTACAAGGTAGATGCTACTATTAAAATCATTTCACAGGTAAAGAAACCAAAGCTCAGAGGTTAAATGACATGTCCAAGGTTACACAGCATTCAAGGGCTGAGGGCAGAAATCTGCTGATTCCAAGTTCAGAACTATTATCCATTAAGCCACACTATCTCAAGAGCTTTTTTTTTTAAGGGGGGGGGGTGCGGGAAGAGGAATAAATGGTACACAGAATGAGAATAGGACACATATTTCATATACAATAAATTCAAGATTTCATCTCCTGTCAGATGATCACTTTACCACTCAACTAATCTAAGAGCTTCCATTCTTACTCAGAAAGAAAATTATATTCTCAAATAACATCCCTTTATTTTTTTAAACGCAGTCACTAAGATGCAAGCCTTTATTTACAATGCCACATCCTATTTAATTGTATTGCTCTACCTGAAGCAGCCTCCAGTGCATCAGAATGTAATCTTTTTCTTGAGGGGCATCCATTTTCCTAGTAACCAAATGAGAGAGAATCATTTTATGACGTGTAAATGAGTGAATATTTACTTTTTTTTTTTTTACACAGAAATGAAATACCCCTTCCAAAAAAATAGTTAAGAAAACTTTTTATTCTAGGCTAGATTTAAATTGTTATCACCTCTGAGCTATAGTTTAATAATCTCAGCTTCTGTTACTACGAGAACTAAGGACACTTGCCTTCAGAAAACAGTGCAATTTTTCTACACTCTTCACATTTTACTAAGTAAGAGAGGGGAGGAGAAGGGGACAAGTATTCATAAAGCATATACTGTTGCCAGGTGCTGTGCTAAGGACCATTTAAAAACATTATCTCACTTGATCCTCACAACAGCTTTGGGAGGGAGGCGCTTTTATCGTCATTTACAGTTAAGGAAACTGAAGCCAGGAGATTAAGGATCATACATTGAGTGTTAATGGTAGATATGAAATTAGGACTTCCCTTCAAAAGGCCTACAGAAAAATAAGGTTAATGAATCACACTGTAACATGCGTAAAAAAGTAGTTCAGAAATAGCTGCTGTCTTAAGGAAATGGAATTAAACAGCTTACTTTTTGGAAGTACATTAATACTTCTCACTTTAAAAAGGCAAATGTACCCTACAGGCATCTTGCAAAACAAGCCGCTACTAGCCTCTGATGACAAGCACTAGGTGAAGAACCTGCAGGGAAAACAAACTTCTTCAAAGATGGTCTAGTGGAAAAAATGGTTGTTCACTCATTTCAGTCATGTTTGACTTTTGGTGACCCCATTTGAGGCTTTCTTGGCAAAGATACTTAAGTGGTTTGCCATTTCCTTCTCCAGCTCATTTTACAGATGAGGAAACTGAGGCAAAAAGGGTTAACTGATTTATCCAGGGTCACATGGCTAATAAATATGAGGTGAGATTTGAATTCAGGGAGATTCATCTTCCTGACTTCAGGCCTGGCATTCTATCCACTGAGCCAACTAGCAACCCCAGTGGAAAAAGATATAATTAATCTCTCTAACTATTCAGAGTGCAGAGACATTTAACTTTCCATTCACAAGTTAATTGTTTTGTTTCTTCTTCGGCAAATTTTGTTTTCAAGTTTAATGTTACCTTATCTCAGGCTTCTAATAAATCTATCAACTCGCTCTATTTAAATACTTGGTATATAGAGAAGTTCTTTAATTTAATAAATAACAATTACACTGCACTGTTTTCCTAAACAATGGCTCCAGTCCTCCTGTAATCTTAACAAAGACTACAGACAATAGCTCAACCACATTAACCAGTTCCTTCAATACCCAGGAATTTAACTGGGCTTGGTAACTTGAATAAGAATGGGAAGGTACGCTCTTACTATTTCCCTAGTTGACTGAAGAATGAAGAAAAAATGGATCACTTTCTAAGTACAGCACTAGGACAAGAAAAGCAAATAAAACAAAAACCTGTTTCTCTGAGTCAATTCTCTGAGTGACTTTTTAGAAGTCTTCCAGAGGATAGATGTAAGAAAGAGAGAAAACCAGCACCTAATACAAATTCAACATTAGAGGACAATTGTCTGACACCAATTTCTGCATTAAAAAAGTTGTTGGACTTTTACAAATGTATCAACTCAGTTCTTACTACATATACTTTTCTTTGAAAGTCTACTTTTTTCCAGGATGATATTCTGCATGGCCTGTTCCTGTCTTGATTTGAATTGTGTATCTCTGTTATAGGGTTTTACAGAAAGGCTGCTTTCTCCTGAGAATGCCTTTTCTAGAAAAATGACTTTATGCTTAGCTAGTTTCTATCCGTTTCTTTAGTTCTCTCTCTCTACAATTGGATTTTAAAGACAATTGAAACTCAGACTTAACTGGTTCCTGTTGCATTTTCTCAGAGCACTCTAACTGTTGGCACCTGGATATGTTATTTCTATCACCAATTTTGCTGCAATTGTTTTTCAAAATCTCAGGCTCTGGTGATGAAAAGTTTTTGGCATCTGTAATTGTCTTGTTTTGATCTGTACAGTTAGCCTTCTCTCTCATACTTCCATGATTATGTGATGACATTTTGACTGGAGATCTTTCTTGCTCCCTTGGGTCTTTCATTTCATTCCTTGACAGGCAATGATGTGAAGTAGAAATAAGGGGTTTTTCAACCACTAAAGACTGGGTTTTCCGCACTACAGGAGATCCGTTTCTCTCAGGTGCATCTCTTTCACCTTTTTTCTCTTTAAATCCTGTTATCAAAGTCTCTGTGATAGGGCTGTTGTTTGATGGTGTAGTTGCCATCTTTTTACACATATTTTCTGTTGCGGATATTCTTCTTTCAAATTGTCCTATACCAGTGTCCAATAATCTACCTCCTCCATATTTATGATTTGTCCTTTGTGGTGAGTTCAACATGAGTCTATCTGTACATTCAACTAAAGACAAAAACACAAAAGGTAAAAAAATATTAAAAATAAAAAAATAAAATTTTAGTTAGATTAGGATAAAGATAGAGAATTTTACAATGAAAGTAGAGGTACTCAGATTTCAGACATCAACCACTACAATTTAAAAACTTTAAGCATATTGTCCTCTATTTCCATCAGAATTGCCTATATATAAGACTCGAAAAGATGTATACTGTGAGCATTTTTATGATATAATTTTAAGTGTAAGAAACACTACTATGTCAGACTTTTATTGTTTTTAGAATTTATTGTTTATGAAAAACAGTGTTATTTTTACTCCATAAAAGAATTCTCTGGAATTCTACATATTTTAAAAGCCTTTATAGTTGTTTACCCCCCCCAAAAAATGCAGGAAGTTATGTAAAAGCACACAAACCTTGTTTTGGGACTGGTTTGAAGAAATTTGTAATTGAGTGATTTCTGAAAAATAAGACACAAATGTAGTAGTATAATTAATTTAAATTATGTAAAAAATCTCAATAATTCAGAATTAATTTCACATTGAGTGGTTATACCTTGAAAAATGTTCCAAGACAACGATTTATTAATATAATAATGAATATTATACTGCTAAATGGAGAATCTGTATGTATATCTGTATGTATAATCAAAGATTATAGTGTATCAAACCGGAAATGATCTTCAGACCATCAAGTCCAAATTCCCCCTTTCAATATTTTTTTGTAAACGAGAATTACAGAAATAACTGGGCCATCATTACATAAGTAGTAAGAACCTAACCTCTAATTCTAAAACTTACTGCTCTTTCCACAGTACCTTTTTTTTAAATATAGAGACAGGATCTGTGATTTCATTGGTGTAACAGTACCCAGATGAAGTAACTCTACCAAAACAATTTGGCATGTTCTCTGCAACTTACAGTCTTAGACTTGCCTAGAACATGGGGCAGTTAAAGTGACTCACCTAGCATCAATCCTAGCCAGCATGGTGCAAAGCCAGGGCGAACTACAACAGACATGAAGCCACAGTTCTCTATCCACAGTATCTTTCTGTCTCTTAGTAGTATAACACTTTAAGCGCAAATTTATTAAAGCTTGAAAGATTGTTTTTTTTAATAAAAGATTACATTAGAATGGAGGCAGGAATTGTAAAAACTTCTGCAGAGGACTAGAGGGCTAACCATTTCAAGAAATGAAAACCACCAAAGAGGAGCAAAGTAATAAATGGCAACATGCAGAGCTACATAATTTTTAATAAAGGTCCTGAGTTGAAATGTGTTATTAAAAGAAAAAAAAAACACTAAAAGAAAAAACAAACCACACCCAAACCTCTACCTTTTTTTGTACACTGTGGTTAGTAAAATAATTCCACCTAAGATAATTTCATTTATAACTAAGCATAAATTGTGATGCGTATCTATTGCTAAGTAAGAATTAAATGCCATTGTTATTATTTTCCATCTAAGAATAATTTAAGAAATTTAAGAGCTGCCAAGGAAAAAAGTTCAAGAAACAGAAAAAATGCAAAAAACAAAAGCTAAAGTGCTCAACTTGTGAAAAACAAAGCCAAGCTGACAAAGCTTTAGGGACTATGCACATACACTACAGTGGCAACATTACACAGAGGCTCACAGTGCTAGTATCTCTGGTATTAAAAAATAATGAAGGGGTGAGAAAGGGGGGGAGGGAGAGGTAAAATGGGGAAAATGTACCTTATATAAAAGAGGTGCACAAGAAAGAGCTTTCTTACAGAGGAGGGGAAAGTGGTAGGGGTGACAGGCAATATATAAACCTCACTTATCAGAACTGGTTCAGAGGGAAGTATAGAAATCTATTTTAAGAGAGGATAGAAGAAATGAGGGGCAGGATAGGATGGAGGGAAATATAGTCTTACACAACACGACTCTTATGGAAGTCTTTTGCAAAACTACACATATACAGCCTGTATTGAATTGCTTGCCTTCTCACTGGGGATGGGTGAGGAGGGAGGAAGGGAGAGAAACTGGAACTCAAAGTTTTAGGAACGAATGTTGAGTATTGTTCTTGCATACAACTGGAAAATAAGAAATACAGGTAATGGGGTGTAGAAATTTATCTTGCCCTACAGGACAAAAGAGAAGATGGAGATAAAGGAAGGGAAGGATGTTGGAAGGGAGAGCAGATTGGTGGTAGGACTAATCGGAATGCTCGGCATTTTGGGGTGGGGGAGGGGAGAGATGGGGAGAAAGTTTGGAACTCAAAATTTTGTGGAAATGAATGTTGAAAACTTTAAATAAACAAAAAAAATCTACTTTACTCAAAGAAATAGTCTAGAAAGGGAATAAAAGAAAGGGGAAAGGAATGATAAGATTAAGAGAGGCAGTGGTCAGAAACAAAAAGGCTTTCGAGGTGTGGAAGGCTAAAAAGAGAGAAGGATAAATAGAAGGAAACAGGACAGAAGGAAATAGTAATCCTAACTGTGAACATGAAATGGGACGCGCTCGCCAGTAAAATGAAAGCAGATAGCAGAATGGATAGCAACCTGAATCCAACAGTATGTTGTTTAAAGAGACATACTTGGAAGAGAAAGGTATATACACGCAGGGTTAATTAAATAAGAGGATGAAGCACAATCCATACTTCTTCAGCTGATGTGAAAAAAGGCAGAAGCAGCGATCACAATCTCAGGCAAAGGGAAAGCAAAACCAGACCTGATTGAAAGATAAAATCGGGAAACTATGTTTTGAAAAAAGATACATAAAAAGTGAAGTAATATAAAAAATGTGTATAGCAAGTTTCTCTGATAACAGCCATGTTTCTCAAATACATAGGACCGTTCCCCAACTGATACAACGTCAAGGGGTGTGAACAGGCGGTTTTCAAAAGACGAGTTCAAAGCTACTTTTAGTCACATGAAAAATGCTCTAAATCATTATCGATTAGAAAAATGCAAATTGAAACAACTCTGAGGTACATGACGCACGCTGGAAGGGATGAGGGGGCAGGAAGGCTCTACGAGCTGCTGGCAGAGCAGTGAACTGGTCCTACCATTCTGGAGGGCAATCTGGAACTTCATCCAAAGGGCTACAAAACTGTGCGTACTCTCTGACCCAGTAATACCACCACGTCTACAGCCCAGAGACCAAAGGAGAATGAGAAGGACCTCTCCGTGCATCAATCTTTTTAGCAATTCTTTTTGTAGTAGGAAAGAACTGGAAAATGAGGGGATGCTTCCCAATTGGAGAATGGCTGAACAAGTTGTGGCATGTGATCGGGACAGCGTGCTATTGTGCTATAAAAAATGACAAGGGGTAGTTTCGGAAAAACGTAGAAAGACCTATATGGACTGATGCAAAGAGAAGCAAGCAGGACCAGGAGACCATTGTTCACCATGGAGTCAGCGATCAGACTCTGCCCTGGCTCAGTCCACTTTAGGAGGACTGAAAGTTTGCAGGACCCTACTAGGAGCTTCGAATAACACAATACCCAAGAAAGCAGCAACAGAGTCAGCCTAAATCTTTCCTCCAGAAGCGTGAAGAGGCTGGCCTTAACAAGGTCAGAAGTAGGGTGGAAAAATGAACAAATAGAACAAGAATCACACTATTAAAAAACTACATTATGGTCAGTTTCTGGGCTACATGAGCAAAAAGATGGTAGATTAGATATTATCTCTGATCCCTATAACCGCTCAAATCTCTCCAAAACAGAAATTTTGTACCAACAATAAAGCAACTTCAGCTGCTTCCATGGCCTAAGACATCCAGAATCTAAAAGAAATTTAAAAAATAATAAAACCGCAAACTGAGTAATTGGGGGATTACTTTTGGAGCCACTGACTTCAAGCGCACTCAGCATCCCTCCCTCCACCTCCTGCGCTACCAGCAGCAAGACTGCACTAGTAAAGCCAAGGACACAACACAAGCTCACATCAAAACCCACTCCTCCTTGGTCCTCTCTCCCTCTTTCCAGTGCCAGCTTGGCCACAGTCCTTTAGGAGCATATGTCTTCTGGGCTCTGAAACCCACAAGCACCAGTGCTACAAAGCTCTGAACTAGTCGTGCCAGGAAAAACAGGCAGAGAACCAAGAACAGAGGGAATGAAGCAGGTTACCAGGAGAGCACACCAACTATGGAGGGGTAGGTGGGAGGTGAGTTGTGCAGCACCCCATCAAGTCTGAGTAAAAGAGCAGAGCAGGACCAGTTTTGACTACCCAAAAGTCAGTTTGGACAGACACCTAACCTGGTGAACCATGAATTACCCCAGTGTGGGAGGAGGCTGAGATACTCTGACTTACAACCCCCAAGGGAACCCCCCCCCCCATAATCAGGGGGGAAGGACTCAAGAAGTAGATGATAAGGGAAAAAAAAAAAGATCAAAAGTACCAAAGATTTCAGAAAAAAATCTTAAAGACCTCAAATATAAATAGAAAAATTAACAGGAAAAACAGCAACAATAGAAGGAAATGTAGACTCCAGATCAAGTAAAAAAGTTTAAGCATCTTTAAATAAATATTGCAAAATAAAGGAAAATGATCTAATACTTAATGAGACAGAGACCTTGTGGAACTTGAGGAGAACATGAAACCACAACACACTGTTTTTGGGTAGCTTAAAATAAGCAGAATTTATGTCCTACACAGAAAAATTGAGTAGATTAAAAAAACCTCACCAAAGAAAAAGAGACTACAATAGAATGAGAATGTGAATACAAAGAAGTGAAGAAAATCCAAGGAAAGAAAGGGATAAGCAAGGAAACTGTATTATGTTGAAAAGGACCATAGATAACGAATCACTATCAGTAATAAACTTACATGCACCAAACACCTTGGCATGCAAATTCATAAAAGAAACATCTGAGCTTCAGTAAGACAGTAACATTAAATAGTAATATTAAATAACATTAAAACTGATCATCATACAATCAAAACATATGGGCCAAAACACAGGTTGCATAGAGACAACCAAAGGATCACAGATCTCCCTCAAAGATTAAGGCAGAACAAAAAACCTTAACACCATAAATGAAAGAAATAATAGAAGAAAACTGTCCACAAATTTTTACCTAGAAAAATGAAATTGCAATTAAAAAAACTAAGATCACCTCTAGAAATAAACAAAAATGGCTCCAAACTCGAAGACACTAGTGATTAAATTTAACAATTCAGTTCAGAAGGAAATTCTGCAAGCCATCAAGAAAAGACCTTCAAATACAGCAAGACTATTTCACCCCCACTAGAAAAAGGAAGAGAGATGCAATAATCTATTTGGAAGAGAAATGGCCTCAGGATGCAGCCCTGGATGACCCCTCCAGCAACTCCAAGCCTAATCCTACAGGACAAAAGATGGATGTTCAATAATAAAGAAAAGTCAGAAACATTTTTTTAGAAAGAAATCAGAATGACCAAACAAGAGAGACAACACGTTATGAAATGCATAATTTTGATTACATTAAATTGAAAAGTTTCTGCACAAAGCCAATGCAATCAAGATTAGGAGGGGAGCAGAAAATTGGGAAAGAACTTTTACAATCAGTGTCTCTGATAAAAGCCTCATTTCTAAAATATATAGAAAACTGAATCAAATTTATAAGAATCCAAGTCATTCCTCAATTGGTAAGTGATCAAAGGATATGAACAGGTAGTTTTCAGATGAAGAAATTAAAGCTATCTACAATCATAAGAAAAAATGCTCTAAATCACTATTGATTAGAGATGCAAAATCAAAAACAACTGAGGTACCACATCATACCTATCAGATTGGCTAACATGACAAAACAATAAATGCAAACCAAAAAAAAAAAAAATCAGAATAGTTCATCTATCCTTTTCAGATCATAATACAACAGGAATAGAAATTGGCTCAGGGACCACAAAAGACACAGATCCAAGTGGAGACTTAGCACTGAAATCTTAAATAACTAGTAGGTCAAAGAACAAATCACAGAAAAATAATTATGTGCAAGAAATGCTAACAATGAAACAACATACCAAAATTTCTGAGATGCAGCTAAAGTAGGCCTCAGGAAGAAAATCATATCCAATGTCAACCTTGGAGTTTGGTCTAAGAAAGACAAACTAGCAGTCTGGAACTGTGCTCTGCATGCATGCTCTGCCCAATTGAGAGAAATAAATAAACAACCTACTCTTTCTCTGTCTTTCTTAGACCAAACTCTGGGGTTGACACCTTACAACCACACATGAACAAAACAGAAAAAGAGAGTAAGAAACTGAATACGTATTCAACAAGAGTGTAAAAATAAATAAGTAAATCTAAAATAAGCACAAAAGAGGAGATATTAAAAATAGATGGGATATAAACTGGAAACAAAGAGAAATGATAAATAAAACTAAAAGCTGGTTCTTTAAAAAGACTAACAAAATTGACCAATCTGTAGCTAATCTGATTAAAGAGAGAATAAAGTCAAATCAATAAGATAGCAAATAACCAAGGTGAAACAACAACAAAGCTATAAGAAAAATAATCAAAACATATTATGTACAGTTATGTGCTAATAAAACTTAGAACACAAAAGAAATAGAGGAATACCTTCAAAAATAAAAATAACCAAACTATTAGAAGGCTATATCAAGACCTTAAATAACCTAATCTCAGGAAAAGAAAGAGATCTAGGTATAAAGGAATTACCAAAAGGAAAAAAACCAAATTCCTAATCCTACTGTATTCACCAGAGAATTCTATCGAACGTTTAAAAAACAATTAGAAAACATACTCCAGAAATGACTCAAAAACTGAGAAAGTACCCTATTATGAAACAAATACAATCCTAATACCTAAGAAAACCACAGACCAGAAAATCATTAATATACCTTGACAAAAAACTTAAACACAAACGTATTAAGCAGACTCTAAGAATTCATACAAGAAATAATTTTTGATCAAGTAGAATTTGTACCAGGAAACAAGGAGGGCTCAACATTAGGAAATGTCAACATAATCATATTATTATTACAATAATATTATCATAGTATTAATTTAATCATATTAAAAAACAAAATATCTAAAACCACATGATCATCAATAGATGCAGAAAAAGCCTTTTATAAAGTATAATACTCTTTCATGCTAAAAATTCTAACAAGGATAGCACAGAGGAAGCTTTTTCAAAATATCATAAAAAGTATCTACCTAAATCCAAAAGCAAGTATCACATGCCATGGAAATACAGTAGAATCTTTTCCAGTAAATTCGGGAGTGAAGCAATAATGCCTACTCTTCTCACCATTATTTGATATAGTTTTGGAAATGCTAACAATAATAGTAAAATGAGAAAGGAATTAAAAGAATTTTCAGCCATATCTGATTCTTCAGGACTCCATTTAGGGTTTTCTTGGCAAAGATACTGGAATGGTTTGCTATTTCTGTCTTCAGCTAAGTTAACAGATGAGGAACTGAGGCAAACAGTGTTCCCTTGCCCAGGGTCGCACAGACACTGAGTGTCTAAGTCTGAATTTGAACTCAGATCTTCAAGACTCCAGGCCCTATGCTCTATCCACCTCACCACCTAGCTACTACATAAAAGGAATAAAGAGGTAAAGAGATAAAACTTTTTCTCTTTGCTAAAGATACGACGGTTTACTTGGATAACCCCAGAGAATCATCAAAGATACTCACTGAGACAATTAACAGCTTCAACAAAGTTTCAGAACACAACAATAGCATTTCTATAAAATAACAACAAATGATAAGAAGCAACAATAAAAACTGGAATCCATTCCAAATAACTACAAAATGCATAAAATACCTGGGAATTAGTCTCCCAAAGCACACAAATAATTAGTTTTTCAATTGCAATTGAGAGAAAAAAGGAAAGGTATTTTGGAAAATGCAGGGTGTCCCTAAAGTCTTAATGCAGTTTTAAGCTTTAATTGGCATAGCAATATGCATTATCCAAGTAACATAAGTCTGAATGAAATCAACAGAGAATAATTAAGGAAGTCCTACAAAGTACCAAGCAATCTACCTGAGAGTCACGACACACAAGAATTTCCAGGAAACCTTATTGCGCCATAAATATAAAGGAATTTCATCTTAAATACTCATTTTACCTGTCTCTTTAAAGTTTTATTGAAAGCTGTTTTTAACTCTTGTCATTTCTAAATGTATCAATCTAATTTTGCCCTGTAAAAAATATTTAAGCAGAAATTACCAACCAAACTACTACAAAAGTAGCTTATGCACCCTATGCATACTCACCTCGCTGAGGCAGAAAGTTAGCTGAGTTCAATGCTGACTACTGCAAATATTATTTTCCTTTACTTTATAGTTGTCTACTCTCCCAGTACAACTTACTTTGCTCTGCATCAATTCATACAAGTTTTGCCATGTTCCTCCGGATTCCTTTTCTCATGGTTCCTATACCTTGATTTGTTTGGCCATTCACCACTTTGTTAACTGTTTGGCCTCTATAAAAGACTGCTACAAATAATTTGGAACATATAGTGCCTGTCTAAAACGGGTATATGAATGCTTCATTAGGAATTTATTCTCCCAAAATTTCACATAATATTCAAGTATAATTAGCCTAACTCACAACAGCAGCACCAACATTCCCACAGCCCCACTAATCCTGACTTTTGTGGATGTGGATGAGTCACAGGGGAGGGGAGGGATTTTAGAGTGGTTTTAATTTGCATTTCTAATAGTTCTACGTATTTCAACACTTGAAAATCTT
>CM053769.1:549897051-549966015 GCA_028658325.1 Potorous gilbertii
ATGTTCGAGGAATTTTTCTGATAGACTTAGTACTTCATTGCAATGCAGGCACTTAAAAAGTTCTCAATGGTCTCTTAAGGCAAAATGTCTTCCACATCCAGAGAAGTAACTATGGAATTTGATCACAGAATGAAGCAGACCATTTTCTTTTGTATTATGTTTTGTTTAGTTTTATGATTTCTCCCATTCATTTTAAGTTCTTCTATGCAACATGACTAAGGTGAAAATGTATTTAATAGGAATGTATGTGTAGAACCTATATAAAATTGTATGCTGTCTCAGGGAGGGAGTGGGGAGGTAGGGGGAAGGGGGGAGGTAGGAGAAAAATTCTAAGATATATGGAAGTGACTAGAACACTGAAAACAAAATAAAAAACTCATTAAAAAAGACTTCAAAAAAAATGGCCTGTTTTCGTTTTGAATTGGGAGGAGAAAATCCTTAAAATGAAGAACCATAATGGTACAGTGGGAAAAAGTACAAAATTTGGAATCAAGAGTGTTTAAGGTTTGGTGCTATTACTTGTTAGTTGTGTTGGCAAATTTTTCATCTCTCTGGGCCTGTTTCTCCTAAAAATGCAGGGATTTTTTAAAATTTTCTCTTCAGTTCTAAAATATTAAAATGTATCTGTGACCTCATCGATTTGGATGTTACCTAATGATGAAGAGCTTGTCAGCATCCTGTTATAAATTCACTACTGAGAGTCCCCACCCATGGTGCTGCAGGCCTTCTGACCTGATGAAGATACCAGTGGTATACTATATTATCATCTCTGACATTCATCATGTGGTCAGCCCATTTTTCTGGTCTTGTAGCATATATTTTTCTGGTGACATCTTTTCTTCTTTTTCTTCAAAGTTCCTTACTTGTTATGTGTTACCACTATTCACACCCATCACCCACCTCTTCCCTTCTGTCTGGTATTCATTTTTAATTCCTCCAAGAGTGCTGTGTTTCATGTCCAAAAACTAAATAACAGCACAACATAATACTGATATTTTAAAAATAGGTCTTTATTTCTGTACAATAATAACTGACATGTAGTACTTAAAAGTTTGAAACAAACCTATGAGGTAGGTAGAATTTATATTATCTCCATTTTATAGAATGCTGAAGCTCAAAAGGTTAAATGATTTGCCTGTGGCCACACAGATAGTAAATGTCTGGTAGGATTTGAACCACAATCTTCCTGATTTCCAAGTCTTATTAACCTATACCAGGCAGCCTACTTCCTAAAAAAAAAAATTTCATCGGCATCTTTTAAGTTTTTAATATCACATAGATTTTCCGGTAGTCCCCTTCCTCCTTCCTCCCTATTCCAAGGAGTCATCCTTAAAACAAAGAATAAAAAAGAGAGGAGAAAAAAGTTCAGTAAATCAATATATTGAAAAGTCCGATGTTATGTGCAATATACTGAATACCAAGCACTTACTCACTAAGCCTGGCAAAGAAACTGGGATAGAGAGATATCCTCTCAAAGTTCTTCTTTGGGATCAAGCGTGGTCATTATAATTTGGAACATTCAGTTTTGTCTTGTTGTAGCTATTTCATTGTTGTGGTCGGTCTATATTGTTTCCTTGTTCTGCTTACTTCACTTTGTATCACTTTAAGAGGTCTTGCATTCTTCTCTGCATTTATCGTATTCATCATTTCTTATAGTACAATAACATTCCACTATACATTATACAGTTTATTTAACCATTCCCTAATTGAGAGGCATCTCCTTTATTTCCAGTCATTTGCTATGACAAAAAAAATGCTGCTATAAATCTTTTAGTGCTTATGAGGTTTGTCTTTTGGTCTTTGACGGAGACTGCCTGCTTCTGGACTATTTGTATTCATTCACAAGAGCATCTTGTTCCTTGGACTAAGGTTTGAACTATTTATAAAATGTTGCTACTTTTTATTAACTGTAATGATTGTGACAGGCACTTTCATGATTAGAAATATCTCAAGGCAATCCTCAAGTGGCAACCAGCAAGTGGATTCAACTTTAACTCTCAGGGTTCAAGGCTATCTCTGCACTTGTTCCTATCTAATTTACCACCCTGATATCAGCTATTATTTTTACTCTTAGTCCCAGTCAAACTAGATCGTTTACTGTTCCCCAAATTTCACTTATCCTTTTCTACTTTATCTTTAGGTTAAAGTTACTTATTGTAACAAAATTTCATTTGTACTTTTGAGATGCTTTAATGTTTGTAAGCTTTAAATGTCCAGTTACTTATGCCTTCTCATACCCTAGGATGCTGTCTATCCACATCTCCACCTATGCAATAAGTCCTGCTCAACCCTCAAAGCCTGTTTTAGAAGTTACCTCTTTCATGAAGCCTTTCCTAGTTCAATTTCTCTTTCCCTGGGTCCCACTCCAAAAATGTAAGCTCAACACACTTTTAAATTTAAACTGCAATATTAACATTTTCTCTATCACTTTCTTATGTCTAGAGACAATTAACAAAACAATAAATCAAGCCCTCATTTTTAGTGTTTGCCAATTTCACTAGGAAATTTACTCACAATGAAAATTTAACAATTTTAACAAATAATTTAATCATCTCTCCTCTACACCTCTTACATTAAATCATATCTCTGTTGTATTCTATTCTATATTTTTAGATCCATCTCTTCTTTAGTTTATTAGATTATAAATTCCATGAAGGAAGGAATGACTTTACATGTTATCTTTGTAGCCCCCCCCCCCACAGTGCCTAAAACAATACTTGCAGAGTATGTATATAATAACAAATCCTGAATAAATTGAATGAGCAAGCAACCTTTTTACAAGAACCAAAAAGAACAAGTCAAATCCTATTACAACAAATAATTGTTAAAACTGCACATCAGAAGATTCCCTAACTCAAGCTGAATACTCATTTACTCAAGCAATATTTTATAAAATAAAATTCCAGTACGACAAAACAATTTAGATAGGCCTTTGGATTTTATTGTACTGACTGACCGGCAATTCACCTCTTCTCCCCATTTTTAGATCTAAGGTAATTAATGAGCATCAAACTTACCTATAGGTAAAAGGAGGAGAGTGCAGGGGAAACAACAGGAGGAAAGTTAATTCATTCATCCGTTAATTCAATAAATATTGCAGAGTAACTAATGCAGACCCAGTTCTGTACTAGAGGGTTTATAGAAAAATATAAGACAATGTCCCAGGCCTTTAGCAATCAGAGTGATTAACTTTAAATAATTGATTGTAGTAGGACAGAGTAATGTTTGTGGAATGACTGGGTGTGGGGAAAGGGAGAAATAATGACTTGATTCTCCCAACAGCAGGACTGCACCCACCCAGACAAGTACAAGATTCTATGAAGAAACACACACACAAAAAAAAACCCCAAACAACTAAAAATAACCCTCACTTAATCCAAACAATCTCAAAGTGTGTTCTACACAGAAAAACAGCCTGGATGTTAAAAATCCATTCTGAATGATCAATTAATTGCTTTCCTTGGATTTGAATCATCCAGTTTCCAAAGTGTCACTTTAAGATTGGCCACCAAACAATAGTTTTCACATTTTCTTAATCTGAGCAACAGATTATAGAGTTAAGTGAGGCAAGAAATCCTTTGATCAATAAATGGAGATGGAGTTATAATGAAAACACAATTTTAAAAATCTCTTCTTAACAGGGAAGTAGTTCTCCAAATCCCCAATAAGGATCAAGGTCCTCACTTTATTGTCTTATGTATTTGAAAACAATGCATATTTGGATAGCTGGGTGAGAGAGTCAATTTACCAACTTTTGCCTGGGAGATTTGGAGGGATATCTCCTTTCCTCTACACTCAGAGAATGCCTCCTGGCATTGTGGTGCAGTATCCATCCCTTTTGGCTATGTTTTATCTATGCCAAGTTAATGAAGGGGATCTGTAAACATTTAAATTATGTTGAACCAGAGATCACTGAACAGGAAACCCTGAAAGAAAGGTATTGAAGAACCTACCAGTGTGCATCTATGTGGGGCTTTGGGAAAAGAGCCAAAAGGGGCAAAAGGCCAGGGAGGGGAGATAGAAACCTCAAATGAAGTTTAGTTAAGGCTAAGAATAGAAATAGGTGGTTCTAGAAGGCTTATGGATATGAGAACAAGAAGGGAAAGTCATTTAATATGGTATGTAGGGACATTGACTTCTGAGCTTGTCTTTATATTTGGGATCCATTAGATCCTTGTTTCTTCAAAAGTAAATAAAGCTTAAAGGGAGAGCTCTAGTTAGGACTTAGTGTATAAAGTCTTGGGCAAGGGGTATAGGCAAGCAAACAAGGCAAGACTGACTAGGAAGGGCTAGAAAATGGCAGACTGTCTGGACAAGAGGAGCTAAATACATGGTCCAGACACACTGCCACTGGACAGCTGCTGCTGGACAGTATAACAAAACTGCCACTGAGGCACACTGCTCAGTCACTGGACCAGCGATGGGGAACATGCTGCCTCAAGGCCACATGTGACCTGCTACGTCCTTTTGACTGAGTCCAAATTTTACAAAACAAATCCTTTTATTAGGGGGATTTGTTTGGACCTAGGCATATGTGGTCTCTAGGGTTGATCCCCACCCCTGGTCCACTGACTGAGCAACGTGCCTGGATGGCAGTGTTGTTACACTGTCCAGCAGCAGCTGCCCCGTAGCAGAATGCCAGATGGGGCCATGAGGCCACAGGTTCCACACCTTTTCAGAGGATAATGTCCCTACAGTATGGTTCAATCTGCTGGTCTCTCTCTTTAACGGAAGCTACAATTTCTTCCTACTTTTGGCCATTAACATGACTAGATATTATCACATTGATGGTACCATTCAGCAAGAATGTTGAAATACAGAACTCTTTCAGCAACAACCTTTAGCTTAGGATCAACAGAATCTCTTGCCTGTTCCTTTTCCCTTTGACTCCCTCAGAACCTCAGTAAATTTTAAAATTCAGTTTTATTTTATTTTTATTTCTGAATCCTCTTTGTCCCCCCATTTTCATCCATGAAAAAATAAGAAAACAAACCATTACAAATTACATATAGTCAAACAATACAAATTCTCACTTTAGCATGTTACCTCCTTCCAGAAAGAGGCCTCAACCTGCACCTGGGTCTATCACCTGTGCCCACAGCCATGTTTCACCGTGAGTCTTCTGGAACCTCGGACTCAGATGAGGTCTGTTGGGTGATGGCGAACCCCAAAATACCGACAGTCCGGGTCGTGCTCGAATGAATTCAACTCAAGCCTTCTTAAAGTCAAAGAAAACAAAGTTCGTTAAGGATTCGCCTAATTGGGTTGCCTCTTATGGAGCCTAAGCATTAGTAACACTTGTATTCACAAGGGGGCCGGATACAATCCCAGCCAGGTAGAGTCTGAGCCGCATTGAATCTGAGCGCCTTCATGGAGGTAAGGTGGGACTTAAATACAGGCAAGATTATAGGAGGGATCTGGGAGGTGGGGTGTTGTTCTGGTAGTCCACGGTGATGGGAGGAGGGGTTTAGGAATGGTCTTGAGGAGAAGTCCAAGGAGGGAATCCAAGGCTGGTAACAGCTGGAGGCTATCAGGAGATAGCAGACAATAGAGGGTTTGGGTGGAAAGCAGGTGGGGCAATCCAGGTATCTTGATAGGGGCAGTATGGGAATGGATGCAGATCTTGATGGGAGTGGTGGGCAGCCTGGGACTTGGGGTTTTGATGGGACCAAGGATGGGGAGTGCAGGAGACCTGCTTCCTGAGACTGCCGGAACGAACCAGAAGATTAGATTTGAGTAAGAAAGGCCAGCTAAAGGGGGAAGATTCAAGGGGAGCTCAAGGAGGCTCCCAGAGCCTGAGCCCCATCAATTTCATTGTTTGATCTGAGTCCCTAAGTCTTTTAAAGTTGTTTGTTTCACAATATTATTGCTATCATATAATGTGTTCTGGTTCTACTCACTTCACTCTATATCAGGTTTTTCTAAAACTATTCCCTTCATCATTTCGTATAGCCCAATGATGGGGTACAGGCTATGGGAAACTCTATCCCCCCAACTCTCCTTGAATTTTTCCCAGTCAAGTTTCTGGCTTTTGCTTTAGGCATTTGCCCATTCATTAATCCTCTCAACTGGCCTTTTGTTGTGGCCTATGCCTCATTTCCCAACTCTCTGTTACCTCCAGATTGCCTAGGCTACTTCTCACCCTTGACCCTATCTAGACCTCATTCTCCCTTGGCTACATGGCTTCCTGGCCCTTCTCTGTTACCTCCCAGCTACTCCAGATCAATTGGAGACTCCTAGATGTTTCCCTCAGTCTTTCTGTATATAAGATCCATCTTGCCTCCATTAAGGAGTTCAGAGTCAAACCGGTCTGCTTGCCAATACATGAATAAAAACATGCCAAGACATGAATGCTCAGATTCCTTAAGTCTAGCCAATTCAGTAGATTTTTAGAATCACACCCACCTTCTATCCATGTCCTAATAAACCTTGTGTTTGGGTAAAAAAAGGCTTGAGTTAAAGCACCTCCAGGACCCGTATGTCACTATTTTGGGATCCCAGTACCCCTAAACCTCAATATATGGTGTTTCCTAATCTAAACACCAATAGCACCCCATCACACACATATACCATGACTTACTTAGTTGTTTTCGAAGTGATGGGTACCCGTTAAGTTTCCAATTCTTTTCCACCCCAGAAAGAGCTTCTATAAGTATTTTTGTACATAATGGGTCCTTTCCCCGTGTGTGTGTGTATGTGTGGTGTGTGTGTGTGTGTGTGTGTGTGTGTCAAACACACACACACAGACATGATTGGGTACAAACTCTTGGAACCTCCTTGAATTCTCCTTGAATTTCCCCACTTAATCTGACCTTTCAGATTCAAATCTGTTGCCCTTGCCATAGCCTAGCCTTCCATTGTCTGTTACCTCTGGATTGCCCCACCTGCTTCCCACCCAAACCCTGCATTGTCTGATACCTCTCAATTGCTTCTGTTTGCCACCCTGGATTACATCACTAGTTACCCCAGTTCCATCAAAATCTTCCTTAGACCCTCCTCCCAGACCACTAGATCACCTCTTGATCTTTCCCACAGACTTTCTGTATTTAAGTTCCATCTTGCCTCCATGAAGGCGCTCAGATTTAATCCAGCACAGACTCTGTCTAGCTGAGATTCTATCTGGCCGAGTGTTATAAATGGTTAGGCTCCTTAAGAGTCAACCCAAGATGATGAAATTTTAATAAACTTTGTTTTTCTTTGGTTTAAGAAATCTTGAGTGGAATTCAATTGAGTAGAACCCAGTGTGTTGGTATTTTGGGGTCCCCAACACCCCAAACCTCAACACACATACATACACATACATACCTACCTACGTATATGTATCTTTGGGTTATAGACCTAGCAGTAGCATTGCTGGTTCAAAGAGTATGTACAATTTGGTAGCTTTGGGAAATGGTTCCAAATTGCTTTCCAGAATGGCTGGGGAAGTCACAGTTCCACCAACAGAGTATTAATGTACTGTTTTTCCACAGCCCCTCCAGCATTAGCCAAAATGATTGATGTGAAGTGGCACCTCAGAGTTGTTTTAATTTACATGTTTCTAATTGTTAGTGATTTAGAACATTGTTACATATGTCTATTAATGACTTAAATTTCTCCTTATAAAAACTGCCTTTTCACATTCTTTGACCATTTATCAATTAAGGAATGATCCTCAGTTTTCTCCAAGCAGAAGATGGGAGAAGTCTTGCTCTACCTAGTCTACAAACTCTTACTCAATCAAAAGATCTTCCCTCAGTAAGCCACCATATTGCTTTAAAGTAAATAGTTTCAGTTCAGTCAGGTTTCACCTCCCATACTTCTTTGGGAATCTTTTGTAGAGGAGTGAGTAGTTACAAAAGTATGAGTCAGTCTATGCCCTGAAGGCAAATTCATGATTTTTCTGTTAACTTCAGCACAGAGAATTTCAGGAAAACAGTTCCTTTGGATCTAGTAGAGCCTAGTTCTCCCACAAATGTCCTAGTAAAGCTCTAAGAATGCACCCAAAGTATGAGTGATAAAAGAAAAGCAAAGAGGACTATAAATTTTTCCATTCTGTCCAAAACAGCACAAAAAGACTGTCACAGTCCTGTGGAAGTGCAGAACTGAAACATGCCAGGATGGATTGGGTAGCTCGGTAGTATAGTAGATAGAGCACCTGGATGGCAGTCAGGAAGACTTTTTCTCCTAAGTTCATCCTTGGCCTCAGACACTTGCTGGCTGTGTGATTCTGGGCAAGTCACTTAGCCCTGTCTTGCCTCAGTATGCTCATATGAAAAATGAACTGAAAAAGGAAACCACTCCAATATCTTTACAAAGAAAACCCCAAACGGGGTCGCAAAGAGTTGGGCACGATTGTACAACAAAAACAGAAGGGGTGGAAAGCAAATTCCAAAGCAGCCCTAAAGGACACCCCCTCCTCATCAGAGGCAGGATACTAAGACAGATATGTAGCCAGGCAGCCTAGGACCAACCCAGCATCCAGGCATCCAGGACCTGAGTTGTAACAAGAAACAAGGTCAGACCTTTCTCTAAGTAGATGGAGCTTGCTTTTAACTGAGAAACTCAGAATCAAGCAGAGCCTACCTAGGAACACTGGAGTGGAGTTTGCCTCAAGCACAAACCAACTCCCAAATTTAGAAAATGAGATTAGAGATAAGAGGAAAGGGGGAGGAACAAACACTGAGCAGAATTTAGAAATACTTTTGATGGACAAAAGCTCAAAAGAATAAATCCATGGACCGAACAAATAGAAAATGGTTTTTACCTTTTTTTTGCCTTTGGAAGTAGGCTAAAGCCTATGGATTCATTCTCAGAGTAATGTTTAAAATAATTGAAAGAAATGCTACATTTTAGTTAGATATGAGTGGAAATAAAGATGGAATTTTTTTCCTCTGTAAATTCATGCTTCAAATCTATCAATAGATCCTTTGGGAGTCTAAGAACCACTGAAGTAGACCCTCAGAGAAAAGAATGTGAAAAGTACTTGGAAGAAATGATATAAAGAATGGAATAGACAAGGAGGAAAAAAGGGCAAGGAGAGTTAATATTTTGGATGGTAATAAATCTTACTTAAGGATTGAACTTGAATATTAGTATGAGACAACACAAAACATTAAAATCAAAAGATTGAAAACAAAAAAAAGTATGATATATAGTATTTTAAAAAAAACAAACCTGGAAAACAGGTCAAGGAGAGAGAATCTAAGAATCATCAGATTATCTGAAAATTATGACAAAAAAAAAAATAAAGCCCTAGAAATCGTGAATCAAAACTGTTCAGATCTATTAGAGGACAAAATAAAAAGAGAAAAAATCTATTGGTCACCTCCAGAAACCTTAAAATGAAAACTCCCTGGAACATCAGTTCAAAAACGTAATCAAGAGCTTCTATATCAAATTAAAAATATTGCAAGTAGCTGAAAAGAAAGAGCTCAAGTACCAAGAAGCCATAGTCCAGGTTATGTTAAGTCTTGACAGTTGCCTCTATAAAATAGAGGAGAGCTTGAAATATCTAAAGGTAAAAGATAAAGGCTGACCTGTTCATATGTAATTAAAGTATTCAAGCCTTCTGACCTTTTGGACAGAAGAATGTCTGTTTTGAATTTGAACATTTTTCCCTTTACATTTCAATATAAAGAGAGAGCTTTATGCATTTCAGGCATAAGAAACAGTTTTAAACAAAAGCACCAAGGTGGTGGGATATGGAAGGTTGTATTTGGGGAGCAGCACGTTCACCAGTTTGTAATGGAGAGGGTGTGAGGAGGGATAATGTAAGATTTCTAGAAAGGTATGTTTAAATATCAAACAACAGGGTATGGAGTTTAATCCAGAGGTAATAGGGAACCACAAAAACTTCCTGGGCAAGGGACTGACATGATCAAACCTGTGTTTTAAGAATACTGTCTTGTTAGTAGTGTAGAAGATGACTCAAAGAAGAAGTCTGGAAGCAGAGAGATCAATCAGGGGAGAAGCAATAGAGGGTGGTAGTTGTGTAACTAGAGAGAAGGGGACAGAAATGATAGATACTATTAGAGGTAGAATTGACAAAACTTAACAAATGTTTGGATATCAGGTTGTGTTTGTCCTTCTTCTCGAAGAGGACCATGACATCAAGATGATAATGTGACTTGCAGTTGACTTTGATTTGAGGGAGGGAGGGCTGTGCAAGGTCACCAGCCTCACTTTCTTCTCCTGGACCATCTGGGTCCAGTGGTCTGATACTCATCAGGATAACTGGAGGTGGCTCAGGATGCAATGGAAGACCCTGGTCCTTTCAGGCTAAGGTCTTAGCACATTCTCACTTTGAGTGAAATACACCCATTCAATGAATAAGCTTCTTTAAGTAATTACTCAAGGGATGGTCCCTTCAGTCAAAAAAAAAGAAAAATCAAACTGGGAAGGGGAAGACCCTCAGAGTTCCTGGGTAAAAGAGAAACAATGACTATTCAGTAACTACCAGGTATAAAGGACAGAAAAGAGTGAAGGATGATTCCAAGGTGGCAAACCGTGATAGAACCCCATGCAGAAAAAGATGTTTTGGGAAGAGAGATGGGTTTAGGAGCAAAGATATGAGTAATATTTTGGACATATTAAGCTGGAAGTAGCTTTAGGACATCCAGGGGCAGTGGATAGAGTGCTAGCCTAGATTCAGGAAGACTTATCTTTGTGAGTTCAAATCTGGTCTCAGAAACTTACTATCTGGATGACCCTGGGCAACTCATTTAAACCTGTTTGCCTTAGTTTCCTCATTGTCAAATAAACTGGAGAAGGAAATGGCAAACTATTCCGGTATCCTTTGCCAAGAAAACTACAAATGGAGTCATGAAGAGATAGACATGACTGAAAAAGATTGAAAAATGGGGCATCCAGGTGGAGATGTCTAAAAGGTATATGCAGGACTGAAGCCTGGGGAAAGATGAGGGTTGAGTTGGTTATATGTAGTATTAGGAATATATGGTTGCTGAATTGCTTTGACCTGTGCTAGTATATTTGACCTCTCATCTTACCTAGCTTTGAGCTCTGAACACTGATCTCTATCTGTGTACTTTCACCATGTTTCCATGGTGAATTAATTGGACCTCAGAACTTTGACCCTGGCTTGCATACTTTGACCACAATTGAGCCTATGTCTCCTGCCCAGCTTGAACCTCTGGACTATCCTAACCCCAGACCCTCTACTCAGACTGAGTTTTGCTTGTTTTCTCCAGCTTAGATTTCTGTTGTTCAGTCATGTCTTTTTGTGACCCTGTGGACCATAGCACACTAATACTGCCCATGGGGTTTTCTTGGCGAAGATACTGTAATGGTTTGACATTTCCTTCTCCAGTGAATTAAGGCAAACAGAGGTTAAGTGACTTGCCTTGTTTTGAATTTAGATCTTCCTGACTCCAGGCCCAATAATCTATCCACTGAGCCAGCTAACAGCCTCCAGTTTAAAGTAACATTGCTAACTATGGCCTTTATTATACTCTCAGACCTTGGAGTAACCATATTTTTTTTAATAAAAATTGATCTGGCTATGGTCTTTATCATGAACTCCAGCTGGCCCTATCCACTGATCTTGCCCAGTTTCTTAATCTTGGCCTATTCTAACTTGTTTAACAACAGCCCACAAAATAATCTTGGCACAGTGTTGAAGTAGGAACCACTTTATCCTATTAACTCCACTTAAGTTTCAGGGAGAAAAGTCCTTTTGTACCAAAATTTGACAGAACAGATACTTCTGCAGTCCCATCTCATCCCTTACATTTACTACCAGCACATAAGGATAAAAAAGTGTAGGTTTAACCCTCCCAGGCTGCACCTTGGGTTTTGGTCTCAATCCAATTCCTGTTCTGGTTGGCTCCTTCTTCCACCGCAGTCCAACCAATACGGGGTGATTCACAACCAAACTTATCACAATATTAGGAGCTTAGAGAGATCTTGGTTGTTTGAAAGAAAGTATAGCAATGAGAAAGTTCAATTTTTTCATTGCAGTTTCAGTTTGGGATGCTAATCAAATCCTCTTTACTGGAGTCTTTTGTTGCTAATGTTAATGCTTTAGAGAGTTCCTTTAACCTGGGAAATGTCATCAGCATTCAGGCTAAACAGATTTAAATGTTTTCAATAATTTCCAGCACCACGGCCCCTGCTGGTCCCGGTTTGGAAATGACATTCAGCAGTCTTAGCAGGCTCTCCCCATTGTCCAATATTTGCTTGTCTTCCTATCTTGGATTGAATTGTTTCCTTTCACTCTATCTCCTGGTCTCATTTCTTTTGGAGCTATAGTTTTGACTCTGCCTTGCAGTCAAAAATTCATGGACATCGCAGATCTTCCTTCACCATGATTCTGTCCCCTGACTTTAGCTCTAGAAGATCGCATCTTCCTTCTCTACCTGGTCTGAAGCAGAAGTCTGCTTGTCCTTCAGTTTATTGTTAACAATTCTAGCTGCTCTGTTCCCCTGTATACCAAACCCACTATCTTGGATTGTATCTTGTCGTTTTCCCTAATGCATCTCTTCTGATACAAATTGAATCACCCTGCACCCAGGCCATCTTGTTCTGTTTTTTCCTTTCTCCATACTGCTAACTCTTGAGATCATTTTCCACCCTCTTCTCTGGTCTAGTCTGAAAGACCTATTCCAGGCCAATCCATTCCTGGACTAGATGTCTGTGAGTTATTTCCCTCTTACAAAACTACTTGATATCTACAGAAATAGCACCTGTATTTTCACAACAATCTCTGAAGACTTCGAGCATAACTCTTAGAACTCCATAAAAATGTAGATTCTCTAGATCCTCTTTTGCCTATCATGCCTTCCTCAATTCCAAGATGGGGAAGAAGAGGGCTTTTCTAGGACTTCCCCTCTCTTATAACTGCTCACTTAGGATGCCTCTGATAAGATGTTTTTTGGAGATGTGGACATTATGTATTAATCAGTGCACACCTTACCTAGCCTTTCCAAATGGGGAGGTCCTCAAGCATCAGGACAGATTACTTTCTGATTAGCATTTGGGACACTTTTGCAGGAATCTCTGTGGAATTATGCAAAATGTTTGTAAGTCATTTACCTCATCAGTCTTGATGTTGCAAAGCTGTGGCAAGCTTGGTCTAGCTGGTTTAAAGCCTCGGCAAACGCTTCAGTTTTTCTCTCCCAAGTCAATAAGAAACTGTCTGGTTTTGTACCCAGAAGAGTTAGAAGGTTTAATATATGCTTGGAAAGCAGACAAGACTTTGAGATACAATCTGGATTACACATTACCAATTTGCTTTGTGTCTGAGTTTCGTAGGGGGAAATGAGCAGTTTGAATGCTCCTGTCCTCCTTCTCTGTTTTCATTTCATCCACTCCCTCCCTTTGTTCCCTGTAAGCTGTTGGCCCAACATAGGGGTCCCAGGTCTGTATCTCTGTCAAGAGAAAACTTTTAGCCCACGTTGGGGTCTCACAGTGCATTTTGAAGACAGTGAGCTTTGGATCTAGCCCCAAGCGGTTACAAAAGGCAGATTACCATTCACCACTGCTGAGCTTTGGAGTTATTTCATGCTATTTTGTGTTCCCCCCGCCAGGGTGATGACTCACGGCTTTCCAGTTCAAAGTGAGGACATGTCCCACAGTGTTTACTGCTTGATGCTCCTGGAGGAAATTCCTAACCAACTACTCACCAAGTATTAGAAACCTAACTGAAATCACTAATCCCCAAATAGCCTCCTTTCTCTTGACTGCTGGTTTCCTGGCTTTGATTTTATGCACAGTAGTTCTAAACTCAAGGCCAAAAAATCCACCACATGCAGAGTCACATTCAAAGGAGAACCAATATGCTGAGACTAGAGGGGATTTGAACAGCAGCTAATTGTCAGTTTGTCAAGTGAAAAAAAGCTTTCACTCTCCCTTGAGTGGGATGGTTATTTTTTAAAGTTTGCTGGGGGTTTTGGAGCTCCTCGCTGTTAGGAGGCAGACCAAACTCAGCAGTTTTAATTATTAATCAGGTCAAAGGCTGCTTACAATTTTTCTTTTCTTCAGGGGAGGGTATTGAAAGTTTAAGGGAAGAAGATGTACAAATTCTCACAATGTGATAGGCAGAAGGACTGAGGAGGAAAACAGAACAAGCCAAAGTCGTCTGAAGCTCTTAATGGCTCCTGGCCCCAGACAGACTGTTGGAAGAAAGCTTAGGCTGCCTCTGGGTCCTTTTAAACATGAATGTAGGTCTTTATTCTTTTAGTGGGTTTCTTTCTTTCTGGGTTGAAGCCACTCTAGGCCTGACAGCATGGGTGGAAATGTTCAGTGTGGTTCAACTGCAGTCTGAAGAGCATGAAAATGGCAAGAAAGGATGGAAATACCAAGTCTACTGGGCCTACCTTTCCTCCCAGGTTCCACATCAGGTTGCCTTGTTGAAACACATCTAGAGCCAAACTCCCAGGAGCGGAGGTTTCCTGCTTCCCAGACACAGTCAGGAAATGGTCAAGAACTGTTTTATTTGGTTTCTAAAATTTCCAAACAGCTCGCTTGCCCTCCTGAGCAGGTCAGGCAGATTGCCTGGTGGTGCCCCACTCCTCTTACCTTTTTTCCATTCAAAGGGACAATAGTTACAGGTAGCTTATTCATTTATTCATTTGGTAAATGAGTATTTAGTGCGTGATTGCTAAGATAGAATCTGTGCTAGGGAATGAAGAGGATAGAGAAATAACACATGATCCTTCCTCCCTAGGAACAATCAGTCTAGTTAGACAAATGAATGAACGGCATTTATTAAGCACCTACCATGGCCCTGGCACTGTGTTAAGTGCTGGGAATAAAAAACAAGCAAGTAAGATAGCCTTTACCCTCAAGGAGCTTATACTCTAATGGGGAAGTCAACACCACCAAGAAGTGGTACAGTGGTCTAGTTCTGGGTGAGATAAAATGAAAACTCACCTATTACAGCCCAGAATTCTAGGGGCAAAGTCTGAGTTCTGGTAGGTGGAGTAGGGTCAGAGTGCATGCAGGTGACATGGTTCAGAAATGGATGTGTCAGAAGAAAACATACATGAAATAGTTAAGTAACATGGGGCCATATATGGCAAATGGCCCATAACTGAAGCAGAAAATAGATGTTATGGAAGTTTGATAGAAGGTAAATTAGTGTGGCCTTGAATATTTGGGAAAAGTTTCAAAGAGGAAGTGAATAAAATAGAACATTTATTAAGAGTTTTCTATTTGCCAGGCATTGTGCCAAGGCTTGGAGATACAAATAAAAGCAAAGAAGACAATCCTTGCCCCCCAGGATCTTACAGTTTAATGGAGGAAGATGGGGTAAGGCCTTTCTGAAAGCCTGGTTGGGAGATATAGGGGGAGGGCATCTGCATGGGTATATGGGAAGTGATGAGAAGACTTCAGAAGTGACAATGCTATAGAGACCTGAATCCCAGCAAGACAAAGAAAAGGTTCTCCTCTCAGAACTAAAGGATGGGGATGGTGGTAAGGATGGAGAGAGAGATGCCTGGGGTGAAGTCCAAGTGGAAATGGTCAGAAAATGGAGTCTTGGCAAAGAGACTGCAGGTAGCAGCAATGAGGACAAATGGCAGATAGGACTTGACCTGTACTCTGAAGGATGGGTAGAATTCAGAAATCACATATTCCAAGTAGAGAGGAGAGGAATGAGTAAAAAAAATGGAATTGGAGTGTTTGTGTTGAAGAAGGTAATGTTGGATCTTTAGTTCAGGCATAATCTCCTTCTATCAACTGAGGGAAAAATCTGCCTGAGAAAAAGAAGATACTGTCAGAGAGAGGAAAACCAAACTTCATGTTGGATTGACCCAAAAATTCACCTGAACACCAGTTCTCAGTGGTGAACAGGAGACAGAAGATACAATTCATAGGAGAATTCTGAAAGCTAGGATGTAACATGTTTATCAAAGGCCGAATCAGTTTCTAAAGAGAGAGACTTGATCAACTCAGAATGGAATCTTTTTTCCCCTGAATTTAATTAGGGTAGTGATTAGATTAAAAACAAAACCTATCTTTGATTTTAATATGGAGTTTTATGTAGGTGTATCCCTTAGTGTTGATTGGTTCAGAGCTTGAGTCCCTAGGGAAACATTATCTTTAAGGGTTCATTTCCCAATATTAAAATTTCTATAATACTTTTTGGTGAAAAAACAGAAAATTAAACTTGGTATCCTTGTTTAATCTAAACTGTGAATTTTTGCCCCATTCTTGAACTCTGTAATTTGTGAAGAGAAAATTGCTTGTGTCATAGAGATTTTTTTTCCAAACAAGATGTCCCTTTGGATTTCTCTCTCTTTCTCTAAGCAAAGATGCTAAGAATTAATTAATAAATTTGTTTCTTACAGTTTTGTGCCAAAAGTACAGAGTACTGAGGTTTACTTCCAAAATAGCTTTGAATACCAGCTTTTGAGGAATTTTTTTTTTTAGGCAGACCATAGGAAACCATTAAAGTTTTTCAATGTGAAAGAGATAAAACTAAAATAACATTTTGTCAGTCAATTAATTAACGTTTATTAAGTGCCTATGATGTTCCATGCACCATGTTAAGTGGTGAGAATACAAAGAAAGGCAAAAAGGCAGATGTTGCTCTGAAGGAACTTACAGTTCAATGAGGGGAGACAAAATGGAGACAACTTTGTACAAACAAGATACAAACAATAATACATTGGAGACTATCATCAGAGAGAGAGAACCAAAATTAAGGGAAATCTGGAAAGGCTGCTCATAGGAGGAGGATTTTACTGGGTCTTGAAGCAAGCCACGGAATTCAGGAGATATTTTAGGAGGAGAGAATTCCATGTATTTTATATTTGATTCTGGACATGATATGGAGCTACTGGAGATTCATTTTATATCCCATAATGCTCTCTATCTTTTGTTTGGTCATATAGTCTTCCCTTATCCACAGATCTGACAGGTAAAAATTTCCATGCTCCCCATTGCTTATGATATCACCTTTTATGTCTAATTCATGTACTGATTTTTACCTTATCCCAGTATATAGTGTGAGGTGAGGTGTTGGTTTATACCTAGTTTCTGTCAAACTGCTGTCCAATAATTCCCAGCAATTTTTGTCAAATAGTGAGTTTTCGACCCCAAAGCTTGGATTTTTGGGTTTGTCATAGATGACTACGGTCATTTACTACTGTAATCTATTCCACTACATATACCTCTAGGCTAATAAAGTCATCTTCAGCTGTTTCATCTTCTCAAGATATCACCAAACACCAGCCTATGCTTAGAGTTTGACCCCTGTCTGAATGGATGTGTGTGTGTGTGCATGTGTGTACACACAAATGTATATATTAAACTATATGTAACATTCAAATAAAGGAAGAGAGAATTGAAAAAAATTTGAGTCTTGTCTGTTAATTTAATCAGTGAGACTTGTCCAAGAGATGTGGTGATGACTCCATCCCTTGCTTGGGGGAAATGCCATTCAATTCAACGAAGATTAAGACTTTTTGTATTAACATCTTTGTTTTTTTATATCACATCTATTGTCAAATATACTCCTGGCCTTTCTCCTACCCAGACAGCCGGTGTTCTTATAACAAACATCTGTTGAGTGTCCGCTTGGTGCCACTCACTCTGCTAGACATTGAGGATCCAAAGACAAATGAAAGCCACATATTCCCTCAAAGAGCTTACATCCTACTGTGGGGAAATAACAAACACATAAAGATATTAAGTAAATACAAGATTGTAAAAGAAAATACAAAGAGGTTGTTTTTTTTTGGAAGGTGAAGGATGATAATTTAGGGGTCCAGAGAGAAGCTAATGTGGAAGTTGACAATTGAGCAGAATTTTGAATGGAGCTGGAGCTAACGGAGCATTCCAGGCATGGATGATAGCGTTAGCAAAGTTGAGACAGAGCATGATATACAGGGAACAGAAAGTATAAGGCCCTTGGTTATAGCAGGCATTGTTGTCACGCTCTTCTCCCCTAGCTCCAAGAGTTGGAATTACACATTAACTAGAGAAAGGTAGCACTATCTCCTCAATTACTTCTGAGCCTTCGGAGGGTAAAGCTAGGGCTGGGAGGATGGCAAGGCCCTTCAGAGTTTTGGGGGCAGTGTTCCTCTAAATACCCTAATAATTGACAGACTGAAGACTTGGTTCTTGAGCAGCAGTTAAATTGAAAACTTGATTCTCTTTGGTAACTTGATAGCTCATTTTAAGTCTCAGGTTGCTGTTCCATGAACTTGCCTCGAAATTTAATCACCCAAATTTATTTCCTGGAGTGTTTCTCCAAGGAATTCTCCTGCAGGCCCATTCGTCACCATCCTGTGACCTGACAGTGTGATCATTAAAGATTCTGAGGTTAGTTTTCAGTTAATTTAGGGGTACTGTTAACTCAGTGGGCAAATTCTAACTTGGGTCATTGTTTGGAGACTTTCTTTGATTGTTTATGAACCACCATCATGCAATTATATTCTAGCTTAGCCCAATATGTAATCCATGCTTTATTTTGCTCTTTTTTAGGAAAAAGTCATCCTTATGCTGACTGGTGGGGCCAAAGGAGAGATAAGGCAATTGTCTGAGAAATGTTCTCCCATGTTTTTGTTGTAATACAGGTCTCAGAGATATAGTTCTCATTGCGTTTTCCATATTTCCCCTTAACTCTTACTGTGCGCAAGGCTGCAGAATTTCTTTTCCCACTCTTATCTCAACTAAAGATCAGGCCAGTTGCGGTCCGTCACCCTCTGGTGGCAGATGAAAGGGGAGAGGTGACCAAGTGCCCTGGCCTACATCAGGCAGGGTAGACATATTGCAGAAACTGACAAAACAAGTCAAAAGATGAGTTTCCTGCTTTTCATAGATAATTTTTATTGGTTTTGCAATAAACATAGGAGATAGAAACAATAGCCATAAACCAACTGAACAAGAAATCGAAAGGCACAGGCCCCCAAAGGCCTTCTTGCCTCGTCTTAATGAGCCTCTAATTTATAGACAGTTGAGCAGATCTCTTATCTCTGAGCCAAAAACTTTCCCTACTTGCAGGCTCTGATGAACTGAGGCTTCTGCCCTGCTCCTGGCATCATAGCTGAGATTCAAGGCCTGTAATGGAATCCTTTCTCAGTGTTGAGGGAGGCAGATAGGAGAAACTTGTGCTGCTTTGCTGTTTTAAGAAATAAATAAAACGAATTCCCTCATCTCGCAAATCTAGTGACTTGTGGGCTCCATTGCTAGGCCTTGTATTTTTATATTTCTAGATTGAGAGGTGATATTCCAAAACAAAGAGTACAAGTGTTATGATAAACTTTTTATCTTTTTGGGATTCGGAAGTCAGACCAGAGAAGGTCTGAAAAGTTGAAAAAAAATTCTCTTCTCAAAGCTTGAGATTGAAAGTGGTTAGATGTTAAAGGATTACAGTTTGAAGATTCCTGGCTACAGGACTGTCCTGTCTCTAAATGACCAAATACCTTTAACACTCTGATTCCATAGTCCTGCCCTTAGAATCAGTAGCAGTAAAGAGAGGAGGTGAGATCTGTACTTTCATAGACTCCTGTTAAGGATAAGGCTGAGTTCTTATTACTCAGAAGCCTTTGTAACATGCTAGGCCCCAGCAAGCCCAGGCCACAGTGATATTTCCTCTGGAAATCCCAGTCGTGTGCTACCACCAGGAACTGATGAGTGGCCTGTCAAAACCAGGAGGGCTTAGTGTTGGTTACCCCACCCTCTTGTGAGGTCTGCAGGGTCAGTTTTCTCTTCCCTACTGGCAAGTCCTGGCAAGGTATATACTTCCATAGATCAGCTTTAAACACCAAAAAGTAGGATAAAATCTCAAATGTCTCAGCCCTCCACATGATTCTTAAGCCTTGGGGACGGTGTATAACCATTGTCACCAGCCCAGGAGAGAGAGTGCTGTCACTTGGAGTGTTTACTTTCCACTTGTCTCCAAGGCCAACTGAGTGACGAATCTGTATTCCTCCCTGTATCTCACACCTAACCTCTTTTGGGTGGGATAGAGGAAGAAATCAAACCCAGGATAAAGGAAGAAATTTTGTGAACCTGGCAAGCATAACACCTATGACTTTTTTAGAGCTGGAAAGAACCTTAAAGAAAAAGTGTCCCAATGGCTCCTTATTGTACAGATCAAGAGATATAAACTCTGAAAGGGGAAGTTACTTATGTGGTATCACAGAGTGAGTTAGCAGCAGAGCCAGGGCTATTGCCCAGATCTCCTGACTCCTGCTTTAGTGCACTTTCATGGTACTACATTGCCTTCATGCCTCCTTTCTCTCTCTCTCTCTCTCTTCCTCCTCCTTCCTGTCCCCTCCCATGACCCCTTAGCTTTTGTCACAGAGTAGATTTTTAAAAGATCATTTATTTTTAAACTGAATTTCACAAATACCCCCAAAATGAGTATTTTCATATACATCAGTTTCATTATATATGAAATTACAGCTCCCTATTCTACACAGCTTGCTTTTCTTTTAAAGTATATAATAAATTTAATTTGTAGTTAAAAAAATTTAAACTGGTTTATTTTTGAAGGCATCTAGGGTTAAGTGACTTGCCCAGGGTCACACAGCTACTGTCTGTAAGTGGCTTTGAACTCAGATGCTCCTGCTCTAGGACCAATGCTAGATCCATTAGGCTGCATAGCAGTCCCTTACCTTCTAGTTTTCAAAGCTATCCTGCTGGTCTATGTAATCTAGCCTTCCTTCTTTTCATTAAGAAAGATAGATGCTTCATGACGCCCTCCTCTCCCCCCTCTTCCCTCCTTAACTCTTCTCTCCTCCCCTCTTCTTTCCTCTCATCTTCTGTTATCCTCTCCCCTCTCCCCTCCACTCTTTTCCCCTGTCCTCTCTTTGCTACTTTATTCCTAGCCTCCCTCAACGAAATGGATTTCTAAGAAGAGTTTAACTTAACATACACATTTCCATGTGAATTTGTGGCCACTCTCTACTGCTTTGGAGACACAGGATTGTGAAGTGGGATTTGTGTTATTCAGCTCCTGACCTGGCAGGCAGATTTGTGCAGCTCAGAGAAGGCAGGAGACATACAGATTGCGGCAGTGCCTAACAGTCCTGTTGACTCCTGATGGGCTCCCTGAGTCATATCCATTACACTGGCAAAAAATAAGTTTGTGTTATTGCTGGGCCGGCAGAGGCACGGAAGAGCGAGCTGGGCTCTACTGCCCCATGCATCACCGGCCAAATCGCCTGAGAAATCCCGGCTCCGGAACTGCTCATGGTTGTGGATGATGTACAAAGCCCAGTGACAGCTCCTGGTCCTGGCTGGGCCTGGGGCTCTGTTAGGCTGCCGGCGCAGCTGCCGTTTGATTAGATTGGCTCAGCTTGCAAGTGGAAGCAAATATTTTCTTTCCTTTCCCTTCCATTTTTACTCCTTGGCTCTCACTTCTCCCCACCCCTGCCCCCCATCCCCCAATTGCTCTTCTACCCCCCTGCCAGAGCCATCTAGCCTTCAGTGGAGAATCAAGGGGTGCACAAGATGTCATTTCCCCATCACTTTTCAGACAACTCCACTCTAATGTGCTTTTAATGCTGAGATGCTGCACTAATTAATCAGCGTCCTGCATGGAGGCCTCCCCTCCCCTCCCTCCTCTCCTTCTCCTCCTCCCACCTCTTTTTGTTTTCCTCTCCTCCCTTACACTCCTCCTTTCCTTTTCTCTCCTTCCCTCATTTCTCTCCTCCCCTCATGATTGCCTCATTCTCCCTCCTTTCTCTCCTTTCCCCTCTTCCTTTCTTTCTCTCTTCCTTCCTTCTCTCATCGCCTTCCTTTTCCCCTACTTTCACCACTCACTTGGCTTCTCCTCTCCCTTCCCTATATCTTCTTCTCTCCCTTCCTCTGTCCTCCTCTCCTGTTCCCTTTCCTCCCCAACTCTTTCTTTTTCTCTTTTCTCTTCTTCTCCTTATTCCCTCTCCCTTTTCTATCTTTTCTCCTGTCTCCTTCTAATACTTTCCTTTTTTCCACTTCTCCCCTCCTCTCTTTTTCTCCCATCTCCTCCACCTTCCCTCTGGCTTGCTTTTAATGGCGGTCCCATGATACCGTGGTGTCTCACAGAATAGAAAGCTCTTTAACCTGGACTAACTGATATAGCTATGAGAGATAACTGTATACGAACCAATAATCTACCCTGACAATCCAATTTACTGACCAATAGAGCACAATCCACCATGTCATCGGCTGTGGGGAGGCCCATAAATTAGTTCCTAGTAATTTATTCTGATCAATAGAATGGGCCAAGTCACTTGTCTCTTTAATCAAAGGCCTTCTTGGAGAATGTCAGGCCTGCCAGTGTGGGAGGGAGTCCCTGAAGTGCCACACCCCTTCCCTGTCCTTCTCTATCCATCTAGCAGATCTCCCTCCCCACTCCACAACATACCACCACAATGACAGCTGTTACAGTGAGTGATAGTTTAGAATGTCCACTTCTCCTCCAGTCACTGACATTAGAGGTCAGTTCTTCTACAAGTGAGCTCAGAGGTGAGCAGGATGGTGGACATCATGAGGCATACTCCAGGCATCTTCTCCACAGGTCTTTCAGTCCTATTCAGTCCTATGTGAGGGCAGCTTTCACCCCTCCATGGCTCCTGCTCCCAACCAGAGCCAATATAACTTGAGCACTGGATATTTAGGACGCCTGCCCCAAAGTCTGGACAGGATACACTTGATATAAGTGAGCAGGGGGTAAAAATTATCCTTAGAAAGATGGGGTTCTTTTGTCTGATTCTCTTTTAAAGAAATCTTATTTTGAGGATACAGAAAGGGTTTTGATTGTTTACTTGGTTTACCTATAAATCCATTTCTTGCTCCTACCTATCCCACCAAACCACCTCCATAGACAAATAGAGAAATTACTTCATGATTAATGTATGTTTGAGAGGTTACACAAATGACCAGTGAAAGGTCTTAGCAACTGAATTGGGGTGGGTGGTATCCACCCTTGTTCCCAGGCAACCAGTCACGTTTCTACCTCTAACCTTGACCCTAATGCTTACTGTGGGGAGTGGGGTCAGATTTTGGTCTCAAGGAAGCAAGGATTGCCATTATCAGAATGGGAGCAGGGGTTCTGGCATAAGCCAGCTATGACACTGGTCCTAGGCCAGTTGGGATAGTGCTGTCCTCGGTTCCAGCATCAGCCCATTCTGCACCCAGATTTGGGGGAAAGCATAAAAAGGCTGATCCTGTGGGTTTTGAAGGGTTTCTAAACATTCTGGTACCACAGGCCCCAATCTCACCCTGCAGTCAGGGCTCAGTCAAGATTTCTCTATCCTTTGACTTGAATTTCTCTTAGACTTTTGCAAACTGTTCCTATCTGTGGTCATACTTCTCCCCACCCCCCACAGGCAACCAGGTGACACAGTAGATAGAGTGCTGGACCTGGAGTCAGCAAGAGCTGAGTTCAAATCTGGCCTCAGATACTTACTAGCAGTATGAGGCAAGTTATTTAACCTCTGTCTGTCTCAGTTTCCTTGTATGTAAAATGGTGATAGTAACAGCAGTTACGTGTCAGGGTGGTTATGAGTGTCAGATGAGGTATTTGTAAAGCTCTTTGCATAGGCCCTGGTCTATGCACCTTGTAGGTGTGTAATCAGTGGGTATTCCCTTTCCCTCCCCAGGGGCTGCTCTTCCCTGCTGAAGGGAAGTATTCCTTTGCTAAATAGCTCCCTGGCTAGCTTTCCCCTCATCTCATTTAGTCTCAGCACGTCTAGCAGGATCTATCCCATGCTTCCAACTTCCCTTCATCAGGATATAAGCTAGCAGAAGCATTATAAGAAGAGGGGGTGCAGATGGGAGGAGAGTTAGATGGAGAGGCTGTGCAGGCCTTTTGGGGAATCTTAGAATAAGATTCTTGGGTTCTGTCACTCAACAATGTTATAATTTATTACTGTCTTTCCCTTAGCTAATAATAAAGACCTCCTGAAGAAGCTGGCCTCTGTTTAGAGGTGAAGAGAAGGCGGAGGATGTTCCTAGTAATGAAGGGTGACAATAGCAGAACATCAGGAGGAGGGCTGACCAAATGATGTTGATGAGGAGATGGGGAGAAACCCCAAGCACAGCAGGAGCCAGGGGAGAGCCTGAAGAACTGACCTCTCTTCCTCCTGGGGAGCATAGTAGGAGCAGACAGGTAATGTCATATTCTGGGGGACCACATTTTATGGAGAATAGATGGGAGACTTGATATCATAGGGAGATGACAAAATTCTTGTTAAAGGAGGCAATGGGAGGTGATAAATGATAAAGCCCATATCAGGGGTGAGAAACCATGGGGAGAGATTGGAACTGCAATTTCATTGAAATGATAACTCATTCCTGAATGAGGAAACTCCCTCTGCCAAGGTAGGCCAGCACCTTCTCTGAAAGTTAAGAGTCTTAAGAGTTGTCTAGAATAGCAAGAGGTTAATGAATTGCCCAAGATCACACAGTCAACGTGTATATGGCTTCTAAACTCATATTTTAGGGGACACATAGGGAACCCCATATGCCAGGAGATAGATGAGAAAGTCCATGTCATGGAAGACAGATGGGGACTTCAATAGAGGACAGAAAGGGCTAGTCTCTTTTATAAAGGGCAGATGAATGAAAGCATAGTACAAGAGATAGACTGGGACTCTGTGTTGGAAGGGGTGGGGAGCTCGTGTTATTGGAAGCTGATGGATTGTCACATAGGGGGTGTCAGAGCTACAGTGTACTGTACAGAGGTACAGTGGATAGAACGCCAGGCCTGAAAGACCTGAGTTCAAATATGACTCCAGGCACATTATTGATGATGGGACCCTGGGCTACTCACTTGAACTGTTTGCCTCAAATTGCAAATGGGGATAATGATAGCACTCACCCTCCCAGGATTGTTGTGAAGATAAAATGAAATAATATTTATAAAGCACTTAGCACAATGCCTGGCATATAGTAGGCATTTGACAAATGCTTTTTTCTTGCCTTTCTGCTCATTTTGTAAGGGGTAAATGGGAGCCCATATTACAAAGCACCTCTTATTATGGGGCATAGACATGAAATGTTACAAGAAAGCCGATGGGGAGCGGTTACCATGTTCCTGGGGACAGAAAGAGGATGCTCTATGGGGTCCTATATGACAGCCATAGTAAGAGGGCTGAGCCAAAGCTTACATAGGGGTTACTGGTTCTAGCTGCTCTCCCTGGACTCCACATTTTCCTCCAAATCCAATTCCCTTTCTTTTCTCTTGCCCTCTGTAGACAGGTCAGCCCTAGGCCAGGCAGAGCCAGATGGGCTCAGAGCTTCTAACCCCTAGCTCTGCCCCCACCTCCCCATGGGTCAGTGGGAGTAGAGCATGGGGCTGACTAGGGAAGTGATGGTCAGTGGGCTGTGGAGGCCCGAGGACAGTCTAGGGGTGGTGGTGACAGTGTGACAGGTGGAGTGGCGAGCAGGGATCTGGCACCCTCTGCTGACCCTGCTGCAGGAGGCAGCCGGTCAGCCTGACTGGAGGCACAAACAGCGACTTCCTAGTCAAAAGAGCAGCTCCTCACTCTGAATAGATCATTTTTATTGGTTTTGCAATAAGCTTATGAGACAGAAACAACAGCAATAAACAAACAGAACAAGAAATCGAAAAGACGGGCCCCGAAAGCTGTTACTGAGTCCTTCCCGCCGCTTCCTAACGAGTCTCTAATTTATAACAAACTCATCAGCCCGGCACCACCGCTGTCCCCCATGCAGAGCCCCTTCCGGCTCGTGTGGTCGTCCTCCCTGGCCCAGAGACCTAAAGGATAGCAGCCTCCAGCCCCTGGCTGTGGTGCTCACTCACTCCCGGGCTGCTGGGGATGGGAAAGGATGAGGATGAGCTCAGGTCCTCCAGCGCTGCCATGCAAGATGCCAGATCACTCCCAGCATGAGAAAAGATGGCCTTGGGTTGCTCCAAAATATTCACATCCTTTTTTTGTTTTTGCAAGGAAGCAACAGACTTGTATCTGTGAGACATTGCCATGCCAGTGTAAGGCCCAAGCTTCCTGGAGACACTATGAATGGCTTAAAGGTTGGACCCAGAAATGAGGCTGTGGATACATAGGGAGAGAGGGAGACAAACTCCAGAGGGCGGTCAGGAATCAGGGTTTGGAGAAAGCTCAGAGCCATCGAATTCATGCATTCATGATCCCAGGTTTGGGATCTGGCTTGGGCTATATTGCTTAATAAGATTGTACTCTTCGATCCATTCTAAGGGCACAGCTGTGGAGAGCTGGGGAAGTCTGGAAGTGTGCATACATTTTAGGAATTGGGGACCCTCACAGAGACAAAAGCAGCCCATGTCTCCTTCCAAATTCTGGGGCAGAATTTGGAACAAAAGGATAGAGGATACTTTGGAATCCCTCATTAAGCCCTACGTATCACTGACATGGGTGAATTCTCCCTTTCTCAGCCAGGGGTTTAGATCTTCTCCTATGGTGGGGGGAGGTGTTCTCTGAGCACATGGTAGGAGGACAAACAATATTTCTGAGGGTAAATGGAGTTCTTGGAGCCCCAAGTCCACCCCAGTCACATCCCTTAGTGCATCCTCCAATCATTTACTCCTGCTCATTCCTGTCCCATCCTCAGCCACAAGGTTGAGTGTTTGGGGGCTCAGGGTCCTATGGGCTCCATCCCCCAGGGGAAAAGGCCAGTTGGGCACTCCAGGATTTCCTTAGACCAGGGCACTCTAATTCAGTGTAATCCAGTCTGACCCCGGGAAAATGGAGCTGTTCAACTGCAATATCACTTATGACCACCAGATGTCAGTCTGAGGCCATAGAAATGGATAAGTAGGGCTGGCTGTCAACCAAAGTCTACAAGTGAACTCAGGGGTCCAGAATGATAGCCCCCACCTTGGTGCTCCCCTCCCCCACCCTGATCAGCGTCAGCTCTGAGGCTTCCGGAAACCTACGAGGTCACTTCCCAAGAAGCAGTCACAGGATGCCCACAGGCATACCTTCAAATATTGTCTCCATGTGATTTTTTTCCAAAGAAGCTACTGTGTGGAGTATTGTGTACATGGTGTAAAGCTTATGGCCACACATACTGGCCAGAACCCCCCCAAATGAGCTTGTTTAAATGTCTGTGTGCAAATTTTGCTTTGGGGGTGGGGGTCGACTTCAAAGATTGGTTGTAAGAAGAATGAGGGGAAGCATGACTAGATAATGTTTGAGTGCTTTTCCTGGGCAGAGCCCAGAGAGATTTTCCCCATGAACAGAACCCCAAACATGTTTCCGGAAGAAATAGAAGAAGGTGAGAGCTGCAGAGGAGGAGGAGGGAAAGTGGGTATGTGGGATTCGAAGAGAATCAAGACTGTGTATGCCTGAGTAAAGGGTTAGAGGACAGTGAGAATGCGCACTTGGGAGAGAGGGTGCATGAGTACACACATGGATAAGGGTCTCTTTGTACAAGGGACTGTGTGTTCATGTTTTGGTGTGGGTCTGTTTGGATGGGGAGCTGTGTCTTTATGTGTCAATGTGAAGGGGTGTGTAAGGTGTGTGTGGTGTGTAAGGATAAGGATCTGTTTGTGCGAAGGGCTGCATGTGTAAAAAGGTTTCTGTGTGTTTGGGGATCTGAGTATAAGGGTCTATGTGATGGAGGTTGTGTATACAAAGTGTAAAGTTCTGGGTATGATTGCAGTTTGGTATGTGTGTGTTTGGGACTGTGTGTAGGGATCTGTGCGTCTCTTCATGAGTATGTGTGTGTAAGGAACTGGCTGTTTGAGAAGCCATAAGGGTGTAAGGGGATATTTGTGTGATAGGCTGTGTGTACAGGGGTCTGTTAATGTAAGAGAGTTGCGAGGAGAAAAGAAAAGTTGACTTATATGAAGTATAATGAGTATACATATGTATATATATGTATGTGAGGCATTATTCATTTGAAGGGCTATGTACCTGTAAGAGTATGTTTTATGGGGGGGGGGGTGTATGTGTGTGCGTACACATGTGCAACAGGTGGTTGGGGAGCAAGGACCTTTCTTAGGCACTATATGTGAGGGTTTTATTTTGTATGGAGGGGACTGAATATGTATTTGTATGTAAAGGTCTGTAACATGTTTGGGATTGTGTGTAGATCCATGGTAAGCAATGACTGTGTATATAAGGGAATGCTTGTACATGCATATAAGGGCTATGTGTTTATAAGAGTCTGGTTCTGTAAAGGACTTCTGTGTATATTTGCGTGTATATTGGTATTATGCTTGGGGGGCTATGTGGGCATAAAATTCTATATGGATTTGGGGCAATGTGTATATTTGAGTGTTAGGATCTGTGTTCTCAATTATGTATGCATCTCTGTTGGCAAGGTTCTATGTGTATAGGCGTGTCCAAACTAGATTAAAATGTAAATGGGAAACACTTTGAAACACAATAAATCATAGGTAATACTACATTTTAAAGTATAGTATTATACTACAATACTATAAAATACTACATTTTAAAAGGAAGTCAATATGGATAGGAAAGGAAGTCAATATGTGACCCACAGGGATACTTACCTACTGGCCCCCTGTTTGCACTTGCGTTAGACATCACTGGTATGTGAGGGGCAGCTAGGTGGTGCAGTGGATAGAGCACCAGTGCAGGAGTCAGGAGGACCTGAATTCAGATCTCACATCAGACACTTGACATTCACTAGCTGTGTGACCTTGGGCAAGTCACTTAACCCCAATCGCCTCATCCTGGGTCCTCTCCAGTCATCCTGATGAATATTTGGTCACTGAATTCTGATGGTTCTGGAGGAGAAGTAAGGCTGGTGACCTGCACAGGCCTCCCTCACGCAAAACAAAGTCAAGTGCAATTCATGTCATCATTTCTCTGATGGCATAGTCTTCTTCAGCAATGAAGGATGAACACACTAGTATATGAAACTTTGAGTGTAAGGATCTATTTTCTGTTGTGGTTCTTTGTATGTATTTGTGAAAGGGTCTATTTGAGAAACTGTGTTAGAGGCTGAGAGTTTCTTTGTGGAAGGGATCTTATAGGTGTTTATGGGGAAAGGGTGTGTTTTGATGAGTGGTTGTGTATAGGTGTTTCTCAGGGTCTGTGTTTGGGGATGTTTGTATATATTTATATAGGTAAAGTGGTGTTTGTGCGAGTGGTTGTGTATGTGCGAGTGGCTGTGTATATATCTGTGTAAGAATCTATCTGAGTAGCTTTGTGTCAGGAATTTTTCTATCTAGAGCTATGGCATATGTATGAGGGTGTGTGAGTTTCTATTTGTTTCGGGGGGTTGTGTGTATGTGTTTATGTAAGGGCCCATTTGGATGAGGGACTGTGTATGTGCAAGGGCCTATGTGTGTGTAGGTCATTTGTTTTTGTTTTTTGTATGAGTGTGCATTTAAGAACCTGTTCATGTGAGGGCTGCGTACACATGTAAGGATCTCTGTGCATAAGAAGTGGGTTGAAGGCTGTGGGTTTGGGGCTGCATGTTTAAGGGGCTATTTGGTGTGAAAGCTTGTGTGCGAGGGTTTGCAGTTTGTAAGAAAGGTTCTGTTTATGTGAAGGGCATTGTGGGTATGTGTGAAGGGTATTGTGGGTATGCATAAAGGGCTGCATGAGATGAGTATGTGTAAAGCTCTATTTGAATGAGGGGCTGTGCATGTCTTTTTGTAAAGGTTTGTATATAGGAAAGATTAGGTATAAGGTTAAGGGTTTGGTGGGCTTGTTTGTGACTAAGGGTGTATTTGCATGGGAGTGTGCATGTGTATCAGGGACTTTGTGAGGGCATAATGTGTAGTGGTAAGAATCTTTTGTATGGAGCTGGGGGTGTTTGTGCTGTGGGTAAGGGGCTGTGTTAATGTGTCTTGGGGCTCTTTAAGGGGTTGTGTGTGCTTGTATGTGTGTAAGGCAATGTTTGTATGCACGCATGAAGGGGTCTATGTGAATGTCTGCTATTAGGGTCAGTTTGAGTAAACAGATAAGTGTGTAAAGGTCTGTGTGAGGGAGTGTGTTTCTAGTGGTTTGTGTGAATGGCTGTGTGTAAATATTGTTAAGGGTCTCTGATTAGCTGTGAGTGTGAATATGTGTAAGGGTCTCTGTGAGTGGCTGTGTATATATGAATGTAAGGATCTCTATGAGTGGCTCAGTGTGCCATGGTCTGTATGAGTGGAAGTATGTGTATATATGTAGGGAGCTCTTTGAATGAGTATCTGAGTGCTGAAGCATCTTTATAAATGAGTAAATGTGTATAAAGGGTTGTTCGTGTGTGAGAAACTGTATGTGGATGAATCTTTTTGGGAGAGGAACTGTGTGTTAGTACATTTATATATATTTTAGGGCTATTTGAGGGTGTCTGCATGTGACAATTCACTGCTGTATCTACACATATCTACATCTGTGTAAGCAGTTCTCCATGTGAATGTGTATGTAAGCATATGTTTGAAGGGTAATGTGTGTAAATGTCTTAGTGTGTTTGTGTAAGGGGTGATTTGCGTTATGTGAACGTAGAAGTATTAGGAGCTAGTTGTGTAAGCAGCTGTGTATTTGTGAGAGTTTGGGAGCATGTGCGCTCGGATTTGTGAAGACTTCTATCTGTGTCAGCATTGTGTATGTAAGCTATGTGGATAAAGGTCTGTATGAGGGGCTATATGTGTATGTGTGTGGTAAGGGGTTGTCTAAACAGCTAGCTGGGTGTCTGTTAGTTTGAAGATGTTTGGGGAAACAAGGATCTCTTTTTGTGAGAGGCACTATGTTGATATGTAAGGAAGTATGTGAAGGATGTTTTGTGTTTGTGTTGTGCAAGGCTCTGTGAGTGTTAGGGGTTGTTTGAGTGGCTGTATGTGAATGTATATGTGTAAGGGAATGTCTGCATGTGTGTGTATGTGGATAAAAGTCTGTGTGAGGGGCTGTTTGGGTAATGGTCCATGCAAATAGCTATGTATGTGTATGTGTATGTCTATATATATATATATATATATATATATATATATATATGTGCCAGGGTCTACGTGAGTGCCTGTGTGATTCAGGATCTGTGTATGTCAGGATATGTTTGTATATGTGCATCAGGGTGGCCATATGGAAGCATCTGCATGAAGGTTTACAGTTTTGTGTGTACATGTCCATAGGGATCTGTTTGTGTATAGATATGCATAAGAGTTTGTGTGAATGTTTGTGTATATAGGGATTTTTTTTGCGGGGAGGGGATGGTTAGTGTCAAGTGTCTGAGGATGGATTTGAACTCAGGTCCTCCTGATTCCAGGTCCAGTGCACCATTCACTGCGCCACCTAGCTGCCCCTTTGTGTATGTATGTTCAAGGTTTCTGTTAGTAGTTCTGTGAATATTTCTGTGAATAGCTAGGTGTATATGGGTGTGTTTGTATGAATTGCTGTGTGATTATGTGTATATGGGTCTACGGGAATACCTAGATGTGTGTCAAGCTCTATTTGTGTGAATAGCTATGCATCTGTGATTGTTAGGGTCTGTTTGTTGTTTAGGTCTGTGTGTGTAGAGGTCAGTTTGTGTAAGGGGCTGTGTACGAGTATATCTAAAAGAATGTGTTTGTGACTGTGTGATGTATGAATGTAAGGGGGTATGTGAGTGTCTATTCTATATATTTAGAGTAGGGTTTTTTTGTGGTATGTATGCATAAGGATCACTTATGAGTGATTGTGCATATATATAAAAGGATCTATGAGTGTAAGACTATAAGTGGTTGTATGTATAAACATGGTTGTGTGTATTAGGGTCTGTTTGTATGAGTGGTTATGTGTGATTTTGCATACAAGGGTCTGCATTCTATTTGGGACTATGTATGAGTGTGTTAGGATTAGTAGTTAGGTTTTCTGTGAGAAGGGCTGTGTCTGTAAATGTGTGCTGGGTGTCTTTTTGTGTCTTGTGTGTGTTTGTGTAAAGGGTTGTCTGTGTGACCGGTTAAACTAATGTGTTAGAGTCTGCATGTTTGGGGTTGAATGTATGTATGTGCACAGAAAGGTCTGAATGAGTGGCTGTGTGTGTATATGTTTGCCAGTGTCTGTATCCGTGAAGGTCTTTGAGGGGGTGTAGGTGTGTATAAGGGTCTTTGTGTGAGTGGTTATTTGTAAATTTATACTTAAGGGTTTTGTGAGTACCTGTATATTTGTGCGTAAAGGTCTCTGAGTGGTGATGTATGGGTCTGTTTATGTGAATGATTGTGTGAAGTCACACAATGGTGGGCCTGTGTGATTGAACATAAATTAAGAGTCAGTTTTCTGTTTGGGACTGTGTATATCTGATTACAGGTTTATTTTATGTTTGGGGTTGTATACCCACATCTATTTCTGTGAGTGGCTGTGTGTGTAATTATCTGTCTGTAAGAGGATGTTTATACATATGTATAATAGTCAATGCATGTGCACGCGTGTGTGTATATTGGTCTGTGAATAACTGTGTATGTGGGTGTCAGGATATATAGGCTTCTCTTCATAAGGATTACAACTGTGTGAATGACTGTGTATGTATGTGTGTGTGTCTGTGTGAGTCTCTTTATGTTTGCAGCTGTATGTGTGTACATGTGCAAGCATCTATTTGTGCAAACCATATGTGTAGATGGATGTGTAAGGAGCTAGGGGAGAGACTGTGTATGTAAGCTTCAAGTGGCTCTTGTGTATGTGTGTTTAAGCAGCTGCACATTCCCACACAGGCCTGTGTGTAAGTGACAGAAGTTTGTGAGGGTCTGTGTAAGCTACTTATACAAGTGGCTACGTGTGTGCTATGTACGGAACGCCTCATTTGTATGGGGCTATGCACATAGGTGTTGGGAGCTCTCTGTGGGAGCGCTTCCGTGTCCTTCTGCTAGGCGTGGCTCTGATGCACTCCTGTAAGGGCCCTGGGTGCGTGTACCCCAATGGCCCTGTGTGGTGGAGGGCACTGCACCTGGACGGGTGGCAGCTAAGTATGCGGCGCTGGGGTATGCCTGGGAATGCCCACGTGCGTGAGTGGGTCCGCGATGCCAGGCAGCTCGGGTCGTGCGCTCCAGGCCCTGGGGCCCTCGCCAGGCAGCAGCCACAGCACTCTCCTCCTGCCTGCTGCGCCCAAGCCGGTGCCTTCCATCCATCTTCCCGGCCCGGAGTATTAGCATCGATCTACCGGGGAAATGGAGAGCTCGGCGGGCTCATTAGCGCGGCCTCCGCCCGGCCTGCCGGTGATGGAGCGCGCACACACCACTCCTGAAGCGTGGCCGCTCCAGCTCAGTCCGTCTTCTTGCCAATAGCCCGCCCGGGTCCGAGCCGGATCGATGCTGGCGGATCGGGGGGAGGCGCCTCGGGCGGCCGGGCCCGGGCAGTCTGGAGCGGGGTGCCCAGGGGGCGGCGGCCAGGGCGGGCACCCACGCGTGTGCCCAGGTGGGTGCCCCGGACGGCGCTGTGCCGGGCACCTCGGCCCCCGGGCTCCGTCAGGGAAGCCCCCCTTCCCGGATAGAGTTCCCAGCCGCCCTCTTCTCCCCTCCCCCCACGCCCCGTCTCCCCCCGGCTCTCACTCACACACCTGCACCATCAAACACCGGGCTTGTCTTTAACCCCCAAGCAGGGGGCTTTAATTAAAGAGACAGTGACCCCTTTTATGAGTTTGCCCGAGTTGGGTTTCAGGGCCGGCATCACGTGCGGCTCACATAACCCGCACAAAGCGCCAGGCCCCCGCCCCGCTGGCCCCCGGGAGGGGCTGGTCTCCCTTGTAGACGCCGCCGCGGCGGGCGGCCCCGGGTCAGGACTCCCCCTCTGCGCCCCCCTTTCCGCCGAGCGGGGCTCCGCCGGACGTGCCAGCCCCAGCTCGCGTCAGACAGGGATCTCGTCCGTCAGGACGGAGCTTCACCCACTCGACAAGGGCTGGCTGTCCAACCTGAAACACGTTTTCCTATTAAGTCGCATTGTTAACTTGGCAGAGCAAGGGGAGAGGGGTGGGATTTTGGCCCCCAAATTGGATCAAACGCGTCTTAGTATGTTAGAAATATTTTTTTCAGTCACAGACTGAAAGGACTGATTAACACAATATTAATCAAAAAAAGTCACTGTCCTGGTATGAGAAAATCCTTAGCAAACCCTTCTTTGATCAAACTTAGGCCCTTTAAAAATGGTCAATAAATACAGTCTGTGGGTCTGCTTTCTTCTAGATGTTGCATTTCAAGGGTCATCCAATCATAGAGCATGTTCTGGTAAAACCACAGATGTCAAGCTGGAAGAGACTCTAGAGATCATCTAGCCTAATCTCATTTAACACATGAGGAAGTAGAGGCACAAAGAGGCTAAACGTTTCATAGGTATTCCATAGGTAACAACGTTAGAATTGGAACTCTGTTCTTCTGGATCCAACTCAGCACCCTTTCACATAGCACACAGAGATCTCACTTTTATGAATTAACAGATTCCCTTAGCCCATGGTCTGAGGGCGTTTATCTTGCTTTCTTTGTTATCTTTCAAATAAGGGTTTATTTTTATTCAGGTAAGTAAGTTCAATCTGTTTATTTGGTATCCCTCCTAAATTATTTATGCTAGGGAAGGCATCAGATCTCTTCTCTAGGAGGATACAGCTATAGTTAAGATCCAATCTTTGACTTCCGGGAGGAGAGGTTTTCTCTAAATGGAGTACACCTGCATTTTTCTACACTGATAACCTAGGTACCTCTCAGTTATCTGCATGAGGGATTATTAACCATAAATGATTAATTCCAGGCTGCCTGAGTTGTTTCCCCATGGTCAGCCTCTAGAACTGAGCTGAAGTTAAATTTACAGATCAAGAAACATGGAAATACTGTGGATTAGGCACTGGAATGGATTATCTGTGTTCTTTCCTTCCCACCTACAAATACACCTGTCCTTGACCTACACCCCCATCACCATCCATAGGAGTCTTCTAGGCCCTACAAGACAGTGCCTTCACTCCCAAACAGGCCAGATTTGGCTCTGACTACATTTTCTGATCCCTTGGATCAGGCACATGAGTAGATGCATATGGAGACACACCTGTAGTTATACTTGTGGAGGTAAAAACCCAGACAGATGAGTCACACAGACGCATACAAGAAAAGACAGGCATATACACAGATGTACACAAAGCCACAGGCATGTGCAGGCATAAGGCAATACAACACACATCATCCCTGTGTGCCCATACTTAGGCTCACAAACAGAGCACAGAGAAAGAGAGAGGGTCACGGCCCCTTCACTCCTCTCCCGGGTTGGGATCTGGGAGGCCAGGAGGGGGCTTGGGGATAATTGGTGTTGGCGTTTCCTGCCTCCGCTGCCCACGAAGCTCCCTCCGTTTCATCTTCAAGCAGATCAATCCCGAGTCATGTGGCTTTCCACATGGGTGCCCTGGCCCCTCTTTCCCCTCTCCCCCGTCTCCTATGCTCGGGGAAACTTCGTTAAGGCCATTAATCTGCTGACCAGGGCAAATCATCAAGTTACCTTGAAGCCTCCGCCCCCTGTCTCTGCCTCCTGGCCTCCCCCATTTCTCCCTAGAACTCTCTGGCACCCCAATCCTTCTCTGGCCTCCCTCTAGGGATCTTCCCCACCTGGCCTTCTGTGTTCGATTCCCGGAGACTCCTGCACCTACCTTGGGGAATATTAAATATTACAGCCCTTCTCAGACCCTGCCTCCTCCTGCTCTCTCTCTCCCCTTCTCTCCCCCATCCCCAGGACTCCAACTTTATCTGGGATCTCTGGATAGTCCAACTCTTGACCATCTGTGCCGTCTCTCCCCTTCCCCACCATCCCCAGATTCCTAAAGACCTCTGCCCTTGTGATCGGGGCAGACTCCAATACTACAACCATGCTTCCTAAGGCTTTCCCTACTCCTGGGGACGCCCCCCACAAAGATCTTCCTTCTCTACAAGAGTAGAGTACATCCACTCCCAGGGATCCTTTACCCCATTCTCCTGAAATCTATCCCATCTATCCTTCCTGCATTTTCAAGTCACTCTTCAAAGCATCGCTTCAACCTCTGATCCCCCTCAAGAATCTACACAACCCATGTCCTTTTAGCCTTTGTCTTTTGATTTCCTCCTGGTAACCCTTGGGATCTTTGCTTCTGCCCCCAGGTACCCTTTTTTGCTCCTACCTTCAGGGATTTTGGCTTCCTTTCCTTACTTCCAGGGATTCTTGGTGATTCCACTGACCACAGACAACCCCTTATCTCTCGACCCCAGATGGCCCCCCCCTTTCTCACCCTTTGCCTCAGGGCACTCGTTCAATATCTTCTCCCCTACTCTATCACTACCCCAGATTCACATCTCTTCTGTCTTTAGCGCCCCTTCCTGAGGGTCCTTTTGCCTTCCCATCAGCTGTCATGCCACACTCATCCTTCCTCTCTGCCTTCAGTAGCCTCGTCCTTCATCTTCCCCCCTCTTCTGTTCATTCTGTAATGAGTTCCCTCTCCACAACCTTACCTACGAACCTTGTCTGCTTCCTTACGTGGAGGGAGCCTTACAAGCTGTGTGTGTGATAGCTACATCCCAACTTTCCCAAGAATGCTCCAAGCTAGGAAGTGGGATGGTGGCCCTCTGGATATTATCCCATTACGCTGAGCAAATCAAAAGACGGAAAGCAGGAGGAAGCATGGGTTCTGACTTCCATATTCCTTACCTCTAACTTATTCATAGAATAGCTGGACTTGCCAGTGGACTCCAACCAATTCCCTGAAGTCTGCGGAGTCCCAGAAAACCCCACATACTAGGTCCATCCCTCTAGGTTCTACTAGGCCTGGGGACTGAGTGTCTGAGGGCTCGTATCACTTCCCCTGGGAAAGAACCCAGAGAATGGGGATCCCTGGCATAGCCCCTCTCTGTATCTCCACCCTAGCGCTGTGATCCCCCTCCCCCACTCTGCCTCATGGCTGCCGGAAGGAGGTGGCTCCAGTCTCAGGGTGGGGGCGCCCACAGCCTTTTGAGCCTCCCTGGGGGTGGGGGAAGAATCCTCATTCTGCCAGCTCTTGGCCCATTGTCCAGCCCAGAACAAAGACTGGGGATTTAAGCCGAATGACCAGTCGCATGGGCCTCCCCATCGAAGCGAGCCTGGCCAGGGGGCGGGGGCGGGGGAAGGGGGGTCAAGAGAGAAAGGGGACAGGAACCTTTGAAAATAACTAATTAAAGTGCCTTCAGCTCCCCCCTCCCTGGGCGCCTAATCTCTCCAGGGCAGCAGCTCAGACAATGTGCCCACTCCCCCCCCTGCCCGGCCCCTTGCCCGAGTTTTAAAACAAGAGGCTACTGGAAGTTAATGAGCCCCAGCTGACGGGGCCTCCCTAATGAGGGGGGGCACCCCCGACAGCTCCCACATTCTCTAGTGGCTTGAATAGATCCCATACCCCAGTGGGAGTTCATTCATCAAGTTCCAGGGGTGAGGGCCAAGAAGGAGCAGAGAGCTCTGGGCAGTGCAGTTTATGCCCCTAGCCAATTGAACTGAAACATGTGTCTATGTGGGGAGTATCCAAGGTGGGAGCCCCAAATCTGCACAGTTCCTTCTTCCCCTAATCATGTCAGACTGCAATGGCCAGATTCCTACCTTGAGGCTAGTCTGGGCTAGGCTGAGTTGTGGTCAGACATCAGAACCTCTCTGGTCCAGCCTCTTCTCAACCTGGCATGTCTATTCAGGAGGGACAGCTTAGGGGAAGGGGTCCGAATCTGAACCTGTGGGCTCACAGGTACGTGGTTGAAAGCCCGCGCTTTCAGGGAATATGCCCTCTTTGTGGAGGAGCAGAGACGAGGTCCATGACATCCTTCTGTGACCATGACACCCTAATTCTCGTCCCTCATCTCTCGCCCCATTATCACTGACCCTCTCATCTCAGACTCCTATCCTTGATGCCCCTATCTCTGAACCCTCTCTCTCATCTCTAAACCCCCATTTCTGACTCCTGGCACTAGACTCTTCATTTTTCACTTTGAATGGAGGAAGAAGAGCCATTTCTGACCATTTTAGGAGGACGTCTGCTGTAAGAAAGGGGCTTGGTTGGGGGGAGGAGGGGCTGGAACTTATGACTTCCCTTGCCTCTTGTCCTAGTCCTCTCCCCCAAAACCTCTAGGCCCCCACCCTGCCCCTATTCTCTGAAATTAATTAATTACCAAGGGACAATGGTCAGCACAGGAGCCAGCAGTCCCCTTGCCTTAATTGGGGTCCAAATTGGAATGGAAGAGACAACCAATCTCCTCTCCCATTCCCATCCCTATCCCTTTCCCCTGTACTATTCTTGCCTTGAGTTGGGAGACAGGACATTGAGGATGGAGGGGGATGGGGGCATTGTTGCTGGTCTCAGGGTTAGGGGAAGGTCAGTATAGGCATATTTGAGGGACCTCCGTGGCAACTAGGATCAGGAGTTGGGGTAGAGGTGGAATCCTTCTCCAGGTTTGGAATTTGGTTGGCAAGGACTGACTTCAGGTAGAGGTAGCATGGACCCTTGGGGTTAGTGTCCAGGGACCTAGGCTCTAAGGTACCAATTGACTCCAAAAAGAGGAAACCAACAATTCCAGGAGAATGGCTGATGGCCAGAGACCCAGGGCTTAGGGGATCTTGGATCTGGAATGGAAAATATTGGTCTCAGAGTTTTAGAATCCATGGTCTGGAAGGTCTGGGGTTCAGAATTTGGGAACTAGGGTTGGAGGTAGGGGATCTGGCCCCTGGGGTTCTCAGGACTGGGATGTGGGAGCTGACTTTGGACAGAGGCGACTGATTCCCAGGGTCACTCATGGTGAAAATATCACATTTCATGGTTTGTTGCCGATTCATGGAAAAATCCTATTAAACCAGAGATTATTTACACAATTTAAACGAGCGGTGAGGGGGATTATATAAAAGCCATCAGAGCTAAAGGAAGGCAGCTGAACAGTCTGGCCCCCCCCGACCTTGGCCAGCAGGGGGCGACCTCCCCCCAGTATTAACCCCTCCTTTTCCCCATCCCAGATCCCCAGGTATTGGGTTTGTGTTTAAGTCTGTCTTAGTCAGATAATCCCTAGGCTCCTCACAACTCTAGGGAGTGTGTGTGTGTGTGTGTGTGTGTTATTCGCTGGAGTGTTGTGTATGTTTTGGTGTGAATTTCCATTATTTTCTTCTTGTATTCACTTTCTGCTTGGCCTAAGTAAAACCCGATTTTTCCCTGGCAGCGTACATCACAAAGTTGTATCTTGAAGCACAACAACCAAGGGAACACACGTATTTCCATGCCCCTGTGCACCAGTCTGAAGTAAAAACCTCCAGAAATGGGGTTTATTGCAAACAAATGGAGTGAGAAGGCACTGAATTTGGATCCAGGAGTCCTGGATTCAGATCCTACCTCTCCTACTTACTATCTATGTAATCTTGTTCTGGTCACTTTAGTTCCTCTGGGCCTCAGTTTCCTCATTTGTAAAATCAAGAATGGAAAACTCAATGAACTCTAAATTTTCTTTCAGTTCTAAATTCAATGATCTCTGATTAATTCCTTTAGGTTGAAAATGGAAAGAGAAAGGACAGCTAGCTCCCTTACTGTTCTTGTTGGGGTGGATGGTGGGTGGGTGGGAAGGATTGTATGTATTGGGGTGGGGAATGTGTGTATGTGTGAGAGGAAAGAAGTCAAAGACCTCTCACCTGACAGACTCCCCCAAATGACCAGAACTCTTGTTGAATTCAGGTCCCCAAACCCCCAATGTCCACTCTTAGACCTGAAAAGGAACATCAGACTAGGCACCCTTCTCCCCTACTCTCCAAGATGCCTCCTTTGGAGCCCCCAGCTTCCCATTGGCCCAAGGGACATACTTCTTTCTTTATAGTATTTGTACCTCAAAAAAGACAGAGAAATTGTTGTGGTCAAAGGTCAGAAAGTCAGCATTAGTGGATGATCTGGGTCAGGACTCTGGAGCTACTGGGTACTGGGGGTTTGGACATGGAGGGTAGGAAAGGTGTTCAGCTGAGTCAGGAACAGAACAGGCCCTGCATCTTGTCCTGTTCCTGGCCAGGGGCCTGCCCTGCCTCAGCAGTTTTATGGCCCAGTGTGGATGAAGATAACGCCCTGGGGGGGTGGCAGGCTGTTCTGGAGGGGAATGTACTCTATCTTGCCCTCAAGGTTGAGAACAGAAGGGGCCAGGACTATGTTCCCTTTTTTAGGACTCAGGGTTGGAAAGGGACATTAAAGACTAGGGGGTCAGTGGATCTTTAGAAGAGGTCACCTGGAGTCATGAGTCATGATGGGGATGTCATAGAGTCAGCATAGAAGACAAGGGGAAGATGGGCTTGGGGAAGGGTCAGTCTATGCATAGAGGTGCAGGTACTTCACTAAAAATGACCACACTGCAACAAAGAGAGGATTCATTTGGAGCCAGAAGACCTGGGTTTTAGTCCTAGTTTGACCATTTATTTTCTGTGTCACTTTGGGCAAATCACTTTGCCCATTTTGAGCCCTAGTATTCCATGTATACATGACTCTATGATCCTAACTGTCTGAAGAAAGGACTTCCCCAACATAAGCAGGTGGGAGCTTCTGAGAAAGGTAGAGAGGGCATCTGGCCAGGAGAACCTCTGGAAAATGGGGCTTTCTTCCAGTTTTGGTCATCACTGGGGCAACACATCCCAAAGGCTCAGGACTTTCTGTCCAGAGTCAGTGACCAGGTTGGGAGGCCTGAGGATCAGGGCTCAGTCACCTGGGATTTTACTGGATTCACGTCTTTTTACTGAAGCTGGTTCTCACCATCACTGTGGAGCTGTAGCCCTGAGATATTTAATCAGCTCATTATGGACCCTCCCTATCCCCCAATTCTAGCCTGTTTGTTTTTCACCATCTCTCTCCTTTAAAAAAAATGAGACAAGGAGAAAAGAGGAGGAAAAGGAGATGAGAGGAGAGCAGAGCAGAGAGGCCTGTCTTTAGAACAATCAGTTCTGATTTAGGCATTCATCATGGTTCCGGGTTCCTGAAGGGGGCCCAGGAGGAGCAGCCGCCAACAAGAACACTTTATTAGAATTTATATGTCGCTGGCATCGAGGGGGGAAATAATTAACACCCCTACAAATATATCGTAAACAAAATATTTATTAGAAATAAATAACTCATTTATTTTACATATTTCATTTCGACAATAACGTTACCCAATTTATCATTTAACATTTTTGCAAGACAACTTAACGACTCCTTATTAGCGTTTCCATTTTTCACCCGCGCACCATAAACCACGAAGCTCTCCCCAAATGCCCCAAGATACTGCGGGTGCCAGGCACTCACTGAGACCCAGGTAAAGGATCAGACTACCTTTATCATTAGCACATTTAGACACATATATACAAATATGCCCTTCCCCAATAACAGACCCTTGCCCACCCCCCCCAATCCATATAACCAAGTGCGCTCAAGTCCATCCTCATGCTCCCTTGGAAGCCCTAACCACGTATGAACACACATATGCACTTCCCACCATGTAGATAGTTCACTAAACCTAGACACATTATGATCACATAAACATGTATACATTTAGTTGTACATATGTGGGAGGTGGGGAGAGAAGGGTGGAACCAGGTTTTGTTGCTATGTGTATATACTGGGCCTGGGGGACATTGATGGGAAAGCCAGGTTCAGGTCTTTGGGAGGGGTGTCTCTCTGTCCCTGCCAGGGTCTCTAGTCATCCCCCCAATACATTCTTCACCTCTCAAGGACTAATAGGTTCTGACTGGAAGGAAGGGACCCATGTTTCTTTTGTCATTCTTCCTAGCCTATGGCTTAATTTCTTTCTGAGCAGAGGCATCAGCTTCCTACCCCTGAAACAGTTCCCAGTTAAGCAAACCCTATTTCCCTAATGTTTGCTAAACCTGATAGCAGGATATGGTGTGATGGGCCAAAGGTTTAGGTCTGAAGGTTTTAGTTTGGGGTTCTGAGATGGATATTCCGGGCTGAGGGTTCTGGACCAGGGATTGTAGGCTGAAGATTCTGGGCTATGGGTTCAGGCTAACTTTTCTTGAAGGTTAAGGCAAGATTTTCAGCAATGGTCCCCAGATGTTCAGGGGAGCCTCCAGTCCATCCCACTATCCCCATAGGAAGTATTGGTAATTTTTTAATGACAAATTATCCATCCCTTATTGCCATCCCAAACCTTAAACTTCATCTATTTCTTGTTGGAGTTGAGGAGGGGCAGAGGGAGTATAGGCACCTAGTAGGAGAGTGAATGAATGTGTATGTGTGTACAAGTACATGGCTGCATCCTCAGATGTGACAGGGGGTGTGTGTTTCTTGCTCCAAAACTGCTTCATCAGTTTGCCTTGTGCCATTAAGCTCCAGGCCTAGTTATCTGGGAGATTAAGAAAGGCCTGGGGTATGCTGGCTGGAGCAAGGAGGGAGGGGGCAGGCTGGGGTGGGGGCACTGGGGAGGAGAGAAGGTCAGTATAGATATCACCCCTGAGTCCACAGCTGCTAATATTAACTCAGGAATCATTTCATCTCCTGGGAGAGCCAGGCTGAAGGGTGGGAGACCAGAGGATTTAGGGAAGGAAGACACACTGTGGTTGGGGGCCTGAGGCCTGGGGGCAGGGGTGGGGCCCAGGGGTGGGGGCAAGTACACAATGACTGGGGGGTTGGAGGGTCTGAAACCAGAGACTTTAATAAGAGTCACTGACAGCAAATACGGCTGACATGGGAGTCCCATTACTCACAACAAGGGCCCTTTTGTACCCACAGGGCCTGGGCTGGGGAGGCAAGGCCAGAAGGGGAGGGGCTGGCCCTCTAGGTAAAGCAGAGTGAAGCAAATGCCCAAACTTCTCCACCCACCTAAGTGCAGAGCCACCTTCATATGTCCCTAAAACCTATTCCTGGGCTGGGGTCGCTGGGGTTAAAGGACTGGTTGATTCTTTTGGAATGATCCTATCTTCTTGTTTGGAAAGCTCCAGGATCCTTGAGCTGGAATAGACCTTAGAAATCTAGTTGAGGGGTCCTTAAATTGGGCTTCAACTACTTCAGGGGCCTTGGATAGGAAAAGAAATACATTTTTATTTCAATATCCTTGGTTTCCTTTGTAATCCAGTGAGGTGAGGGGGAGGTAAGGCAGGGGGTTTATGCATTTAAAAACATCCCGGGAAGGAGTCCAATGGCTTCACTAGACTGCCCAAGGAAGGGGTCCATGGACACAGGCAAGGTTAAGAACCCTGTTTTCTGGTCTAATCCTCTCATTTGCTGTAGGGAACATACTGGATTCCTGAGCATGGATTCCAGCCTTTTTCCCTACTATATTATGGTACTATTTGTGGCCTAGAACTCTAGAGAGTTATGAGAGCTCTCAGAAGCCATCTTATCCCAGTGACTTACCCAAGGTCATCATCTAGGCAGTAAACATAAGAAGTAGCATTTGAACTCAGGTCCCCTTGTCTCTGGAGCCAATGAGACACTCCACTGGGCCAAGTTGCCTCAATGCTCCCTCAAGCTGTCCCTTCACCCTCTAGTTCTGCCTGTTGCCATTGTTGCTTACTTCCTTAGTGGGCAGAATTCACAGTGTGTTATTTATGAACCGTAATTGTGATGGCTGCTGCAGTAGACAGGTTAGGAAATCTCAGTATGAGGAGAGATGGGTCTGATGGGATACGGCAGTCTGGTGACAGGAGTAGGGATAGAGGTCTATCATGCTGCAGAATCTGACACTCATAGATTTGATGGCAATAGTAACAGCAGCTACCTTATGGTGTCAGGTACTCCGCTACGTGCTTGATAGGTATGATCTCATTTGACTGTCACGGCAACCCTAGTAGATAGGTGCTGTTATTAACCCCATTTTACAGTTGAGGAAATAGAGGCAGATAGAGGTTAAGTCATTGCCCAGGGTCACAAGCTAGTGTCTGAGTTTGGATTTAAACTCAGGTCTTCCTGACCCCAGGCCCAGCCCTCTATCTACTGCGTCCTCTAGCTGCCTCTGCCATACTACAATGCTGAACTTAATCTACTCTACTATGGGACTGTAATGCTTATATGCACATAGTAGGATCAATAAAAATCTGTTAACGAACTGAATAATATAGGTAATATTTTTTAAAACTGTTAACATGAATGAATGAGTAATAGGCCACAAAGTCCTTGGCACCAACAAAGACTTTGGCATCAGAAAGAGATGTGGTTTTATCAAGGGAAATGACACTCTAGAAGATGCATCTGCCTTGCTGCTGTACCCTAAAATCCACTGGGTCTTTCCATCTGCTTTGCAGATGAACTCTTGAGAATCCCCTGACAAAAGATTGTGTTGTTTTCCTACTGTAATCTCTCAGAGCTTAGTACAGTACTCTGTATGTATTAAGCACTTGATACTTTTTTTCAATTCATTCATTCCAAATAGCTTATACTCTTCCACATTGCCTTCATCAGCATTCATCAGTGAATAATTAATAAATGAAAAGGTGAATACTAGATCTGACAATATGACCCCAGTTTTAGCAACCCCCTTGGGTTCTATGCAGGAGAAATGAAGTAGTTTGGGGAGACTCAACAAAAATTTATTAAGCACCTACTACGTGCAAAGTCCCCTATTTAGTTGGAGGGTTAGATGTGGTAAGGATTGAGGGTATTGTTTAGGTAGAGAGAGGAGACCAGTCAGCTATTTCTTGACCTCACCAGTTCTTGGCTTCTGGAGTTGCTGGACCTCTGAAGGCTTTTCTAACATTTCACAGGTTACAAATGTCACTGTTCTTAGAATTAATCAGTCAATCAGAATTTATTAATCACTTACTATAGGCCAGGCATTTCACTATATATGAGTTTACACTTCCTTCAAATCTCGATTAAAACCCTGTCTCCTACAGGAAGCCTTTTTCAGTCCCTCAATTCTAGTGACTTTTCTCTGTTAATTATTTCCTATCTATACTGTATATAGCTTGTTTGTACATATTTGCTTTCTTTTGCCTTCACCATTAGGGGAAGGGCAGGCACTGTCTTTTACTTCCTTTTGTAACTTCAGCACTTAGCTCAGTATCTGGTTCATGGCAGGCACTTGATAAAGGCTCATTGACTGATTGATTAGCCAAGGCAAAAATGAAATTGTTCCTGTCCTCAAGGAGATTACATCTTTTTGGAGGAAGTACCATGGACACATATGAGTGTAGAGCATAGAGCTTGGGATGATTCTCCTAACTCATGCTGAACTGGTAGGTAGGGTGCAAGAAGTGTCTTCCCTTCAAGTTCTAGTAGTCAGCATGAGGGGTAGTGGTTTCTAATACTGTGTCTCCAGAGCCCCCACTGGTGGGCTCCCCCACATCATTTAACAAGTTAACATCTCCCTAATAGCAATGAACTAGTTAACATTAATGAGGTTTATAAAGGAATATTTACTGAGAGATTATAGCAAGGATGGTAATGCAAAAATATCTCTGCCTCACCTAGAACCTCCCCACTCCCCAAATCTGAAAGGCACACTTTCCCTTCTGCATTTCCACTTTCCCTGGACTCAGATTTAAAGTGATTGTTACTATAAAACATTGTTACCCCTCAAATGGAGAAGAGAGGTACTTCCTGACCCTGTGAGTCCCTATCAAGATTATTTCTGGATGTAGTGTACCAAGAGACAAGTGATTCTCTTGTTCAGCTTGCCTGACTCCTTGCTGTGGGTGAGTCAAGGAGACCACTCAGCTATTTCTTGACCTCACCAGTTCTTGGTTTCTAGAGTTGCTGGTAGACATTGCAGTTGCTGGACCTCTGAAGACTTTTCTAACATTTCAAAGGTTACAAGATCATAATCTGGTCCACTATATCTCTGATACTACTCACCTAATATCAGAAAAGAATAATCACGAGAGACAAAAGAAACAGAAGCAACCTGAGTCCACGGGAAGGGCTGCTCCTGCTGATGCCACCGACCCTCCTTTTACAGCTGAGGCCCACAGAAGTTCTTCCTCCTTGCTCAAGGGCTGCCCCAGGGAAGAGGTCACTAGTGTTTACTCATCAAACCTTTTTGTATGAACACTCAGCTCTGGCTTAGCAATTAATTAAAATGTTTTTAGTACCATATGATGGGCCGACAGAAAGCAGCTAGAGGATAACTGAGCATCATCTGAAATGGAGAGAGGGAGGAAGGAAGAGCCCCTCCATAGTGCATTCCCAGGAATAAGTTCTATAAACCTCTATTTGGTTGGTATAAGAGAGCATATTGTACTTGCTCTGAGGATTGGAACCTTATTGGCTAGTCCTACCATTACCTAAATATGTATAAAATATATCCTGGGATTACAACTTGGAGGCTGGTTTTGGAACGAGATTTGGAGGGTTGTCACTGCCTTAATAGATTCCAAAGCAAGATCTGATCATAGCTCCATGTGTTTGCCTTCATCCTAAGGTAACTTCTTTGGAAGACAAATTAATCTGTCTTGCAAATTAAACCTGTTCCAGTGTATTTCTTACCTTCTCAATGGGCAAGGGAAAGTTGAAGGAAGGGAGAGACCCTGGAACTAAAAATTGAATAAAAGAAGAAACATCCCTTTTGATGGGTGGGAATGGAAGCAGGGGAATAAATGCCCTTCAGAATGAGCTTCTCACATTCTTTTTATCTGCTTCATCTCTCTTTCTTCCTGTCTCTTTCTACTTTTGTATCTTGCTGTTTCATGCTTTCTCTCTTTTAGTTTCTCTCTGTCTCTTTTACATGGAGGAACACAAATAAATTCTTATTTCTCCAAATACTCCCATAGGGAATCTGTGTAGAATTTGGGGAGCTAGGTGAGCTAGGTTTGGCACTCAACATGCCACAGATCGTGATGAAGTGCTGCCCCTCTGCCCTCACTGACCCAGGGCATCTATGTGATACATGAATCTGAGGACCGTATGTAAATGAATCTCCTGTGGCAGTTGTAGTTTAGTGGAAAAAACACTAAATTAGCAGAGAGGAGTTGTTCAGTTATTTCGGGCATGTCTGACTCTTCATGACTCCATTTGGAGTTTTCTTGGCAGAGATACTGGAGTGCTTAGCCATTTTCTTCTCCAGCTCATTTTACAGAAAAGGAAACTGAGACAAACAGGGTTAAGTGACTTGCCTAGGGTCACTCAGTTAGTAAGTGTCTGAGGCCAGATTTGAACTCAAGGTCTTCCTGACTCCAGTCCTGGTGGTCTATCTACTGCACCATCTTGCTGCCCATGACATCTGAGTCCTAATACTGACCTTGACTAATTTAACTGCATAACCTTTGATAAATCCCTTCACCTCTCTTGGTCTCAGTTTTTAAATGTATAAAATAGGGATGGTATAATCATGCTTGCTCTGTTTCCCTTGCAGGGGAATGGGGAAGGTCAAAGGACATAAAAGAAGTAAAACTCCTAGTGACTTGTAAAGTATAATACTAATGTCTATGTATAATAGGAGTCTGGTGCATGTATAGACCCTATCACCTTGCTTGGCTGATGCAACTTCTTTACATGGAAGATACTAGGGAGCTTGCTTTTGGGAAAATCATGATGATATAGAAAGTAGATGCCTTGGTGTGACCACAGTCATGGGTGGACATTCTGTAACTGGTCCTGCTTGGCTAACAACATGTTTGGGAGGAGCTTTTTCCAGTTGGCTATGTGGCCAGAACCATTGGCATCTTCAAAATGGTGTGAGTCAGCCTCGGCTGCCTCTGCTTCATTCATTCCTTGGCTTCATTCAGCGACTCTCCATCATGGCATTGGGGGAGAGACCATGTGGGAAGGGGGAAACCTTAAGTTCTTTTCTCCTCTGAGGTCATATGGCCTCAAGAAATAGGATTTGGTTCTTGGTCTTTTTGTATGTTCTTTTCTATTCTGGGGGAAGGGAGTGTAGTCTTCAGCCTCAGCAATTTCAAAGGTTAGGAGAACAAGCCATAGAAATCTGGGTTTTGGAATCCAGGCAGGATTTTATAGCCAGTACAGAGTCAATATTTTGAAGAGCAAGGAGTGATCTTTGGGAAGGGACTCATTGGAGTCCTACTGCATCTGGACATGACCTGAGTGAGGTATGTAGGAAATGAGCTGAGTTGTGAGCCTGTTTCCCCTCCACCCACTCATCCCAAATGAAGTACATAGGAGAAATTATATCCCTGAGGCACTGGGGAAAATGCTTTTATATTTTTTCTGCCATATTTTCAAAGTCAATATTCCTTTGGAAAATCTCTCCAAAGTTAATTGATTTAATGGAACTAGGTCCTGGTTACTGAGCCCACATAGCTGGTGGGGGCTTGAGTCAGTGGGAGTAGAGAAGAGTAGTAACACCCCAGCCTTTCACATTTATCCCTTGAAACCCTGAGGAGATGTAGCAGGCTGTAGGAGAGAGTCTAGAGCACATGTTACAAATGTCTTCTACTAGGCCCCTATTGTTTGGGGTAGGGTGTAAGGGGATGACCCTCCCTTGCTTGGGGAGATGCTGTCTCAGGAGAGGACAATCCTACAGCTTCTTCAACCTCCCAGGTTCTCTTTTAGGGCAACCTCAAGCAGTACTTCCCCTTCCCCAGGCTCCTAGTTATCCCAAAAGGGTCTCCTGAGAACCTTAGTGCCTTGGTATGACTCACTATCCAGGTCTCCACCACACCATCTGTAGCTACCTTCAGACATACTCCAACTTCTAAACTTTGTCCTCAGCCCATACAGTCTCTTGGCATTCCAAACACAGACTCCACAAATACATCCTGAGACATCCTAGGACTTATACTAGAAACCCTTTCTCTGGAGTTTGAGGACCCACATTCAAATTCTGCCTCTGACAATACCTACTTGACTCTGAGTAAGTCCTTGACCTCTGTGTGCCTTAGTTTCTTCATCTTTAAAATGTGGAGGTTGGATTAAATGGCCCTTGAGTTTCCTTCCAGCTGTAGAGCCATGATCCTGGATGTCCCTTAAAGACAGAGAATGCTCACAGGTGCAGATATACAAGACTGCCCCTGCAACCTCTCACATCCAGTAGGGTCCATGATTCCCTAAGAGTCTGGGCCCTCTAAGCAGCCTGGGCACCCCATCTTCCTGTCTATAAGTCTTCCTCACCAGAGCCTCAGCTCATCTGCCCTCTCAGCACTAGGGATGATCCCTAACATATAGATGTCATACAATTTGTTACCAAACACTTTGGCGTCAATCAAAAAACATTTATTAAACACCTACTCTATGCCAGGAGATCACATTCTATCAAGGGAGCCATATCTTTCTCTCTTTCTCTCTCTCTCTCTCTCTCTCTCTCTCTCTCTCTCCTCCCTCCCTCCCCCTCTCTCTCATCATATAAAGATATGTATCTCTATAAATATATAAAAACATGTATCTCTATATAATTCTGTAGACATAAATCTATATAATATCTTTATAGAAATATGTCTCTCTAGATATATATCTATATTAATGTAGATACACATACAGGATATACATATATCGCACATTATCTATAAATATAAATATATACACACACATGCACATGTCTAAGCAATTGGGAGAGTAGGAATAGATTCCTGTAGAAGATTATGCTTGGGCTGAATATTAAAAGAAATAAATGATTCTAAGAGACAGTAAGGAGGAAATGCATTCCAGGTATGGGACACAGCCAGTGCAAAAGCATAGTGATGGGAAATGTTATGTCAAGTTTGATTGGACTATAGATTAGGTAAAGGGGAGTAATGTGCAATAAGCCTGGAAAAGTAGGCTGGATGCAGCTTGCAAGAGGCTTTGACTAATTTGGTCTTCAGAATAATCCCGTGTGGGAGGCAGGACAAGGTTTAATATTATTCCCATTTATCGGACAAATGTACTGATGCTCAGAGAGATAAAGTGACTCATTTAAAGTCACAGAGCTAGTTAATATCATAAGAGAGCCAGAATTTGAATCCAGCTCATTTGACTCCAACTCTAATTCTCTTTCTGCTACAAGATGCCACCTTTCAAGGTCACACATCTAGGAAATGGTGTCATGAGGCATCTAGGAAGCTAGGGTGACCTGGAGTCGAGATGATTTTGAGTTCAAATACAGCCTCAGACATGTAGTATTAACAATCACTTAACCACTGTCTTTCTCAGTTTTCTTGGCTGTAAAATGGGGACAATAACCACACCGACCACCCAAGGTTAGGTGAGAATGAAAAGAGATACTGTTTGTCGACTGCTTTGCAAACCTTTAAAGGCTATAGAGTGCCAGCTGTTATCAACATGAGATCAGAAGGAGTTGAGACTCTGGTCTCTGGACTCCCTGTCTGCTTGTTGTCCCATACTCTTGGGGGGCAGCTCAGTGTCCTACAATCCCGCAGACCCGCCTCTCTAGTCCCTAGTCAACATCTTGGCCCCCAGCTCCTCAATGCCTATCCCCCTGCCCCTAGCTTTTATCTTTAGCCCCTTGTCCCCAGTCTCATTCCACAACCCTTTCCCTTTAGCCCCCAAACTCTTGCTCTCCAGTCCCCTGCTCTGTAACCTTTCAGACCCTTGTCCCTAGCTTGCATTCCACACCCCAGAGCCCCTGCTTCTACATTTAGCTCCAATTCCTGACCAAGCTGGGAATGGGGAGGGGATGCCCCTGACCCTGGGGGAAGGCTGAGGGTGGGGGGGAAGGTGTGAGCCTGTGAGTCTGTGTGGAACGGGGGCTGTTTAGATAAACAGATGGCAACAAATGGCATAAAATTATATACCCATAATGTCAGTTCATAACATTTTGTTCGACATACTTGATTTAATCGCTTAGCTGACGATTGGCTTTTGAGCCCATATGGTGGGGAATGAAGCCTCGGCACCGGCTCCAATCTGGCTTTTATCGCCATGGCTGGGGGGTGGGTGGGTGGGGGGAGATGCAGATGGGAAGAGAATGAGCAGGGAGAGGGGGCTGGGGAGAGAGGAAGGGGGTTAGCCGAGAAAGGAGAGGGCTGGACTCTGGCAGGGATGGGGCCTTGGCCAGAGTGGGACCTAGGCAGCCCTCAGACCTCAGGCTGCTTTGGCTCCTGCTGACCACATAGGCAACCCCCTCTCTCCTCATCGGGGCTAACCCCCACTGACCACTGACAGATACACTAAACTAAGTTCTAATCTGGCGCTGATTCTGCATCCAGTCTCAGCCACTCTTCCTCCACGTCCCCATCAAGGTGTCTGCTTGTCTCTGATTCTCCCCACTGGGTGCATTGCTGTCACTTTTGCTAAATAGAATTATTTCTATGTGTGTACATGTATGAGAGAAGATGTGGAGAGTGTTTAAGAGTGTGTTTGAGTGGTGGGGGGAGGGGAGGGAGAATGAGGATGTGTATGTGTGTTTAGGCAGAGTGACCAGGTGATCTCTGAGGTCCTTTCCGGCTTTAACAATCTGTGTCTGACTTTGTGTAGGAGAGTAGGCATGACTAGTGACCATTTGTGTGACAGTGTGTGTATATATGTGGGGGTTGAGAAAGAGAGAAGGAGGGAGGGAGAGAGGAAGTGGGGGATAGAATGAGAGAGAGAAAAAGAGAATGAGAGAGACAGGAGAGAGAGAGAGAGAGAGAGAGAGAGAGAGAGAGAGAGCGCTCAGTGTACTCTCACATGCATATGTGATAGAATGGTACTATAGGATTCTAATAGCTATACAAGACCTTGGAGGTCCTATGTGTTGGACGAGTAGAGAAGGGAGGAACTAAGTAATTTCAAGATTCACTCTCTTGGCAGTTTGTTCTGTGGGTTTTCCTGGCCTCTCTGGTCTATGGCTGGCCTGTTCAGTCCATATACTTTCTGTCCTGTTCCAATCTGTGGGTTTTCTTGACCTATTAAACTTACAGTGTCTTTCCAGCAAGGATATCTGAGTTTAACCAACTCAAGTATTGCATGTATGACCAGGTCACCTGAAGGGTCTTCCTCTAAATTGCAAATAGATGTAAATCAATAACTCGACCCAAACATGTCTTAGTTGGAGGCACAGAGTATACAGGAGGGAGGATTGAGCTCTGCAGGCTTTAGGGCCCTCCTTCTTTTTCCTTCCTTCAATTCCCTCCTTCCTCTTCCCTCCTCCCTCCTTCCCCACCCCCAGCAGTTCCAAGCTCCAGCTCCTGTGTCCGGCCCTCCCTTCTACTCCCATGCTGGGAGAGTCTGGGCCCCAAATGGTGCCAATAACTCACGTCTCTGCATCATCTGCCCCCCGCTGTGATGCTGATGGCTCCAGAAGATGAGGGGGAGCCAATCCAGGATGGCAGAGAGTGAGGGGAAGATGGGCCCTGGAAACCAGACCTTTCCTGGCCTTGGAGCTCTGGTGGTCAGTCAATCTATCTGCCTGTCTCTATCTGTCTTGGTCACACTCCCTGTCTGTCCTTTATCCCTATCTCTTCTCTTGTGCTTCTTGTTTGTCTCTGATGGTCTTGTCTCTATATCTCTGTCTCTGCCTCTACCAGTATGTGTCTGTTTTGTCCTTGTCTCTCTATGTTTCTGAGGAGGGACAAGTTCTGGTTTTGGAAGAGTAAACCCACTGGACAACCCTCTCTTCTTGAGAATTCTTCTTTCTACATCCCACAATTCAGTTGCCTTTGACAAAATTTGGGCCTAGTGTATGCTGAACAGTGTTCTGAGAAGGCAGATGAAAGACAAAAATGTTAAAGTCCACTCCCTCAAGATGCTTGTATTTTCTGGGGAACTTATCAGCTAAAACATAGCTAAGGACAATCCAGTCCCCTATGTGTCTGCCAATGCCCTGAAAATTGACATGGGTGCTGGAAGAGTTCTCCAATCATCTATTTTTTTTCACTTAGTGTCTCTCGAACTGGACCACCTCTTATCTTCCTCTTCCCCTTTTCCCTCCTCATCCCAGCCTCCATGGTTAGCCCTGCTCTGTAGGTCTTCCCTGAGACTTCCAAGTCAGTCTCTGCATTATCTATCATTACTTTAGTGTGTGAGATAACTGTGAACTACTCTTTTCCTGTCCCCCTCATCTTCTCTCCTTCACCCTCTGATCACATGGGATGGGGAAATGGAGGAGCTGAGGGGTGGCTGTCCACTAGACACAAAGTTGTATTCCCTCACCTCAGGCACAGGGGCCCATCCTTTCCCCTTCTGTCTGTCTCTGCCCTACTCATCCTGAGTCTCCAAGATCATTTTCTTCCCAGAGGCCTTTGAGGCCCATCCCAGAGGCCTCCAGATCACTGTGGTTATGGCAATTATTCTTCACCATGGTTCTTGAATTTACACATCATTGGGATTGCTGGGCACTGTGGTCACTGGGGACACGTTATGTCCAGAGTAACATAACCTGAGAGATGGAAGGACAACAGAAGCTACCCAGTCCAATCTATACCTGACCCAGAATCCTCTGAATAATATACCTAATGAGTGGCCAAAAAGAGAACAGTTTGTTCTACTTGGCCCCTAGTAGGAGATGGTTGATCATAGATGGCAGTGGAGAGAAGTTTCAGAGAAGCAGATTTCGGTTTGCAATTGAAGATTCGTAGCAATACTATAATGAGTAGTCTAGGGAGGGACTGGGTTTCTTTTCACTGGTGGTCTTCAGGGAAAGGGAAGTTGACCATTTATTGGATATTGTTGAAGAAATTATTGTTCAAATACAGGTTCAATTTATTTGAGTAAAAGCACTTATTAAACACCAACTGTGTGCGAGGAACTCCTAGGGAAAAAAGCAAAACAATAAAACAGAACTTGCCCTCAAGGAGTTTACGTTCTACTTTATTACAAAAAACTTTTTTATGGATAGTTTAACATGCAGGTATTATCAATCCCATTTTAACAGATGAGGAAAATAAGGTGATCTCTCTATTATCGCACAGTTTGTCAGTGTCATGGACAAAATTCAAATTCAGGTCTTCTTTATCCAAAGTCCAGCACATTATTCGTTATTGTGTTTTAGGAAATCTCACCTCCTAGATGGTCAGATGAGGTGGCTCCTAATTTGGGATTTAGGTCACAAGGACTCTTTTACACATGGGAGTTATATGTGTGTGTGTGTCCATTACATCACAGAGTTGTAGAGATAGAAGGGACATCAAGTCAAATTGTCCTGTCTCTATCATACCCAACCACTGATCATTCCACCTTAGGACAGCTCTAATCATTAGGCAGCTTCTTCTTATGTTTAACCCTAAATTTTCCCTTTTTCGCATTTTTTTCAGTTCCAATTTTAGTTCTACCTACTGGGACCAAGCAGAAATAAATCTAATGGCTCTTGTTTGGGAAAGTTTGTAGAATACCAGAAGATTCCTGTCATGGAAACAGTCAATAAACAATTATTAAGCACCTACTATGTGCCAGGCCCTCTGATAAGAAAGGTAAAAGACAATTCTTACCCTTAGGGAGCTCACAATCCAACTGAGGAACATAGCACATAAAAAGAAGCTGAAAAGGGGGCATTAAGGGTTCCCTGCATGGGGGCATGAGGAAGTCCTGTAGCAGAAGTAGGACTGCATGATGAGGTGACTGTCTTAGGGCCCCTCCTTAAATGGTGGAGGATGTGGAAGGAGCTCTCCTTCACTGATCCAATCAGAGGAGAGGAGGGGTCCTAGAGGCAGGTGCTACTGAGGAACTGTGAGTTTCCATGTCTTTTTGCAGGATGATGGATTTCTGGAGGTTTTGATCATGTGTTCCATCTTCCCTCCCCCCCCCCGCTCCAAAGAGTCCTTTCTTCTCCAGGCGAGCTACTCATTGTGGTCGCTGAGGTGAGTCATTGCAAAGTTATTGTTCACTAGAGTCATTATGGGTACTGGAATGTCACAGGACCAAATTTAACCCTTTGACTTGCCCCCTAAAGTCCCCCCACAGCTGGGCAGGGAGTGGTGGGGAGCAGGTGGGTGTTCTATAGAAAGAGAGCCAGAGCCCCATACTCCTCTTGCCCTTCTCTCAACAGGCCCCCATCCTGCTTTATGTCATTTGAGCTCAAGCAGAAGGCAGCTTGGGTTAGGGTGAAGATTTAGAACCAGAAGATATGGGTTCAATTTCTGACTCTTCTTTTCTCCAGCTCTATGATCTTGGGCGACGTACTTTACTCACTGAACCTCAGTTTCCTCATCTGTAAAATAGAGATGATACCTACACTACATGCTTTATGGAATTGTTGTGACGTGATTAAACAACCTGACCCAACCAACATTTATTAAGTACCCATTTGGCATGACCCTAGGAGAGCACTTTGTGAGAAATCATAATGTATTTCGATAGTACTATTTATTTGACAACCTTAGTGGGGAGGTAGTAGGGACAACCTTAGTGGGGAGGAGTGGCAAATACTAATCTCCATTTTAAAGGAGGAGGAAACAGGATATATGAGGGGAGATATATGACAGAAAGAGCCTTGGATCTGGAACCAGAGGACCTAGATTCGAATCTTGCCTGTGATACTTACTACCTGGATGATAGGGGACTAGCTGGCTATCTGGGCTTCAGTTTCCTCAGCTTACAGTGACTTTAGGAGAACTAGTCTGGGAGCTCTGGGTCCAGGGGGAGAAGGAGGGTGGAGAATGAAGAAAACAAGGAGAGGAGAGAAGGAAGAGAAGGGGAGAAAGAGAAATCCTTCTTTTCTTATTCCATGAACAGGAGAGGCAAGAAGGGAAGAAGAAGAAAAGAGAAGAAGGGAAGACTCTTCTCTTGGGCTGATCCTTTGCATGAGGGAGAAGAGGAGAAGGAGAGAGGGGGAGAAGGAGAGACCCTGAGAGCTGAGCCTAAAAGGGTGAAGAAGAATTTTCATTATGAAGTTAATTAGCTTTGGAGCCTCGGCACCTTTCAGGAGGAGGAATTAGAGGGATTTAATTGCTTTATCAGCCTTGCCTTTGATTTTCAGCAATCAGGCCGATTCCATTTAATTTAACTGCCACAGACGAGGAGAAAATTGATGCACTCACCTGCCTCGGAGCAGAAAGGGAGAGTGGGGAAGAGAGGGAGCGGGGAGCTAGAAAGAGATCAACGAATCCAGTGTCTGTAGATTAATGAAAACCAACAGCATTTGCTCACAATTGGAGATGATGTGTGCCCTCGAGGTGTTTGGAACTGTGTGCCATTGTGTGTGCTGGTTGGGTGTGAATGTGTGTGTCACTGTGTATATGTGTGTGTGCAGCTCCCTGGGAATGTGTGTGCGGGTATGTTACTGCATGATTTTGTGAGTGTGTGTGTGTGTGTGTGACTGTGGGTGTGAATGTGTGAATGTCACCTGAGGGACTATAGGAATGTCAGTATTTGTAGGATTGAGTGTGAATGAGAGTGCCCAGTTGTGCGACTGTAAATGTGTCTAAGAGACTGGGGTGAGTGTGTGTGTGTGTGTGTGTGTGTGTGTGTGTGTGTGTGTGTGTGTGTCTGGGTGATTCTGTGGAACTATAAAAGGGGGCAGGTGATTGAATGTATAGGGGTCCCTGGAGGGGGCAGACACCTGCAAGAGATTGTGAGGTGGTGGGGCTAGGGGAACTGCTGTTTGAGGATTGGGATGGAGAGTTTGTATTCTGGTGGCTTTATCTCTTTGTGGGTGGGACATTCTGGTTATGGTAACTGGGGGCAGAATGTGTAGAGATCATAGGGTAGCTGCCTTCCAAGCATTAAGGGTGATGTTTACACGTTCAACCTAGTTTTACCCTTTATGAACAGGAAGGCACACCTCATCCAGACCTGCCCTGGGAGTCCAGGCTTGATTTTCCTCTGGTGTAGCTCAAACTAGCTTAGGACACTGAGGGAGGGATAGGTTTGTGGGAATGGACCTTCTCTATCTCTCCTCTGTCTCTGGCCCCTGTCTATTTTTGATTCTCTGTCAATCATCTTCCCATTTTGGTTGCCATATTTCGCTAAAATTAGAAAAAGTCATCACACTTGGATGTCTGTTCTACTTTTCTCCCAATACCCTCTTTACTCTGTTGGTTCCCTACCAGAGTAGGGGGAGTAACACCTCAACAAAGAGTCCAGGCTTGGTCCTGGAGAAGGGAGAGAATGGAAGGATAAGGGTGGGGACTGGATATCCAGGCTTGGGTGGGGGCAACATGGGAAGCCAATAATCCTGGTTGGGGAAGTGGGTAATGTCCCTTGACCAGCAGGTTCTGATGGCACCTCCCCTCCACCCTCCACCCTAGATGTTTCCCCATCCTGAGTCCTGAGTTTTCGGCCTCCTGATTAGAAGGTGGAATTAACCTGATTAATGTGATGAAGGCAGGTCGGCTCAGCTCGGCCTGATGAGCAGAGATGGATTGGGAGCGAAGGCTCTCAGATGGAGGCACAGTAATTGGTGCGTTTGCTGCTGCCTGCCTCGCTGACCTCGCTGTTTAGCCCATTAATGATGATGCACAGGCCTCACTTTCCAGAGATAATGACAGAGGATCTTGGGGGGAGGTAGAGAGGCTGGGGGACCATTCTTGGAGGATGGGGGACCAGGGCCATGAAGAAAGGGGCCATCCCAGGGAAGACCAGGGATGGAAGAAGAAGAGTCAAAGGAAGGGAGAATGAGGGGCCAGTCCATGTAAGAGGAGGGGCTCGTGGGAGGGGTTGGAAAGAAGAGAAGGAGGATGAAAGCTGTGAAGGGCAGTGCATGAGGGCAAGCAAAGATGGGTGATGAGCCCAGGAAGGACATGGGGATGAGTGTCAGACCAAGGAGAGTGAAGCATCATAGGATGGGTGAGCTAGGATTCTGCTCAAAATATGGGGGATGAGGGATTAATGAAGATGGGGAAATATGAGGATGAGGGGTCAGTGAACAATGAAGGACCTTGGGGAGGAGGAATCATGGAGATGGTTGAGACCAGGGAGATCGGGAAGATCCTAGGTGGATAGGGGTGGAGCAGTGAGGAAGATGACAGGTTGGGGAAGATGGGAAGGCAAGAGAAGAAGAGATTGGAGGAAGATAGGGGACCAGAAATTGGGGGGCAAAAGGAGGCACTCAGAAAGGATGGGAAGATGGTGAGAGATTGGGGAGAGGAGGGTGGCTTAGAAGAGAGCAGCTCTGAGATTCTTTAGGTTTGAGGGGTATGGAAATACTCCCAAACTCCAGGCCATGATGTTGTATCCTCATCCTATTTCAACAAAGGACCCAGGGCTTCTCCACCCTGAACTGTTTATGGTACCACTGGGAATTTAACACTACCTTCCCTCTAAACATAAAGGTTTGCCTATGGGCAGCTAGGTGGTGCAGAGGATAGAGCACCAATGCAGGAGTCAGGAAGACCTGAGTTCAAATCTCACCTCAGATACTTGACACTCACTAGCTGTGTGACCTTGGGCTTAACCCCAATTGCCTCATCCTGGGTCATCTCTAGTCATCCTGATGAATATCTGGTCACTGGATTCAGATGGCTGTGGAGGAGAAGTGAGGCTGGTGACCTGCACAGCCCTCTCTCACTCAAAGTCAAGTCAAGAGCAAGTCATGTCATCATTTCTCTGATGGCATGGTCTTCTTCAGCAACGAAGGACGAACTCACACAAAGGTTTGCCTGGAGAAAACAGTTCTGAAAGAGGAAAGGACCAAGCCCAGAAGCTGCAGAAAAGCTAAAAGTAAGTGGGTGGGGAGGTACTTATGTATATGAATGTGAAGGGTTGGAGATCAAGGCAGTGAATAAAAGGCAGGGTCTGAGGATTGTATAATTACTAAGTTTATTATCTCTTTAGCTTCAAGGAGATGGTATAGAGTGCTAAATTGGTCTGAAGTTCAAGGCATGTAGTGGGGACAGATCTTGGATGTTTCCTTAGAGTCTAGGGGTTATAATACAGATGCATGAAAATGCACAGGTTTGTAGGTGACATAGTAGACAGTGTGGGACCTAAGGAAAACTAGGATTTGAATCCTGCCTCAGACACTTCCTAGCTATGGGACCTTGGGCAAGTCACCCAACCTCTCTCAGACTCAATTTCCTCATTTGTGAACTAGGGATAACAGTAGCTTGTCTCTTAGGGTTGTTGTGAGAACAAAATAAGAGAATGCTTTAAAGTGTTAGCTATTTTTACCATTAGTACCCAGAGGCACAGAGATGTAGTTGCACAGTATGTGGGATTATTATATGTTACGTTATTGGATCAGATGATATCATACTATACTATTATACATATATCATACTATTATATTCAGAATGTATCAGAATTTGTTATTTCTATCATGCACCATTCTGCTATCTTAAAACAGCAGACTCAGACGACTCTTAGGGAATCTCCATATTCCTGGTCTCCTGACCTGGCCCCTCTCTGCTTCATGGTTTCTTTCTCCCTCCCTCCCTCCCTTCCTTCCTTCCTTCCTCCCTTCCTTCCTTCCTTCCTTCCTTCCTTCCTTCCTTCCTTCCTTCCTTCCTTCCTTTTCACATACCTTTTACCCTTGCTCTCCTATGCTACCCAAACTTGTGCAATGGGAGAAAAAAAACAAAAAAGCAGACCTGGGCTCTATACCCAAGAAGTGCACATTGGAAAGGGAAGAAGGGACCAGATACATACATACAATGACTAGTAAATAGTACAAGAGATGCCAAGATCCTGTGTGACATCTCAAGTGACTGGCTATGGCTTACTGCTGTAGAAGTTCAAATGGCAGAGTAATCAGGTACTGAAGATGATGATGGTGATAACAGCAGAGGGGCTAGACCTGTAATTTCTCTAGTATAGGGACCTTCCCCATAAGGAAACTCTCCTTAGCTAGCAAGTCAGCACTTTCTCTACAACTTATAGAAAACTGTCTACAGAATACTGAGAGTTGAAGCGGCTTGCCCAGGGTCACACAAGCAGGATGCATTAGGGACAGCATTTGTTCTTAGGTCTTTCCTGGTTTCTCTACCCACCATGCCTACCTCACAGTCTCTCTCTCTTCCCCACACTAGGGGACCTCAACATACTCTTCCTCAAACATATGAATTTCTCAGTTCCTCAGCCTACTCACTTCCCACAACCTACTCTTCCATCTTGCTTCAGCCACACTCAAAGATGGTCATACCCTTGATCTTTTTATCACCCACAAACGCACCACCTGTGTTCAAAAATTCGGAAATCCCTTATTTGACCATAATCTCATAATTTCTACCTCTCCCTCGGTCTTTCCATAGTAAACCCTACACTTTATTATGACACCCAATCCCGCGACCTCTCAGTTGTCCCCAGGCCACATCTCCTACACTAGCATCTTTATCTCTTGATGAACCAGTTTAACTCTATTTTATCCTCTCTTCTAGAGTCCCTGGCCCTCTTTTCATATTACTGATTTTGCCCTGTTGAGTCTTGGATCATTCCTACTATCTGCTTCCTTTACTTCTATACATGTGCTGCTGAAAAAAAAGTGGAGAAAATCATGGAACTGTTGTGACTTATTCCACTACAAATGTATGTTATACAACCTCAACTGGGTCCTTGCTTCAATGAAATCCTTTTACATTTCCCTTATTGCTGAAGTACTCTTTATAGCAGTTCTTCTATTGGAAGGGTCTTCTGTTTTCATTCCTCTTCAAATCTCCCAGGGCTTCCCCTCCCCTCTCAACTGAGAACCTTGACTCATATTTTACAGAAAAATCGAGGCCATTCACCATGAACTATCTTCTCTACCTTCTTCCTCATCTCATATCTCTCACATGCCTTCTGTTACCATGTCCTTTCTTCACTCTTGTCTGACATAAAGATGTGGCCTTTCTCCTTGCCAAGGCAATCCCCTTGACTTACTCAAGCGATCCCATTTCATCCTATCTCTTCCAATATTTTGCCCCTCTGTCATTGTCACTCTTTCACTTATCTTCAGTCTCTCCCTGTCTACTGGCTTCTTCCCTATTTCCCACAAACATACCCTTGTCTCCCCATCCTCAGAAAACTCTCACTTGGTCCTTCCATCTTTGCTATTACCCTACACCTCTCCTGCCTTTTGTGGCCAAACTTCTTGAGAAGGCCACCCACAACAAGTGCTTTTGTTTCCTTTCCTCTTTCTTCACTCCTTACAATCTGACTTCCAGCCTCATCATTGCCCAAAACTTTTCTCTTCAGTTACCAATCATGATGGCCAAGTTCAATGGCCTTTTCTTGATCCTCATTCTCTTCAGTCTCTCTGTAGCCTTTGACATGGTCAGCCACCCATTTCTCCTTGTTAACCTCTTCTCTCTAGGTTTTCAGAACATACATCTCTCCTGGTTCTCCTCTGAACTATCGGACTGCTCCTCAGTCTTCTTTGATATATTTACATTGAAGATTCTCAAATTTACCTTTCCTGCTCTGACCACTCTGCTGACCTTCATCTCCGATTGCCTTTCAGACATCTTGTGCTGGATGTCCAGGAGACATCTTAAATTCAACATGTCTGAAATTGAACCCATCTTTCCCCCTAAACCAGGGGTGGGGAACTTGTGGCCTCGAGGACACATGTGACCCTCTAGGTCCTCAAGTACAGCCCTTTGACTGAATCCAAACTTCACAGAACAAATCCTTTTAATAAAAGGATTTATTCTGTAAAACTTGGACTCAGTCAAGGACCTAGAAGGTCACATGTGATCTCATGGGTGCAGGTTCCCCATCCTTGCCCTAAACCCTACCCCCTTCCAAACTTTCCTATTACTGTCAAGGGCATCCTCCTCCTCCCAATCTCCCAGGCTCCCCCTTAGTTGTCATCTTCCACTTCTCATCATCTTTCCTACCCCCAATATCTAATCTATTGCCCAACCTGTCAATTTCATCTACTCCACATCCTTCTAATTTACCCCCTTCTCTACTCTGACACTACCACCACTCTGGGGCAAGCCCTTGTCACCTCATGTCTTGATCATCGCAGTAGCCTTTTGGTAGAGCTGCCTTCCACAAGTCTCTCTCCCCTCCAGTCCACTCTCCATTCAGCCTCCAAAGTAATTTTCCTAAAGTGCAAGTCTGACCATGTCACTTGGTTTCTCAATACACTCTAGTGTTTCCCTGTCATCTCTAGGGTCAAATTCAGAATTCTCTGTTTCCAAAGTCATTCACAATCTAACTACCCCCCACTCACCACTCCCCAACTGTCCCTGCACACACCCCTTTCCTGGTTTCTTACACCTTATACCTTTCCACATACTCTTTGGTCCTTTGACATTGACTTCCTGGCTGTTTCTCAAACAAGACACTCCATCTCTCAGCCCTGGGCATTTTCTTTGCATGGAATGTTCTCAGATCTCATTTCTGTCTACTGACTTTCTTGGTTTCCTTCAAGTCCCCACTAAAATTCCACCTTCTACAAGAAATTTTCTCAACATTTTTTGATTTTAGCACCTTGCCTCTGCAAATTATTTCCTGTTTCCCTGTATATAACTTGCTTGCATATATTTGTTTGTTTATTATTTCCTCCTTTAGATTGTGAACTCCTTGAGAGCAGGTCTTATCTTCTGATTCTCATTGCATCCCCAGTGCTTGGCACATAGTAGATACTTAATAAATACTTGCTGACTAACTATGCCAAATTGTATTTTAGTTAATATTTATTTATATAGCCATTAAGGTTGTATAAAACCCTTTTACATAGATTATTTCATTTGATCCTCCTAACAGTCCTGTAAAATAGGTGCTAATATCCCCATTTTGCAGATAAAGAAATTGAGACCATGAGAAGTGAAGTGACTTCTCCAGGCTCACACAGCTAATGAGTATCTGATTGCAGGATTTGATCTAGGTCATTCTGACTCTAAATCAAAGGTTCTGTCTGCTAATCATTTTAAATAGCTTACATCTATCTAGTTCTATCTTTAAAGTTTACAAGCATAGTCTTCATAGCCACCTTGTGATGTATATAGAGGAAGTATCATTATCCCTATTCTGTAGATGAGGAAACTAAGAGCTCTAAGAAGGTAAGTGATAAGGCCCATGATGCCTCCAGTCGTAAGCATCCGCAACAGAATTTTAACCTGGGTATCCTGAATCTAAAGTCAGGCCACTATACCAATTCAATTCAATTCTACAAACATTTATCGATCAATCAATAAGCCATAATTAAGTACTTGCTATGTGTTAGGAACTGTGTCAAGTGATAGAGATACAAAGGAAAAAGAGAAAACAGTCTCTGACTTCAAGAAGTTTACATTCTAATAGGGGTGGGGAGAAAGGCAACATCGACATATATAGGCATACGCAATACATAAATGTATGTGTGTATATGGACACATATACACATATATACATACATATACATACATATGTATATGTATACCTTAGAGAGGAGATCACTAGCACTTGGGGATTGGGGGGGAGTTCAGAGAGGGGAGATTTTGGAAAAGAGTTCTCTCAGAAGGGGACACTAGAACTAGATCTTAAAAGAAGTCAGGGATTCTAAGTGGCAGAGGTGAGGAGGGAGAGTACTCAGGAATGGGGACAGACAGTGCAAAGGCATAGAGATAGGGATGGAGAACCATCTAGAAGGAGCAGTGAGTGCCCCCATATGGCTGAACTACAGATGTGGCCTAGAAAGAGAGCCTAGCAGCCCCAGATTTCAAATTACACTATAAAGAAGTAATCATCAAGCAATTTGGTTGAGAAATAAAGCTTGATCAGTGGAACAGATAGACAGGTAAACAATCTATAGAAACAAAGAACAAAGTAGCCTACTGTTTAATAAATCCTATCCTAATCCCAGCTATTGGGGCAAGAAAACTGTTTGGAAAAACTGGAGGGAAGTCTGATTGAGACCACATATAGACCAATATCTTATGGTATATACTAAGATAAGTTCTAGATGGGTACATGACTTAGACATAAAGGGTAACACTATAAACACATTATTGCAGGAAGAGGTTACCTACCAAGATATATGGATAAGGGAAGAGTTTGTGACCAAACAAGAGATAGAGAGGTTCACAGAGCATAAAATGAACAGTTTTATTACGTGAAGTTATTTTTTTTTGCACAAACAAAACCAATGCAGCCAAAATTAACAGAGAAATGGGTAAATGGGGAAAAGTTTGAAACAAGTTTCTCTGATTTTGTTTTATTTTTTTTAGATAAATAGGGAACTGATTAAAATTGATAAGATTAAGAGCCTTTCTTCAATTTATCAGTGGTCAAAACATATAGTTTTTAGAGGAAGAAATTTAAGCTATCAAGTCATATAAAAAGCTCTAAATAATTAATAATTAGAGAAACGCAAATTAAAACTACTCTGGGGTCCCACCTCACACCCATAACATTGTCAAAGGTAACAAGAAAGGAAAACTACAAATGCTGCAGGGGTCATGGGAAAACAGATTCATCAATGCTCTTCTGGTGGAGAGGGTTCCAGCCATTTGGAACTAGACTCAAATAGCTATTAAACTGTACATACCCTTTGATCCAGCAAACCTTTACTAGGTCTATACCCCAAAGAGATCAAAGAAAATGGAAAAAGTCTCATATATATGAAAATATTTGTAACAGTTTTTGTGGTGATAAAGAATTGGAAACCGAAGGGGTGCTCATTAGATGGGGAATGGCTGACCGAACAAGTTATGAAATATCAGTGTGATGGAATAATATTGTGCTATGCTGTAAGAAATGGTGAAGGGGATGGTTTCAGAGAAATCAGGGAAGATTTCTATGAATTGATACAAGGTGAAGTGAGCAGAACCAGGAGAAAATTCTATATAATAACAACAATATTGTAAAGATGAACAACTGAAAGATTTGAGAACTTTGAAAAACACAATGATCAGTCACAGTTCCAGAGTACTCAAGATCAAATATTCAGTTCATTTTCTGACAGAAAGATAGTGGATTCAGAGAGCAGATTGAGACTTTTTTTGGATGTAGCCAACGCATTATTGACTATACAGGTTTGTAACAGAGGTTTTGTTCTTTATTTATGGAAGGAAGAGGAGGTGAGTTGGAGAAAAGGCAGGTTCTTATTTGAAAATAAAATAAAATTTAATAAATAAAGAAGATTGGAAAGACAAGACAGTTTATTAAAAGCTTTAAGTGCTAAAGAGTTTATACAAGGAATCCCAAAAGTCTTAGAGCAAGTTTAAGCTACTAAAACTGAAAATAGTCTAAATTTGCTCTAAGACTTTTGGGCTACTCTGTATTTGACCTTTTGGGCTACTCTGTATTTGATCTTAGAGGCAATAGGGAGACACTGGAGTTTATTGGTATGGGACTTGAAGGGCAACCCGAAGTTACATGATCAGACTTTTGTACATTAGAATACAAATTGGGGGGACTGTGTGGAGGTTGAATACTGAGCATGGAAATATCAAAATAGTCTAAGTAAGAAGTGACAAAGGCCTGAACTAAAGTGGTTGCTGTGTATGTAGGGAGGACATACATTGGAGAGATGTTGTAGATCTGGTATGTAGACGTTGATGTGGGGAGAGCAAAAATGAGGAGCTGGAGATGACACTGAAGGTGGTGACTAGATGGATGGTGGTGGGAAGTTCAGAACATGGCTGAGTTTGAGGAGAAAGATAATGAGTTTTGTTTAGGACGTGTTGAATTTGAGATGCATATGGGACATCCACTTCAAAATGTCTAATAGGCAATTGGTGATGTGGGTAAATGTGTAGCCTGGAAAGGTCTGAGCATGAGCCTTGGGACCCTGGTTACATCTTCTGCTTTGTGTTTCTTTTTCTGAGTAGAGGTGACTGAGGAATCATCCTGTAATTGACATTTTCAGCCTGGGAGGCAACCCTTTGAACTTGAGAGATGGGGAGCTTCTGGATACCTCAGTGAGAGGTGATTGGTAGAAAAAGTTTTCACAAACTACAGTGTTTTTGCACAAGATGACCATTGGGGAGTATATGTGACCACTCCTCCTGCCATATTCAAGTAGCTGCCATAACTTTGAGGTGGGAGAGGAGGTTTCTCCATTCATGGAATGTCTCACAGACACACATTCATGAGAGAGGAAGAAAAGAGGGAGAGTAGAAGCTGCCCTACTCTTGAAAGGGTCCTGGGTGGGCAGTTCTTCCTGGTTCAATGGTCAACAGAGACAAAGGGACTAATGGACTGGTGGAGATTCCTTTGTTGTTTCAAAGCACAAGGTCCTTAGAGATGAGCCACATACCAGAAATGGCCAAGGGAACTCAGTTCAGTTTCATAATGCTCCAATGGAACATGCTCTTCCATCAGATCAGGAGAAGGGGTCCTGATGATCCCCATTATGACGGAAAAGACAGTGGAGGATCATTTTTGTGGAATTGTTTATACAGAGACAAGAGGTGGAATGCTGTATATAGGGAACAGCTCGTAGCCCCATTTGTCTGGAAGGGGAGTGATATGAAGCAGGAGTACAAAGAAAAGTCAGGACCAGATTGCCTATCAACCCCTCTCTCAGGGCCAGGTGCTTTGGAAAGGCTTCCCAAAAGAGGTGGGATTAAAGGAGGAGAAGGATTTGGCTAGGGAGAGAAAGGAGTTTTTTGTTTCTAGGTTGCCATACTTGTATTTGCTCGTGGGCTGTGCTCATGGGGTCAACCTTTTAGCTTTAGATTGGTGGATCAGGACTCATAGATCACTAGTCTATAGCTGTGGTCAAGATCACCATCTTCTCACCTTTTGAGCTGAACTAACACTTTTCAGTTTAAATATTATGATTTACCCTGTACCCCCTAAAATTTGCTATTACTGCCTGGCTGTCTCTTGATTTTTCCTGTAGTATTGCAGAATCTTAGAGTTGGAAGGCACCAAGGCCTTCTGAGGGTCTGATCACAAGGCAGAGAACTCGATGCCCAGCCTGATTTTCTTGCTGGTTCAGTCCCCCCTTTTTGGTGTCTTCAGGTACCTTTCACCATCACAGGACCCCAGAAAGTGGGAAATCCCATTCTATGGCTAAAATTGCTATCACCTTCTCCCCAATCCCTATAATTTAAAGTTGTTTGGAGAGGTAAAAATCCCTTTCTCCTGTCAGTACTCCTCACTCTCATTTACTGCCACCCACCTTAGCCCCAAAGACTCCCAAGGTATTTTCCTTTTTGTATCCCTTCCATCAAGTTCTCTAAGAACAGTATCCTATTGAATACAAACTTCCCTTTGTCCTAGAAGTCATTCACTCAACAAGCATTTATTAAAGGCTTACTATGTGCCAAGCAGGGCAGCTAGGTGGTGCAGTGCATAGAGTGTCACACCTGGAGTCAAGAAAACTCATCTTCCTGAGTTCAAATCTGGCCTCACTTACCAGTTCTGCCACCCTGGGCAAGTCACTTAATCTAACCCTATTTGCCTCAGTTTCCTCATCTGTAAAATTAGCTGGAGAAGGAAATGGCAAATTACCCCAGTATCTTTGACAAGAAAACCCTAAATGAAGATTTGGTTATAACTGAAAAATGACTGAACAGTAACAATGAGCCATGCACTGCTGGAAGCTGAGAATACGAGAAGAGAAAGAAAGAAGGAGAGAAAGAGAGAAAGAAAGGAAAGAAGAAAGATAGAAAGAAAGAAAATGAGGAAGAAATCATCCCTGCTCTTGAGGAGTTTATTAGAAAAGGCAACATATGTAAATGTTCAGAATGTTCCAACATATGGAAAAGGTATGCATGGAAAAATATACAAATTAAATATGAAGAAATACATTTATAAAAATAAAACATAAACAATATAAAATAAATATTGTATATACAATATATACAAAATAAATTTAAGGAGGTCAAATACAAGGTAGTTAGTTAAGGAGGGAGGGCACTAGCGGTTGTGGGGAATCAGGAAAAGTTTTGGGTTTAAGATTGTGCTGGAGCTGAGTCTAGATGAAAGTGAGAAATTCTTTGAGGCATTCTATATTTTCTTGTGTTCTTCATCTTCTTACCCTCACCAAAACCTAATTTCCTCCAGAAGATTCCTTATTCTTGGTCATCTTCTGCAGTCCTGTGTGTGCCTTCTGTCATGCCACTAAACATAGCAGGCCAAAAAGAAGAATAAGTATATTTCTTGCTTCTCATCGCTGCTTCTAGAGCCACCCTCTGCTTTGATCAACTATTTCTTCTCCTTTGAAGTTCACTCAGTCCATCCCTATCATCTTACTACAGCTGTTTCCCAGCCCTCAGGTCATCCTCTCTACCTTTGTACTGATGTACATCAAAATCCACAATGATGTCTCTTCATACTCTGGTTGTCTAGTTCGGCAGGCTCCTTAACTCATATGACCTGCATCTTTATTCTCCCTCAGCCACAGGGATGGTTGGTTATGCCTTAGATCTCACCATCAGCTACCTCTTACCTTGCTTCCTCCCTAACCCCCTAAATTCCTCTTTCTCATGCTAATCTCTTATCCTTTCATTCTTTCCACTGCTTCACTCCTCCTACCTTATTCTCAGTGTGACTATGACCTCCAGACCTCCCAGTTCACATGTCCTATCATCCTTGTTCAGGACTTACCTCCCTCTCTTCTTAATTCTGGTCTCATAGTTAACTAATTCGACTGAATCTATTCTCAAATCTCTTCCCTTATCGGTGATCATGCTTTGCCAAATCTCAGCCTTAGGTTACACCATTGGCTATCTCTGTTGCTACTTTGGTGCTTTTGAGCAAAATGGATAAAGTCCCACAACTATGCTGAGTAGGTCCACCATAAAAGTATGTTATCATACACAGCTGGACCCTCATTACTGCATGACAGTCCTTTAATTCTTCACAATAGGTTCTTAATTACATTCCTTGAAGTAACATTTCCAAATCTTCTCAAGATCACTAGACCACTCTTCATTTCTTTCCTTATCATCAGAGAACTTTGCCTTTGAATGTTCTGAGAAAACGGAGACTATATCTCATGAGTTTCCCTTTTTTCCTACTTTATGCTTCCAAACCCATCAGGATTATGCCCCATTCTCTCCTCCTTGGCTCCAGTTTTATAGAAGAGATGGTCTTTCCTGCTACGGCCAACTCTATTTGTATTCTTGAGTTCCTACCTTCATAAGAGTTTGCCATGATGATTATTCCCTTCCTTTGTCTATCTGTCTCTCTCTATCCCCTTCACACACATACACACACACACAAACACATACACACTCTTTCCATCTTTACTTATTTACTGGTTATTTCTATGCTGTGTATAAACACATCCAGGTTTTCCCCATGCTTAAAAAAACCCTTCTCTTGAAACTTTTTTCTCAAGCTGTCATCCTACAGTCTTGTAGCCAGTCTCCCAGAAAAAAGTCTCCTACCCATTATCTTCATTCCCTTAACTCCCAGTCATTTTTTCAAGTCCTTGCAATCTGGTTTCTGATCCTATTGACATATACTGCTCTAGCCAGTGATTTTACAGTTACTACCTTATGTGACCTTTTTTCAGATCTTGTATCTGAAACTTTTTTTAATATAAATTTATTTATTTAACTTTTAACATTCATTTTCACAAAATTTTGGGTTCCAAAATTTTCTCCCCATTTGTCCCCTCCCCCCACCCCAGTACACTGAGCAGTCTAA
>CM053769.1:549966515-549991755 GCA_028658325.1 Potorous gilbertii
TAGGTTGTCTCATTATTGTCATTCTCTTAAATGAAGTTGTTGATTGTTTCTATGATTTCTTCTTTAACGCATTCCTTCTTTAGGATTAGATTATTTAGTTTCCAATTGATTTTTGGTTTATCTTTCCATGGTCTTTTATTACATATAATTTTTATTGCATTATGATCTGAGAAGGATGCATTGATTATCTCTGCCTTTCTGCACTGGATTGTGAGGTTTTTATGTCCTAGTACATGGTCAATTTTTGTAAATGTGCCATGCACCACTGAGAAAAAGGTGTATTCCTTTCTATTCCCATTCAATTTTCTCCAGAGATCTATCATATCTACCTTATCTAGAGTTTTATTTACCTCCGTAACCCCTTTCTTGTTTATTTGTGAGTTCAGAATTTAATTCTAAATTTCCCTGTAGAATTTTGGACCATGGGATTCTCCCTATTCTTTCTCTGAATTCTATGCATGGGATTGTAGAGGAATTGAGGCCAATAGGAGCTTAGATCTTTGAGCAATCTGCTCTGCCTGGTGCCAGCCCACTTAGATGCTCAAGGAACCTTCTTCCAGGCATTGTAATGATCCTTCCCTCCACTTTAGATTATGTGCAGGTATTCCGCAATTATTTCCTATCTCCTTATGGTATAATGAAGAAAAGTCCTGTATTTGACTGCTGAGTTGGATCTGAGTGTGTATACAAAAGACATTAACATGACAAATCATTCTCTTCCCTGTGGTAGAGTTAGATAAGACTGTAGTATTGACATGTGGTCTTGAACACGACACGTTGTTTCTTTGTGTTTGTTTGTTTTCACTTTCAGGGGATTGAAGGTAAGAGACAGAAAGCACTAGGTTACCTTATGAGTTTTGAAAGGTTGGAAGAGCTACCAGAGGACCAGGAGTCTGTTCCAGAGTTCTCCAACTGGCAGTTCCAGTGAGCCCAAGTATCCCTGAGAAACAACCTACTTGATCCAAACCAACAATGGAGATGCTATATGCTGCAAGCAGGAGAGTGATTCTATCCATTCACAAGTAGGAGCTGCTTCTGGATATAACATATCTAGAAACATATGTGTGTATGTATATCTGTATGTATACGTGTGAATGTGTACACATGTGTATGTGTGTATAGATACATATGTGTATATCTACCTAACTTTATATGGCAGGATGAATGTTTGTAGCAGTCACTCTAAGTTGATACCCACTCTTCCCAAGGACTGAGATAATAGAGAGGAAAGTGTGCCCTGGTTTGGGGAGGTAGAGAGAGGGGATATGTCTGTACTTCTGTTCTTGACTTATCTTCTCAGTAAAGATCCCTTTGAAAAAAACTGGTTGTTCTAACCCAAATTTCCTCCAGGAACCCACTTTTGGCGACTCACTCCTCCTTTTGCCCATCCTCTCCATCCCTGTTCCTTGATCCAGCTGAGACCCCCTCCCTACACCAGTGCTAAAGAATCAAGTTACAGGTCTGAGAAAGGACCTTTAAGTCTAGCAAAAGTCTCAGGAGGTACAGACTAGATCAGTGGGAGTCTGTCTTCCCCTAGTTCTTGAATAGAAGAGGAAAAGGCATTTCTTAGGAATTTGGGTAGAAATTCTGATATATAAATGAAGTCTTACCCGGTATGGTAATGACTGAGAAACTGGAGGTGTCTGTGACATTGGCTGCCCATACAAGGCTCCTCTAGGATGGGCAGCTGGATGGCATAATGGAGAGAGCTCTGGGCCTGGAGTTAGGAAGACTTGAGTTTAAATCTGCCCTCAGACACTTAAACCAGTTGCGTAACCTTAGACAAGTCACTTAACCCTGTTTGCCTCAGTTTCCCCATCTGTAATTTGAACTCGAGAATGAAATGGCAAACCACTCCAATATCTTTGCCAAGAAAACCCCAAATGGGGTCACAAGGAGTCAGACACAACTGAAATGACTCAACAACAGCAACAGCTCAGACTTGGCTAGAAAAACGCAGGCCCTCATGTCAAATAGAGAAGACGATTCCATCTAAGACTAGAACACCACCAACCTTGAGAAATTCCAGAGCATCAAGGCCCAATGTGAGAACTTTCATTAGAAGTTTAGACATTTCTATTTTGAGCTAGAGCCTGACAGACACTCCCACCATTCCAAGAGCTTTCTTGAAAGTAGCTGAACCCTGAAGTTCATACAAAAGTGGATTGTGGAATTGCTAGTGGAAAAACAATCCCAGGCCCCGGAGGCAGAGGGTGGATGTCTAAATAACTGGTTAAAGTGCCTGTCATGGAAAGCTCACCTTGCTGACAAGAAATAAGACAAAAAACTATATCCAAAGGACTATAAAACTGTGCATCCCCTTTGACCCAGCAAAGGTCCCAAAGCGATCAGAGAAAAGGGGAAAGGGTTTATATGTACAAAAATGTTTATAACAGCTCTTTTTGTGGTAGCAAAGAATTGGAAACTGAATGGATGCCCATCAATTGGAGAATAGCTGAACAAGTTGTGGTATATGATTGTGATAAAATGCTATATCATGCTGTAAGAAATGACAAACAAAATGGTTTCAGAAAAACCCAGGAAGTCTTATAAACTGATTCAAAGTGAAGTGAACAGAAATAAGAGGACATTGTATACAGGAACAGCAATATATATATTTTTAGAGGCAATCAGGGTTAAATGACTTGCCCAGAGTCACACAACTAGTAAGGACTGGAGGCTAGATTTGAACTAAGTAAGATTCTCCTGACTCTAGGACCAGTGCTCGAAACAGCAATACTTTAAGGATGATCAACTGTGAAAGACAATGACCTATAACAATGCCAAAGCACTCATGATGGAAAATGTTCTCCACCTCCAAAGAGAGAACTGATGAACTCTGAATACATATTGGAGCATACTTTTTTCACTTTGCTTTTCTTAGAGTTTTATATGTGTTTTCTTTTGCAACATGGATAATATGGAAATATGTTTTGCATGACTTCATATGTATAATCAACAACATAATGTTTGCCTTCTCAAGCAGTAAGAGAGGGGCAGGAGGGATGGAAAGAATTTGGAACTCAAAATTTTTTTAAATGAAAGTAAACATTTTTAGTTTGTAATTGAGAAATATTTAATGAAATAAAAAAAATTTAAGGAAAGAAAACCCCACTGATTCCACAGCCACTTATAACAATGATGTTATAATGATGTTCCTCTGTTTTACTTGGAACCTGTTTGAAATTTACCAAGTGAAAGTTTACAACCACAATGTCTTCCTTCCTCTGAAGCTGCTACAGAATTTCTCCTAAAGGCATAAAATCCTGTGTAGTATATTTGCCATGCAATTAAGTGGCTACTTGGGGCTTTTCCTGGACAGTCTGAATCTTTTTTATTTTATTGTTTTATGCTTTATTGAACACTTAAGTACATGATTTTGGGGAGTCCAGAGTAGGAGTCAGTTCAGCAACCTAAAAGTTCCATTAACACAGGGCACACTGAATTTTCCTGTATAACAATTCCCATTCTGCTTAATAAGCATGATTACTTGGATTTCAGTCACAATATTAAAGTTTGGTTTTGAATTTTTTAAAAAAGGAAGGAAAAAAAGCTAATTGATGCTTATTGGTTCGATGTTGATGCCATGATGATCATTAGCAACTGATACTGGAAGGGAGAGAATATGTCAGAATGGGACCTCAAATTAATGACCTTAGAAGAACAACCCCACTGCCACAAAGGGGGTACCCTTGGAATGCTGAGCAGAGCTGAGGACTTGCTGGTTTACGTGTGCGTTGAGAGAGTGCAGAGTTTCACTATAAGATATTATGTCCAATTATACCCTTTTATCTTTCATAAAATCTAAGACAAAATAGCTATTTCCTTCCAAGCTTCCCATAATTTCTTGCACCAGATCTCAGATCAAACCATGTGTAATGAGTGGATTGGCCAATGAGGTCTCAATCTTTGGAGCATGCTCATATTTGCCCTTCCTGGTGGTTCATACAGAGCATATACAATATTCCCTGCCTGTTTCCAACACAACATAGGGTTTTGGTGAACCTACTTCCAATCATGAGTTATTAGGTGGCTGGTTCCGTAGAGTGATGAAGAGTCTTCTGGTTGGCTGAAGAAGGGACTGATAACTCTGGAGGCATGGAGCTGGGACTGAGTTTGCATACAAAAGAATTGGTACATCACCTCCCCCCACCCCAGTCCTTTTGCACTATTACTTCCTGGCAACAATCAAGGCAAGGACTTTTTGGGGATTTGGGGCCAGCAGGCCCCAATACCTGCCCTATCTGCCATCCAGCCACTATGTGTCTATGAGTGATTGAAGCCTTTGTTTCTTTTCTGTTTGCTGTTTCCTGATGGTAGGAGAATGAGTCTTCATAGATGACAAATGAGTACAAGAGATTCACCAGAGCCGTTGGAAAGGTCTCACCAGCAACTGGAGTAGCTGTCAGTGCCAGCTGAATCTAGTGATGAGCTTATGTAGTGACCTACTTGATCCAGTCCATCAGCTTGAACCTGTAAGAAACCAGCCCAGCTAAGCAAGAGAATGATGTTGCACCTAGAATCTAACTTGGCGGGAACTTCACAAAAAGGAGAAAAGGACTCCTAGGGCCAAGAGTCTCAAGTGCTCCTCAGTCCCCCATTTTCTCTACATGTGACCCTTTGAACTAAGCCATCCCTTCCCAGAGACCGTGTGTGTACAAGGGAAGAGTTCACCTCCCAGTTTTAAGGTAGGGAGAAGTAGGTTGCTTTGTAACTGATGTTTTTGCTATACCTTTTCAGTAAATACTGTTTGGTAAAAGATTTGGTAAATGCTAATTGATATCAACTGATATCAATATCAAATTATATTGGGGAACATGCCAGATGAAGGTAATAGAAACCCCATCTTCTTAGGATTATTCCTAGAAATCTGAAAGGAGAATAGTCATTCCCCTTGGGCAATAGGTTTTCTCCTAACCACCTAGTTGAAAGAGTAAGCCCAGAGAGGGTGTTAGACATGCTTCATCATCATATCACATCTAGTAATCTGCATGGGCCATTTTCCAACTGCTTTTCTTATCTCACTTCTTCCACCTGGGCAAGCATTCTTCACACCAGACCTCTATAATCTATGTCCCTTATGACCCTGGAAAAGTTATCTATTCATCTTTGGTGCCCCCACCCTGAAAATCACCATAACTGAGTATAAATTTACCTAACTCACTATATCTAGATCCAGACCAGACTATACTTCATCTTTATATCCCACTTATCTGTCCACCCAAGTCATCTCACCATCTGCCTATTGCCCAGTACCTGCCTCTGCCTATCTGACTTTTCATTTCTTGCCCTAGGAACAATAATCACAACAATAGTACCATTGTTTCATTACTTCTGCAAAGCTCCAATCAGTTTCCCTAAGGATCAACTCACCATCCTGATGACTCTCCAGAAACTTCTTTCCTGGGCCATTATGCCACTTTTTAGGTGTTGTCTTCCCCTATTACAATGTAAAGGTTGTGAGAATGACTCAGTTTTTGGTTTTGTATCCCTAGCACCTTACACAGTACCTGGCATACAGCAGGCACTTAATAAAAGCTTTCTCATTTGCTTATTTTATTTTGGCCACCATATTCTCCAAATTAGTCAGAACCAGGTCCAGTATATTAGACTTCTTCATCACTTTCTCCATATTTTGAAGAATGTTATTATCAGGACAAATTTTGAATTTGCCGGATATTCTCCTTCTATCAGAAAATAAACTCCAGAAACTAACCAGATAATGTAAGTCACCCATCACAATCAATCGGGCATTTATTAAATGTGCCAGGCATCCTGCTAGGTGATGCACATACAAAAGTGAGACAATTCCTGCACCCAAGAAGTGTGCATTCTACTGGGGAGACACAAAATGTTTACAGGTAAATAAATATAGGGTCCATAGAGACGCAACAAATATACAGCTATGGGTAGAGTGGTAAAATAAGAGTAACAGGGAAGGTATCTGGATGGAGATAGACCTTGAGGTGAGCCATTTAAAGGAGAACATTTCAGGTGTGGGGAACAGCTTATTCAAAGTCTTGAAGCAGGAGATAAGAATGTTTTGTATAAGAAATCCCTCTAGGCTTCTTGATGTCACCAATGGAGCATTGCACTTTCATTGACTAATACTTACAGACCTACCTCTTTTTCGGTTGTATTTCTCTCTGTGTGACATTCTTCATGGGGTTTCTCTTTAGTTGTCATTCTCACCATTCCCCTTTCAATAACTCTAAGCTTGAACTCTTTGGAGACTGTGGTGTTCCATGACTTGCAACCATACAGCATCGTTAAAAGTATAATGTTGTTAAAAAGATGGACTTTTGATTCAGGGAGGCATTTTAGATCATTAAAAGCAGTACACAATTTCCCAAACATGATACAATTTTTTCTGTGTTCCTATTAATTCTGGCCCCAATTCATTGTTCATCTCTATCTGTCCAAGATAGATGAACAAATAGACTGGTTCTATGGGCTATTCATCCAACTGCATAGCACAGACTGGATAGCAGAAATTCTTCTTCTCCTTGGTTTTTCTTATGTGGATGGTGAGAGTAAACTCTTTTGGATAATAAGGAATTCCACTCAGAAGCTCTGAAATGTTCCATTGCTTTATGAGATCATCTCAATGTCATCTAGAAACAGAAAGACCTGAATAACCTCTTCATCCATAGGAAATCCTTCTTGCATTTGGACTCTATGTTAGACATTCATGAAAATGGCAAACCTCTGTCTTCATCTAGCTCCCATTCTTTGGGGAACATATGTTTAATGCCTTTCTTATTATTAATACTCAGGGTCCTCATACAAAGCTCTGTCTGATATCTTTCAACAATCTTGTATGATTTTAATATACACATGGAAGATGCTTCATTGAAGGAGAGCCATTAAGATGGAATTTGGCTCCACTGAATCTAATGCCCTTTTTTAGTAGTCAACAGTTGTGGTTTGTCCTTCATTCTCAAACTGGACCATGGCATTAGTGAGATGATGACATGACTTGAAAACTGAACTTGATTTGAGTGAGGGAGGACTGAGCAAAGTTACCAGCCTCACTTTCTCCTCCAAAGCTATCTGGGTCCAGTGGTCAAATATCAAACAGGACAACTGGAAATGGCCCAGGATGCAGTGAGAGACCTTGACTTTTTTAAGCTATGGTCTTTCCAAGTTCTCACTTTGAGTGAGGCAACACCTATTCAGTGAATAACCTTTTTAAGAAATGAGTCAAAGAATGGCCCCTTTAATAAAATCAATGGACCAACAATAAACATAAGGGAATCAGTACTACATTCTCTGCATTTCTAAGTTAATTGTGCAATGCTAAAGATGTGGTCTATGATCTAATATCACTTGCAAAGTCTTCTTGTTTCTGAGATAAACCTTAACCAAGGTCAAGGATGCCTTATATATATTTTTTGATACATGTATAGATTATTCTAATAAAAATTCTGTAGGAGATAGAGATTGAACTTGTGATTTCATTGATTTAGAGATAGGAAAATAGTCATATGGATCAATGGTTATTGATATTTTCTCTAATTATTTTTTTCAGTGCTAGTGTTTGTGATTTTTTTCAAGTTTTTTTATATTCTGCCTTCTTTTAGATAACTTGAGAATCAGTTCCTTAATACCTTCAAAACTGGATGAACTCCAGCATGCCTCCTCTTTGTATACCTGGTGTAACCCAATTGCTCTTCTAATCTTTGTTTTCTTTGGTGTCATCACCTTGGGGACTATAATACTGGAGTCTGAATGTGTTGGCTCTGATGAAAAAGAAGTCTGGTACTGAAATATTTACAGATCTCTTCCATTTTCATCTACTTATTTTCCTTCTAGTTTCATCTTAAAATTTTCTCAGGCTGATTAAGTTGGGTCTCTTGCTAATGTTTTTCTCTCTACTGCCTTCTAACACTTCCTCTTTTTTGAGGAAGTTATACTATCATGGCCATAATTCTCCATCATCTTATTTTTAAAATTTTTACAGGTTAATTTATATTTTAAACTACTGATGCCCTCATTTGAAGAGCCATATCTTTGTGTGTGACAAGGAGATTAAGTATTTGCTGTCTGACACAGTTTTAGCTTCTTTGAATCTCTTCATTGGGGTTACCAATTTACACTCGTTAAACTTTTTAAGCAAATGACCATAGTTTGTGTCAATGTTTATGCTTTTATCTGTTTCTGATTTTTTGGCATCAACAGATTATTTAAATAGGTCAGATTGAAGTTACCTCAAGTGCACACCATATTTTCTGATTTTTGCTCATTTTTCTAATCAAGTATTGAGTTTTCTCTTTATTTTAACTAGTCAATAGCTTGACTGTAAACAAAGAGCTGATTCAGAAATGATTCCAACAAAGCTAACAAGGCATTTCTTGTCAATATAATGCTTTGTGATGCTATACAGTGCTTGCTGTGTGTAGTACCTCCTGACTCTCCTCTTGAAAATTAACATAGCAGCATGAAAATTCTATGTAGTCTACAAGCCTCTTTATCTTTATCTTTCTTGTTTCTTATTCCTGAATCATATTTTCCAGTATATTTTCTATTATCAATGTCTACCTTTATATTGAAACCAACAAATATTAAAGTACCTTGATTTAATTTTAAGAGTCTTATGGAGTCTTCTGCAGAATTTCTCTTCCTCCTTATCATCTCCAACAGATGCAATAATTTCCAATTTTCTTCATCGCAATCATTTTACAAATGTTTACCATAAGCACTGAAAAAACAACATAACCAAGCATTCTATGAGATTCCATATATTGTTAATAGATAAATGATAGCACCAATTCCTTCATTTGCCTTTCCAGAACTATCTTGAAGGAGAATCTATGAGCCATACTTCTAAGTAGCTACAGCCTCCTTTTGCTTTCTGCTTTCATTTATAGCAAGAATGTCAAGGTTGACATGATTCAGTTTCTCCAGTTGTACATCCACTTGTGAACAAGGATCACATATTTGTTAATTAACAATTAAATTGCCAATTACTGATGGTCTAAAAACTATGTGATTCTTAGCACTTCTCCCCTATTTGCTGTCACTCTACAACTGTCCCTGCAAAGAGGACCACATAGGACAGAAGGACATTTGTATTTGCCTTTGTTTCATGTGTCACTATGGCCAAAGGATTCATCACCAAGCATCCAGTTTATTAGAAACTGCCACAGCTTTCTCTCCACTAACATAGTCTTCAAGAAGCCAGGATCAGCTCCGTGTACATTGTGGACAAAGTGGTGCTTTCTACCCCTTCAGAGCTGGATGATTTTTGTCTATCTCAGTACCACTAATCACGAAGTTGCCAAGCAATATGTCTCATCTCTTCTTCCTTTGGCCAGTATTGGATTGTCTTTCTCTTAGTGAACCCATGTACCTATTATCATTTATTGGAAAATGAGACGTTTCCTTCTCCTTAAAAGATCCATATCTATCATCTATGGAAAGAGTCTCATACCTATCATATAACTCCAGAAGTTCAAAAGGTCCTTCTTTCCTTCCCTCTCTTATCCCATTTCTATCCTACAACCTTCTGACACATGTTAGACACCTCTGACTCTTCATATTACTTTTCCTTTTTATTTTCCCCATAAAGTACTTTTCTGTTCTTTCACAGGATCATGAAACTAGAAGAAAATTTGTAATTCATTCCCTCATTTTAAAGAAAAAACATCCACAGTGGAGTGACATGACCAAGATAATATATGTAGCAGGAGCAAGATTTGATCCCAGGCTCCCTGATTTCAAATCCAATAAATTTTCTACTATGCCACATTGTCATCTCTTAGACAGTCTCTCATTTTCCCTGTTAAGCAAAGTTGGACTTTTACCTTCTCCTTCAGCTGGTAGACAAACTAGAGTACACGTCGCTATTATTTGTCACTGAAAGACACACAAACACAGTACACTCCCTGCAGAAAATCATCTATTCCTCCACTCTTGCTGAAAACTGAAATCCTCATGTCTCTGTCACTCTTGCTATTACCACATGGTTGATTCTTACTACTAACTGCCTGTTAGCTGTGCCATGGCTTACTTGTTCCATGGAAGTTCCTAAATAAGATTTTCACTACAATGGATCCTCCCTTTCTTTTCTGGGCCCTTTCCAAGGATATTTGATGCTATTTGTTCACTTGTGTTTGCAACTGCTAGATTCTTGCCAATACCCTAATGCAAACAGAAGGCACCCTCAGTTGTCTTTGTAAGAGGGTCTCATCTCTTCCTTTCTCATCTCTCCCCTTCTCATCTCTCCTTGCCCTGCTCATCAGGCCCCAGGTATTATCTACCCACATCTTGCCATTTCTCTGTCCCAAGATCTTCTGTTCCCATGGAGCTCGAAGCTTCTTCCTCTTTACTCTCTTTCATATGTTCTATGATCCCATAATACCAGCCTCTTTGCTTTTCCTGGCACATGACACTCCTCCTGAATCTGGGAATGTTCTCCTTCTTCATCTCTACCTTGTCTTCCTTCAAGTCTCAGATAAAATCCTGATGGGCAAGAAGCACTTCTTGGCTCCCCTCAATGCTAATGTTATCCCTCTCCGATTACTTCCCATTCACCTTGTATATTTCTTGTTTCTAGATAACTATTTGCATGTTGTCACTCTCATTAGTGTGGAAGTCCTTTGAGGACAATAAATGCATCTTTTGCCTTTCTTGGTATCCCCAGCACTTAGCATGATGCTTGACGCATAATGGGCACTTAATAAATGTGGTTTTTTTCACTTGATTTGGCCCGTTGACCTCAGAGTAAGTCCCCTTATATTGTCCCATTAGACTGTGAGAAAAAGGAACATTTGAAGAGATTGGGCAGCAATCAAACTCCCAAGCCAGGGAGGGGAAGCAAATGCACTCAAGGAAAGGGCAGGCATTGTTATGGGGGGAGGGTCATCAGCATCAATGAATTCAATCTTTCTAGAGTGGAATTTTTCAGTGTGCATTAAAATTTTCTCTAGTGTTCATGCCTTTGATCCTATAATTCAACTTTGGGGAATATTACCTCAACTAAATAATTTTTTTAAAAAACATTAATTTGTACAAAGGAAATTTTCATAGCAGTACCACTCATAAGAATGAAAAATGAGGAACAGCCCCATACCCCACAGTAGAGTCTAGCCATGAAAGCCTTGGTCTCAGCACAACACTAAAACCTGTATGGCTCTGAAATAAGTATGGGCTGTGTCTGTCAGTCCTATCTGAGATGCTTCAGTTTTGTAAGGATGAGAGAATTTGAGAACAGATGGATCCCAGAAATCCTTGAGCAAATAATTCAATTAAACAGCTATTTATCTAGCTTTTTCCAGATGTAAAGCACTGCACTAGACACAGGAGACTCAATGCAGTATTGGTCTCTTCCCTCAAAGAGCTTACATTTTACCAAGATATGCAATATGTCAAGTAAGTAAATACAAGCTAATTTAAGTAGGAAAGTAGTACTAACAACAAGATTGGGGAGAGGGAGATAGATCACAAAATGAGAATCACAGAATCTAAGAGTTGGAAGGCACTTCAGAGGTCTTCTAGCCCAGTCTATACTCAGCCTCTTCACAACAATCCCAACAGAATAACAATTGTTTCTGTTTTGGCCAGAAACCCTGAGGATCATCCCCTCCCAGAACTATTTTTTTTTCTTAAAGAGACCATTCTTTGCCTCATTTCTTATTAAGCCTTAATCACTGAGCAGGCACTGCCTCAATCAAACTCAGACCTGCTAAAGACCTTAGCTTGAAAAGACCAAGCACTCCACTACAGCCTGCACCAGCTTCAGTTGTCCTGACACATCTGGCCACTAGTCCCAGATGGCTCTAGATGAGAAAGATGAGAAAGTCAGGCTAGTATCTTTGCACAGCCCTCCCTCGTTTAAATCCAGTTCACCTGCATGTCATGGCATCACCTCCCTGACTTGATGGTCCTCGTTGAGAAGGAAGGACAAACAGCAATTCCTGAAACAGCACATTCTAATTTTAGATGACTCTAATTGTATGTTTGGTGGTACCTTAGCTAGATTCTGAAAGATGAGGCAAGACGTGCATGTGTCCATGCATGGGACACAGTCTACATGAATGCAAAGAAGCAAGAAATGGAATGTTGAGTTTAGGGAGCAACCAGGAGTACAGTTTGGCTGAACCATGAAGTGCCTGAAGGGGAACAATGTTAAGTAAGGTTAGAAAGAGAGGTTAGACTCAGAATGCAGAAAGCCTTGGATGCCAAAATTAGAAGTTTATATTTTATCCCAGGGCAACAATTTGGTACTGACTAAGAAATAAAGTGATGGTTTAGTGAAATAGATTAGGTACATAAGACACAGTAAGTGATCATAGTTTAGTGTTTGGTAAACCCAAAGATCCCAGCTTTTGGGACAAGAACTCGTTGCTTGACAAAAACTATTGGGAAAACTGAAAAACAACAGTATGGCAGAAACCAGGTATAGAACAACATCTTATACCATATACCAACATAGGTTTAAAATAAGTACATGATTTAGACATTAAGGGTGATGCCATAAGCAAATAAAAAGAATAATTAATAGTTTACCTGTCAGATCTATGGAGAAAGAAAGAATTTATGACCAAACAAGAAATAGAGAGCATTACTAGATGTAAAATGGATAATTTTTTTATTATATTAAATCAAAAAGAGTTTGCATAAACAAAACCAATGCAACCAAGATTAGAAGGAAACCAGAAAGCTGGGAAACAAGCGATATAGCAAGTGTCTGATGAAAGTCTTATTTCTTAAATACATAAAGAATTGAGTCAAATTTATAAGAATATGAGTTTTTCCTCAACTGATCAATAGTTCAAACTAATAGACAGTTTTCAGATGAAGAAGTCAAAGCTATCTATAGTCATATGAAAAGATGTTCTAAATCAGTATTTGAGAAATGCAAATTAAAACTGAGCTACCCCCTCATACATATCAGACTGGCTAATGTGACAGAAAAGGAAAATGATAAATGTTGGAAAGAAATGTTGGAAAGGTTGTGGGAAAACTAGGACATTAATGCATTATTGGGGGAGTTGTGAACTGATTCAACCATTCTGGAGAGCAATTTGGAATTATGCCCACAGGACTATAAAACTGCACATACCCTTTGATCCAGTAATACCACTACTAAGTCTATATCCCAAAGAGATTTTTTGAAAAGAAGAAAGGGACTTATTTGTACAAAAATATTTATAGCAGCTCTATTTGTGGTGGCAAAGAATTGGAAATTGAAGGGATGCCCATCAATTGGGGAATGGCTAAACAAGGTGTGGTATATGATTGTAATGGAATATGTTTGTGCTATAAGAGATGATGAGCAGGCAGATCTCAGAAAAATCTGGAAATACTTACACAAATTGATGTCAAGTAAAGTGAGCAGAACCCGGAGAACGCCATACACGGTAACAGTAGTATTGTACAATGCTCAACTATGAATGACTTAGCTATTCTCAGTAATACAATGATCCAAGACAATTCCAAAAGATTCATGAAGAAAAATACTATCCACTTCCAGAGAAAGAGTTGATAGAATGCAGATCAAAGCATACTATTTTCACCTTCTTTATTTTCCCCATTTTTTTTCTTTTGATCTATTTCTTCTTTCACTACATGACTAATATGGAAATATGTTTTGCATGACTGCACATGTATAACCTATATCAAATTTCTTACTGTCTCAGGGAGGAGGGAGGTGAAAGGGAGGGAGAAAATTTGAAACTCAAATTTTTTTTCAGTGAATGTGAAATGTAATTAGAAAAAAATAAAATATTTTAAAAATAATAAATCAGAAAAAATTATCCCAGAGCAACAGGAAACCATTGGAGAATTTTAAGCAGAGGAATGACATAAATAGATTTCACCTTAGAAGGACTATTTTGGCAAGTGAATGGAGAATGAACTGGAGAGGAAGAGAATGGAAGCAGAAAAACCATTTCAGAGATAATAGGGGAGTCCAGGCAGATGAGGACCCCAACTAGGATGATCTCCACGTGAGTAATACAAATAGTAGCTAGCATTTATGTAGTGCTTTAAAGTGGGCAAGACACTTTACAAATGTTATTTCTTTGTAACTTCACAACTTGGTGGTAGATGTCATTATTATGCCTGTTTTACAGGTTAGGAAACTGAGGCAGATAGAGGTTAAATGACTTTTTCAGGGTTACAAAACCATAGCAGAAAAAAGAGCATGGATACAAGGGATGTTGGAGAAGATGAATTGACAAGACTTGGCAACTGATTGGCTATGGGGAGCAAGATGTAGTAAAAAGTTAAGTATGACTCCAAGGTTATACAGTTTGGTGACAATGTTTTCCAAAGACATAGGGACATTTGGAGAAGGTATAAGTTTAGAAAGGATGCTTTGCATTTCAGATATGTAAATGGAAATATCCAGCAGGTTGTTGATGACGTAGGACTGGTCCTCTCTACTGTCACTTCATCCAAATCTTTTGCACCCTGAATATGGGTCCTTGGACCTGGCCTAATAAATTGGTTACTATTCCTAGCATGATCCTGTCATCATGTTGTACTATGTTCCTTCTTCCAAGTTATTAGTACAATCAGGAAGGCAAAGCAATTGATCTGCAGGGCAAAAAAGCAATTATTGTTTTCAATAACCCTAACAAGAGTACCAGTTTCTTCCCCATTCTGAGGCTACCTGGAGGCAGCAGCTAGAAATAGGGAGATCTTGTACCTCTAAGTAGGTATTAAGGTATCCCCATTGGGTTGTATTTTTTGGAAGGAGTGAAAGAAAGACAGTGAGGTGAAACCTCTTTGTGAGGATGCAGCTCTGGGGAGTCCAGGAAACCAGTTGGCCCTTCCTGTTTGCATTCCCTTCTGTTGTCCATCCCAGGGAAGATCCAGTACTTAGCACAATCTGTAGCACAAATTAGGTGCTTGATAGATGCTATCTGACTGAATGAATGATCTGTATTTTGAAAAGTGGAGTAAGTCCTTTAGGGTCTTAGATACAAATATACTACAAGGTTGGCCAAGATTCAGCACCTTCTAAGTCCTTCCTTATTCTTTTGGGCAAGCTTGTGTCAAAAGTAATGGGACTGTTGCAGATATGTGAAATGAATCCTGATCCCTAGTTCAGGATGAATTTCCAGCTGAAATTCGTCCTTGATACCCCTCATTCATGTTTTTATCACACTTTGATTCTAAGTTGTATCTAAGAAAGATACAAAGTTTAGTTAACACTTTTGTAATGGAATATGTTTGTGCTATAAGAAGTGATGAGCAGGCAGATCTCAGAAAAACCTGCAAGTCAGTAGGTGGGAAATAGATGTCCAAATAGGAAAGGATCTTGCTCCTCCAAAGACGAAAGAGCGCTAAAAGTGACTATCAAAACTGGTGCTAGCATTTTGGGCACAGGACCGACTGACCAGAAGGAATCTCCTATCCCCAGCAGAGGGTCACGAACTATGATCTAAAGGGAAATGACTAAAGATAGTAAGGATGGGCCTTCTCTGTCTCTATAAATCTGAGCTGGACACTGATAATGTTGACATACATCTATGACCATAGGGAAATGTAACACTAGGGATGCTAGACAGCAGAGAGAGAGGGGTTAGATGAGAGAAGGAGGAGCTCCTAGACTGATAGAGGAGGGTATTCAACTTTTCCCTTTCTCTCACCTCTCATAACCAATAAACTACCATTTTATCTGTCTCATTTTCTGAATTTCCAAGATGACCACCCTAGTACATGTCCTCATTATCCCCTGCAATAGCCTTCTGATGGATCTTCTCACCTCAACTCTCTATTCCCTCAAAGCCACTGTTAAAATAATTTACCCAATAGTTTTTTACCCAAAAGTTCTGGTCTTTTCATCCCACTGCTCAAAAATCTTGAGTGATTCTCTGTTGCATGCTGAATAAAGTTCATCATCATTTCCCAGAATATAACACCTGTCTCCCTCTCCCAGAGAGTCATTCCTTATAATTAAGGAGGGGAAAAAAAAGAAAGGAGAATAAAATAGGTTAGCAAAACTAACCAACATGCTGAAAAAGTTTGACATTTCTCATGTCCAAAGCCTATAGCTTGTCTCTTCTACAAAGACGTTGGGCAGGAGAAGTCTTCTCATATCTCTATTTTTAGACCAAGCTTGATATTTATAATTTCACAAAATTGGGTTTCAATTGTTTTCTAAATCTCTAATTCACATATGAGAAAACAGAGGCCCCAGGAGGTTATATGACTTGAGTCAGGTCAGATTTGAACCTAAATTTTTTTATTCCAAATCTGTCACTCTTTCTACTATATTTAGGCTCTCATAACAATCTTCCTCCTTCAACTTTACATAGCACTTTGTTTAGTAACCCTTTACTGAATTTTATCAGTTGATATTATATATCAGTATTATTCATATCTGTGGCTTATCTTCCTACTAGTTTATAGGCTCTGTGATGGAAAAAGTGTTATCTAAATTTTGCATCTTTCTCAATGTACTACATTAAGTATTTTAATTTAAGTGAATCAAGAGGTATAAATCAAGAGGAAAAGCATTTTATAAAAATTAAAGTATTATATAAATGTGAATTATTGTTGGGATGATGATTATTATATATGCATACTATCCTGTATGATGATGTATAGATCATCAAATAAGTAGGCTGAGGGCAGGATAAGATGAGATGTGACCTGTTTCATCACTGGGGTCACAAGACCCTAGACCATGAAAATGGAGAAGAGAAAAAAGATGCTGGAGATAATAATAGATCAATTAAAATCAAATAAATAAAAATCAAATAAAAAAAGACTTGATAACAGAATTTGTAGGGCAGGAAAGAAGAAATTACAGACAGATTTGATATATTCAGACTTGGTAAGTGGGAGAATGGGGGACATAAAGAGGAAAGTTTAAAAAAAGAGAGGTTTAGAGAAGATACTGAGTTTAATTTTGGATTTATAGAGTTTGAGCTATTTCTGTGACATCCAGGTGGAAATGCCCAGCAGGAAATTAGAAATGCAGAACTGAAATTTGGGAGAGAAGCCAAGGATGGAGGTCAAAATTAGGGAATATGATGAAACTCCCCCCATTTTCCAACTGTGCTTGGTAAAAGTGTGTGTATTTCGGTTTGAATTTATGTTTAAAGATATAGTACCAGAGTAACAGTGCTACAACAGAGAGCCTGTAGAACCTGCTGAAACTGATGCAGACTGAGGGTAACCTGGACGGATCATAGGCTATAGCGCCTGAAAGGTTATTAGTGCATTATTAGTAACTCTGTACTTGACTTAGAAATTCTATGAAGGCAAAGGTTGCATTTTATCTAAACGTTGTGGAACCTATGGCCTAGCACCTCAAACTCTGGGCTTAACATGAAAAAAAAATCTGATCTAGTGTCCTGAAGTCACACTTCTCTGGATTGTTTTGCCTTTCACCAAGTTTCCTCGAGAAACTTCAGATGATCACTTGTGTCTAGATCTCCACAGAGGTGGGTAGAAGAGGCCCTTCTGCAAGCACTCCAGATAACACTGCATATAGGACAGTAATAAAAATAATGGCCACCATTTATATAGCACTTTAAGTTTTATAAAATGCTTTATAAATATTATCTCATCAGAACAACCCGAGAAAATAGGTACTATTGTTATCTTTATTTTACAGACAAGGAAATCAAGGCAAGTAGGGGATAAGTGACTTGCCCAGAGTCACACTGCTATTAAGCATCTGAGGCTTGATTTGAACTTAGGGCTTCCTGACTCCAGATGTGATACTGTACCACCTAGCTGCCCCAAATGTTTGGATTTCACTTTTGAAAAAGAAATGATCTTGGTTTGCCTCTAGTGGGACTTGCACCATCCATAAAATTCTTGCTAGAGCAGAAGATACACACTCTTCTGGGACAGAGTGCCTCTCTACTTTAGAAATCTTCTAATTGTTGTGCATGCAAGGTCTAGTGGTCCCCACCCTCACACAGAAGAGTCCTCAGGGGATTAGAGAAAGGCTCTCTTTTTGCACTGCTCAGATGAGTCTGCCTTCAGCTCTATGCTTGACTTAACAGCCAATCGGTCCCATTTGCCTCAGTGTCCAGATAGTTGGCCTCCTGCTTACATCAGCATTTCCCACTGAGTTTGGGGGTGTGGAGGAATCCCTCTGCTCTCTATCAACATTTCTTCTCACCCCCACATTCTTCCTTCGGAGTAGCCAGCCTGGCTTGCTAAAGTAGTCCCAAAGGCTGTTTTATAAAATACCTCCAAAAAGGAAGGCTCAGAGCAGGCTACCCCTTTGGGGAAGGAGACTTTGTAGTTCCTTCTAAAATATATGTTGCTGTGTTATACCACCAAATGGGCATTGAGAATGAGCAATGAGGTTGGTGGTTTCCAACTCAGATGTGTTGGAGAGAAGCAGGTTCCTTCTCAGTACACAGAGTATCAATCATGAGATTCATAGGAGTAGGAGGAAGGCATGAGTAGAGATGGGAAAAACCAGTTAGCATGCTCAGGCATTGAAGAAAGATAACAAGGACCTCAGGCCAGGACTAGAAAGTTTCTTAAAGTTATTTTGTCAGAGTAACCACCAGGATTAGATCCGAGCCTAGAGGTCGGTCAAAGACAGTAGGACCATTCTTAAGGGTGCAAAATGTGGACCTGCCCCTCAAATCTCTGGTACTGATGAAAAAGCATTTATTAAAATGTCAAAGGAACTTTGTTAAATAAATTATGTTATTAAGGAACTATGCTAAATTCTGGGAATACAAATGCATAAGTAAAATAGGCCCTGCCTTCAGGGAGTTTATATTTGAATAGTACAACACACAAAAGAGAGTGATGACCAGAGAGGTGTGTTTTGGCCTTGGAAGTTACAAAAAAGGGTAGAACAGTAGCATAGTAACTTGGCATCCTCTTTCCAGAATTAATGAGAATGTTTTAATAAACATTTTATTTTATTTTCATGAAGATCTGTCTTCTCACCTAATACCCATTAAAAAAGCAAGAAAAACAAAATCCCTTTTAACAACTAGTATAGTCAAGCAAAACAGACTCTCAAACTGACCAGGGATGTCCCCCAAAACATGATTCAATCGGCACTCTTGAGTCCATCACTTCTCTTTCTGGGAGTGTTCAGTATGTTTCATCATGAGTCCTCTGGAATTGTGGCTAGTCATTGTGTTGACTAGCGTTCCTAAGTCTTTCAAAATTTGTCTTCAGAGAATGGTTATTTTATTAAAATGTTCTCCTGGTTCTACTCAATTCATTCTACATCAGCTCATACCATCTTTCCAGGTTTCTCTGAAACCATTCTTTTCATCATACCTTACAGCACAAGAGTATTTTAGCAGTTCGTATACCATAATTTGTTCATCCATTCTCCAAATGACGGACACCGTCTTGATGACCAGTTCTCTACCTCCCTTAAAAAGAACAAGCAATGATAATATTGACTTGAATACAGGTTCCAGGTGAAGCAGGGGCCAGGAGAACACATGGGCAGCAAGTCAGAAAGTAGTGACTTGGATAAAGAAACAAGGTCCAAGGGAGTTTAAAGCTGATCCTAAAGAGGAAATCTTGGGATAGATAATATGACTCCTAAGATTTCCATCTTGAACAAAGGTAGTAGTTGAAATTGAGGGAATGGATAGGTTCATGAAGGAAGAAAATATAAAGAGAAGAACAGAAGGTTGAGGACAGAACCTTAATAGTTGTGTACTTTTTGAAAGTTGGGGGGAAAGGGATGAAGAAATGAAAACAGAAGTCAGAGAACTAGGCAGAGAATTGGGAGACAGTAATGTCACAGAAACCAAAGGTGAAGGATATTGCAAGAAATGGGGAGAAGAGTTCAGCATGCTTCAGAAAAATCAATCCTACTTCAGAAACATGAGGATCAAGAAAAGATGGGTCATTCATTAGATTTGTTGATGAAATGATTAATGACCTTAGAAAGGGCCGGTTCCATTGAATGATATGGGCAGAAGGTTGGAGGGAAGGGGGTGATATGAAGTGAATGGACAACAAGTACAAATGACTCTTAAGTAGTGTGACATTGAAAAAGGGAGATGGACTACTAGCTTGACGGGGCAGCATGGCTAAGGGGAAGATCTTTAGGCGGAGAAGAGACTTCATTAGATTTGTAGGCAGGGAGGAAAGAGCCATTGTAGAGGGAGAGATTGAAGATGCAAGACAGAAAAAGGGGAATAAGTGATATCCTACGGGTGATCAGGCTTTGGTCTTCACTGATGATTGCTCCCTTTCCTGGAAGCCACCTCTCTCCTGAGTTCTGCCCCAACAGCTGCCCCCATCTATTGCCACAGAGATAAACATCAAAAAATCATATGTTGTCAGGATAACATTCAATGGTACAGAAACTCCCCTTCTCTGGAATAGAGCTTGAGTCAATCAGGATTAAAGCTCTATTCCAGGAGCATCCTCAACAGAGGAGTCACAGTCCAGCTATATCCAGTTAAAAGCATAGTTTCTTTAGATAATCTTGGATCCAGATTGATCTGCTAGGCCCAAAGTCCGACACCTTTCTCACTGCTTTCTGAGAAACCAATGTCCTGGTTTTAAATGCATCAGGTTCCTCACAGAGGTTCTTCTCACATAGGGTCCAGACCATTTTCCCTTTACTGAAGGCCAGGCTTCCCCCTACTCAGGACTCCAAGGCCATAATGATCTTCAGATTAAAAGAAGATAATATTGCCACTAATTTTTCTCTTTTGGACAGTAATTCTGACCAACATTTCTACTCAACCCTCTTCATTTACCCTTTATTCTTATTTCCCCTAAAAATTCCCCCTTAAAAAGGAATGACATAAATTTTTTCAAGTATTTTATCCAAAGCCCTCAGGTCTAAGGGCACAGTGGGTAGAGTACCAGTTCTGGAGTCAGGAAGATTCATCTTCCTGAGTTCAAATCTGGCCTTAGACATTTACTAGCCTGGGCAAGTGACTTGACTCTGCTTGCCTCAGTTTCTGTAGAAGAAAAAGGCAATCAACTCCAGCATCGTTGCAAGGAAACAACTAATGGGGCCACGAAGATTCAAACACAACTGAAACAATGAACAACCCAAGTCTAAACAAAAAGAATCTGTTAACACTGGTATACCACATCATCATTCTCCCTGGCCCTTACCCAAAGATCTTCCCCATAGGAAGAGAATCATAGCCCTTCAAGAACACATTGAAGCCTAGTTTCCCAGGGAATATTTGGTCCATTTTAAGGAAATTGACAAACTGGAGAACATCAAGAGAAGGGAGGGTTGGCAAGAGAACTTGAGAGCATGTCACATGAGGATCTACTGAACAAACTAGGGGAATTTACCAAGAAGAAGAAAACAGAGGAACTTAGGTGGCACCCTGGACCTGGAGGCAAGAAGACCTAATCCAAAGCAGACACTTACTAACTGTGTGACCTTGGACAAGTCACAACCTGTATTTGCTTCAGTTTCCTCAACTATAAAATGAGGAAAACAACAGTACCTACCTTGAAGAATTGTTGTGAGGATGAAATAGGATATTTATAAAAGCATTTAATATGGTTCTTGGCACATGCAGGCAATATATAAATGCTTATTCCCTTCCCTTATTCCCTACCTGATAACTTTCTTCAAGTATCTGAAGAATCATCAAGTAAAATTTGTCCTGCTTGTCCCCAGAGGGGAGAACTCAGGGTAGAGAGAGGCATATCTCCGCTTCATATAATGAAGAACTTTTTCACAATTAGAGCTATTCAAAAGTGAAGTCGCCTGCCTCCACACATAATAAATTCCCTCTTTCTCAAGATCTTCAAGCAGAAACTGAGCAACCATTTTAGAAGGATGTTGCAGAAGATTTAGAGGTCAGGCTTGATGACTTCTGAGGCTCCTTCTATCTCTGAGATTCTCCAGTGCTGGAAAGACACACAAGTATAAGCCCAAAAGGACACAGGAAGGTTCCACTTGCAGGAAAGGTTTTGTGGACTTTCAGGGTCATCCTGCAGGTTATGCTGATTTGTATGTCTTGAATAGTTTAGTTATCAAATTGTGAATATGTATTACAGAACCCCTGAATCAACTTTGTGTTACTCAGCCTTAGTAATTTGTTAGAGAGGTATACTATTGGCTATAAATCCACTGACAGAGAAATCTAAGGACTGGAAAGTTGGGATAAACAAAGCCAGCAGGGTTCTAGAAAGAAGAACCATTCTGAGAGATCTGATCTTAGAGCTGCAGTTTGCGCATCGTGAATGCTAGGAGAGCCTGGGGGACATTAGTTGGACTAGGGTAAATTTAGAAGCTTGAAAGATGTCTGTTTATGCCTTGGGCAAATCCATCTTTCAGCATTCTAAACATATGTCTCCCCTGTTACTCAAATGGAATGTAACTTTATTTTTTCTTGTAAATAGATTTTTCCTTTGCTCACTTGGTCTTAGGTATAAGGAGGAACTTGGAGCCCAAAGAAGATGGGTGAAAGAAGGAGCTTGATGTGGATGCACAGGGAACTCACTGACCAACCATGAATTTTAAAAGACATGAAGAAGAAGAGGAAAGCTAAAGTATGTTAACAGGTTGAATACAAAAAAGTGACGTGGTTCTGAGGGAAAAGTGTCATGATTATTAAAACTGAGCCTGGCTATAATGATAAGAACAAAAAAAGGCTTGTTAAAAGAGTGAAAGAAGGATAAAGATGGAAATGAATTAATAGTTGGAATAAATGGAATGATGATAATAGCAAAGAGTGAGAAGGTAGAAATGGTCAACAACAATTTTTTTCTAGCAAGGAGAATGATTTTTTTAAATGGAAGAGAGAAAAATAATTAAAGGGCATTCAATACATCCAAACAAGCATTTATTAAGTTCCTACAATGTGCAAGAAACTCCACTAGAATCTGAGATATGAAGATAAAGAACTAAACAACTCATCCTCATAGTGCCTACATTCCACTAAAATAAATATAAGATAAGTGGAAGGAGAGGTGGGACAGAGGGAGGAATGAGGGAGGGCTTCTTGGAGAAGATGGTACCTGAACTGAGATGCAGAGATGAGGAAGGAAGAATATTCCAGGAACTGGGGAACAACTTTTATAATTAAATGGAGATGATATAGTAGGCCAATTTGTCCTGAGTGCATGAAGAGGAAATAGTCTGAAATAAAACTGAAAAGGTAAGTTGGTACCAGACTGTGACAGGACTTCTATGTCAAATTAAGAAGTTTGGATTTTCATCCCAGAAGCATTAGGGAACCACTGAAAGTTTTTGAGCAGGGGAGTAAGGTAGTCAAATTTGTGCTTCAGGGAGATTATTTTCACAGGTCTGTGAGGATCGATTAGAGAAGAGAGAGGCTAGAAGCAGAAAGATCACTTAGAAGGCCATGGCCATAGTTCAGGTGAGAAGTGATGAGAATTTGAACTAGGGTAGTTGCTGGGTGAGTAGAAAGGGATGCAAGAGATATTGTGCAAGTAAAATTGTCAAAACTTCTCAATTAATTAGTTATGGGGAGTGAAGGAGACGAAAGAGTCAAAGGTAATTCTGAGGTTTTGAACCTGGGTGATATAGAAGGATGGTGAAACCTTTAAGAGAAATAGAGAGGTTTAGAGAAGAGTGAGTTTAAAAAAAACTAAAATGATTTATGTTTTAGATATAATGAGTTTAAGATACCAATAGGGTATGCTGGCAGAGATGCGCAAACCTAGAGTTCAAGAAAGAAATTAGGGTTAGATACATAGATTTGGAAGACTTTTATGTTGAGATGATAATTAGATGCATGGGACCTGAGAGATGATCAAAAGAATATTAAGATGGAAGAAGAGAGGGCCCAGGAAGAGTCTTAGGGAACACTCCTGCCCCAGTTAGGTGACAGAAGATACATGAGGACCCAGAAAATGGAATCAGCAAAGAGGAGTGTCATGAAAGAGAGAATATCTTGGAGGAACTGTGACCAAGATTGTCAAAAGTTTCAGATATTGGGGGCGCGGGTGGCGGAGCCAAGATGGCAGAGTAGAAAGACTCACATATGCTAGCTCCAAACCTACAGCCCATAATTATCTATAGAAAGAACTCCCAATAAATTCTGGAACAGTGGAGCCACACAGCAATGGGGTGAAGGAGATTTCTATTCCAGAGAGCCCTGAAAAACCGATCCCAAAGGTCTGTCACACATCGGACGGGAGCAGAGCCCTGCCCTGGCCTCTCGGCATGAAGAGGAGCAAGCAGATCCAAGCAGGCTTCAGGAACAGACTCTCCAGTGGCCGGGAAGGTCCCTCCACCCACAGACGCGAAGGTCAGTGAGAGAGACGTCTAGACAGGCTGAGAGGGGAGTGGGATGTCTCCATGACTTGGGCCCCCTCGGGAGGCAGCAGCAGAGGCAGCAGGCGGCCAGAGGTTCCTAGAGCAGACAGGAGCTCAGCAGCAGCTCCATTAAGGAAGGTCTCTGCATAAATCCCCTGAGGGAACTGAGCCTGGGAGGCGGCCCTGCCCCTACCTGAGTACCAGAAATTAAGCTGCCATTGAATAGCAGCCAAGCCTGCTGCCAAAAGCCCTGAGGCTGGGGAGCAGCATTTGAATCTCAGACCCCAAGCACTAGCTGGGTGGATTTAGGTGGGGGTGGACAGGAATCTCAGAAGTCAAGTAACTGGCTGGGAAAATGCCCAGAAAAAGGAAAAAAAATAAGACCATAAAAGGTTACTTTCTTGGTGACCAGAGGATTCCACCATTCCTCTCTGATGAAGAAGACCAATGCTTACCATCAGGTAAAAACATAGGAGTCAAGGCCGCTGTATCCCAAACATCTGAAATAGATAGCCAATGGGCTCAGGCCTTGGAATAGCTCAAAAAGGATTTTGAAAATCAAATTAGACAGGTGGAGGAAAAACTGGGAAGAAAAATGAGAGAGATGCAATAAAAGCATGAAAAACGGGTCAATACTTGATAAAGGAGACCCAAAAAAATGCTGAAGAAAATAACATCCTATTCAAAAATAGGCTAACTCAATTGGAAAAAGAGGTTCAAAAAGCCAATGAGGAGAAGAATGCTTTCAAAAGCAGAATTAGCCAAGTGGAAAAAGAGGTGCAAAAAAGCTAATGGAGGCTAATGACTTTCTGAGAAACCAAGAAATCACAAAACAAAACCAAAAGAATGAAAAAATGGAAGAGAATGTGAAATATCTCATTGGAAAAACAACTGACCTGGAAAATAGATCCAGGAGAGACAATTTAAAAATATAGGACTACCTGAAAGCCATGATCAAAAAAAGAGCCTAGACATCATCCTTCATGAAATTATCAAGGAAAACTGCCCTGATATTCTAGAACCAGAGGGCAAAATAAATATTCAAGGAATCCACTGATCACCGCC
>CM053769.1:549992255-550022571 GCA_028658325.1 Potorous gilbertii
CTTCTAATTGCTCCCTCCTCCCATTGCCCTTCCTATATCATCCTCCCCACCCTGCTTATCCCCTTCTCTCCCACTTTCCTGTGTTGTAAGATAGGTTTTCATACCAAAATGAGTGTGCATTTTATTCCTTCCTTGAGTCGAATGTGATGTCTCTCTCCTTTTTTTAACAAAGGATGGAAATTGAGGCTTAGAGTGGAGAATTGGCTTGCCCTAGGTCTGCCAGTCTTCAAGAAACCATGAAGCCTAGGCAGAGAACTAGTGACAGAAAGCAAAGCAGTGGGTACTAAAGGTCCAGCAATTGTCAGGCAGGGAAGGGTCCTTTCTTCCCCCACCTCAGTCTTAACTTAAACAGTAGGTTCTGAGGGCAAGAGATTGAGTGAACCTCCCCTGCCTAAAGACAATCACCTACTGACAGATCGGCAAACCTCCCTGCCTGCGGGCCCCCTCCCATACATACCCTCCTATACCCCCCATACCATCTGGCCCTCCCACTGAAGCAATGCAGAAAGTCAAGCCTAGATCCAAACTTCCATATACAATCCTGAGACACTCAAAGGCACAGTCCCATGGCAGGTCAGAGCATAAACAGCGGCATTCTGCTCCCACCAGGGTTCTCTCCACCCACCCTCCCACCCCCAGCCAATAATTTCAGTGTCTTTAAGGCCCATTCTTCCCCTGGCCCCAAGCCCAGAGAGACTAAGGATCCTCAGACTTGGTGTCTCTTCCCCTGTCCCCTAACTTAACCTCACACATTTAATGTTTCCCATTCTCTGGGTCCCACCTCCAGTCCCTCCCAAGGAATCCTGAGAACCAGAATTCCGAAGACGCTTTGTTTCCTGTTGTTAACACCCCCTCCCTTTCCAAACTAGCCACCTTCTCCTCTCTGGTCTTCCCCCCACCTTCCACCCCTAATAAAACAAACAACCTAACCTCTTCTTTGGGAGGAGAGGGTAATAAAGGTTCTAAGGAGTGGAGGGGTCTCCTGCCCTTGCCTGTGGGCTTAAAATCACTGACAGAGGGAAGGAATTTCTTCACCCAAGATCTCCAGTTCCCCCTCCTGCCTTGAGAAGGGAAAGGCAGCCTGGTTGCAGCAGGAACTTGCAAAGAGAGAAGAGTCCTTTTCTGTTGTGATCAGATCAAATAATTAGAGCTCATCATCCTAGCTCCTCAGTGTTTCCTTCAGTGCCATGAAGGTTGTCCTAGCCAAGACATGGCACTAGGACAAAGAATTCAGACCAGGAAACTCGTATTCCTCTGTGTATCCTGGAGGAGTCCAGTCCCCAGGCTTCCGACTTAAGTACAGCAGTATTTCCATAGCAGTGAGACATTGACCAATAGGGCCTGTGCCCTGGACCTGCCTCCCACTCTTGGTAGAATTCTCCTTCCCTTCCTCCTTCTGGTCTTCTGCCTCTCCTGAAAGATGAAGTGGTAAGGGAGTCAAAAACAGAGGCACCTACTTCAATCTAAGGCCAAGGGCATCAGCCCAAGTTTCACATGGATTAAAACTGTGTCCACCTCACCTCTATCCCGATAGCTCTTCCTAAGTTTAAATCTACCCTCATCCCCATCTTGGTCCTTACTTCTCTCTGTATTATACAAACCCACCTCCCACACTCTCCCAAACCCATATCCAATGCCAACCCAAACCCCAGTCCTGATGGCAGGCTGATCTCCTCAGGGGTGTGCTACATGGAGTGCAGTGGGTTTGAGTATTAGAGATAGGGAATGTGTTTAGGGGACATTGAGGAATCCATATTACTTTTCTTATTTCGCAATCTTCTTCCTTCTTCTGAAGAGGTCTTTGTCATTACCTCATGATGTCACCAACTCATTAAACTTAAAACAGGGCTTCTTACCTTTTTTTTTCTTGGTGTCATAGATCCCTTTGGCAGAATGGTGAAACCAATAGACCCTTTCTCAGAATAATGTTTTTCAAATGCATAAATAAAATACAGCATAGTCCAAAGGATACTCAATTAAGAATGCCTAGTCTAAAGGAATGAAGCCAGTGTGACTTAGCGACAAATCTGAATCATAGAGTATTTTCAAAGAAATCAATTTCATCATCAAACTAGACTAAACAACATGTTTTCTAGTCGAGGGCCTCTGGGAGCATGTTTTAATGAATAGCTAGGTTTGTAGTTAGCATATTAGCTGTTTGCATGTAAACACAGCTTCTAAAGTGCTGGTGCTGGAAAAGTTTGTACCTTTAAATGTTTTAGACCTTGTCCCTGAGATCTTGTTTATCTCATTAATTTGGCCTCTCCATAAAGAAAGGGTTTGCTGAGCAAAGGGAAAGCCAATCAGCCTGGGCCTATCTGAATGATCACAGCTTCCTAATTAGTGGGGTCCAAATGAATGCTTCGTGGATCTTCTGGAGCCCTGTGCTCAGAAGCACAGAGATATTTTGGCCAGGTCTATCAGCACCCATTACTCAGGGAGATGAAGAAGCCCACACCTCCACACATACACACCTATTCTCCGTAGCTACTATCCTAACGGAAAAGAAGAGCCCCCTTCTTCCTCCTCTCCCAAGATGACAGGAAGGTGATCCCCCCACCAAGGTAACAGAGGACACTTGTTCCCCACTTTCACCTCTCAGCCCCATAGGAATCTATCCGTTTCTGCACATTAGTGTAACCGGAAGCTTCAGGGCAAAAGCGGGCACAGTCTTCTGGCTCTGAGCTTTGGGAGTGAAACCCTCTGCTATTGTCACTTGGGAGAGGGCTTTGGAAGCCTTCAAACTGGAATCCTCTCCTCTTCTCTGGACTGGCAGCTGGGCGGCCAGGCAGGGAGGGAGGAAATCCTGGGGCTGGTCAGAGACGAATCTAATGCACCGGCAGCTTAAGTGGCCGTTTTCCTTGGGATTAGGGTTTCACTTACACGGAGCAGCTGAAAAACACTCTGCTTTAGGAAGGATTAGGGCTGACAATTCAGCGCTCTCAGGGAAGAAAATAAAGCCTGAGAGGAACTGGAAAACTGGAGGAGTATCAGGAGACTGTGTAAACAGGATTAGCCTCTGCCCACCCAGCATGAGGGGCTCCAGATTTCATAAGAATGCCCCAGTACCCACCCCTGCCCTGAACCCACCTTCGGGATGCAGTCCCCTTGCCCAGTGCCAGAGCTGTCTACCTCCTTTTGGGGATTCATTTATCCTTTGGTCCCCAGCCTCAGTCTTGTTCCAGACAGGGCTCAAAGTGGAAGGAATATTTACTAGGAATATTTACATAATGACCCTATCACTGTGGTTGAGTCTAGAGTCCACTGGTGGTTAGAGAAAAGCTATTTTGTAGAAATTCTCATCTCTAAAAGCATAAACAGCAACCCTTTATCACTTACTGGTTGTCGGTTGATTGCAGACCAAGCCCAAGCTGCCTGGTCACTGGGTTAGTTTCTGGGGACTGACCAAACTTTAGATCATTCTTCCTAGCTCTGCTTGCTGGAGAACTTCGCTTAGGAATCAGCCCCACCAAATCCACAGAGAATTAGCCATGAAAAGAACTAGCCCTAGTGTGACTTCCTACAGAGAATCAGTTACAATTAATCTATAAGGTAATGCACCCCACTGAGAAATGGACCACAAGAAGCCATAGCTACATATTTCACAACAGCTTGCAAGTAAAAATAGTGATAACAACTTACAGTTTTACGAACAGCTGCATGAGGCAGGTAATTTAAGAGAGTTTCACCTAGATGATCTCCTCGATCTCTTCTGGTTACAAATGCTGCAACCATATGATTTTTACAGATAAGGAAACAGAGGCTCAGAGATTTTAGTGACTTATCCAAGGTCCCACATAGAGTTAATAGAGGAGCTAGGACTCTAGCCCAGGGCTTTCTGACCCCTAAGTCCTGTTGTCTTTCTACTAGTGTTACCTTTTTATACCAGTAGGCATTTTTTGAGCCCCGGAGTTATGTCCCGCACAGGACTAGGCACTAGGGATGGGATAGAGAAATAGTATAAGACATGGTATAGTAATATAGCCTTCAAACAACTGGAGGTGACTGTAGATGAGACCAGGGATTTAAAATTTCAAAAAAATTTGAAGAGGACAAGGAAAGAAGAGAGGTAGAAATTTAGGGATGAAATAGAAGAACCTACAATACTTTTTTATAGTGCCCTCTAGAAATATAAATTGCCTTGGTTATTTCAAGAACATGTGTATTATATGTATACATACATATATACACATACACACTTACATATATGAGTGTATATACTATGTGTATGTATGTGTGTGCATATACATATACATATATATTAGTTTGATTGTAAAATTGTCACTCAGTTTCCTGACCTGTATAGTGAGGGACTTAGATAATAGTGATGGTCTTTGAGATCTGTGCCAGCTTTGACATTTTAGGACTCTGTTTTGCATTATTATTTTAAAGTATAGTTTATTCAGTTAAGTATATATAAATTTACTCATTGCCTTTTAAATGATTTTGTTTGCTTACAAATGAATTATCTACAAGTTGTTGAACTTTAGAAAACTAGACCATAGTCTTTTCAGTTTTGAAAAGCAAAGCTAAAAGTTTTTGAGAAGTTTATGAGAATGATGCTAAAAGTTCAATGAAAACATTAACAGTATAGTAATACAGTATTACTATGTTTTCCTGACTAAGATCTTCCTATATAATCATGCCAAACTGATAGAGAATCTACTCAGCATGAGGAAATTAGCTGAACAAAAAAAGCTTTTTAAAAATCCTTTAAATCTATTTGAATATAACTTTATCCCATGGTACTTTGTCTAATAATGCCATTTTGGTGCTGTCATTGCATATTCTGATGCTTTATTTTTCCATCTTCAATTCAATTCTGTAACCATGTTCTAGGTGCTAGGAAGGGACAAAGTTTAGATAAAACACAGACCCTGCCCTCATGGAGTGTGGTGGGGGAGAGGAGGAATAAGATACATAAAGTGATAACTATAACATACAAATATTATTCATTTGTGGACTTCTGAAAACGGAAGCTTAAATTGAGACTACTCCTACCATACGTTCATTGATTTGGTTGGTCCTGAATGATGCTGTTTCCAGATGTAGATTGGTTTCTGTCATATCCTTCACAAGGAAGAGACATCTGAAGTCAGCAAAAAGCTCAAAGGGTTAGATATTGTGGAGAGTGAAGACCTTGCTACCACCATGTTGCAGAAAACACATGTTTGGCAAGATCTTAGATGGTTTTCCTGGACCAAACATCCAAATATGACCTTTGTTCTACACTATTTAAACAGGCCTCTCTAAAACCAGTGCCTGGGTATTTGTTTTATAGTCCAGTCAAATGCAGAATCAGGGCTATCATCACTTACATGTTTGCTTTGAATCTTGGATCCAGGAGCTTTGCAGTAGTTGATTTGATCTGGACCATTTGGTAAGGAATGCCTGACATAAGTGCACTGTCTGATTTGGATGCTGTGATTGCTGAAGGAATTGTCTTTAGAATCTTCAGGGAGTTCTGTATTTGAACTCAGAAGACATCTTCATCTAACACGGCACTCCTTACACTTCTGGGTACTTTAAGATCCTCAACTGTTAGTATTTCTTGAAGACTGTCTTATTTTTTAGTAAAACTCTCAAAGGACATTACCACTCCACCCCATTGAGTTTTACACCAGTTTCCATGCTGCTAATTTATTCTTTGCATTCCACTTGCATTTTCTTGAAGACAGAAATTCCAGTATGAATAGCATTCACTTGCTTGATAATTCAACTCAACAAACATTTATTAAACGTATACTTTATACACTGTCCTGCAAGTAACATGTGGATATTTCTCTGTTATGCACTCCCATGAGGCTTTCCAGTTGTTACCTTCCTTTTCAGTTACCAAGAGTAACATGTCACCATTCCCTCCCTTTAGTAGGACCTCATAGATTTTATTGCTGACATGCCCTACAATGCATTGGTTTGTTCCCATTTCGGTGCTTCCATTAACACACATACGCGCGCGCACACACACACACATACACACACACACCTACACACACACACACACACACACACACACACACACACACACACACACACACACACACACACACACCTGATTGCGATGTGAATACCAACTAGGCTGTGATTCCTTCTCCCTTCACATTTGTCCATCCAGGCATAAGCAATGTAAAGAACAGGGCTGTGCTGATTCTTCCTGGCAGAGATTCCAATACTCATTCATATGATGATCTTAGTAATTTACAGACTTTTACAGACTTTTCCCCAAGATGCTCTTTCTATTATTGACAATGGCAGTTCCAGAAGAATAGACTTCTTTGACAAGAGTCGGGTCAATGTATTCCTAATCTTTTGGCATCATCTATTAGAGAGACCATTGGCGGTGCCACAGAACTGCCTGCAATCTGTGGTGACCTGAAGATAATGAATGGGCAACTCTTTGTGATGACACCCACTCATTAACTTATTCCTATATTCAAATATTTATGGTTTACTTACTATGTGCAAAGTCCTATGATATTAGGGATAGCAGCAGCTGCAGAGAGGGTTCTGAGAAGAGTGATTTATACTTTTTGCAGTATGGTCCTTCTTACATATACCCAATAACAAGCAGCTCAGTGGTCCACAGGACACATGTAAGATTGTGTTTGTCCCTTTTAAAAGCGTATAGGAATTCATTTTTCATCTGACAGTAATGCATTTTACAGATTCATAAAATTTCATACTGAGAAGGGAAGTCAAAATCAACTAGTTCAACCCCTTATTTTACAGATGGGAAGCTGAGGCACAGAAAAGGACAGTGACTTATCTCAAGTCACACAGGAAGCTAAAGGAAGATTCAAGAGCAGAATCCATGTCTCCTGACTCTCAATTTAGGGTTCTTTCTAATGATTAAAAATCATTAATTTTTTTTCCTATCAGAGTGACTTGCCGTGCAGGAAAAGTTTTCTTAAGTTATAAGTTTGTCTTGCAATTGTGCTGAGAGAGAGAGAAAATAGCAGTTTAGTGACTAGCTTTCTCATAAACTCTAGGCTTCCCACATTCAGCATATACTTGTTGATCAATGGGATCCCTCAAGTATTAACTATAAGCAGCTTTCCAGCCCTGCACGCACTGATGACCTCACTGCTAAGGTTGGGTAAATGATTTCGCACAAAACAACAGATTACTAAGAACTGCATTACCATGTATGTAGGTTAAGGAAAAATGCTAATGAAGTTGAAATGTAGTTTCATAGAAGTTCAGATAAATTTAATCTCTTAAACCTGTTTCTTAATGGAGTATGCTTTTTCTCAGCCTCTTTGCAGACCTAAAGGTCACAGGGCTGGGAGGAACCAGGTTGCAATTTCTAACTCCAAAATTCTTTTAACTCAATCCTTACTCCTCCCTGTCCCCAAAGCTTTTAGATAAGCAGAATAATGTGCTTCTTATTTCTAACATCCAGAGGAATAAGTGAATGCTACTTTCAGGATCTTAGGATTTAAAGTTAGAAGGGACTTTGGAGATTGTCTTAGTCATAGAATTACAGAATACACAATCTAGAGGCTGAAAGAGAAGGCAAAGACTCTTCACCTGACCAATCACCATCCAACCTTTGATCTAAAACCATCCATTAGGGAGTGCCTACTACCTCCTAAGGTAGCTCATTCCACTTCTGGATAGCTCTAATGGTTAGGAAGTTTCCCCTTACAACAAACCAGCCTCCTCCTCTTCCAACTTTTACCCATTCATTGTTTCCTTTGTGCTCTCTAGAGCCAAATGGAATAAATCTACCCTGTCTTCCACATGATAGCTTTGCATAGTCTTGAAGAATACCAACATGTCAACTAAGTGTTTTTTCCCCTGGGGCTATATCTCTGGTTTGCCAGTGTAGGCAGGGGTCAAGGGACCAACCATCCATTTTGCTAATTCAGTCACACTAGTCATACAATGGGTTAATGAACAAAGTTAGCTGGGATTTAAACCCAGGTTCTATGCCAATATTCTTCCTATTATAGCACAAGGCCTCTTAGATGGTCAATAGGTATTTACTGAGCAAGTTCAACTACATCATTTTAGCTGTGAGGAAACTGAGGATGAGAGACTTGTGCAGCATCATACAGTGTCTGAATTGAGTCTCTCTGCCTCCAGGTTCAGGACTCAATCGATTGTACTACCTAGCTCAAATGTATACCTACTTCACAGTTTACAAGATATTTTTCTCACAGAATGAGGTTTTCTCTTTTTACAAATGAGGAAACTGACACTCAAAAACATTAAATGACTTGTGTGAGGCCATATTCCTTCTGCTCTAGAATATTTTGTCCTCAAGACTGGAAAACATTCTCCAATTTCTAGATCAAAATTCAACAAGAGGAAGGTAAATGTTAGTATCTTCTGTAGGTCAAAAGATATCTGACCCATACATTTTAATTCAATAAACATATATTAATCACCTAAATGACAAGGAGAAAGAGAACTTAGATAAGACAGGGTCTCTGCCCTACTGTCAATTACAGTCTCAAACAGACACATGAACATGTAACTACAAAATTATAAAAGAAAGGTGCAAACAGAATGTTTTGTGAGTTCATTTTAAAAGTCATGATTTCAGTAGGTCAGATTTCAGTAAAGGGGAGAGGGTGAAAGGATAATAGGGAAACATGTGAGCAAATGCATAAAAGTGGGAAAGCACAGTGATTGGCAAATAGAAAGCATTTAATAATTGCTCATTGGTTGACAGCATGTAAGCTCCTTGCAAGCAGAACTGTCTTTTTGTATTCCCAGTACCTAACACAGTGCCTAGCATGTAGTAAATGTTAATAAATGACCATCTCTTCATTCTTTAATTCATTCAAAATATAGTACGTGTGGGGAACAACAAGTAATTTGATTTGTCTGAACTGTAAAGTACATGGAAAGTGTAATATAAAGTTGGCACCAAACTGTGGAAAGTCTGGGATCTCAGGCAAAGAAGTTTGAACATTCATTATATGGCTGCCAATGGAAAGGCATTCAGGAGTTTTGTGTAAAAGAGTGACAGTATCAGAAATATGTTTAAAGTGGATGAGTCTGGAGGTAGTGTAGTTAATGCAATAGTCCAAGTGACAGTGAAAGCCTATACTAAGGTGATGGCAGTGGGATTAGGGAAAAGAGGATGCATGTGAGAGTTCTTGCAATGGGAGAATTGATGGGACTTGGCAATTCTTCTGATGCGAGAGGTGAGGGAAATAGAAAAGTCAAGTGTTGTAAAGATGGGAGACTGGGAAAATGGTGACACTGGCAGAAATGGTGAAGACAGAGAGAAAAGGAGGATTAAGTCAAACAATAAATTCAGTTTCAGATATGTTGGATTTCAGATGTTAATGAAACATCCCAATAGAAATTTCCTATAGGCAACTGATATGTCTATTGGCATAAAATTGAATCAAGGTGTTAATTGACACTGTGGAAGAGAGATGATGACCAGGAGAGACAGTGTAGAGAGAGCAAGATCCGGGGGAAAGAAACAGAGGAGGGGTAGTTAGAAAAGGAGGAGGAGAAGCAGAGAAGGATGACATCCCTAAAACCAAAGGACTTGGGGGAATGGGGAAATAAGGGGTGGTCAATAGCATCTAATGTCAAGAGACTGAGAATAGGGACAAAGAAAGGCCACTGGATTTAATGATCGTGAAGTTTCAGATGTCTTCAGAGAGAGTGGGTTCAGTCAAAGATAGAAACTGAATCAACAGCATTGTTCTAGACTGATGCTTTTCTTTTTATAGGAATTTATAGGAATACTGAATATGCTAATACTGAAACAACTTTGCACAAGAATCTTTCTACTGCAGATTTTTAAACATAATTTTCTAAAAATCATGTATCAATAAATGCATTTTTAGAAATTTATTTCTAAATTACATCTAAAAATTTGAAAAATATTTCTAGGAATGATACAATGAAGATTTTTGTGCAAAGCTATTAGTATTTTCTTAAATATGTTATTCATCATTCTAAAATAAGCAAATCCACAATTTTGAGAGGAAGGGAGAATGTTTGTCCCTGAAATTCCAACCCATTTTTTTTTTATATCTAGCACAGACATAACAACGAGAGAATAATTAAATGTTCAATTGTGTGGTGCTGATTACCAGCACAATTAATCAGCAGGTATTTATTGAGTACATGCCATGTACTTATTACTATGGGGAATAAAGAAAAAGAAGACATAGCTCCTGCCCTCAGGGAGCTCAAAGTCTACTTGAAGAGGACCAACTATTAAGTGCTAAATTGTGTAGGGCAGAGTGCAAATGCCCAGAAAAAGAGAAAGATCAATGAAAGCTGGAGAAGTTTAGGAAAGATTCAAAAAAAGGGTCAAAACCTTGGGCTGAGTCTTGAAGGATGGAGCCAGTGAGAGAGGGGAGCACTTTCCTATCAGGCATAGGAAATAACAGAAACAAAGGTGAAAAAGAACATGGTTCAAGTATGGAGACAATACAGACATCAGCCTAATTAAACTGGAGGGAGTATGCTAGAGAGTAGGAGGAGGATATTAATGGAGAGGGTCTAGGACCATCAGATGGTAGAGGGCCTTGAATGTCAAGCAGAGTTTAGATTTAATATGGTAGGAAACAGGGAACCAGTTCTTGAAGGTTCTTTAGAAGGGATGTGATATGATGAAAACAGTAATTAAGGACTTTTAATTTGGTAGGGATAGGTAGAACATTTTAGGACTTTTCTGGAGTCAGGGAATTCATTTGGAAGGCTATTGAAGGAATCTAGATATCAGGTGATCTGAAGGTCAACTTGGGATGGTAGCAGTGGAAGTAGAAATGGAAGGCTTTAATCTACGAGGCATCAACAGAAGAACTGATAGCTTTATTGATTAGATATGGGAGGCAGGATATGAATGAAGAGGCAGGGATGATTCCAGACTTTCAAATCAGAAAAAAGGGAGGATGGTGGTACTATTGACAAAAAAAGGAAAGTTGGGGAGCAGGGATATGAACTGTTTTGTAGAGAAAGATAACTTGAGTTTTAAACATGTTGAGTTAAAGGTGCTAGCAAAATGCTTAAAAATATTTGTTACTAGTCCTGATTTCATCAATATCAGGAGCTCCTACTTCTGATGGAGATTGTCACCAGCTCTGCAATTTAGTCTTAGATAGCTGCCAGGGGACACTGAAGGGGTAAGAGGTTAAATGACTTGTTCAGGATCACATGACCAATATGTATTGGAGGTAGGACTTGAACCTAGGTCTTCTGAGGTGAGGTAGTGTGGCATGGTAGATAGGGCACTGTATCTGAAGGGAGAAAAACCTGTGTTCAGATCATACCTCAAATATCAACGTACCTTGATGGACCATATGATCCTGGGCAAACTGCTTAACCTTTCTATGCCTCAGTTTCCTCATCTATAAAGTGAAAGGTGGACTCAGTTGTTTCCAAAGTTCCTTCCTTTGACACCACTGACTGGGTCAACCATCAAGTGCATCAGTGGGATTGAGGAGAATGAGAAGTTAGAAAAGTCATTAGGTTTGGTCACTCACGACCTTTAAGAAAAGTTTCAAAGGAGTGGTAAAGTCAGAAGACCTATTACAGAAGGGAGAGAGAAAGGATAGACTGAGAAAGAGAAGGTGCCAATGGAAAAGGACAGGATAAAGATGGTAAAGAAGAGGTAATCTAGAAAGTCTTAGTGAGGTTGGGAGAGCATGGCCCTTCCAGGTCTTTCCCCAGGGCACAAACAGAAGTATTAGATTTAGAGAAGAGAAGGAACACAACTTCCCTCTAGATGGAAGGAAGGAAAAAAAATGAAGAGGCAGACATATAAAATGGAGATGAAGGCTGATGAAGGCTGATGAAGGGCTCCATCTTCTTAGTGAAGTAGGACTTCAAAGAGTCACCAGCATAGGTAAGGAAGGTGTCAGAGCAGTTTCTCACACTCATATTTTATGTTTGACTTTATAATTCATTTTCATTCAATTTGTGTAACTATCCGATTACATAATTTCCCAAGAAACACACCCTTTATCTACATAGCTGGTTCTCTGTGAAGACTGAGTTGAAAACTAGACAGCATAAATCCATAATGAACCAAGTTCTAAGCCTAGTTCTAAGAACCTTTAACAGGGATCAGGAGCAGGGAAAGCTCCCAGGAGCACCTTCTAATTCATTTAAATGTGATACAAACAAATAGCAAAACATCTCCCTCTTCAGTCCCAACCTGACAGCCCCCAGCACTTGCCATAGAGAAATCAAGTACTATCCTTAGTGAGATTATGTCCTTCAGGACTCAGGAAGGGATGTGGCAGGAAGGGTCAGTATCATGATGGAAGTGTGGAGAGAGCTGTGTTCCCTAAAACCTTGGAAGGTGTTGGATAGACTAAAATTGGGAGGTCTAAGGGAAGAAGGGTTGGATATGATGGTGAAAAGGTTGTGATGTTACCAATACTTATTGGGAAGCAGTGGAGGGACCAGGAAATCAAGTCAAGAGGCATTTGTTAAGTGCTTACTATGGGGCTTTTTAAAAAGGCAAACTCATTCTCTGTCCTAAAGAAACTCACATTGTAATAAGGGAGACAACATTCAAATAAATATTGGAGTTAATCAAATATATACATATATATTTAAATATAAATATATATGTGACCAAAATCCCCTTACTCCCAACCCTGTATCCTGTGTTCTCTCTACTGCCCCCTGAGAATACATGGTAGCCAAACACACAAAAGATACACACATATAATAGATGTACTGCTATTCATACATGATCATGTGGCAGTTTCTTTTTCATAGAGTGACCTGGTTTGAGTACCAGCCCCTCACCCCCGTGCCTTGTCTCTTTTCAGGTCGTGACATGGCGAGTACCACCCTGCCCGGTTATCCCCCCCATGTTCCCCCCACTGGCCAGGGAAGCTACCCCACCTCTACCCTGGCAGGAATGGTACCTGGTAGGTGATAAAAAGCCACATTCAAAGGCTGGGAAGAAGGGGAGGGGGTCATACCTGGGGAAACTAAATCATAGGTGTTCTGTGAGTACAGATTCTTTCCTAACCTCCACCTTCAGTCATATGGCTTCTTTCCCTGATATCCCCAAAGCATGGTCTTTGTGTTTTCCTTCCCTTCCTCTCTTCAGTGTAGGCTGGATGGAGCCCAGGCTTGGGAAAATCCCTGAAATATGGTTGCAGGGATACATATCTGCCCCCCCATCATAGTGGAGTCACCTCTCCCCTCGCCTCATCCTTAGCCTACTCTCCCTATCAGCCCCCAGAAACCACTCAAGGCCCTGGCCAGCTAGTTGACTATATACCCAGAGCACAGGGACAGGCCAAACTGAAATGGCTTTGAAAAGCCTACCCTGGTTTCCATGGAAACCTGGAGTCAAGCACCATTTCTAGACAAATGTCAGTCACCTAGACAAAGCCACCCTGGCTAACATCAGCCCCCATCGGGGAGGCTGGGAAGGGCAGTGCAGAGTACTTCCTTCCCTCAGTCTGACAGGGGACAACCTCCAAGAAAGTAGCCCTAGGGTTCAGGATATGGCCTGGGTCAGAGGGGCTCTAGGTCTAGGGAGAAAAGCCAGAAATAAAACCACTTTCTCCTAAGAAGAGATACCCTATGGCCCAGTATGGCAGTCATCACCTGATGTTTATGTATCTACAGCCAGCAGTTAACTCTCCGCTTTGTCTGAAAGAGGCAAGGTTGGTTTGCAGCATATCAGAGGGAAGTAGGTGGGGTCCCTTGTTTACAACCTTGCCCCTATTTTCCCAAGACTCAAAGATAGGGTCCTAGAGAATGAGTTGGCTTTCTCAGTTAGTGCATCTCTTCTATGGAAGCCCTTTTACCAAAATGAAGACGGTGGGACTAGGTCCCCTTTATCTTCCACACCCTTGCCCTTTGGTGATTTCCTTTATCCCTACAAGCTGTAATCTGACGTAGAAGGGCACATCTGTAGTGTTATTTGTCTGTCCCAGGCCCTACCCTGTAGACACAGGAAGGTACTGAAGGAGCTGGGGGCACTGGGTGTGGAGGAGAGGAGATAAAGAGGAGGTAGGAGATAAAGAGAGCAACCTCAAGGGAGAAGAGGTGAGATGAGTGGGGGATGGTATGAGGACAATGGTAGAAGGTAGGAAGTGAAGAGACCCCCTGGGAGGAGTAAGGGAGCAGGCAGATAAGGGGTAGGGAGGGTAGGGGGTAAAGTGAGTCAGTGGGAGGGAGTTAGGGAGCTGGAGGGGGGATAGGGAAGTGAGGGAGGGTAAAGGGAGGTGGGGGTGGGAGGCAGGGGAGCCGCAGTGGCAAGAGGGGAGTCGTTAAACAGAATCCAGTGCTGATGAGGAAATTACACTTGTTTCATTAGCGATCGGGGAAGGAGATAGCTCAGTTCCTCTTGGTCACAGTTGAGCTCAGAAGCTCATTATCCTGCTGCACGCATGCTTTCCCTCCTCGTCAATAAACAGGCTTTCCAGTGGCTGCACCCCCCTCCACCCCCACCACCACCCCCCAGCTCCTCTCTGAGAGGGGCTCCTTCTCCTCTACTTAACCTGCACTGCGGGATCAGTGTAAACAGTCTGGGGTCATCACACAGGAGAAAGGGTGAGAGAAAAACTCAAAGGCCTGGCCTTTCTGAGAGAAGAGAGAAAGGGAGGAGGCAGGGGGCCAGCCAGTGCCAGCTAACCCCCACCCCCGAGCCTTTGGAGAGCTTGCCCTTGTCTTCAGGGCTCCCAGAGGCCCTAAGCATTGGTCTTCCCTCCCCCATTGGACCAAAACAGTGTCCATCTTCTTTCCATCTTGTACTCTATATCTTTCTTCTCCAGCCCCCTGTAGTCCTAGAGAACCACCCTCAACCACACTGCAGTGTGCTGTGCCCACAATGTGATTTCCTCTGAGCATCACAATGGATAAGAAGCAGTTCCTAGGCTTTTTCTGGTCCCTGGACATGGAACACTGCTAAACCCTCCCCCATTCCAGGTCATTCTCAATAGCACCAATTGTGGGGAAATGGGTCTCTTGCCCTCTGGTCCATCCTTGGCCACAAGTCTAGGTTCCATGAACCGCCCAAGCCCTTCAGCTTGGTTAGGCCCATCGAGGATCTCAAGTCCTCTTGCTGATTCCCACTGGGCAGTGCCATCTCCCCAGTAACAAAAGCAGCAGATTGCACCAGGATTCCCTGCCTGTAAAGGGAATCACCTTTAGAAAAGGAGGGAAGCAAAAGAGAGTTTTTCTGAGTAGACCCAAGCTCATCATCCTCCAGCAGCCTTTGGATATACTCAGCATCAGACACCCTGTCCTAGGGGCCCTGGGACCTCACCCCATTCAACAAGCTCCCCCTGCCTACCCCTCCAAACCCTCATCTATCTATCAGTCTGGGTCAGGCCAGACCTGTGTATCAGGGGAGGAGGCTTTTCCACTTCAGGAGACTCAGATGTCCATTCCTCTGATGAGAATGACGCTGTCATCCAAAGAGTCTGCCTGCATCCCCAGGACTCCCTCACCTCCTGTCTCCTCTCCCTTTCCTGCAGGAAGCGAGTTCTCAGGCAACCCCTACAGCCACCCTCAGTACACAACCTACAATGAGGCCTGGAGATTCAGCAACCCGGCCTTACTAAGTGAGTACGGCCCCCGGAATGTCTTGTGTGTCTGCTCGCCTGCCTTGTCCCGGATTTTTAGCCCCGCTCCTGTCCGCAATGGGGGAATGGGGGTGGGGGTAGGAATGGTGAGCCCGGACTCGAGGCTCAAACCAGCCTCCTCCTTCCTTCCTCCTGTCCCAGATGGGCCGGGCAGGGCAGGCAAACCGAAGTCAGTGCACCTGTCACCAGTAATCCGCTGTTGCTGGAGGTTTCAGCAAATGAGTGATGGACTTGCTGGTCCTTGTGCGTCTGGTGGGCCCAGGCAGTCGATCCTCCCAGCCTATCGCTGTTTGCCCCCGGGCGGGTAACGCGGCTGGGGCCGAGAGAGGCCAGCGTGCCAGGGCCACCAGAGCCGGACATTTCGGGCTTCTTCGCCCTGCCCCCCATGTCACAGCCCCGGGGGTTCGGTTTAAGTTTCTTTTCCTTTTCGTTCTCCTGTTTGTCCTCTCACCCAGCCCATTCTTCTCCTGTGTTAACTTCCAGGTTCCCCTTATTATTATAGTGCCACCCCCCGGGGCTCCGCCCCTGCCGCTGCTGCCGCTGCCTATGACCGCCACTAGTTACCGCGGAGACCACATCAAGCTTCAGGCCGACAGCTTCGGCCTGCACATTGTCCCCGTCTGAAGCCCGCCCGCCTGTTCGCCCGCTCGCTCGCCGCTGGCCTCTCTCCCGCCGCCACGCACGGAGGGAGGGAGGATCCACGCCACGCCACGCGACGGGACGGGACGCTACGCCTGCCAGTTGGCCCCTGTCCTCCCCATCTCCCTCTTTCCCTGCCCCGCAGTCTTTCTTGAAATCCGGGACCCGAGGAGACGGGCCGGGCCGAGTCTCGAGAGGAGTCCGCAGACCCAGCCTCTGCCCCTCTCTGGCCTCTGCCTCGCCGCCCTCCGCAGCCTCCTGCAGGTCCGCCGGGCGCCCGCCTCCTCCCCTCCCGGTGCGCCTCCTCGGGCGGGGGTAGGGTCAGGGCGTTGGCCAGGGTGTAGCCTATTATGCGTCTGCTCTCCAGGGCCAGCCGGGCGGGCTGGACTGTGAGAGCAGGGACAGCAGCAATCACGCCCCCATCATCCCGACCCGGTCCGGCCCGCCCTGGCACTCCCCTCCCCAGCCAGCACCCCGCGGAACCAGGAGAAAGGGCGTCATGGCGTTAAACCGCTGTGCCGGGAAGGCTTGGGGAAAGAAAATCCTGAACGAGAGTTAGAAACTAAAGGAAAGAATTACTCACCCGACCCCTAGTGCGCTGGGCTCTCTTCCCCCCACCCCCACCCCAGCCCAGGACGTAAGGGGGAATGTGATGCAGAGTGTCTGTGGGGCTGGAGTCCTTCGAGACAGTATCTCTGCTGATGGGACGCAGGCCAAATGGCCCTTTCACCTAACCGACTTAGTCTGGTTCTTTCCTCTTCCCACCAAAACCGCCACATCCTACACCATCACTACTGCCCTTGTTGCTGTTTGGGGCTATTTCCCGCCGCAGCCCCTTGGGCTTCCCGGAACCCTGTGACGCACTTAACCCTGCATCTCAGACGCCTCCTCACTCCATCTCAGCCTTTACAATCGTGTTCAGTCCCGGTTGGACTGGGTCACCCTAGAGCAATGGGTCCCAGTCCCTGTCCCAGAGCTGGTCCCAGCCCTGATTCCGGGCACAGACCCTCAGTCTGGGGCTGGCCAGCTGGAACAGTCCTGGACCAGCTTGGTCCGCTTTTCCTCCCCCCGTGGAGTCAAGCCAGGGGGTTTGGGGTCCAAGTCGGGTCAGCTTAGGGCAGTGTCGCTGCCTGAGATAGGTTTGGAGGTCAGCAGGCCCGCCACTGGTCTTATCAGGACTGGACAGGGACCTCAAATTCTACAATTATTTAATATTATGGTATTTGCAAAAAGAAAAAAAAGCCTATGGCTGCTGCTTTATAGAAAGACGGTGTGTGTTGTGTGAGGGCGAATCCTCGTGTATATAAACCCTTCCAATGCCCCTCCCGGCCTGGGCCATCCTGTATCGTAGTGACTAAAGCCACCCGCTGCCCGCCTGTAGATATGCCCTGCTGTCTGTGCTGTGAGAGTCGCCGCTCACTTTGGGGGGAGGGGGGAGGAGGGAGGAGAAGGGGGGAGGGTGTACACAAGATACATACCCAATAAAGCACAGCACGTGGGGGAGGGGCGCGGGGCGGGGGGGGATTTTTTTTATGTTGCAAAAAAAAGGTTTGAAAGAAAAATCACTATGCAAAATGATTCCTGTGGACTCCTCTCCTGTGGTTGTTCCCTTTTAAACCATCTCTCTCGATCCCGTGCTTTCGCCCCGTTTCTCTTTCTGTGTCTCTGATACTGGCTTCTCCCTCACCATCTCCTCCTACCAGGCCTGATTTATCATCCTTGAGCTCTCAGTCCTGCCTGGCCCCCAGATCTGCACCCTCCTGTCCTGGGAAACTGATGGCTTGAGCAGCCCCTCTTGCCAGTTGCTGTCTTCTAGTCTCTTTTTTCTCCCTCTACTCTTCTCCCCCTCCTTTTTCCTCTCTCCATTCCGCTTTCCCCTTCTCTCTCTCCCCTCCCCGTGTCTTCTCTCCCCTATTTTTCCTTTCCTTTTTCTCCTCTCTTTTCCTCTGGTCCCCTCCCCAGAGCGGCTGTGCCTGCATGTTTCCTCACCTGTGGATAGTGACGACTCGAAATAACAGAAACAAAGTCAATAAAAAGTGAAAAAAAATTTTTTTAACTGGAAGAGTCCAGAGCCCGAGCCCCAGGGAGGCTTCCTCCTGCCTAACCCACCTGGCCGGTCTCTGAACTCCCAGAACTTTACCGAGAAAAGTGAGAAAACACAATGGTTTTACTGAACTGTCGGCGCCCCGGGGCGAACCCTGCCCTGACCCAAGCCGGAACAACTGACTGACAGGGCAGGGACCTGAGTCTGGGAGACTCTGAAAGTCACCCTCAGCCTAGGTCTCACCCTTAGCCTCCCTCAGCCTTCCCCAGCTTCCTTCAGCCTCCCTCAGCGCCGGTTCTGTTTGATTCCTTTTGTGCACATGAGAAATAAATAAATAAATAAATAATAAATAAATAAATAAATAATAATAATAATAAATGAAATTTTGTATGTCACTCCCAAAGGCTCCTGGCTTCTTTCTCCCAAACTCGGAGGACCTCTGATCCCCTTTATTGACACACTCCACTGCCCCCTACTAGCTCTCTCCCACTGCCCCCCTTATTCATTAAGCCCCTCTTTAACTTCCCCCATACTCACCTCTCGCACTGATTCTACCTATCACATTCTCATTGATTCTTCCCGTTACTGACCCCTCCTACTTATATCTTCCACGGACCTTATCTCAGTCCCCCACGCCCACAATTCCCCAATCTTCGATATTCTCACAGACCCTCTGGGGCACCCCCTTCATCCTGATTCAGATACAGAATTAGATCAGAATGGGCAGGTGGGCGAAAGGTAGAGTTGATGGCCCGATCCATCCTCCCCGCCCCTTCACTAGAGAAGGAGTTTCCATCTTGAAGCCGCCAGTCAATCAGCAGTCGGGTTGGGAAGGGCTTCAAACTCCCCCTTCTTCCCTCCTGGAATTAGGTATTTAGGTGGAAAGGGGAGCTTCTATCTCTGAAGATGGAACCACTAAACTGGTCTCTGGGCTTAAGGAGGAGGTGGATTTCAATCGGTAACTCTCAGCTGGGTGTGGGAAAAGGGAGATGAGGAAGCAGATCTTGAGGCTGCTGGACTAAGTGTAAGTCTGGGCAGCACCTGCTGAGTGGTAGTGCTATTAAGGCTGACAGATGTAGGCATCCACTGAGTGATGGTGGGTGGAGACAGGAAAGGAAGCAGTTCACACATGAGGGGAAATGGGTTTTTTTTTTCTTTTTATTTCCCAGTTTTCTAGAGGTTACTGGTCTAAGACCAAGTTCAAGTGCTAAGTGACTGGAGACACAGACACTGAGAATGATAGCCATTCTGAGACCCTATGGATCCAGCCACTGTATGGTGTGTCTAGTTCTTCCCAGTGGGCTAAGTCTTATCTTTTAAGGCTATTTGAAGCCATGGGAGTAGTAAGAGTAAAGTAAAGAGTAGAAGTAGGCATCCCTGTGTGCCTAGGCCTGTGCTCCCCACACGGGAAAGGAGGAGAGATGGAGGAAAGGTAACATACCTGGTTCCTTTCCTTCTTAAATGATAAGAATCTCATGCAGAGCAAAGAATTTAGAACATAAGGCTGAGTGCTCATGCTCAGTTCCAAATGAGCTACACATGGTAGATGCTAAAGGAACACTGAATTTGAAGGAAGATCTGGGTTTGAATTCTTGCTGTGCCATCTACTGCCCCTTTGACCTTGGTCAATCAATCAACAAGCATTTATTAATTTCCTACTATGTATCAGACACTCTGCCAAGCACTAGGGATAAAAATACCACTCTAGTTGGAACCCTCATTACTTTAAACATAAACTAAGGTAATCTCCTAACCAGTTTTCCTGCCTCTAGTCTCTTCTTCCTCTAACAAATCCTTAAAAAAATAATCCAAATAATCAGTCCTCAGTTCCTTTGTCTTCCTTCAGTCTTCACATCAGTTACCTGCCCCCAAAGTTTCCCCCTTATACTCTTTTAAGATCTAGAACTGCTCCATTTCCAAGGTTCCGGATGTGCAAATTCCCAACTCAGACCACATTTTCCTGTCCTTCCACCTCTCTCATTCCCTTATTTACTGCTCTTCATTTTTATCAGGATCCCTAACCATTTAGGGGACCTTCCCTTTTCTTTTGGTCTATCTCACCAACTCTGGTTTCTTATCCCTCCTCACCTAGCCTGAACCCCAAGATCAGTCATTTCATTTATGTTTTAGTACTGTTGCAGGTTATCTAAAGGGGCACACTTAATCTTGGCCAACAGGATCCCAGATTTAGAGGTAGAAAGGACCTTAGAGTCCATTCCCATCATTTTACAGATGAGAGAACTCCGGTACAAGGAATGAATCAAGCAGGTAGAAAGTAGCAAAGTTCAAATTTGAACTGAAGCATGGACTCCAAATCTAGTACTCTTTTCAATAGTGATGATGATGATATAAGCTAGTATTTATATTGTGCTTTAAGGTTTACAAGGCATTTTACATGTTATCTCATTAGATTGCCACTATTCCATTATTGGCACTTTCTTGCCCTTTGTGTTCTTCTAATGCCCTCTCCTGTTTGGTAATCCTCATCCCTGGGTTACCCTCCACCGTCTTTTCTCCCATTGCTGGGCCCTGAGTACATCAACTTAACACTACTAATTCATGTTGTTGAATCTAATTCATGCTACTAAACCTTTACTGGTGCTCCACAATTTATTTAGCAAACACCCACTATTTATCACATTCCCTACAGTTTCCATTCCACTACTCCTTGAATGTCTAGCCTCATCACCACCCCTCCATCTCAGCTGACAACATTGCCCTTACTCTGATTTTACTCAGAAGGCCCTGGTCACCTAATATGAGTTTCCTAAATTTATACACCCCGCACTTCAAAATGTTCTCAATTTCACAGATCTTTTTCTCCTCCAAAGACAATGTCCATCCTTTCCAAAGTTTGTCTCTCCACTTAGGCACTGGACCATCTCCTCCCAGATCTTATTCCATCAATAACCCTCCTTCTCTCATACCTCTTCAGTTTCTCCCTCTCTTCTGTTTCCTTTCCAATTGCCTAAGAATATGCTAACATCTCCCCTCCCCTATAAAAGAGACTGTTCTTGATCTCACTAGTCACTCAAGCTGCCAACCAATCTCAATCCTAGAAAGTTTGCTCTCTATCTCCACTTCATGACTAATTCCATGGCTCTGAAATTTAGTTTCTGCATCTATCACTTCAGTGAAACAGCTCTCTTTAATGACTCCCTAGTAGCCAAATTCAGGGACCTAATTGTTGAAAGTTTTGTTGTTATTGTTTTTGCTTGTTTTCACTCCATTATCTCTCCTTAAATATCTGATATTTGGATGCTCCTACTTGGTATTCAATTTTTGAATTCTATATAACATTAAATTCTGCTAGCTTTCCTCCCATTTTTCTCTCCATCTAGCCCCTCCATCCTTCCATTTCTACCCTATTCAAATCTTGCTTCCCCAGAAAATTTTCTCTAGTTTATCCCTGACCTTAACTCCAAATTCACTAAATTCCCTCTCAATCCTGGCCTTCTTTATTGTACTCAGCTATATATTGTAAATCAATTATTTTTTTTACTATGCCCCATATTTCTAGATGCTAACCTTTCTTTCTCCTTCCTCCAATGTCCTTTCTCCTCAGACATCCTAAATATTGGTAACCTCCACCCCCAAAACTTTCTCCTTGGCCCTCTTCTTGTCTCTCCTATCCTCTTCTTTGGAAATGCCATCCACTCCCAGAGCTTCAGCTATCATTTCTATGTAAACAATTCTTCTATTTCTAGCTGTAGTCTCAACCTCTCTCCTGAGCTCTGGACCCTCATATCCAATTGCCTGCTGGACATTTTTATATGCTTACCCCCCATAGCACCAGAAACTCAACAGTGTAAAGAGCTAGTTGGAGAATGAGGATGAAAATTCTACCTCTGTTGATTACTACCTGTGTTACCTTCAACAAATCACTTAAATTACTAGAGCTCTTTTTCAGCTCTTAATTTGTGATCCTATGAGATCCCAACCAAGCTCATCATCTCCTGCCTCCAAATCTGTTCTTCCATAGTTCCCTGTTCCTACTTAAAACCTCAGAGATGTCTTGAATTCTTCCTTCTCTCATGTCCCATACATCGAGTCAACTCACATCACTTCTGTCTCCCCATACTTCCTGTATTTAGTCATTCCTTCTTTCCCATTCTTCCTTCCACCACCCAAATTCAGGATTCTCATTACCCGAGTCCTGAACTATTTCAACAGACTCCTAAATGGTCAATCCTATGCATGTTGTTAGAGTAATCTTCTTAAAGCATAGCTTTGTTGCTCCTTTGCTTAAAAAACTTCTTTGTCACAGATCAAAGTCCAAACTAGGTTAAGACTCAAAGCCCTCTACAATGTGGTCTCACCCTTCCTTCATTGTTATATAGCTTATACTACTCCTATTGGTGTGCTCCACACTTTAGTTACACTGGACTATCCACCATTACTTGTTCATCTTTCCTGTCCCTTTACATTTGCCCAGACTCTTCCTAATGTCTGTAGCACCATCTTCTAATCTCTGTCTGTTGAAGTCCTATCCAACCTTCAAAACTCAGTTTTGATACCACCTTCTTCATGAAGTGACATCTGATATCCCTTACAAGAAATGATCTCTCTTTCCTCAGATTCCTTATAGCATCTTGTTTGAATGTCTCCTTTGCACTTATCAATAAACATTCACTCAATTCAATATTTACTTATTAAGTACCTACTAAGTGTAAGGCACCATGCCTGGTACCCAGGATACAAAGATTGAAACCAAGAGTCCCTGTCCTCAAGGAGTTTACTCTGTACTAGAATAATGCAACATATATTTGGATGAATATAATGTACAAGATGGGGAGGTTAGGAGGTGAAATGGATAACCACTGGGCTGGGAATCAGGAAGATTCCTCTTCATGGAGTTCAAATCCAACCTCAGTCACATACTATCTGTGAGACCCTGCACAAGTCACTTCACCATGTTTGCCTCAGTTTCCTCATCTGGAAAATGAGCTTGAGAAGTAAATGGCAAACCACTCCAGTATCTTCACCAAGAAAACCTCAAATGGAGTCATGAAGAGTCAGACACAACTGAGATGACTAAACAACAATATACAAGGTAGAGAGTGAAGGGGTAAAAGTCAAGGTAAAACAAAGTATTCTAAGAATATTTGAGGAGAGAATGAACATTAACAGCTGAGGGATTAGGAAAAGATGGCACTCAAGTGAACCTTGAAGAAAGGTAAGGATTTGCAAAATCAGTTATGAGAATGGACTACATTTCAGGGATGAGGGGTGTTTGATCCAAATAGACAACAGCAGTAAGGGATGAAATATTGAATTTGGGGAATAGCTCAAAGTCCAACTTTGCTACAATGTACAGTGTATGAAGGGGAGTAAGAGGAAATAATGCTGGAAAAGGAAATTGGTGCCAAATTAAGGAAGGTCCTAAATGTCAGGCTAAAGATTTCATAGTAGAAGCAGTGGGAGCAAGTGATCAAGGCAGCAAATTATCCTATTCTAATGTATTTCATACTTATTTGTGCCTCTGTCTTAGTCCCTAATATTAAATCAAATGTTAAGATCTTTGTGGGCACAGACTATGCCTTATTAGTCTTTGCCATCCTCAGTACCAAGGACAGTGTCCTGGACATATACAAATACACAAAAGACCTATGATGTCATCAGTACAGGAAAATTCCAGTGTGACAACTCCATCCACCAAGACAGATCTAGGTAGACAAATCTCAGAGAGTTGTACAAGGCACATAGAAATGTAACTTCACTAGGGGTCATATAGCTAGTGAATGTCAAAAGCAGGATTCCAACCCAAGACTTCCTAATTCTTAAAAACTTAACTCTCTATCCACTTCACCACACTGCCTTTACCTAGAACATAGTAGGAGCTTACTAAGTATTTGTGAAGGTGATTTTTTGAAGGAGGGAGTAAAAAACAGCACCAAATGCTGCAGAGAACTCAGGAAGAATGAAGACTGAGGAAAACATCATTGGATCCAGTGATTAGGAAGTGATTGGTGACCTTGAAATGCGCTGTCAGTTAAGTAGAAAGAGTATTCTCCAAATTTCAGGGCCTGAAAAATGAATGGTTGATAAGCATGCATGGAAGTGCAGATGGTTCTTTCAAAAGTTTGCTACTTAAGAAAAGGAACAAAATAATAGCTCAAAGGGAGCAAATAGGGTCATGGGAAAATATTATTTAGGATCAAGGAGACCTAAATATATTTTCCATCAGAAGAGGGAGAAGGAATGATTGACTAACAAGATCCTGAAAGAGGCAAAAGGGAATGAGATCAAGAATATAAAGGGTAGAAAGTAAGGACATCTGCTGGGAGAAGGGTTGAATCAGGGGTAAGCTTGGGTGCAATTTTGGGACAAATTGCTTGATAGGAAGTCTACTAAAAGTGAATTAAATGGTTGCCGAATGAAATACCTAGTTGGGGGTTAGACAGCCTGAATTTGTAGTCAACTCTCTGTTCTCCTTATTGTCCACCCTTATGAGTCTGGCTTAGTCCCAGCCCCAGCTTGACCTAGCTCTCTACTCTTCCAGAGATTAGAGACCTTGCCATCCCTTCCAAACCCTCAGTCCCTCCACTGTCTCTTCCCAGCTTTGATGAATATTCTTTGTCTCCTCCTCCAGAAAACCAGATCAGTTTACCATACTTTGAGTAATGCATTCCTTTCCAGCCCTGATTTTTCTGCCTTCACTGTCAGGCAGAACTTGGTTGTGTTCTTTTCAGTCTAGCATAGAGTGTTTGGGCCTAGGTCCCTCTAATAAGGAAGAAAGAAAGTGGAAAAATTGTCCTCCTCAGGGAGCTCACAATCTTCCTAAGGAGATGAAACTATTACATAAGGAACAGTGAGGAATAAGCTAAGATGTTATATGACTGAGGACTAAGCTGTATGGTATAGACAGTAAAGGCTGCCCCACTTTAGAGATAAGAGATGTCACTATGGACTGGAATAGTCAGGGAAAGCTTCTGGAAAGAGATGGGATTTGAAGGAGGAGACACCGAGAGGGAAGAAGGCAATCATCCCAGGTGTATAGGATTTAGGAGACAACTTTTTGAATTGGAATCTACCCAATGTCTTTCCTCAGCCCCAGAAGTCCCAAGAGTAGAGGCTCTACCTCCCTCAGTACCAGCAAATCATCCAGGAGATGGGGCCTTGGTCAAAGTGGTGACTGAGGATGTGGGGTTGGCAACCTATGGATGAAGACAAAAGGAATAGCCCTTTTTTGGCCAATGGTACCCCCCTCCTCCAATCCTTAGTTAGCCCTAATTAGCTGGTCCCCCAGGTCCCTGTTAGCCATGCCGGCTGCCTGTCTGGCTCTCAGGGGGCCATCCCCCCCAACCCTCAGTCTAATCAGACCTTCTTTTTCTCCCTTATAACACATAACACACACACATACACGTGCAGAGTTCCTCCTCTACTTCCCACACTCTCCCACCAGCATCTCTGGGCCCATTCTAGCATGCAGAGGGTTAATGTATGCTAGTACTGAGCCCCCAGCTGCTGAACCTCATCATCCCAGGGGGGTGGAGTGGATAGGAGAATTGGAGAATTGGGGGGGTGGGGAGATAAGGAAGAGGTCTAGCTAAGTTTGAGGGGCTTCCTCAAACTTGTGGGGTTGGGAATTAATAAAAGTTGGGATTATAACTGTGGTAGCCCCACCTAGGACCCCAAAGTCCAGAGATAGGAGCCTCTTGGGTGCCCTAGCTCAGGACAATTTTAGTCGACCCAAGCCCCCCTCCCCCTCCTTCTGGCCCCCCACCCTGTCCATCTCTCTTCACCCCCCCCACCCCACCCCACCCCACCCCGCACTGTCAGCCCAAACACATGATAAATTGCCCTGTCAACAGAATTCATTCAGGGACCAATTAATTCCACAGAAATGAACCAGGAGCCATCAGTTGCTGAAAAACTCGGAGTGTGGGGAGTGAAGGGAGGGGGTGCAGGCTGGGGGCGGGCAGGAGGGGAGGGGACGGGGAGGCTGGGAAGTTAGTCTGACAGAAATTGGTCATTTAATGCTTAAGTGCACGCTAGACAGCCCTGTCATCGCCCGCGGCCCCCGAGCGGGATTAATTATCGGGGGAGGAGAGGGCAGCCTGGCCCAACCCGTCCGTCTGTCACCAGGCCCTGGCCCTGGCCCCTGCCCACCCCCACCTCAGCCTCCTGAGGCTTAGTCTCCAGATAACCCAACTCCAATGACAACCTACCATCCCACTCTCTACCCAGTCTTTCTCAATGTCATGGCCCTCCAAAATCAAGACTGGACTAGGAGGCTCCAGTGACCATCACCTCGTGTCAGGATGGTTGAGTTAACGATCAGTTCCTGGATCCAGAACCATGAGCAAATTACTTTTCACCCCTAGAAGACTCAGTTTCTTCATCTGTAAAATGAGAAGATTGAACTCACTGGTCTCTAAGGTTTCTTCTAGTTGTGGTCTTTGGTCTTTATCTGGATATGAAGGGTTAGTTCAACAAGTGTTTGAGGGTACGCTTTATTCCCCTCAGTGACCAACCTGTCTTCAGCTACACTGGGAAGAGATAAGAGGAGGAAAAGAGCAAGACCTGGTCCCTTCCCTCAGGAAACTCACAGGAGACAAGGCTCATTCACATAAACAAAATGATGGACGGAATTCCATGATGCAAACAATAGAACCTCTATGCATCCAAGGGAGGGACCAGATAGAACTGCAGTTCCTGAAGAAGGTTTCATAGAAGAGGTGTCATTTGAGCTGGGTCTTGGAGGTTAGGTTGGATGAAATAAGGCAGAGAGCTTGGGGGATGGGGGGAATGGGCATTCGAAGCAGAAGGAATGATTGGAGTAAAGGTGGAGAGATGGGGACAGACCAAAGAAGAGAAAAGCATGGGCCTAGCAAGAGTGGAACTTGCAGGGAGCAGCCGCTAAAGGTTGAGCCATTCCTTATTGGGACACCCTTCTTCCTCACTATCCAATCCCTGCCTGTCTTTCAAGGTCCAAGTGAGGCACTGCCTCTTCCATGAAGCCATCCTTGATCTCTCTAACCAGAAGTGATCTCTCCCTCTTTGGAATTCCTCTTCTATGGGCCTGATCATATTTTGCCCTATTTTCCGGTTATTTTCGTACATGCTGCATTCTCCATGTTAGACCAAGAGCTCATCTCAAGTAAAGAAAATACGTCGGATTCATCTGTGCATCCCTCCTCAATTCCTTGCATAGTACCTTCCATACAGTAGCCACTTGATCAGTTTATTTAATAATGGAGCAAAAGAATTTTGGAGGCTGAGGGACCATGAAAGATTTTTGAGCAAGGGAATGACGTATTCAGAGATGTGTTTTAGGAGAACTGATTAAATCTGGTCATGTTAAAAGATATACTGGAAGTTCAGACCCCCAGACTTCAGATCAGTTAATCCAGGCAGAGATTGCCTAGAGTCACCCAGCCCTGGAGGAGAATAGACAGAATCACTGAGAGTAGATAGACTTATCTAGAACTGAGGCACAATAGAAATCACTCTCTCCTCAAAAGGCAATTGTAAATTTAGGGCCCAGATAGGACAGAGGTGCCTGTTGAAATGTAACTGTCAATACAAATCTCTACAGCCCAATACCCCAACTCCTCTCAATAAATGGAGATGAGCTGGCAGTTTACACCTGAGGAAATAGAGACAGAAAATCATCAAATGGAAAAATGTGCAGCTGACCCAGTGATTAACAAAATGCAAAGTAAAACAACTTTAAGGCAGCAGCATGGAGATATTGACTGAGCAGAGCTAAATAAAAATAGCCAAGTCCAATGCTGACCAGGCTGGGGGGAGCAGATATGCTCACATAGCGCTGTATTGAAGAAAACCCATACATAAGGCCATGGACATAGAGTCATAAAAGGCTGTAGTGTGTAGAAACATGGTATGGGAGGGATGGACATGCAAGAGCTATGGGGAGCACACATCTTCATGCTGGCTCTCCACCAATCCTGTGTGTCTGTGGGGAAACAGGTCTGTGGAGCACAGAGACACTCAAACACGAGTTAGGAAAGAGAAGATACACAGGGCTAGGAGAAAGAGACAAAGGGGCTGGGGGAGGGTAGACACGTTCTCTTAGAGCTGGGGGAGAGATCAGATGTTCACAAGGAGCTGAGAGAGAGTGGACATACATTTCAGGGGTTGGGAGAGAGTAGACGCACCTAGAGCTAAGGTAATGGAGACATACTCATCCAGCCCTGGAGAAGAGGACACAGAATAACCAAGAGACTGGCACACTCAGGGTTGAGGGAGTAAATATACTCATCTATGGCTGGGGCAGAATGGAAACACTTGTCTTGGTGTAGAGGAGAGCAGGCCTACTCACTCAGGGGCTGTGAAGCATAACTCCTCTAAGCAGTGGGGAACACAGCAACACAGGAGTGCAGGAATAAGACTATGCCAGGCATCCCTTCACATAGGGGAGGTAGACTTGGTTGTGAGGGACAGACACACTAACAAGTAAGGCAGTGGAAGTCAGAGAGGAGGAGGTTTTGGCTCTTTATAAGGAAAAACTTGCTATTATTGTTGTCCCGAAGAGGAATGGGCTGGGAGCAGGCTTATCATTGAAGGTCTTCAAGCCAGAACTGGTTGACCACTGTAGAGGGTGTTCCTTTTCAGGGGTTAGATGACCTTGGTGGTTCCTTCAGTTTTGAGATCCAATGGTTATGTTTTTTTTCAAGAATGCCTGCTCTCCATTTGAGTCTCTCATAGGTCTGTCTGTTTACTTAGAGTACTCTGTATACTTTCGTCAGTCTTGTATGATGATGTCTATTGACCCTGTGCATGGTGCCCCAAAAGTCTTAATGCAGGTGAGTTGCCTAAAGAGATCAGTGTGATCGGATAAGGAATTTCAACATGTATGTGTATGTATATTATATTTCAGTTTAATGTAATCAAAATTATACATCTTGCATTTCATAATACTTTCTGTCTCTTCTTTAGTAAAAAAATTCCTCCCTTCTCCATAAATCTGATAAATACATTATTTCTTGCTCCTCCAGTTTATCCATGATATCAATCTTTATGCCTAGATCATGTACCCATTTGGACTTTATACCTGTGTACAGTGTCAGACATGGGTCTATGCCTAGTTTCCAGCATACTGTTAATCCAGTTTTCCCAGCAATTTTTGTCGAACAGTGAGTTCTTATCCCAGAAGCTGGGGTCCTTGGGTTTGTCAAACAGGAGGTTGCTATATTCTTTGCCTACTGTGTCTTGAGTGCAAAGTCTATTCCACTTGTCTACCCTTCTGTTTCTTAGCCAGTACCAAGTACTTTATAATACAATTGCTGCTTTATAATACAATTTGAGATCTGGTAGTGCTAGGCCACCTTCCCTAGCTTTTCTTTTCATTAGTCCCTTTGATGTTCTGGACCTTTTGTTCTTCCAGATGAATTTTGATATTATTTTATCCAGCTCCAGAAAATAATTATCTGATAATTTAATTGGTATGGCACTAAATAGGTAAATTAATTTAGGTAGAATTGTCATTTTCATTATATTAGCTCAGCCTACCCATGAGCAACTGATGTTTTTCCACTTACTTAAATCTGACTTTATTTGTGCAAAAAGTGTCTTGTAATTGTGTTCATATAGTCCCTGGGTTTGTTTTGGCAGGTAAACTCTCAAGTGTTTTATAGCGTCTACCCTAGTTTTAAATGGGATTTCTCTTTCTCTCTCTTGCTGTTGGACTTTGTTGCTGATATATAGAAATGCAGAAGATTTGTGCGGGTTTATTTTGTAACCTGTAACTTTGCCAAAGTTGTTTATTATTTCAAGTAGTTTTTTACTTGAATCTCTGGGATTCTCTAAGTATATCATCATATCATCTGCAAAGAGTAATAACTTAGTATCTTCTTTGCCTATTCTTATTCCTTCAATATTTTTTTATTTTGTCTAATTGCTACAGCTAACATTTCTAGTACCATATTGAATAATAGTGGTGATAATGGACATCCTTTTTTCACCCCTGATCTTATTGGAAATGCATCTAGCTTATCCCCATTGCATATAAAGCTTACTGAAGGTTTTAGGTAGATACTGCTTATTATTTTGTGGAAAGTTCCCTTTATTCCTATGCTCTCCAGTGTTTTTAATAGGAACGGTATTGTATTTTGTCGAAAGTTTT
>CM053769.1:550023071-550155070 GCA_028658325.1 Potorous gilbertii
ACACACACACACACACACACACACACACACACACAGTCCAAAGACTTCTCTCTCTTAACATTGTCCTTGTGGAATACCTGCATCAAGTGGCTGGTTAAGTTTGAAATCAATCTCCTCCTTACCAGGATGCAGTAGTAATACCCTACATTCCAAACCCTCTTACCTGGGCTGAGTTTCCTGCTGGGCTGTTTACTTAGAGCTGGTCCCCAAAGTGTCCCAAAGAAGGAAAAGCTGCCGGATGTCCTTCGTAATAAGTCTAGGTTCTACCAGGATGCAGGCCGTACACAGGCTTCTGAATGGCCTTTAGCATACACCTGGTTCCCTGGTAAGTCTTGCTCTCCTCTTTCCCTCCCTACCTCTCCCGTTCCCCCAAAGCCTTTCATTCTTCCCAACAAAGCAAGACTCTCAAGAATCTTTCAGTGGAGTTTGTAAAGGCACTAAGAGCCTCTCCTAGACCTCCTCCTCCTCCTCTTCCTCCTTCGGCTGATGCCCCTTGGCCCCTTAACCCTAACCTTATTTAACTCTAGAGCTACTCAGAGCCTAGCTTTGACATCTCCCAAGAACACATTAACAGAAAAATGGGAAGAGAGCAGGGACTCCAAGACACAGTGCTCCCAATCCCTAGCTCCCCTCTCTAACTACAGATTCCCAAGGAGGCAAAGAATGGTGGGGGGGGTAGGCAGGCCAGAGACCTTTAGGGCTTCGAGTTCTGAGACGGCTCATGAAGATCTGAACAGAACCTAGGTTCTCACCTTGACAGTACCTCCAGCAGACTCTGCTTGTCCCCATAATAAACACATCATGAATCATTCATCTTTAATAGATTATGCAAATCAGGAGGACATAAAATCAACAAAGATCAATAACTGCAGCCGTTTAATTGCCAGCAAAAACATTTTAAGAATGAGCGTAATCTGCAGCCCTTTCTCGGGTAATGGCGCCATTAATCCAAACATTGGATCTTGGCCTAAGTGTAGAAGAATCACCCCCCTTCCCTGCCCCCTCCTCATACCCTCCCCTCCCCCACCCTCCCCACTTCTCTCTTTTTGGTAATTTCCAGTTTCGGAGCGAGTTTCCCCGTCATTACCACTGGTGAACAGCTCCGAATGTTAATGGTTCTGCCTTTGTTGCTTCTCGCTTGATTGAAATGTCGCATACAGATTGAGATGTTAGTGCTAACTTGCCACCTGGGAATGTCAAGCTGGGTCTGAAATGAACTTTTCTCACACTTGGATCCAGATGGATCAGCCGGAGATGTTCCCAGGCTGAGCTGGGACTGTTCCAGGGCCATTGGGGGTGGGGGTGTGGGGGTGGAGAAGCAAGGAAGGTAGAGGCACTTTCTGTATCAGCCAAGTGCTTCTCCTGCATTGGGAGCCCCCTGCACCCAGGGCCACATCCCTGACTTAGGCAGTCCCTTGGGGGTTTGGTGACCTAGTCAGGAAAAGGGAAGACCCCCTTGACTTCTCTGCCATCTCCCTGGGGTGTTCTAGTTTAGGGGTAGTTATGCACCTCTCAGTCTAAGCCCAACCTGGAGTCTGCCAGTAGCTTCTGACCCATCAGGTCAGATTGGCCTAGAGAAGCTCTAAGATCAGGCTCCTAAGCACTTGAATAATTGTTCTGGGAGAAGGAGATTGTGTCCTAGGCTACTCTGTCATGCCCTCAAAACTTGACTTTGAAGAATCAGGTTCTTTGAGCCACTCTGGGCCTACCCTAGACTTGACAGGCTCTAACCCTCAAACCTTCATCTGCATGACTGCTTCTGTGTCCAGCAGAAAGGCAATCACCACCTCATGGAGGGCAAGGAAAAACTGCTATTTAGACTCCCTAGATGGAGGTTGGACCCTGAGACTCTTATGTATGGGGTAGAGACATCCCTGCATCCCAGGACCTTAGCCATCAACAGTGTCCTCCCACCCTCCTCTACTGTTGGCCAGGCTTGAGGGCCTGCTCTACTCAGCAGGGACTCTGATGCCTGCTCCCTGCCGATGCTGCTGGCTGTGACGCAGAGCGCCTGCAGCCCCTTCTGCCAGGTCCCCATGCTGCCTCCATTCCTCGCTTGGCGGGTAACGCCTCAGTGTCTCCCAATCCCCACCGCGGCCATTCTCAATCATCCTGTCTCCCAATGAACGGCACATTGGCTTTAGTGTCTCCAGAATAATTAGGTGAATTTTAATAACACCTCAATGTGTGTCTCTTACACTTGGGCACTTTCCTGGCCCGGAAACTGTTCTGCAGTGCCAGGCACCTTCTGTGGGGCAACCAGAAGCTCCTGCAGAACTGGGCCTTTCGCTGAGCCACACCCCACCCTGTTACTGCCCCAGCTCAGGCCACCCCACCATCTTTCCTGCTTCTCTGACTTGTTCCTTCTCTTTCTTCTTTGCTGATTCCTCCCACCCCTTCCCAAGAGGGCCTCCCAGGGTTTTATCCTTGGGTCTCTTCTCTCTTCACATTCTGTCCCTTGGTGATTTCATCTACTCCCATGCCTTCAATTCTCACTTCTGTGTAAATGACTTTTAAGTCTCTGTCTTCACCCTTTACTTTTTCTCAGAGCCCCAGTCCTGTATTTTCAACAGCCTGCTCCATGCCTTTACTTGGATATCCTCACCTCAGACTCAGCATGTCCAAAACTGACGTGCTCCTCTGCCTTTCGGAATCTCCCCCTGCCCCGAGCCCAGCATCATCATTCTAATCCAGGAAGGCTCCAAACCGGACTTATCTTTGACTTTCCTCTCATCCGTCATACCTAATCATTGACCAACTCCTGTTGATTCTATTTCCTCGATAATTTTTATCTGATCCTGCCTTTCGTTTTCAACTCACCTAGTCTTCTTGCTTGGACTATTGAAATAAATGATCTTTTGACTGGTCTTCCTGCCCTCAGACTGCCTGTTCTCATTATAGCTTCACATTCCTACCCAAGGACTCTTCCTGAGCAACATTATGATCATATAACCCTTCTACAAAAACCTTTATTTGATTCCCTATTATCTACTAAATGTGGCAGGTGGATGGCACGGGGAAAGATCTGGGCCTGGAGTCAGGAGGATCTGAGTTCAAATGCAGCCTTAGACACTTACTGGATACGTGACTTTGGGCAAGTCAGTCACTTCACTGCCATCTGCCTCAGTTTCCTCAACTATAAAATGTGGTAATAATTGCGTCAACCTTCCAGGATTGTTGTGATAATGAGATTATATAATGAGATATTATCTCATATCACATATATCTCAAATGAGACAATATTTATAAGGTGCTTAGCACAGTGAGTAGGCACTATATAAATGCGAGCTGTCAAAGTATAAACTCCTGATTCTGATATTCCAGTCTATCCATTATATGATTCCAACTCATAATTCCAGATTTTTCTCATACAGTTTCCCTTCTATACTCTGTGCTTTACCCAAAGTGAACTACTCTCTGCAATGTTTTTGCCCCTCTACATTTTTGCTCCATCTTATCCCACATCCACGCCATTGTTCAAGTCAATCTCCCAGGCTCAGAAATGGACTTTCCGGCCTCACTTTCTGACAAAGCCCTTCCCTTCTATCTTTCATAAAGCTGTCCCTGAAAATGCCTGAAAATGACATGTCTCTTTACATTTCCTAGCCCTTTGCCAGACTTTTCCTCATATTTATCTCACACTCCTATGTATTAGTTATTTGTGTACTTGATTTTGTCCTATTCCCAGAAAACAGGCTCTGGGTCATGTCTATTTTTACATCCCTGATGCTGAACCTAGTGCCTTACACATGAAAATAATGAACAAATATTTGTAGCAAGGAATCAGTTGCGTATAAGACACCAAAGGAACCCATTCAGCCCATGCCGATGCCTGGATTGCCTTGCCTACTGTCTGAGTGTGGCAGCCTGGACAATAGCAATATGTATGACTACAGGAGAGGAAATGATGATCATCTGTCTGTCCTGCTGGGCAGAAGAGAGCCTGGAAGGTTGGTGGTACCTTATAGGACCACCTCCCTCCACAAGCCTCCAAAGTCATGGTCACTCATGGTTCCCTTGGGCACCAGGGCACCACAGTGAGGAGGAGAAATAGGGAAGAAACCCCAGAATCGATTCAACCAACACTTATTAAGTGCTTGGGAAACTAGATGTTGAAGTGGATAGAGCATGGAGACTAGAATCAAGAAGACCTGGGTTCAAATCCAACCTCAGACACTTAGTTGTGTGGCCGTGGGCAATCATTTAACTTCTGCCTCAGTTCCCTCATCTGTGAAATGGAGATAACAATAGCAAACCTCCCTCCCAAAGTTACTGTGAGGATCAAATGAAATGAAAATTGTAAAGCACTTTGTATAGCACAGTGCCCGGCACACAGGAAAGGTTACATAAATGTTTATATTTATTACTATTACTATTCTATCCCCTAAAACCTGGCTGAGGATGGGGTACCAAGTGCCTTTCAGGTCCACTCTCCCCAGGCTGGACATTCCCAGCCCCAACCCTATTGCTCTAGACTCAGCCAAAGCTCCAGCTATTGCTGCATCTTGGGTAAGCAAAGGAAGAAGTGGGTGAGCTGGTAGTAGGAACAAGGACCACTGGCTCCCAGGCCCAGGCCCAGTTAGTTATAGAGTCTTGGGTCAGCAGAGCCGAAAGGGCCCTGAGAGATCATCCAATCCATTCTCCTCATTTTATAGACCAAGAAACGGAAGGCTAGAGGAGAAGAGTGACTCAACCAAGGTCACACAGAGGTACCTCAAGTTACTTCCCCCAGTTCAGAAGCACTCATGGGCCCTAGAACTGAGAAAGGAAGCTGCTTTCTCTCACTCCTTTCCCTACTCTCCATCTATCTACTCATCTTGTGACAGTCCCTCCCTCCCTCTTCAGTGTCACTCACTGCTGAATTCCCTCTCACATTCAGATCCAGATGCCATAAAAAAGATACCCAACTCATGAACCAGACACTGTCCACCCCTTTCTCTGCCCCCTCCCTCACTGAGGTGGGTGACTTACCGGTGACCACGGGGTACGTCTGGCTTCCCGACACGTTGCTTCCCAGGTCAGGGTTTGCCGAGGCAGATAGACTTGATTTGACTTCATCAAGCCCAGGGGTCAGAGCTGGGAGGGAGTACTCATTCCCCTGGGAGGAGAGAGAAAAGCGACAGCCCTCTATTGATGCACTGAGAGAAAGAGAGAGAGAGAGAGAGAGAGAGAGAGAAAGAGAAAGGGACCATTCTGGTGCAGATGGGGAGGAGGAACAGGGGAGTCCTCCCAGATGGGGAAGAAGGAGGAGGCCTGCAAAGGGGAAGGTCTCAGAGGAAGATAAAATGTCCCCACTGTGGGGGAGGGGGGAAGACTGCTTCCCAAGGGAGAGGGCTACACAGAGGCTGAGTTATTGCTGGGGGAGTGGAGGTGGGGGTGGGGGGCAATTTTGAGTTTCTAAGGGATATACAAGAGGAGGAGTAGGGAGGCCTGGATCATTCTCCACGCCTCCCCAACCCAGAGCGAGAGGGGAAGGATGTCCTCGTGGCTCCCTGGAGTGCAGAGCAAGAGGGAGATGAGAGGAAAGGTACCGGCCATGGTAGATATTCTGGGGTGAGGAAGGAGGGTCCTGAGGCCTATTTGCCTGCCTGGCAAAGCTTGACTTTCTGAGTGGGTATGGGTTCCCCTTCTTTAAAAACAAACAAAGAGGGCTCAGCGGGCCCCTTTGCTCTCTGCTTGTGCACTGGGGTATGAAATTGGGGAGGGGGAGAGTCCACATGGCTAACAGAAGGGTGGGAGGGGGCCAGTCATTGACTCTGAAAGGGTGTCCTGCCCGAAACACGCGGCTAATTGCCTTTTTATTACGGCAGCCGCCAAGCCAGACCCCAGAGCTGGGCAAAGGGGGAGCCTGCACAAAGCAGGAAAAGTTGGTCTGATTAATATTACGTTAAATTAAAACTGATTTTCTGCTCTTTCGGGTCCGTTTTTTTCCCTTCCGCTTCCTGGCCCCCCCGTGGGCCCCCTCCCCTCCCTGGCCGGACGGGATTGCCTCGTCATTTCCAATTCCTTCTTGTATTGATCTTCCTGTAGAAATCAGTTTTGTAATTAGCTGCAAATTAGGCCTTCTACTGGGGGTGAAGCTGCCCCCTGATTTATCACCAGAGTAATTCGCTGTGATCGGAGAGAAATTAAAATGAACTCAATTAGGCTTCGGATTTGCTTTATGGGCCCTGCTCCGAGTTTCAGGGGGAAAAATGACTGTGCTAGTGTTTAATAGTGTAATGAAAGTAAATAAAGGTTATTCATTGTAATACAGCCGGGGACAGGGCGAGCTCACGGAGCCGGCCCAGAGCAGCCTGAGACTCCTTTGTTGGTTTATGGCTCGGGGCACCTTAAAAAGACTTTTGATTTTTGTTTTATGAAGACAAACAGCTTATGGGATAAAAGGACAAGCTGGAAGGAAGGCAAGTAGCTAGCTGGGGACTGAGGAGACCTCAGCGCAAAGCTGAGCTGTGCTCTGGACTGTCCAGAGCATCTGGGGCTGTGCCAGGCTGTACTGTGTGTGGCATGTGTTCTAAATGTGGTATATGTCTGTGTGTGTGTGTGTGAGAGAGAGAGAGAGAAAGAAAGAGAGAGAGAGAGAAATCTATGCATTCTATACATTGAATGCTATGTGGGTGCTTTTTGCTCTGTTATATGTAATCCCTGCTGAATGTCCATGCCATAGGCATGTGTGTGGACTCTGGCTGTACTTGTGCCTGTCCTGCATGGGAAATGTGCCCTATGCAGTTGAGGGGGAAGCAGTCCCCATTCTGGACCTATGATACGATGTGGAACAGCTGAAGGTTTCCTGGCTTCCAGCTCAGGCTGGCCTTGGGGTCACCTTGGGAAGTCTAGGCCATGGAGCAAGTGACAGAGAGCCTGGATGCCTGAACTCTGAGTGAGTTCCCTTTTCAAGTGCTACAGCCCTCTCCACTGTAGATCAGGGCAGAAGGGTTTTAGAGGCCTGAAGAGGTTTCCTGAAGGACTCTAGGGAGAGATAAAGTCAAAGTCAGGGGGAGGAGATGTAATCTAAGGTACCATAGAGTGGTGGGTTCCTTCTTGCCAGATTGTATGCACATGCCAAACACACAAGGCCATGTACCAATATGTACTGGGTATGCCCATGTGCATCTTGTGTCTATATTCTGGGAAGCCTGCCATGGTTCAGCTTAGGACTCTCACTCTTGAGGCCCTGGGTGCTAGGATGCCCCTCACCTGCTCCGATTTGATGTGCTCTGATGTCTGGAAAACATCGGGATAGGAAGGACGCTCAAAGACCCGATCTAAAGCTTCCAGCTGTTGCTGAGTGAAGGTGTCCGCTCTCAAGTGCTTCCGCAAACTGTCCACACCACTCTGGGAGTCTCCATTTGGGACGGAGCCCTCAGACACATCTGGAGGACATACAGCACAGGGGCATCAGCACAGACTAAGAAATGAGAGGGGGAAACAGTGCGGGCAAAGGGGATGTTCAGTTTTGCCCCGGGACTTGGACCATATTGTTGACATCCTTTGACCCTGGCCAGCTCTCAGCTTCTGTGATGGAGAGGAGCCAGGAATTACAGAACCAAGGAACATGAGGGTAGAGGCAGTACTTAAAGGAATTGGAAAGACTAGGGTAGGAAGAGGAAGTAAAACTAGTGAAAACTTGGGAATCAGAAAATGATGCTGAGACCAAAGGAGTTTCCCAGGAATTAGCTCCCCAGGCTGGGGGCCTCTCCATTCCCAGAGGCTGAGCTTTTTTCAAGGAAGGAGCTGGATTTACAACTCAGGCTGGCAACATGAAGACTGTGGAGAATCAAGGTCAGCTCAGAGATGAGTCTCGGTTCCACTGATTCCCAGGGTTGAAAATCACCAAATCTGGTGGCTGAATGTAACATGGTAACTGAGTAAAACAATTAACTCCACTAGGAAGGGAGGAGGAGTTCTGCGAGGAAAGGCTTAGGGAGTCGGGGTGAGGATCAAGGAGGGCAGGTGACCTGTGAGCAGGGGATGGAGTGGGGAGAGGTGGAAACTAGAAACAGGCTTCTATTGTCAGCCATTCTCTTCTCTAGGGTCAAAGCCCAAATCCCATGGCCATGTGCTTCCCAGCTGCCAGGCTGTGCTCTAGTTCAGGCCTTTCTTCAAGACCAACCTCAGGTTCCATTTTGAGGAACATATGAGTGCTACTCCAGCTACCTCTCTCCCAGTCAGGGGAACTCGGTGACTGCCAAAAAAACCCTATTCAGGGTGGCACTGCTGATTCTTCTTTTGATTTCTTTGTCTTGCCTTTCTCCTCTCAAGTCCCAAGCCCAGTCCCCAACCCTGGGGGTCTTTGACTTCGTTATATTTAACTCCTTTGGCAGAGCCCTGGGACTAGGACTGGGCCCACAGCCAGGGCCACGCCAAAAGCACAGGGGATGTTATATATATCAGTTTATAGGTGATTATATGATATGATATAATCAATATTGCATTATATACAGTAACACCGTACAGTATCATTCGTGAGACCATAGAAAATATTACATATTGATTAACCTCAACCTGCAGCCATTGCGTGTATATGAGAGAGAAAGAAAGAGAGAAAAGGGGGGGCAGGGGAGAAGAGGAGAGAGACAGAGAGGGACAGAGAGAGGGAGAGAGAGAGAGAGAGAGAGAGAAAGAGAGAGAGGGAGAGAGAGAGAGAGAGAGAAAGACAGAGAGAAGGGGGCAAAGAGAGGATGTGAAGAAAGAGAGAATTGGATAAGAAAGAAAAAAGAAAGGAAGGAAAGGAGTGAGGAAGAAAGAAAGAAGGAAGAAAGGAAAGAAAGAAGAAAAAAGAGGAAGAAAAAAGAAAGGAAAAAGAAAGAAAAAGAAAGGAAGAAAAGAAGGAAGAGAAAAAGAGTAGGGGAGAGACATCAAGTGAGGAGGAAAGGGAGAAGAGATGGAAGAGGCAGAGGGAGAGTCTATGGAAAGTGTATATACATATATAGGGAAGAGGACAGGTGTATGTATAGGTTTGTGGGAGAAAAACACAGATATATACATGTACAGGACAAGGATAAGTGTGTGAAAGAGAAAGCAATATGAAAGGCAGTTCTGGGACATGCCTGCCCAGCCAAGAGCCTTGCCAGTTGGCCCATCTTGAGCCTCCAGAGCCTTAGAGTCATAAAATTGACCCAGAGAGGTTTGTCAACATCGCAGAGTGAGTTAGGTACAGATCTGGGAATAGTGACTCCCCAGTTTTCCTAGTGGTATAGCATCCTCCTTTTTTCTGTTTGTATTGCATTTGTGTGTGTTTCCATATGGATGTTTATGTATCATTGTATGTGTACAGCATGTGCCTAAAGGCAACTGGATAAGTGTATTTCAGTGTGTATGTAAATGACCTGGATGAAAGTGCATCTGTATGTCCATGTTTGACACTTTGGTAAGTGTGTGTGTGTGTGTGTTCGTGTGTGTGTTTGTGTGCATGTGTATGTAAGAGAGAGAGACATGAACCCCTATGTGATGGGGGCATTGCTGTTTGAATCTGGGCAGCTATTTGAGTGTCTCACTGTTTCCCCCACCCTTCATGGAGTCCTCCTGCCTCTGAGTGCACTTTCCTGAAAGGCCACATCGAGCTGTTCCAGGCTGTGCTGACAGGGCTGAGGTAATGTCTCTGTGTGTCTGCGTGTGAGCCTCTGGAGCTGCTCAAGTGCAGTCAAGGGATTTCCAGGGAATTGGGCATGTGCAAGCCTTAAAGTGTGGGTGCATGTAGCCACACATGTCTCTCTGTGTGTATATGAGTGTATGCATGCATGTGGGGGCATGTGGATAGCTGTAGCAGTGTGTGTGTGTGTGTGTGTGTGTGTGTGAGTGCTTGTGTAAGGGTTGAACTGCAGCTTTGTCCTCAGGTCACTGGCTGGAGGAGTCTCTCTTCCTTCATTTATTCAGGGGCCCTTCAGATCTTGACAAATCTGTCACTCTAAATTTGCGAGAGATTATGGTGCTCTCTCCCCAGCCCGCAGAGAGGTGATATATGATATCTGCTGCCCCTATTGATTGCCTGATCTGGTGGCAGAGGCCGGCGAAATGAACTTGAAATGAACATCATGCCTCAACTCATTGTGCGTATAATACACTACTTAATCCCACATTTTTCAGCCGCTATGGAATTCAATTGATCAATCATGTTCCACTGATAGTACTGTTTTAGGGGTTATTGCTGCTCCCTCCACGCACTGACCTTTTATTTATTTATTTTTTTTGTAAACTCAGGCCCTGGTGATGAGACAGGTTACAGAGCCAGCAAAGGGGGGTGGGAGGAGGAGGAAAAGCTGCTGCAAAGAGGAGGAGGGGAAATGGGAGGAGGGACAGGAGGAGGAGGGAAGGAGGAGAGAAGGATGGATTGAAGGGGAGGGAGGAAGGAGTGAAAGGAGACAGAAGGAGAATTGAATGGAATGGAAAGAACAAGAAAAGAAAGGAAGGAGAGAAAAAGGAGTGGGACTATGTCAATACAGGCCATTTCAGGGAGGGCTTATTGACTCAGCCAAGCCGGGTCTGTCCTGTGTGCTTTAGGAAGGCTCAATGCTGGAGTTTCCCAGAGGTGGAAATCAGCATCCAGTAGTGCTGCAGGGGAAGTGAGGACTGGAGGTGGGCAGAGAGGCTGTTATTGGGCCAGAGAAATGGCAGGAAGGGAAAGGCTGTCAGAAAGGTAGAAGTAGTGCTATGGGAGGGAGGAGGGAGATGTGGAGAAAGCAGGCCTGGGACGAGCTTCAATGAAGAAAGGAGGATGAGCTAGAGAGAGAAAGAGAGGTTGAGGGAGGCAGGGAAAGAGAAAGGAAGGAAGAGAGAAAAGAAGGGAGGGAAAGAGAGAGGGGGAGAGAGAGAAGGAGAGACAGAGAAAGGGAGGAAGGAAGGAAGGAAGGAAAGAAGGAAGGAAGGAAGGATGACAGAAGGAAGGGAGGGAGGGAGTGTGTCTGCGTGTGTGTGTGGTATGTGTGTGTGCGCGTGTTTCTCCTTTTGCTGAGAAACTCAATAAGCAGTGTTGGCCCAAGAGGCCTTGGATTTGGGCCGGTACCCAGAGGACTCCCAAAGTTCCAGCTCAATAGGAGAAGAAGCTACAGCTTAGTCTACTATTCTCCTTCTTTCCTGCTTTTCAGAAATCCATGAATTGTGGCTCTTTTTTCTTTTCTGCTCCAGGGGTTGGCATCCAAGTCCCCCTCAGGCTCTTCCCCAAAGAACTTAATCTGTCTTTTTAAGGACAGGGAAACAATCCAAGGACAGAGATACATCCGGGAAAGCCTAGAGTGACCTAACTTCCAGTCCTTTTGAGTTCATGCACAGTCCCACGCAGCCAGGCACCAGAACCCTGCCCCAGAGAAGACCTGGTCACCAGAGGGCAGATGGTCAGTCTGCTTGTTTGTGGGAAAAGTTATGCCAGCATAGTTTCATTACTAAAGGAACAAGAGGATTTTGGTATTAAGTGTTCTCCCCAGTAAGGTAACACAGACCCTAAGGTCATGGAATAGCAAAGACCTTAGGGGACTGAGTGAATCTAGTATATATGTGTCTAACACTGAAAGACTCCATTCAACAGCCAAAGAATATATCCTTTCTGAATGACTCAACCTTGGGCACCTGGTTCTCTTTTGCCCAAAGAATAGGGGCCAGGGCAACCAGCCAAGGTACCAAACCCAAGGATGCCAATGTCACGGTATTGATAACCAACTTTAAAATGATCCCTTAATGGGTACATGTCTGCCAGAAAGAGGTCAAAACATGGCACAGGGGACAGTGTCTCAGTTCCATCCCTAAGTCTGGGCCAACTACATCTAATCTGTAAAAGGTATCATGATGCTGGCACAGAAAGTGTCATGTCAAACTAAAAGTGTCCTGTAGCTGGTGGGAGAATAATAGAAAGACCCAGAAGTCAAGTGACTAAACCATGGGGGCTTAAGCCACATAAAAAGCAACACTGAAAGCCTAGAGTAGACAGAGGCGCCAGTCTCTGTCTCCATCTGATGCAATAAATGTAATAAGCACCTACTGTGCACCATGATATTGCTCTGTATCACATAAAAGGCAGATACAAATTAAATAAGACATGATCCCTACCCTCGTGGAGTTTACAGATATGACAATGCAAAATAATAAATGTATCACGGAGGGGCAAACTATTATTCCCTCCTCCTACCCCCACACATATTATGGGGAGAGATCAAGAAAGAAGGTGGCATTTACACTGAACTTTAGAGGAGGTAAAAGAGGAGGCAGGTAGAACCTTGAATGGAAGACAAGAGTCAAAACTTTACTCAGTAAGCAATAGGGAGCCATTGAGGATTTTTGAGCAGAGAAGTGACCTGACATTTCTATGCATAAGAAAGATTCATCTGGTAGCAGTAGGAAAAATGAATTGGAGGAAGGAGAGAGTGGAGGCATTAACACCTTTTACATGTCAGGAAGAAAGCAGAAGAACAAACAATGCAAGAGAAAGTTCTGAGGTAGATCAGCAGGACATGGTGACCAGTTAGTTGGATAAGGAAAGTTGAGGGGAAGCAAAGAGTCAAAAATAACCAAGGTTTCAAACTTAGATGACTATTTAATGGTGGTTCTAGAGCTGGGGAAAGGAAAGGAGATGTGCTCAAGTATTTATACAGCATCTCCTATGTGGGAACTGTACTGAATACTTTACATAGATTTCATTTGGTCCTCACAAGAACCATGAGAAGTATGTGCTGTTATTGTCATTTTACAGATAAAGAAACTGAGGCAAACAGGGATTATGTGACTTGTCCAGGATCATATAGCTAGTGAGTGTGAGGCTGAATTTGAACTCAGCTCTCTTGATTCCAAGTCAAAGCCCTATCCAATATATCACCCACTTGCCTCACCTAACTGATGGAAATAATAAAGTTTGAAGGAGGAACAAGTTTAGGGGAAAGATAATGAACTTGGTTTTAGATAGGTTGAGTCTGAGGTACTCTTGGGTAGAGATGACCTGTATACAGTTGGAGATTCAGATCTAGAGCTCAGAAGGAAGGTCAAAGTTGGACATAAAGGTGCATGGACTTGAAAGTTCAAGTTACAAGAGTGAATGAGATTGCTATGGAAGGGAATGTAGAGGGAAAAGTCCAAGGGCAAAACCTTAGACTTCAGAACATCTACCTGGAGGAGTTGGTAAGAGGAAGAGCAGCTGGTGAAGAAGGATGATAAGGAACAGTTAGGGAGATAAGGAGAAAATAGGGTTGTAGACAGTGTAAGATGCTTTAGAAAAGGTGAAGGAGATTGGAGATAAAGTCCATCGGATTTGGTACTTAGGAGGCCAATGATAATCTTTGAGAAGGCAGTTTCAGGAGCATTGTGGGGGCAAGAGTTAGTTCAAGTGGGTTGAGGAGAGAATGAGTGACAAATCATTCAATGTAGCTATAAGGCATAAACCTTTTCAAGAAGTTTGGTAGTTAAGATGAGGTGAAGGATAGGAAGGTAAAGGGAAGGCTTTTTTAGGATTGGGAAGATGTGAGTATTCTCTTGTTAGCAGATGGGAAGGAAGCACTGGAGAAGCAGGAATCAAAGATACATGGGTTTGACTGGGAGTGGTAATTGATGGAACAAGATCCTGGGCAGGGCAAGAGGGAATGGGAACAAAGGTGCTGGATGAGAGATTGACCTTAGCTCACAGAGGATTAGGAATACCTCTTCTTCCATAATGGGAGGGAGGGAATAAAGAGTAGATGATGATGCCAAGACTTGAGGAGTAGAGGGAGTAGCTGAGGGAATTTCCATCATATGACTTCAATTTTCTTAGTGAAAAAGAAGGCTAAATCATCTACTATAAGTATAAAAAAGGAAATAGAGATTCAGTTGCAGAGAAAAAAAGGGTTTGGGATTATTAATATGGGAAATGAAATAGGAAGTCAGAAAGAGTAAAGGTAGAAGGGTTGTCAAGCAACAGTGAGGGTCCAGATAAGATTAGGTACCATAAATTAATGGCAAGTGAAATCAGCTTGGTTTTGTGATTTCTTCCAGTGATGTCCAGGTTCGGAGTGTAGGGGTGGGGATGGGAAGAGTTATCTATAGGATGAAAACTAATAGATTAGCTTGAAAAGGCTTCAATTCCCTTTGTCTTCCTGAGTATAAAAAAGCACTCACCCTAAATGTTGGGACTCAGATCCAGACTGGTTGCAGAAGGGATATATTTTCTAGAACAACCATGTTTACTGCTTCTTGCTTCAGAGACCAGAACCAGATGAGACTGGGAAAGGGGCAGGGGGTGTATCTGGCAAATCTGCTTAGCACATATATCTTTGTATCCTTTTAGTATATGCATAAACCTAGTGGTATATTAATCATCAATAAAAATTATAGTTGGATTTAAGGGGCGAGAAATATGAATAGGTTAGAAAGAAAGGAAGATCAGAGATGAGGGGCAGGGGAATTCCTAACAAAGTGATTAGCAAGTTATGAAACTGGCACCAACCATGGAATCGTATGTTCTAGGGCTGGAAATGACTTTAGATATCACCTAATCCAATCCTTTCATTTTTCAGATGAGGAAAGTGATAAAGATAAAGTCACTCATCTAAAGTCACACAGTAGCAGAGTCTGGATTTGAATCTGGGTCCTGTGCCTGCAAATTCAGTGTTTTCTATACATCACTTTGCTTCTCAAACTAAAGGGCCAAGGTTCAGTATGGAGTTCACACAGGAGATGCACTGAGAGAAGAGTGAGGGTTTAATGGCCAGAAGTTCATGGTAACAGTGAAGATTTCACTTTGTCTCTGATTTGTCCCTTGTACAAATTAATCAATCAAAGAGAAGAAACCCTTGTTCTGTGCCTCTGCCTGTCTCCCATCTCCCTGGTCCAAAGCCACAGTTCCTTGTCTTGAACTCAAGTGCTGTCCTAAAGATCTTTCAGGGATGGCTCAGTACAGGGGTGAGGGGATATAGTCTCTATATCCTAAGCCACACAAATGCACACATAGTAGGGGGCATCATTAGAAAGGGAGCAGAAAGCAGACACTCAGCTCCCCTCATTTCAGGCAATCAGCTTAGATTATTATTCCAGATAGCTTACGGAGTTATAGAACTCACAGGGACTTCAAGAACTGGCTAGCCAACACTTTCATTTTACAGATGAGGAAACTGAGGTCCAGGAAGATTAAGTGACATACTCCAATTTACCCAGAGGTGAGATCTGAGCCCCTGAAATTCCCAGATTTCGGAGCAAACCCTATTTCCACTATTTGCACCATGATGCTTCCAGCCTGTATTTGCAAGGAAGAAGTCTAGTATGGCTGAAAGAGACTTGTCTATGTTATTTACTCTTTATATGACCATCAGCATGTCATCAAAATAACGGTTTGGATTGGATCTCTAAAGTTACTTCTAGCACTAAATATATGGTCCTATGATCTTGTGGTGGGGAGCAAATCAGGATAGGATGAATATGTGTATGTTCACCCAATCCCGGCATATAAGGACTAGGGACACATGTGGGAGGTTGAAATAGATAGTTGCACTCATAGGATACAAACTTATCTAAAGAGGAGACATAGGCTAAAAACAAAAGAATTGCCCCCCCTCCCATCCCTGTTAAAGGATTTGGCTGCTTCCTCAATGATGGGTCCTAAGGGCTAAGGGAAACTGGGGTTGCTAGAGATGGGCCCTGGCGGGGGTGGGGGGTGGTGGGAGGATGTCGGAAAGGGTCAGGGCCTCTATGAAGCCCTTGGTACCAGGCTGAGAGAGAGAGACTGCTGAGGGAGGGCAGCCCACTTCCCAGCCTGCTCTGACTTCTCCTGGGAGCCTCCTCCTCACCCTTCTGTTTCTGCCCCGGCCCCGTTCCCCTTCCGCTCCGCTCCCCCTCAGGCATCCTCCCTGGATCTCCCCAGCCCTCCCCAACTGCCAGTTGTTGCAGTTTCAAACTCAATTGTTCTCCTCAGTCCTGAGGCAAATGGAGTCATTAATTACCTTCTATCGGCTGGGCCGAGTTCAGAATGCGATCAATATCCCCGCTTGTCATTCAGGGCTGCCTAGCCCTCCCCCCAAGTCCGGGCTCAGCTCCCGGCTCTCAGGGGGGCTGGGTAGCTAGAGTTGGGCTGCCACCCCACCTTCTCATCCAGTCGAGCTGGGGGTCAGGTTTGGAGGGCGGAGTCTTCTCTATTGCAGGAGCAAAATGATAATGAAGAGGGGAGGAAAAACGAAGCAACCCAAGGATTACTGGATGATAATGGCGGAGGTATTGCTGGGATGGTATGGGAAGGGAATAAAAAAATGGGGGCCGAGGAAATACTGGCTTAAATACCCCCATCGGTCTTCTGCTTGTGTCAGGAAAATGGCATTTCTCTCGCCATCTCTCTAGCCTTCCTTTGAAATTGCTGGGAGTGTGCTAGATCCAGACATGCCCCTGCTTCCTAGTCTTTCTGCAAGCCAGTCAGTAGCCAACACCCCTGGAATCGCCCTATGGTCTGGATGCACAAGCAAGGGAACCCAGGAGCTCCAAGAATGTGTTCAGGAGGAAGGGTCTAGAAATATTTTAGAAATCTGGGTTCAAATACATTTCTATGCAACATCAGGTTCTATTATGTTGTCTAAACTAGAATCTCAGCCTCCATCCCTGGCAAAAGCTCTTATGAACTTCCGAATTCACACCTCAGTCAGAATAGGGAGGGGAATAGGCAAAGGGGTAGAGGTACCAACCTTGCCAAAGCCAGGTACCAACAGGGGAAGTGGAGTGGGACAAGATGAATCTGGAGGAAGATGGCCTGGGAGGGGTAGAATATTATATTCAGATGCAGTTAAGAGACCTAAGTTCTAATTATGGCAGATTTAGCCAGTTTTACTAACTCATCTATGAGAATGACAGCAAGACTTGCTCAACTTTCTTACATGTAAAATGGGAGAGATTTGGTTAAGGTTCAGCTTTCTGCTAAAAACAAAGTTTCTGGAAAATTCTAAGTTTGCCTTTCTGATGATTTCATCCCTTAGAAGGTAGAAGGAAGTGATGAAAGGAACTGAAATCCTGGACTTGCTCCGACCAACAAGTAGTCATGTCATCTTAGAGTTCATAATAGATAATGAAAAGGATGCTAGTCACCATGGGCCATGTATCTGAGACTTTAGAGGAGTTCAGAGGAATGGCAAGGAAGATAGTTGTAGAGGAATGGCAAGTGTTCAAAGAGAAATTTGATGATATAATTGTGAACCATCTCAATGAAAGCATTAAAAGAGAAATCATACCAAAAAAACCCCCAATCCAACAACAAGGTAGATACACTGGGAGCTTTCTCAAGCAGTAAGATGTTTAATGATCCTGTATAAAATATGAAAAAAAAGAAGCAGGTAAGAACTGAGAATCACCAAGGCTGGCTCTATTTCCCCTGTTCTTTCCCCTTCCTAGCCTGACTTCTGTTGTGTTTGTCCTTTGTTCTCGAAGAGGACCATGACATCAAGATGATGATATGACTTGCAGTTGACTTTGATTTGAGTGAGGGAGGGCTGTGCAAGGTCACCAGCCTCACTTTAGCCTGACTATATATACATACATATATACAGTTTGTTCACAGTATCATAAGATTATAGAATTGAGAACTGGAAGAGATCTAAGGGATCATCTAATCCAACCCTTTCATTTTACAAATTAAGAACTGAGACCCAGAGGAATGAAGTGCCAGGCCACATAGGTATTAAGTAGCAGAGCTGGCATTCAGTGGAGAGAAGGCTGGACTTTTTCAAATGGGAATTTAATAGAAAATTAAGGGGAAAGAAAAGAAAATGGGAAAGTGTAAAAATGACAAGCTCACAGAGTTTTCATGCTGAGGTAATTACAGCCTTGCCATAGGTTGGATTTGCTGACCCTGTTCTCAGGGTGCTTCTGTTCGGATTATTTGCGTCACCTCCATTTTCAGTGGATGGGCAGCTGGATGGTAAAGTGGATAGAGAAATGGACTTGGAATCAGGAAGAGATTCATCTTCCTGAGTTCAAATCTGGACTCAGACCCTTACTAGCTGTGTGACCCTGGGTAAGTCGCTTCACCCTGTTTGCCTTAGTTTCCTCATCGGTGAAAGGAGCTGAAGGAAATGGCCAACCGCTCCAGTATCTTTGCAAAAAGAATCAAACCGAACCCAAACAAGAATTGGACACAACTCAGGAACAAGAGCATCAACAATGTTCAGTGATGCTACACTGGGCTGTTCAGGTCCCACAGGTTCAACTTGGTAACACTACCAGACTGGGACCCTCAGTTCCATCCACAACCTGCTTCTAAGTCTTCTTTTATGATGTGAGTCCACAAGTCATGGAATCATAGCTTAACAGTGCGAAAAGTGCCTACCATGTTCCAGGCACTGTGCTAGGTATTAGAGATACAAAGTCAAAGGGGAAACAGCCTTTGCCTTAAATGTGCTTATATTCTGTTGGGAGGTAGGGGCGTGAACCAACATGTACACAGGTAAATACATGCAAAACATGCACAAATAAGTACAAGGTAATTGAATGGTTGGGGGGAAGGGAGTGAGGAGAAGGAATGTAATGAGCTTCCTTCATGGAAGGGATTTTTACTGCTTTACCTATATCATCATTCTGAAGATGAGGCTGACCCAGAGAGGAGAACATAACTTACCTAAAGTCATGCAGGGGGGTCTGTGGCAGAGCTAGAATTTTAATCTGGGTCCTATGATTATGAATTCTGCATTTTCCCCATAATATTTTGCTATCCATTAGGACTCAGAGGTCATCCCTTCTAGTCCTGGGTTTCTGGGTAAACATATTTGGGCACAAGATGGTTCCCATCTCTCTGACTGAGGGTGGTTTTATCCTCAAAGATTTCTCTTCTCAGGCTGTTCTGTATGGACCTTTATTGTTGTTTGGTTGATTAGTCATGTCCAACTCTTTTGGGGATTTGCTTGGCAAAAATATGGGAGAAGTTTGCCATTTGCTTCCCTAGCTCATTTTACAGATGAGGAAACTGAGGTAAACAGGGTTAAGTGAATTCCCCAGGGTCACACAGCTAGTAGATGTCTGAGGTCTGATTTGAACTCACATCCTCTTGACTCTAGGCTCAGTACTCTCTCCACTGTGTCACCCAGTTGTCCCTAGCTGTACAGACCTAGCAGGGCTGTTATTCACCACCTATTATATACAAAGCACTTTGTGGGGTAGGGGTGGTCTGGGCATTTAAGGATGACAAACAATAGCCTCTGCCCTCAAGAAACTTACAGTCTTCTAGGGAGGATACGGTATATACACAGATAAGCTTCATTTGGGCAAGAATATTATAGAAACTTAAAGGAAACATTTAGATGAAAAGTCATAGTCTCAGTGGAGGGTACCACTATTCTGGTCATCTTGATGTATTACCATCAGCTCCTTCCATTGATTCCAATCAAAGACTTCCTTTCTCTGTTTTCTCATGTTCTGCCTTGGTTTCTCTCTCTATCTGAAGAACTAAGGGAGGACTCTAGCTCTTGAGTCACCAGCAAAATATATATACCTAAGGAGCCCTGGGTTCAATAAAAAGGCAAACTCAGGTTACCAGCCCTACCCACTTTCCTACATTCCCTCTGGGGAGTGGTTCTCCAGAATTGCATCATTACAGGTTTACAATATCAAAAGTACAATGATGAAAATAACTTCTTGTTCTTCACTGAGCTAAGAGGACAAAAAGACACCTTTTTTGAAAAAAATGTCTAGAGCAGGGAGAAAATAAGGCTAGAGCCACTACTTGGGAAAGATGACAGACTGAACTACTGAGCTCCTGTGTTCTTTACCAAGATAGATATTCAACCTGGAAAAAGTGGAATAAATATTGTAAGAAGGGATTTGCAGTCCATGATAGATAAAGAAGATAAGAAAGAATTGAGGTGCATGAATTCAAGTCTCTAGCCCCAGATGAATTATATACAGGAGTACTAAAAACAATGCAAATGTGATTGTGAAACTACTGCCATTTTGAAGGAATCTTAGATAAGAATGAGAGAGGCAACTCAGGATTAGAGATGAAGAACCGCCATGAATTTCAGAAAATATAGATGGATAAACTTGAGATTCATCTACAGCAAAATTCCAAGACAGATTTTCAAACATATGGTTTGCAAACATTTAGAAAAGAATGCAGTAATCACTAGGAGCCAGCATGGATTCACTAACAAAAAAGGATGTTAAATTAATCCCATCTCATTTTTGACAAGTTTAGATTGGGAAAGGTATAGGCAGAATGTATTGCAGTCATTTGACAAAGCCATTCATGTCTTCTGAAGAGGAGAAATGCAGACTATGTCAAACTTGAAGGCTATCAGTTGCTGTCTGCAAAAATCTCAAGTGTACCCCTTCTCACCAGATTAAAATATAATTAGAAAATGTTTACAAATACATAAAAATACAATACAACATAGGTAATGTTAATTTAAAGTCTTCCAAGCCAATATGCATTTCTATTTGAGTTTGATATAACTAGACTAGATGATGAGTTAAGTGAATTTCAGGTGGTTGAATGACCATTCCAAAGAGTGTTACTTATGGATCAGAAAAAGCTAGACTTTTTTGAATATTCTTACAGAAAAAAATTGTTAAAATAAAGTTGACCTTTGATGAGAGGGAGATGTGGTGGTCAGTTGTAATTTTGCCTTTATGAGGCAATGGTGGGGAGTGCTGGGAAAATGCACCTTCTTGAAATTTTATTCAAGCTCTAGATTTGACAGCTCTCTGTCTTGTTTTAAGTTGCTTTTGATGCATTGTATTAGGTCTTCAAAAAGGATAAAAGTGGTTTTGCAACTTAAACAAAAAAAAAAGAATAAAACTAGGGGGAGATTTCTAATGGTGAAGAACAGGGTACTCTCTGTTCTTGGTCCTTGTCCTACTCAACATTTTTATTACAGGTGCTGAAGACATGGAAGGAAATCTTATCAATTCTGAGTCAAAATTAAAAATTATTTCTATAAGCTAGAATATGAGCTAAAATTAACAAGAAGAAATTTATATGAATAGAAGGAAAGTCCTACACTTAGGTTTGAGAAATCAGTTGCATGAATAAAGGATGGGGTGAAATCTGGCTTGACAAAAATTCATGTGAAAAATAGATCTTGAAGGTTTAGTTGACCACAAACTCAACGTGAACCAAATATCAAGTCTGGAACAAGTTAGGAGACTTTGAGCAAGTCCCTTCTCTGAGTTTTGTCTGTAAAATGAAGAAAGTTGTATTACATGCTTGCTACAAGGTCTCTTCCAGTTCAAAAATTCTGTCATCATAGTGTTCCAGTCAAAAGGTGTTACAGTCTCAGCAGAATCTGTCTTGTCAAACCACATCTACAGGTATTTGGTTCTGGGTGCCATATTGTAGGTGCCAGGCTTGCAATCAAGAAGATTCATCTTCCTGAGTTCAAATCTGGCCTCAGAAACTCACTAGCTCTGTGACCCTGGGCAAGTTACTTAATCCTGTTTGCCTCAGTTTCCTCATCTCTAAAATGAGGTGGAGAAGGAAATGGTATAACCACTCCCCAAATGGGGCCACAAAGAGTCAGACACAATTGAAATGACTGAGCAATAACAACTGTATTGAAGAGGAACACTCTCTACAATACATTCTTAGGAGAGCAACCAGGATTGAATAGTGTGGGCTCTGAGAGCAGGGCCCCAATCTGACACAACTTTATATTGCACACACTGTCTGTATCCAGTAGATTCTCAACAAATGCTTTTGGAATGATCATATGGAGTCATGTTATATAAATGAATCTGTCTTCAAATATATGAAGAAGGATTAGGCAGCTGCCTGGGTTTGAACCCTTGGCACCTTTGGCTCTTTCTTCTCCTTTACCCTTCATCCCTCTCCTCCCCTCCCACCCAACTCCCACCCAATCAGTTGCCAAATTCTGTTGATTCTGTCTCTTTGGTATCTCTTGAGTTGGTCTCCACTTTTCTATTCCCATTGCCATCAGTTTAACTCCTCACTATGTCTCACCTGGACTACTAAAACACTTTCCTAATTGTCCTTCCTGCTACCAGTCTCTCCCCAACTCCAAATCATCCTACATAGGCTGGCAGATTAATCTTCCTTATACCCCTTCCTGATGTCACTCCACACCTCAAAAACCTTCAGTGGCTCCCCAGAGCCTACCAAAAGAAATGAAATGCCTGTCGAATTAAATAGAATGGCCAAACTCCTCAGCCTGGCATCCAAGGCCCTGGACAGACTAGTTTCAGCCTATTTTTACAACCTTACTCTCCTTCACGAACTTTATCCTCTCGTCAGAGTAGACTACTTACCATTCCTTGATCTCATCCCTGCCCTTTCTTGTCTTTGTGCCTTTGTTTGGGAAATTCTTATCACACAAATATACTTTTTCACTGCCTCTCATCTTTTCCTGTTGCAATCTTTTCCTTTTGTATAAGTCCAGTCCAAAAGCCACTTCCTTGATGAAACCTTCCTTGACTCTCCCAAGTAGAAGGGATCTCTCCATCTTCAGATATCTCCTAACACTCTATCTGGACCTCTCCATTTCACTGATCATATCTTAATTCCTATTATAGCTATTTGCAAATATGTCTTACCTCCCCTACTATTAGAGATAGATGCAATAGCATAAAAAACATTGTGCCTCTAGTCACAATAGGTTGCACAATGCATTTGCTCAACCCCAGTTTCCTTTTCAGTAAAATGAAGACAATACTGTTTCTAGGACATTATGCCCTAGCCCATCTTCATTTTCCTACTGCCTAGCACATTGTCTGGAATTGGCCTTGTCCTATGTAGCTTCAGGGAGCAGGTAAAGAACTAGAATTTGGAGGCAGAAGTTAAAGAGAGTCTGTATTAGCAAAAACTCTAACAATTATGGCTGTTCAAAAAAGGATATAGATGAGTTCCCTGTCCCAAGAACTATTCAAGCAGAAACCAGATGCCTGAATAACAAGAAATCCCTGTTATAGAGAGAGCTTGGACCAGATGACTTTGATACTCCCTTGCAACTTAAAGTACCTCACATTTCATTTGCATCCGACATATCCCTCTTCTTGCAGTGCCTGAGCAGGTTCCAGGCTTACTTCCACTTTCTTGCTATGGCTCATACTCTTTCCCTCTCCTGGAGTGTCTCTCCCTTGTTTCTAACCAAATCCAACCTAACATTGACATCTAGCTGGAGCTTCGCCTCTTCAACGAAGCCTTGCTCCACTTCTCTGACCCAGTCTGACCTCCCCCTCCTCAGAGAGCCCATTGTGCTTGCACAACTGAGTTCATCATTTAATTGTTCTCTGTTTCATGTGTCACATCTCTTTGACCATACCATGAATTCACTGAGGCTAGAAACCATATTGCCTAACTACACATCTCTTGTTCCTTTTCGGAGCTGGCCTCCAGGAGACCTTTGTAGTTTGATGATAGGAACATATGCGGGTTTTATGCTAGCGAAACAAAGTTGAACAAAGATTCGGAGAGGGTTTTCTCAGTATCCCACCTGTTTTCCTTGTCAAAAGCAAGAGACTCCCAAGTATTTGAGGGGAATTAAGGCCATCCTTCTTTCCCAACAGGAGGATGACTCATTGGGGTCCTTTCCTTTGGGATTTCTATGCAGCTGTACTCATGTTTATGGGCTTGCCTGCACCCCAAGATACGAAAGAGATTCAGGCTTCTAGGGGCAGGTTGCTTACTGGGCTTCTTCCCCCGGTTTGAGATGAAGCAAGTGGACAAAAACATCCCCAGGCTTTTTGAGGGGTCAGAATAGAAAGTAGGTATGGACATTTCCCAAAAAAGAAAAAGACTAGAGGCTGAGTTGCATGTGTTCATGGTAACTGAGTCACATAATTATGGAAGAATGGGAGTAGGAGGAGGAGATGGGAGCTCCTGGGAGTGGGGAAAGAGAAGGGACACAGGTATGGGGGCCAAGGAGCCTTCAGATGGTGAGGGGAAAAGGAGGAAAATACATAGATGAGGGAAGAAAGTGCTCCGAGTATGGTAATAGGATCCATCTGGTTGCGTCATTTGAGTTCTACTACTACCATGTGAACAGAGGCTAACTGCCCCCTCAGTGCAAAGGAGAAGGAAGCTGGTCCCCTTTCTCTTAAGAGGGAAGGAGATAGGGAGAACTCATAGCTGGGGACAGAGCTGGGCCTTGGTCCTCTCCCTCTCTCCTCCTCAGGCCCCTGTGGGGTAGTGGCCTTCTCTTTTCCAGCATGGATGCTGGTAGAGTAGGAGCTAGAGGTGAGATCAGTTAGAAACCCCTCCTGAGCCTGGAAGGAAGGGGGCTTTGTTAGCTCAAAGGACATAGGCAAGGCGAAAAATTACATCCCATGCAGCCCTAAGTATGCTTGTTTAGAGAAACTGCTTGCATTTATGAAGTCTTTGGTGCGGAAAGCAGGGTTGCAAATGACTGCATCAGAGCGACAGTAAAGGCCATTAATTTCCTGTTATGTTTTCCTGTGTTGGGGGCTTTATTAATTTAATTTTACACTGTCGAACAACAGCGAGAGCTGACACTGCCACACTGCCAGGGCTGGGGTTTTCTTTCCTTTTGTGTGTGTAGCAAGGCTTTGCTTGACATGCAAATCAGCACCATTACCCGAACCAATAAAGATGTGGGAAGGGAAGGGGAGAGGGAGGGGGGAGGAGGGAAGGGGAGGAGGGGGAGAGAAGGAAGAGGGAGGAGAAGGAAAGGGGATAAAAGAGAAGAGAGGGAAGGGAAAGTCATGCCCCGTCATCGTCGCATTGGTCCTTCTCCTCTTTATGCCCATCTGTGCCTGTCTGCCATCTTATGAAATCAGCAGTTTGTCCTCTAGAATTCATTCCACTCATCTTGGCCTTTCCCCTTGGAACTTCTCTGTTTCTATGGATTGGATCTGTTCTCCTAGCCTTCCTTGATTTTTGCCCTTCTCCTTAGAGTTCCTGGGCTTGGTGACCAAATCTCAATCCAGAGCCCTGCTAGCGCAGGGACCACTGGGGTCTCTACCACCTTGCTGGAGTGGGAGTGGGGTAATGGACCATGGGATAAGGTAACCAAAGGAATGATATCCCCAAATCGCTCAGTGATGATAATGAAGATGATAGCTAATATTTCTGTTGGGCTTGGAGATTTGCAAAATTATTTTCTTCCAAGATCTCATTTGAGTCATAACTACCCTAGGAGGTCATTCGTGGGGGTGTTATTACCCCTATTGGTTAGATTAAGAAGGCACAGTCTTAAGGAGATTATATGACTTACCCAAGGTCACCCTGTCAGTGAGTGGCAGATGAGATATGAACCCCAGTCTTCAAGACTCCGTGTCTAGTGCTCTCCACACATGTTGCCTTCACACTCAAGTCATAGCAAAAGTCCTCTGCCAAGAGACCAATCTTTCCCATAGATTTCCCTTTCCTTTCAGGTCACTTCCCTGCTTTACATGCAAACTTTTGTTTGGTTTTGCATATCTCAAGTCCTACTCCATCCTTACAGCATATATGTATACACATACATTCTATGAAAGAAGAAACTTAAGAGTCAGAGATACTTGAAACACATCTAAGACTTCCCCAGGAAGCCCCTTGCACTACTTCTCAATATTTTGGTCCAACAATAACTCCTAAGAGGTAATAGCATGGCATAGGGATAGAGAGTTTATCTTGAAACCAGAAGACCTGAGTTCAAGTCCCACCTTGGACATATACTAGCCATGTAACCCTAGGCAAGTCACTTCCCTTCAGTACTCTAAGATTCCTTAACATGGCACAGCTGCAGGGAAGGTGCTGACCTGCCTTGGTAGAGGGAATTTTCTCATCTGGGCTTTCCCTACACCAGTGAAGTCACAGGGCTAGCCAGTCTCTGTTCCTAGTCACCTCCTAAGAAACTACATTTACTGATCTTCCAATTTGCTGTCTTTTCCTACTCAAGTGGCTGGAGCGAAGAGAGGTCCTCAGCATCTGAAGACAAAGCAACTTTCTGGGAAAGAGCCCATCACCACATGGGCTCTCTGCCCCAGCTGGCCTACACAGACTTCTGCAGGTTGTCCACACTGATCTCCCTGAAGTTGTTCATACAACTTGACTGCCAGGATCTACACAGCCGGTCTGCATGGGTCAGTCAAGGTCAGTATGAATCAGCTTAACACATTACCCATTCAGAAAGGAAGCAAAGAGGGATTGGGGCTCCTGGAGTCAACCTTGCTAAACCCTCTGTCTCAACACCCCTGCTAGTCTCTCTTGCTTGCCAGGATCTGCAGTGCATAGGGAGCCCGTGTGTGTTTGTGTGTATGTGTGTGTGTCTGTGTATGCATTTCTCCCTCCCTCCCACCCTGGCTGGTTGGCTGGCTTGCTGGCTTGCATGCCCACACTTTCTGCTTCAGGAGCTCTTTGGCAGGCACCGAGAGGCCTGTTGGATGAGATCCAGCGCTCCCTGAGAGAAGCATAAACTTCATAAACTGCATTGACTTTAATGCAGGTTCCTGGGGCTGCCATCCCTCAAGCTTGCCAGCCCTCCCCTCGTCCTCTGTCTCCCTCACAATTTCTCCCACCTTGCCCTTCCACGAGCCTGTCCTTCTCCCCCAGAGCTCCCATTCCCTTTACATCTACACAGGCACACACACACACAGCACAGCTCTGGAGAGGAGAAGGCCAGCAGTTGGAGCTCCCTGCCCTTCCCAACAAAGAGAGGAGGTTGGTGCTAGACCCCAGCCTCAGTCCTAAGGGAGGATGCAACCACAGCCTCCACCCCAAGTAGCCACAAGGAGACCCTCAGAATGCCTCTGTCCACTGCCAGGAAACAACAGTGGGTGCTTTGAGGGGAGGTAGGTTCCCTGGGTTGGGAGCTGCTGACATTTATTGAGATGAGGTAGAGACCCAGCCAAACGAAGAGGCACCTGGAGGCCTGGGGCTATATGCCTCTAAGAAGGGAGGGGAAGAAATAGAGACAGAGCTCGAAGCCAGCTGGGAAGAGGCCTTCACCCAGGTTGGGGTTTCTGAAGCCTCCCTTGTCTGCTCCTGTCAAGGTCAGCAGGTTCGAGTTCACCGAAGGGTCAGGATGGTTTGAATTACTGGCTCGGCAGCAGCTCTGCCGATTGCGATCCATCTCCCAGTCGTTGAGCTGGGCCCAACCCTCCCCTCCCCTCTCTCCAACATCCCCAGCTGGGCTAGAATGGGAGGGGGCTCCCCAAACCTCTGGAACCCAAAAGCCATGAAGGTCCTCTACCTCCTGGGCCCTATTCTCTACAAGAAATGACCAGGTTACCAAGGGAATGCTGGGGAACTTGGGGTTTCTCTCCAATTGGAGAAAATCTGCTCTCTTTCTCTTGCCTCCCTTCTCCCTAAATCCCTGGCAGGATGTCCCTTCCAGCCTGCCTGTCCACCCCTTGACCCTGGCCCACTGGTCTGAGGATGAGGACTTAGACAAAGACGATGTCTCCTCTCCCTGGCAGCTCAGCGATGCCTAGGGGACAGCCTCAGCTCCCTGGGCTCCTCCTCCTCCGGTCCAGAGATGCATGGGGAGAAAGGGCAGAGCTGAGGCAGCAGATTTCTAAATCTGTGCCCTTGCAGGGTGGGGGAAGGGGAGCAGATGCCTATCTGCAAGGCTGGAAGGAAGCTTCTAGGTAAGGCTAGCCAGGACTAGACCCAGACCTGACAGCTTCTGCCTCGGCTGAGCATCCCAGGGCACACGTTGGCATGTGGGGGATCTCTGAGAGTGTCCTCATCACACAAATGTCATGCCTAGAAATCCTGGGAATTGTCCCCATTATTTTGGTTCTTTGTTCTAGATCTCAAAATGCTTTTTTCTCATTTCAGTCTCTCTCTTTTCTCTCTCCTTTTCACACTGACCAACTGAGATGTAGAGATGGTTAGTGCTGTGGTCAAGATCCCTGGAAGAGGAAAGCTTGCCTGCCAGCATACAATTCCATGTATCGAGAGCCCTGTGTTGTCAAATATGGACAGGTAATGGAAGGAGGGAGGGAAGGAAGGGAGGAAGGAAGGGAGGCAGGAAGGAAGGAAGGAAGGAAGGAAAGAAGCATTTCTTAAGCATCTACTATGTGTCAGATACTATGCTAAGTGCTTTACAAATATCACTTCATTTATTCCTCACAACTCTGGGACATAAATGCCATTATCATCCCCATTTTACCATTGAAGAAACTAAGCCAGACAGAGATGAAGTGACCTTCCCAGCGTCCCAGAGCTAGTAAAAGTATGAGAACTCAAATCTTCCTGACTCCAGGCCCAGCGCTCTATCTACTATGCCACTCGCTGTCTTCAGATAACTCGATTTGCATGTGTGTACTGTGCCCACAGTAGGCCCTCAAGCAACGTCATTTGTTAGGCTGCTAAAGTGCAAGCACACATTCACACTAATTTATATATGTGTGTGTGCCTATATAGCACAGTATAGTGAAAAGAACACTGGGTTATTAATTCAAAGACTCCAAATTGAAATTTCAACTTTTGCTACTTATTAGCTGTATGACCTTGGGCAAGTCATTTCCCTGTCTCTAGGCCCCAGTTTCTTCAAGAGTAAGATGAGAAGGTTAGTAGGATCATAATATTAGAGTGGAAGAAACCTAAACTATCAATCTAGTCCAACTCTTTAGTCTTACAGATTAAGAAACTGAGGCACAGTGATGTTGAAAAATGCACATATTGTAGAAGAGCTGGAATTCAAACCCAGGTCATCCGACTCCAAATTCAACACTCTTTCTATAATACCCCTATGATTCTGTTATGGTTAATGTTCAACAAGGGGCTAATGTTGAACATTTCCCAAAGAGGCCAACCAATCTGCAATATGTAATTTAAGTTAAAACAAAGAAAATTCTCCATGCTGCCTCCTTCGAGTATGAGCAGCTTAATGTACCACATCACATAGGAAACGAAGAATTAGGAAATTAAAGCTGGGTTCATACCTTGAGGTAGTATGGGTTTATACCTTGAGGTGGTACCATAGGTAGGATGGAATGCTGGACTTGGAAGTTAGGTACACCCAGACTCAAATCTTGCCCCTACACTTACTAGTTATGAAAGTCACTTTCCTTCTTTCTTTGGGCCTTAGTTTCCTCATCTGTAAAAGGGGCTATTGGATCAGATGGTCTTCAACGTCCCTTCTAGCTCTAAATCTATGATTTTATGGAAATTTTCCTGTATCTTAATTGACACAAAGCATCAAACATTAACTCATCCCTCAGGTCAAAATTGGACATTAGGCAGATATTGAGCATTAAGAAACTCAAAGACCTAATTCTGTGAGCTCTACCTGTATCAAAGGGAGAGATGCCTCCTTGTTAATTGAGTTTCTGGATTGTCTTCTGACAATATTCTGTAGTATGGTAAGTTAGAGAGGATGGCACTCCAACTCTTACAGATTCTAAGAATAATATATCCCCTCCACTTCCAAGCTCCAGATGCGGCTTGTATTTCTTTGTGCCAGATACATGAAAGGAAATCCTTACAGTGCTTTTGAATATCTGGGAGGAGGCTCCAAGCAAAGGGAAGGCTTTCAGGTCCTGGAACGCAAAGGATACCAGGTCCTCAGCTTTTCTTCCCTGCAGAGGTCAGAGGACTCCTCCCCAGGGCAGGCCTGCGCTTCTTTTAAGGTTTGCTGGGAGAGGGATGAGACCTGGACATTTGTGCCTAGAAAGACTGGACAGTAGCCAGCCCGACTTTAGTCAGTCTTGCATGTTGGCTGGATAGCTTGTTCTGTTTATCCAATGTAGTACTTTATATATACTGCCTGGGCCATTGGCATTCTGGGACTTCTCTAGGCTTGCTCCCAAGGGAGGCAATGTGCTGTCTCCCTTGCATGGTATAGTGGAGAAAGTGCTGGAATTGAAGACCTGAGCTAGAACCCAGCCTCTTCTAATTACTAACTCTGACTTGGAGCAAATGATTTCACCTCTCTAGGCATCAGGTTTCTTATCTGAGCAAACAGGACTAGGGATTTACAAAGTCCCTTCCATCTTGAAATGCTATGATCTAATGAGTTCAGCAGGACTTTCCATGCAAAGACTTTGAGAAAGCCTCTGACTTGTATATATGGTGCTACTATGAAATCCGCATGGGCTAAGCGGGGCTGTGTGGGGGTCGTTGTGGTTGGGTGACTCCAGATCACTCACATAGCTTGATATTTTAAATTCAATCTAACATCGAAGTGATTCCAGGCATTATCCTGTTCTTCAGGAGACTGTGCTAAAATCCTAAAAACACACACTTCTTATCCTAAGCTAGTCGAGTACACAGACATTCATTTGAAACTAGGTGGTCCCAGACTACTGACCTCACCACTCCTGCCAATCCTTTCTTAATCTTTCATACCCAGCAAGCAATTATGCCCAATCCTACCCTGCAAGGGAAGAGGCTTCATCTCAACTTCCACCCACAGTCCCCAAAGTAGATTGATTTCCCCCAGCAGTCCAACTTCAATATGGTGGGCTGTTGTTCTTGGTCTTAGTACCCAAGAGTTTTCACTTGGGACCTTTTCCCCTGCCCCCTAGTAATGGAAATGTCCCCCTTTTCTTCTGACTTCCTCTTCCGAATCCCCTCCTTCCACCAGCAAGTGAGAAGTGTGTGTTTGTGGGGGCAGGTCAATCACCAGGGCTGGACTGGCTTCTTTTAATGAGCTCCATGGAATCTACTCCAGCCACTGAGTCAGCCTACAAAAGGAGGTGTGAGCAGGCGGCCAGAAGCTGAGCAAGAGCCTAGCGGAGCCTCTCAGGTAATTGGTTTATCTATCTGGAAGCAGAGGGAGCAATCTCCGCACAGACAGACAAGCAGTAAAGTCTCTTCCTTAAGGCTATTTCCTTTGTCTTTTCAATTGCTTGCACATCCATGTGAGAGAGAGAGAGAGAGAAAGGGAGAGAGAGAGAGAGGGAGAGAGAGAGGGAGAGAGAGAGAGAGAGAGAGAGAGAGAGAGAGAGAGACACACACAGAGAGAGAGAGAGAGACACAGAGAGAGAGAGTGTTAAAGAGAGAGGGAGAGGGAGAAATGTTAATTTGTGAATTAATGGCTTTTCTCAGCGGAATTGTAAATTCAAATGTCACCTCACACGGTGACACCACCACCACCTCGCCGCCGGTCTGCTGAAGAAGCAATGATAAGATCCCCCACCTCCCTCAGCACCCCTCCCTCCCCAAAGATAGCTGTGGAGTGGAACATGCTACTTTTAATTTGCAATAACAACACAACAGAGGTATGCAGTAATGACTGCCTTTTCCCAACCCTCCTCCCAGCTTCCCAGCTCCCCCTCTCCCAGGTCAGTTGGCTCTCCCATTTTCTCCCCCCCTTACTCCCCGCCCCCCCTTGCTGTTTCCAAACATAGCCTGCAGTTTAGGCCAGAACACTCAGCTAAAGTGTCCCCCACCCCAACTCCAGCAGGGCCTGACCACATTTGGGGTGAGAGCAAGCTCTTTGGAACTGAAGATGCTGCAACCCTCTCTTCTCCTTCAATAATCAGGGAATTAATGACCCTGAAGTTAAAGTGAGGCTGATAGTCAGGCCCTGCCCAGCTTTGGGGAAAAGGCTTCATTGTTTTCAAGCAGGAGGCGGGCAGCAGAGAGGGAGATTCATGGATGGAGATTGAATATGCAATTTTCTTTCACCTTGCCAAGAGCTGCCCCTGGGCTGTGCCTGGCCTAAATTTTTCCTTTTACCATCTCTGCCTTATCCGGCCCTCCCACCTCCCTTCCATTCTTTCCAGAAAATTACCTTCAAAATTGATTTCCACTTTTACAAACAAATATAATGGGAACACGGGAAAAAACTTGGGCCGTGATGAATTAGAGCTGTCAGGGGCTTCCAAGTCTCCTTTGCTTTTGTTTTACGGCCCGATCTGCTCTTTGTTTTTCCAAAGGCTGGCAGGAGTGCCCCCACCACCACCTTCACTGGCAGACCTGATAGTGGGCAGCACCTCATTCTCCTCGACCAGCTCACTACAGTGCTTCAAGATCCCCCCATCCTCTACGCATCTCACCAGTGATGACACCTGAGTTCTAGACCCTGCAAAATTCCTTGCTAGTCTAGGGAGTCCTAGTTCTCCTCCTTGGCTCCCTGGCTGCTTAGAGGGTCTCTTAGAGAATGTCCCCATCCCCAAGACCACCTTGCCCCAACCCCCATACCTCTTAAAGTCCAGACCAGATGCAAACCTCCACCTCCTCTAATGTGGGCAGGATCAGTGTATACTTTGACTAGAGCAAATGAAAGACAGACAGACACTGAGAGATCCTGAAGGGAAGGCAGGCAGGCTGGTAGATAGACAGATAAATCCCATAAGATAGACTGAGATCCAGAAAGAGCAAACTCTACTTGAAAGGGCTGAATGGGGCTTGAATTTGGGAAAGGAAAAGGGGGGATAGGGAACCCCAATGTTGGCTTCCACAATACTGTCCCATGAGGCTATACCTGGAGGGAGACTCCAGAAGAGCCTATGGGTAAAGCAAAATGCTTGGCACATAGTAGATGTTTAATAAATGCTCATTCGTTCATTCTCAGAACACACTCTATGATAAGTCTTCAGCAAATCCATACCCCAATATCCAGGACAAAGTCCTCTCCTCATATCCTAATTCCCCTACTAAACTCCTACATGCTTTGACAAGATCCTGTCTCATTGACCAGGACCCTGGTTGACCTAGTCACTGCAGCTGGTCTTTCCAGGACTCACAAATTAAGGTACCAGCTTGTATCTAAGGCCTCCTGACAAGTAATATATTTTGACCAGTCCCTTCAGCACTCTGGCCCCTGGTCCTGTATCTTCCCTTAACAACTACTGCCACTATTGTAATATCTTCTTGCCTTAATCTGATCTTCTCTTTTCCCCTACTAGACAGATTGAGATTTAAACAAGGATATTTATTTATAGGGACAAGAGAAAATTAGTAGATAATGCAGAGGATACAAGAAGTGATCATGCAAAAAAAATAGCTGGCCAGTGAACAACTGGTGCTTCTAATAATTCCATAGTAAATTATAAGCTAGATACTTCAAGCCTCATCTGAGATTCAAGTTTAGCTAGTTGCTTGGCTTTATGCCTTCTAACTTGAAGCTAGAGTTATCAGTCGTGTATTTCTCTTCTCTTCATCTCTGACCATTTCTTCTTCCTGGTAGCCTCCATCTTAGACTTGACTCTGCCCAGCTTCTTCCAGGGTTCATTCTATTAGCAAGCCAAAAAATTCATGCCCCTTTCACTGCCAATCAGCAAGAGTCATAAACACCTCTCTGGTCTCCGATGCTCTGCCTACACATTCTCACGTCACCTTTAACTGTATCAGTAACTATGCCACTGACCCCTTCCTCAGCTATGGAGTTTTCCTGAACCAGGTATACAATTATACAAGTTATTTTAAATTTAATCCAACAAAACCTATCCCCAAATTCATAAGAGCATCTCCTTTCTTCATAGTCTCACAGTTCAAAATATTTCCAGATATATATACCATTCAGAGAAATGACACTCTACCCTATCAAGATATGATATTTCTGCAGACTTCTTCATCCAAAGATTCAAACATACACATATTCTCTCTCTTTCTGTCTGTTTGTCTCTCTCAAAATTACATATGGACTTCTGGACATAGACACACATTTCTTGAGTAAATGCAGACCTCATCATGTGTGAGCTAGCATGTATATGAAGGGAGGCAGGGAGAGACAGAGACATCTTAATTCAAAATCATTTACTAAATGCCTACTACGTACAAAGTACAATGCTAAGTTCTGAGGGAACAAAGATAAAATAAAGCAGAGTACTTGCCCTCAGGGAGTTTATAATCTAATGTGTAGAACAAAACATGGATGTGAATAACCTGATGCATACACTGGAGAGATGAGAATATTGATGATATTGAGGAGGCCAGGAAAGCCTTGGTGGAGGAGACAGCAGCAGATGCAGGTTAATGCTAAGGAAAGGTTTTAAAGACAGTGGTAGGTATTTGGGGAGTGGGGAGTGGGGGTAGAGGGGTGGCGGGGGAGGTGAGGGAAGGGAGTCCATTCTAAGCATGTGGAGTAACTTGAACAAAGATTAGAGAGGAGAGGGCAGGATGTGAATGGGATGGGGACAGAACAATGAAGAATCCATTTTGGCTGGAATATAAAGTATGTTAAGGGAAATAATGTAAGATGCCGAGAATGGAAATGTAGGTTGGAATCAGATCATGGAAGACCCTTAATGTCAGGTAAGGAGCAGTTTGGTGGCACAATGGATAGAGCACAATGAATAGGCCTAGAGTGAGGAAGACCTGACTTTTGAGTCTTTCTTGGAATGTTTATTAACTGTGTGATCTTAAGCAAGTCACTTAAACACTCCGTGCCTCAGTTTCCCCATTCTAAAGTAGGGGTCTCAAGGTTGTTATGAGGATCAAATGAGTTAAAAAGTGTAAAGCACGATACAAAACATACTTTTCCTCTTATTTGTCTGTATCTCATTTGTAGGCTACAAGTTGCTGCTGAAGATTTCTGAGTGGATGAGTGATAGTAGGAGTAGGTGCATTAAGAAAATTATTTAGGAAAGAGAACAAAGGGACAGATTGGAGAAGGGAGAGATTGGAGCAAGAAGACCAGTTAGAAGGCTATATAATAGAGGGGCAAGAAAGGGAATAAACATTTACATCGCACCTCCTGTGTGCCCAGCACTGTGCTAATATAAACATTACAATAAATTTACTATAGACAATTACAACAGTTAAAATAACCAAAAAAATGAGATGACGAGACTTTGAGCTAGGATGGTTATCATGGGAGAGGAACAGAGAAAAGTAAAGGAGTGGTAACTCATTAGAAAGGCAGGGAAGGAAATAAGCATTTACCAAGCACTTACCATGTTCTAAGAACTGAGCAAAGCACTTTATGAATATTCTGTACAACATAAATTGACAAATAAATGTAGAGAGTCAGGTAAGAGATGGCTTGGAGATTTTGAGCCTGAGTAAATAGGAATCTAATGATTCCTCAGCAGAAGTGGGGAAGTCAGGAGAGGAAGGCTTTGGGAAGGAAGCTAATCCATCTGGTCTATACCTGTTAAGTTGGGGATGCTAATAGAACATTCATCAGGCAGTCGGAGCTAGGGGGCTGGAACTTGGAGGAGAGGCTGCAGCTAGAAATAGAAATTTGGGAGTCATCCACATACTGTCGATGTGTTAATTAGCTCCACAGAAGTGGATTAGAAGAGTAAAGAAAACATTGTAAAGAGAGGAAAAGGAGGGCTGAGGATAGACTTTGTGGGACACCTAAGTTTAAAAAATAAATGAAGTGAAGGAGTCAGGAAAGGAGACAGAGAAGAAAGGTTCAGAAAGATAGAAGAGAACTCAAGATGCAGTGTCACTGAAGTCAAAGGAACAGTGTGGCAAGAAGGGGGAGGTATGGGAGTGAATGCCTGTAACCTCTGCTACTAGGATGGGAGGCTGGGGCTGGTGGATCACTCAAGCTGAAGAGTTCTAAGCTGAGGTAGGGCCAAAGCCCATGTCTTTCCACACCAAGTTAGGCACCAATACAGTAAGTCCCAGAGACTTCATTTGCTACCGGGCTGCCAAGAGAGGGGCAAACCCACATGGGTCAGAAATAGAGCAGGTTAAAGCTTTTCAGCTCATCGGTAGAGGGAGAGGTTGAGTGGCCCCAATGGCCACTGAACTTCCAGTCTGTGAGATGGGGAGACCCATTCTAAGAGAGAGGATGAGACAGACAGAGACAAATGTAGAGAGACAGAGGCAGGCAGAGCTAAAGAGAGACAGAGTAACAGACAGATAAACAGAGAGAAGATAAACACTGCCAAGAGGTCAGAGATGATGAGGATTAAGAAAAGTCCTTTGACTTTGTTGATAAGTGAGAGGTCATAAAAGACTCAGTAGAGGGGTGGAAATGGAAGCCAGACTGCTAGGAGCTGAGGAGTGAGGGGACTAGCAATATGGATTACTCTTTCCAGAAATTTAAAGGTAAAGGGGAGAGACAGAGGGATAGCTTGAGAGAGGTGTCAGGGTCATTCATAGAATAAAGGAAGGAGTGTATTTGAGTGGATTTGAAGGTCAGGGAGAAGGAATCATAAGAGGGGTGATATTTAAGATACATAATACAGGGAACAGCGGATGAGTCAAAGTTAAAGCAATATAGAAACATAGATTCAGAGCCAGAAGGGACATCGGGAAGACCATTTTAGTCCAAACCCTCCATTTTTTAGATGAGGAAACTAAAGCCCAGTGAGGGGAAGTGATTTGCTTAAGGTCACCTAGATAATAAGTAGCAGAGTTGAGTTTTGAATTCAGGTCATTTGGCTTCAAACTCTCCTATCTTTCTACTACACCACCTTCTAGCAGTTCTGCACAAGATGGGAGGGGGATGAGATCAAGGGTACAGGGTAAGGGTTAACATCTAAAACTCCACTGAGACTGGAAGTGACAGGGAGGAAGACAGGAGGGGCATGAAGAAAAATTTACAAATATGGAATAGAGAAGTTTAAGTCAGTTGATTGTCTCAGTAAAGTATTTTGTCTACTTGTATGGGATCATAGATGTTAATTAGAAGGGAAGGAGTAGGCGATCTTGTTCAGTCCCCTCATTTTAGGTGTAACCTGGCTCAGATTAGATAACTAGGGCTCAGAGAAGTTAAGTTACTTGCCACACAGGAAGTAAGCAGTCAGAGACAGAATCTGAAATCTAGTCTTCTAACTCGGGGACCAGGTGCTTTACATTATACTGCTACCTATCTATTTATTTACACCAAAAAATGTTTATGGTATACCAAGACACACAACCATGGCTTGATCAAGCATTGATTAGCAGATACAGATGGACAAGAGCCAAACTTCCTGTGTCCAGGCCTTTACCACCCTCGTCCTGACCGCAGCAGCCTGCTCCAACAAAGGCCCTTGACTCAGAAGGGCTGTGTGAGTTATGTTCAAGGAAGTTCCTGTCTAATATGACTTCAGTTTCCCTCTTTTCAATGCTTCTGCCCATTATGCCTTTGAAATTCATGGCCTCTCCTCACAAGCCTTCTCCCAGGTACATTCATAACTGCCTGCCAATAAAAAAGCCTGCACCAGCCTCCAGCCACTTTCAGGAACTACTGGGCTCTAGAGACAGGAAGTGAGGCTGGTCCAGGACTACTGGACCTTATGGATACCCCCAGCTCTGCTCTGCAGCCCTCAGCTGGGGACCTTTTCCTTCTCCCCCTGCCTCCGACTACAGGCCCTGAGACAGAAGCCTCAGGTGTTACTCCTGTCCACATCCTGATCTCCCTGCTTGCTTTAAGTCAAATCAGCACAACACGCACAGGGATGTCTCTGTGAAAAGCTTGCTGAGAAAATAAACAACTTTTTCAGGCTGTGGCTTCATCCAAATCAGAAGGGAGATATTAAAGAAACGAATAGGAAGCTACCATTTCCAGCCACACAAACCACCAAGCATAACTGTATTTGTTGGACACCACAATTCACTAGGTGTCTAATTAATTCAATGCAAACTTCTGGCCTCTGGCAACCTCAGACTTGGAAGGATAACACACATATACACCAACAATTCATTCTTCCTTCCCTCCCTGGGCAACAGACATGTGACCTCATTAGGATCTTCTAGCAGATCTACTGGATCTACTCTGTGGCTCACTTTCCCTTTCTCAAGCTGCAACCAGCAACATTTAATGTTCAGCAATGTTCCAAAACCCAGATGGAAGTTACCAGATAAAGATGTAAGAGGATTGGCCAGTGTGGGCCCACTCCCCCATCACAATGATAAAACACACATTCTTATATCTCTACTGCTATTATAAAAACACATTTTCTGTCTGGTGCCATCGAAAGCCCCAGGAAGCCCCCCACCCATCCAACCGAGCCAGTATTAATTGGATGCTTAAAAATGAACGTTTCAGAGGCAGTAAATCAGGTACACTGCCTTCTCAGAGTCACGGATGGACACACAGACACACTCCAACTGACCCATTGCTTTACCACCACCCCAGGCTTGCACTGGGCCACACCACCACGTCATTACCCTTTGGGAGTTAATTTTCCCTACCGATCTCCTGGATGGCTGTCACATTTCCCAAACCTCTACCTGGGCAACCTCCCCTACCCCACCCCACTGAAGGCCTGGTCAAGAGGCTTCTGACTCACGCTATAACATCACTTCTCTCCCCAGAGCCCAAGAGGATATGTCCTATACTAATAACCCCACAGCTATGATTGCTGCAGATTCTAATAGCACCGTTCATATTATGAGTGCCAATGCCGATAATGCTCTGGGTATTATCACCGTGAACACCAATAACTCCTGCTGAGATTGTCTCCAATAATGCCAACACATACTGTAGCGATTGTCCTCACTAATGCCAACCCCTGTGACATTGTTAGAGCTGAAGAATGGGCCGCACTGTGCAGACAAGCAGGGCTGGAAGGAAAAATCAAGCTCCTTCTAGCCAAGAGTTAGCTCCTTGAGGCCTACGCCCAGGGGCTGGTGCTCCTGATCTCAATAATTTCCTGTCAGTCTAATAGGCCTGCCCAGGGTGGCCCTTCATGGAACATGCCAATCCTAGCCAATGCCAAATGGAGACCAAGGTGGTCAAAGAAGCCCTGTTCTCCTAGTGGGCTCCTAGGAAAGGAATGTGATACTTAAATCTTCCACGCCCCCTCACCCCCATATTTCTGCCGGGGTCTGGTTCACTTCTTGTCTCTGTCCTCCATCCCATCAGACCTAGTAGATGAAGCACTCACATACACCTGGGCATCTTAGTAGTCCACTCCCTTAGTCCCTTTGTACAGTCTGACTACAGGCTGCTTTGCTACCTTTGCTGGCTGGAGAGTTGGGCTACATCATCTTGACATATAATTATCTGTACCCTTCTTAATCATCTGTGTTGCTACCTAACACAGGCTAGAACCGGTTGCATGTTGTAGGCCCTGAAAGAGGACTGGGAGAGAGAACTGCCCCCACTTTCTCCTTTCTAATCCTACTGGAATATTCCAGTGCTACTGAGCGCAGAGGAAATCCTGAAGAGTTGACTGGGTTGGGGGATACGCAACCTCCCCCATGGAAACTCTCTCCTCTGCATAGGAAGGGAAACTATCTTAACATGTTCACTTCTTTTTGTTTTAAATCACAGACCCCTTTGGCAGGCTGGGAAGCCTATGAACTTCTCAAGATAATGTTTTTTGCCTACTTTCATAAATAAAGGAAACATCAAACTTCAGTTAGAGGTTAGTGAAAATAAAAATGTAATTTTTTTCCATCCAAATTCACAGACTCCCTTGAAATCTATCCACCTAGTAGGTGTCCCTGTTCTAAAGTAAGGGAAATCTGAGGAGGGGAGAGGAGAGAGAAAGAGAGAGAGAGAGAAAGAGAGGGAGGGAGGGAGGGAGGGAGGGAGAGAGAGAGAGCGCAGCTAAGCTTCTGACCTCTCTTCTCACTCATCAGGTCAGTCTCTATGGGTACCTTAGTTACAAGGATGTTAAAAACCATAGAAAATAAACATGGTCAGTTCTCCAGGGATAAAAGTAGTCTGCTCTAGTCAGGCCTAGCTACGGTGTCTATACTCCTCTACCTTTCCCATACCCTGCAAATTGATTCAGTCTACCAGGGCCCGAAGAGCAGAGAAAAGACCCACTCAAAATTCATCCCAGCAGTGTAATGAGTAAGAAGGGAAGAGAAAATGGCTCCATGGCTTGCCCCGGTCTTCTTCTACACCTCCATACCCTCACACCTCGCCCCCCCCCAAAAAAAACCTCAGGTCTCAACATATGGAAGGTGGGTAGTGGAGAGAATAGATGTTTTCCTGGATTCTTGGAATTGAAGGGGATGGGGGGGGACAAGATAGGCTAAAGATAAAATATTTTTGAGGATTTGAAAGACTTCAAAATCCCTCAGTTCCTCTAATGTACCAAGAATTGGAAGGAAATGAGAATCCTCCAGGCTGGTTAGAGGCCATGGATACATGCTCCTTTTCTTCTCTGATAAGACCCCTCCCTCCCATAACTCAGCCCAGGTTAGATTTGGGGGTGGGAACCTTTTTCTCACCACCTCTAACCCTAATGCAGCACTGCAGCTGCCGCCAAAACAACCAAAATGAAATTTAGTGAGTGGTGTAGCCCGTGGCAGCCAAATGGACTTGGATATTTCAGAAGAAGGCAAAATAGAGCCAGACAAGCTGTTTCCCTGTGAAACGAGGCCATTAGGGCTCCTGGAAGGAGTCCAGCACCAGGTCATCACTATCTTGCCAGGCCTGGGGCTCTCACATACTGTCCTCTCAGCCTGGGGTCCTCAAACACACTGTCCCCTCAGTATGAGATCAGGAGGCCTCCCTCATACTGTCCTTTCAGACTGGGGGACCCCTCAGCCTGGGGCCTTTATACACAGTGTTCCTCACTGTTATATACAAAGTGCCCTCATATACTTTGAACCCTTAGCTAGAAGCCTGGGGCCCTCACATATGCCTACATACTGTTCCCTTAGAGTAGGACCTGGGGCCCTTCCACAGACTGTCCCTTTAGCCTGGGGCTATCATACATACTGTGCTCATAGCTTAGAACTTTCACACACACTGTCTCTTCAGTTTGGGGTCTGGAATCCTGGAACATATTGTCCCATCAGCCTAGGACCCTCGCCTACTGCCTTCATATCCTGGGGCCCTCAAATATATTATCCTCTAGATTGGAATCTGGGGGCTCTTACACACTGACCTCTCAACCAGGAATCCTTTCATAGAACCCTCTCAGCTTGAGGCTTTCACATACATTGTCCCCTCAGGTTTGAGACACTTACATACACTGTCCCCTCAATCCGAAACCCAGAGCTCTTGTGCACATAGCCTCTCGACCTGGAGGCTTCAGATCCAATGGGGAATGTGAAGTCCAAGAGCTTAGGTCTCTGCTAAGACTGGGCCTCTAAGACTACTATCCAAGTAGACCCAGAAAACCCAACTGTCCTCAAAAAAATCCACAATTTTCTAGTCTTTAAAGTATAAGTGGTTTTGCCAAAGGGAGGAAAGGGAACAGTTCTTAGAAAGAACTGAAATTTTTTTTCGAACTTTCTTCCCTTCTTCTTATTCCCTGCTACCTTGACTTTGGATTGGAATGTTCCAAGGAAAAGGAGGAAGTAATCCTTTTATATGAGGGTAAGAAAGATACTCGCTGCCATTGTTTAAATAAAATAAAAATAAATAAAAATTGTTTAAATAGTTTTCAAGTATCGCAGAGAAAGAACACCAGAAACTTGCTTGGGATGACATCTTACCCCATCTTGACAGTCTGGGGTCAAGTAAAAGGAATAGGACAAGCTTTTTTAAATTAACTCTTTGGCTTTATGTGCCTTCTGCCCTCTAAATCTTCTTAAGGCAAGTGGTTCCTGCTCCACTCAGAATCAAATGGGGAGAGGGTGAGCCCCAATGGTAGGTGAGCAGATGGTGGAGCTGACGGCAGAGCCTGTACCCTACCTCTGTCTGGGAGCCAGCAGGGCAGTGGAGGGACCAGGCTTCACTTCTAAAACTGATCTCACCGAAGAGCAGCTGCAAGGCCAGGCCAGAAACCGGAGCCCTGTGCCCAGGGACAAAGCACGCAAAGAGAAGGCCAAGCCTTTATCCTCTTCCCTACCTTCATCACGTTTCCTCTTCTCACCATTGGAGCGAGGAATCCCCAGGATCCCATTGATGGAGTACGAGCCCACAGGATCATTAGAGGCGCTGGAGACAGGAGGGGAGGCCGTGCTGGGAACTAGATAAGGCAAAGTGGAAAGGTTGTCAGGAGAGCAGTGTCCCAAGTCAGAGTGGGAGCCCATGAGCTCTTCCTCTTTCTGGTACTCAGTATGAACCACCCGCATGGCTACATTTCAACCCCATTTAATTGTCCCTCACCTCCACTGTTACCTCGTGGTAACAACATTCTGAAACCAGACCTTCCTTATATCACAGAGACAAGACATTCCCTGGGATATTTCAGGGATTGCTGGAGGGGTCCAAGGCATGTCAAAATGAATTCAACTAAGAATAGAAAGTTTAGCAAAGCCCATTCCACAAACATCTCTACCTACAGCCTGGTTCCATTTCCTAAGTCAGATGAAATCACCTTGGAGCAGGCATCGTTTTCCTTAGTTCTTACCCTTCAAGACTGAACTCCACACCATGGACTTCAGATAGACAGAAGAGGGAGAGGGAGAAATCCAAAATACACAGAGAGAAAACGAGAAAGATAGAGACCTAGGAAGAGGGAGGGTTAGACAGTAAGTAAGAGAGAGACATAAGAATGGAGAAAGACAAGAAGGAGGAAAGAAGGGGAGAAAAACTCCAAGGGGGCATAGATCCAGAGGAGGAAAGAAAAAGGGGAGTAAATAAGGCAGGAAGAAGGAATAAAAGGGGAAAGGATAAGTGAGGGTGAGACACACAGCAAAGGGACAGTATTAGATGGGAAAAAAAGAAAGGAAGGAAAGAGAAACAGAAGTAAAGTGATGAGAAAGGAGGAGGGAGAGAAAAGGGTTAGGAAGAGGATGGTCTGATAGCTTTCCAAAGGGGGAAATCTAAACTCCTTGGTGTCCTCTGAGAAAAGCAGGGAGTTAGAGCATGTCTGTTCTGTTTGTCTCTGTGCTGCTGGAGTGCAGCTCACAGGGACATCTCTCATTGCATTGCCTTGGGACTCTCCCAGGACCTATGATCTATGTCTCCAGCCCCTGTGTCTCCTTATCTTCTTACCTATGGTATGGCCAGGAGCTGTTACTCCTGTCCCCGTCCCATCTGGAGTTGGGTGGAAAGGCTGCTGAACTTTGGTCCGAATGATCCTGTAACAAACAGTGGGTCAAGTCAGAAACTTGGTTGATCTCAGCCCAACCCAGCCCAGCCCAGCCACTGGCTTTGATTTTTTTTTCTGTTTGTTCTCCCTGGCGCCTTAGCTTCCCCTCATCCATCTGCTCCCAGTTGCCCAGCCTTGACTGCTGTAAGGAGCAAGTTTTTTCTCCCGTTGGCTCTGCCAATCCAATCTAGTGAAGCTCAGTGAGGAAGCAATCTGCATTCTGTCCTACCCCTGGGCATCATCCAAATTGCAGCTTCATTTCAGCAGCAAGGATAGAAAAGGCAAGCCAGGCAAAGGCCCCATACAGCACAGCATGGCACAGTAGCCAGCATTTCCCATTCCGGGAGGTTGGGGAAGGGAGACCTGCACTCTCTACGGTAGAATCCTATTCTCTCTCTCTATCCCACCCTCAGCTTTTGAACCAAACAAGGCACATAGGAATTGGGGGGCAGGGAGCCAGAGACAACAAGCAGGCTTCTTCCCCATGAAAGTGCTCTGGTGTATAGAGGAGGAAGAGGGAAAGGCACCCTAGTTGGAAAGGGAGATGCCAGGATGTTTCCAGGAGACCAGAAAGGGTTGCCTAGTGGAAAGTAAGGAGGGGGCAAAAGATGGTTCACAGGTGTGAACTCCCCTCTTGGCCCTTTGTCTCATCCCAGTGTGAAGCCTTCATTGGAGGAGATTGTTCTGGTCTTGCTCCTACCTCCTGCCTCAGACAGGCCAGAGCCCAGCCCAGATTCATGAGAGATCAGTCTCTACCTGGAGAAAATTTTTTCCCCAGATAGCCATTCATATTAATTTGCTCAGCTCGAATGACCTCCCTGGGCCTATTTGTTCATCAGTAAAGCAAGCAATATCCAAATTAGATCTCGACATCCCTTCTAATCTGAAATTCCATGATCCTATGAATTCAGTTCAGCTCAATTCAGTCAACATATACTGAGTGCCTACTACATACAAAGCTTTGGTTGGAGCTCCCCAGAGTAAAGGGAACCAGAGAGAAGTCTCAGGTTTGAGGGATGATTCAGTTTTCCAGAATGTCCCACCAGCAGCCTAAAAGAGCCATCTAAGGACCAGTGCTTAAGGGAGGGGCCTTCAAAACAGTTGTGACAAACCAGGTGTCTTGGGAAAGAAAATCTTTTTTAATGAAACTTCTACTTTTTCCTAGGACATTTTTAGGTAAATTCATCTTAACTAACTCAATAAAGCAGGGCTATAAGTTGAATTAAAATTAGTATTATCATGAATGCATACTCAACAAACAGTATACCTACTATGTGCAAGGCCTGGAAATTAATATTAATTGAACACCTGAGATTTGTAGAGCACTGTGATAGGTGATAGGGAGAAACAAGTATGAGAAATCCCTTCAAGGGATTCATGATCTACTTTGGGAAGCAGGATAAAAAGATAATCCAAAATGCAAAACAGTTTATGATAAGGCCAAATGAATGAAATAGAGAAGTGCTATAGGAGTTTATGGAAGAGGGAGAGCCCTGTAGGTTGATACATCTGAAAAATGTCTAAAAAAGGAGGAGGTAAGAACTAAGCTGGGTCTTATAGGATTTAGATAAGAAGTTATGTGGGCATGGTAGAAAAATGCACTGAAGGTCAAGCAGAGTGGCATACACCTGTATCCTCTGCTATGGTGGGAGTCTGAGACTGGAGCATCAACGGACTTCAGGAGTTTGGAGCTGCAGTAGACCTAAGGCCCCCAGAATAGGAGAAGGAAGGAAGGAAGGAAGGAAGGAAAGGAAGAGGGAAGAAAGGAAGGAGGGAAGGAAGAGAAACAAAGAAAGGAGGGAAGGAAGGAGGAGAGAGAAAGAAGGAAGGAGGAAGAAAGGCATAAAGAAAAAGAAAAAAGAAAAAAGAAAATTTCACTGATTTGGGAAACAAGAGTCTTGGGTTTTAGTTTCTGTTGTGCCATTAATTGGCTATGTAATGTTCAGTTAGTAATTTCTTTGGTTACCAGTTTCTTCATCTATAAAATACAGGATTATAGAATATCAGAGGTACCTTCTTACTCTAAAAGTACTTGTGTCTGATTCTAAAATGAGAAAAGAGGAGGGGAAGGACAGTAGAAGTAGAAGGAATGGCAGGAGCACAGATACATAGGCAGGAAGAGTATGCATGGGGCATTTTTCTCATATGGTCTGGATCTATTGTTTTCTGGGAGAAAAGGAGTATGGGTGTTCACTGCGTGGTGTTGTCATTGAAGAGCCTTTCAAGGGTTGGAGGTAAGGAGAAAATGAACAAAGCAGTGCTTTAGAAATATGAATGTGCCACCAAAGTGTAGGATAGATTGGAGTAGAAAGTCCAGGAGGAAGGAGATTAGTTAGGAGGCTGGAGTAATAGAACAGGCAAGGAGGGGACAAGGGTTTGGGCTGAGGTGTTGGCAACGAGCATGGGAAGAAGAGGACACATTGGAGAAATATTGCAAAAGAAGAATCAAAATGAAGCATCCACAGGACTTGCTTGGTCACTGATGAGATGTGGGCAGGGGAGAGGAAGAATCAAAGATAATTCTGAGGTTTCAAGCCTGGGTGACTAGGAGATTAGTGGCACTATTGACAGAAAGAGGGAATTCAGGAAGAAGGAAAGATGATGAGTTTGATTTTTAAACATGTTGTGTTTGAGGTTGGACTGGGGTGTTGAGGTGGAGCTATTCAGGGGGCCATTAAATATCTAGTACTGGACCTTCCGAAGACTGAGAAGAGCTAGAAATATAAATTTAGAGATCGTTTGTATTCAAGCGAGAGATTCAGCCTGGCCTGTTCTGGAGAGAGAGATGGTCTGGGGCCTCAAAGACATGAGGTCAAGGCATGCCTCTGACACCTACTCACTGTGTGATCTGGGGCAATTCACTTAACCTCTCAGGGCTCTAGGCCAGAGGTGTCAAACATGGCCAGCCAGCTGTATTCAGCCTACAACACTCTCGAGTATAGCCCCAGATTGAAATGTAATGGAAAAATATTATTTAAAATAAATAAGAATATACTGAAACATATATAATATTATATTTTAAAACTAAGTCAATACCTGGCCCTCAGGGATCCTTATGTATAGATTAGAGGCCTCATTTCTATTTGAGTTTGACAACACTGCTGTAGGTAACTATCTAAGCCAGTAAGATGTACTGGTAGAAGGAATTTACTCTTCTGGGAGGTGCTCATACCTAGGAAATCACAGTCTCTAGCCCTCTTCCTATCCTTGCATTTCTTTAAATGATAGTTGAAGTCACTGGAATGGATGAGATAGCTAGAAGAGTAGAAGGGTGACATCTGAACCATTAGGGATATCCATATTGAGAGAGTAGGGTGAGGACATGGGACCAGTGAGAGACAGGTAAGGGAGGACCAAGGCAGTGCAGTATCATGGAAGTCAAGGGAGTATCAAGAAAGAGGAAGCAGTCTTCAATATTAAATGCAACAAACAAGCAGGATAAGGAATGGAAAAAGGCCTAGGAATGAGATTGCTGAAGACCTTGGAAAAAGCAGTGTCGGGAGCACCATGGAAGAGGTGATACATAGATGCTTTGGATGGCAAGGGATTAAGTATCTAATGGGTAGAGAGAGATTAGACTATCCTTGTGAAAAGTTTTGTAGTAAAAGGAAAGAGGTTTGGCTCTAGCATAAGGAAGCAGAAGGTAGAGAGAAAGAAGTTGATTGATTTTTTGTTTTTGTTTTTAGAATAAGAGCATGTTATTGGGAGAGTAGGGAAAGCCAAGCAAGAAAGGGAATGCTTGATCATGCAAGAGAAGGAATCTTTGACAGGGTAAGGACTGAGAGAGGATGGAAGGGGATGGAGTCAAGATTGTTGGACAAGGGTTTCCACATTGGAGAGAAAGGGAACATCTTCCTTCAGAGTGGAGGAAAGGGCTCAGGAATAGTAAAAACAGATATTTATCAATGCAAGGAGGCTAATTGAGGAAGCACAAATGACCTTTCTCTGAAGGAGGAGGTAACGTCATCTGCTAATAAAGAGAGAGTTGGGTATAGGCTCCAGTGCCTAAAGAAGATAGGAAAGGGTGGGGAGTGTCCCAAGGAGTGAACATGAGATGAATAAAATGATTCCTGGACAGCTAAGGGAAGCTGTTCCCAACCCAGGAGCAGAAGGCTCTGCAGCCCGACACTGGGCATCCTAGGTGGCTTTGACGTCCCTGGGTTTGGAATACAGATTTCTAGTTGATAGGCTATGGGCCAAGGGTAAGAAATGCTGAAACTATGAGAAGACAAGGCTGCAAAGCTTAGCACAGATAGGGCTTTCCTTGCTGGGCTGCTTGTCTTTGTTACCCAAAGCCTCTGACCCCCAGGGCACTAGTGCAGATTTAGCTGAGTCAGAAAGTGATGGAAAATCACTATTCTCCGACAGCAGTTTGGTGGTGCGTGGTAAAGGAGTTGGTCAGGGCTCCTGCTGTCGGGTTACTAATAGTCCTGGTGTCTCTGCCACCAACCCAGCGGGCACTCAGTCCCTGGGGCTGATCTCAGGATACTTGAGAGCTGGTAGTGTTGGGGAAAACAAACCCACCATTCTCCTAAGTTAAGCCAAGCATTTCCTTTTTGCATCCAGGATAAGAGCTCGACAACCAAGAAAAACATAAGGGATAAGTATAGGTCACAGGATCATAGACTGTGCTAAAAAGGAATTTAGGGATCATCTAGTCCAACCCTGTCATTGTACCGATGAGAAAACTCAGGGAGATTAAATAACTTTCCCAAAGTCACAGATAGGAAGTAGCAATCTGGACTGGAATCTAGGACTTCTGACTCTAAACCAAGTGTTCTTTCCACAGCATGGCATCCCTTTGAATGGCACAAGGGTGGAACAGTGCAGCAAACTAGTTTGCTTACTGCATGCTCTGTCACCAGAGACTCTCTGGTCCTCAGTTTCCTTATTTGTAAGATGAGAGAGTTTGGACTAAAAGACTTCTAAGATCCTTCCCAGTTTAAAATGCTGTGAAACTTATGGAGTGGCCCCCAACCAGGCTCACATGTATATGTACACATACACATACACATATACACATACACATAAACTTATATATACACATACACATACTCATTCATGGCCTCAGAAAGGCTAGATCTCCAGATATCCCTCCATTCCCATCCAGCAGGTCAAGTCCTAGATCTTAGGGCCTAGGGCATTCTTGTTGATTAGTTACTATAACCCCTCCCTCCCCCTGCATGCCGGGCATTGGAGGGCACACATAAGAGGAGGTGGAGACTCATTATTTTCTCTGACTCCATCAAGGTAGGGTTGAGTTAGCCCCTCCTTATTTATCAGCCTGTCTGCTCTTCCTTCCTTTTCTATGCAGGCTCAGCTAAATACATGCTCTGTGTTCTTTTTCTCCCCTATACCCCCTTCACTTCAGACCTTCCCTCTAAGAAGGCTCTGGAATTCTGCTATGGACCCCAACTCAGGAGAGATTGCCAGTTATGGGTCCCAAGGCCTTCCACACAGCCAGACCCTTCCTGTAGGCACTCTAGGATGGGTGGGGAAACGCAGCTCAGGCAGGGTACTTCTCTTCCCCTACTGAGGCCTAGTGATAGGCCACATCATATTGCAGACCCTATTGGAGACCTTGACAAAGAGACAAGGGTGATGTACCTGGAGACAGATTCTCTACAAAGGATTTATGGAACACTGACCATGGCATGGGAGAATAGAGGCCTGAGAAGGAGAGGACAGGAGAGATGGCCTCCTGCTCTGGGCTCTGTCCTAGGGAGAAGACCTGTAGAGATCAGGAACTGGCTGTAGCCCCAGCTCTTGCTCAGGGTCAGCTGGTACTTCATCTGGGCCTGGAAGGCAGATGCAGCAGCTGGTATTCAGGAAGGCCACTAAGGCCTCATATTCAAGGGAGGTCTAGATGTTTGAATAGGGCAACCCCCTTCCTAGCTAAGTGTCTCGGAGCCAAAGAGGGTCCACATGGGCTAAGAATACAGATAGGTAAATTCTTCAGTATTTCTAATGAATCTGTCTCATAATAAGTTTTTTAAACCAACATTGAAGAGAAAAATCTCAAGCTTCTAAGAATTTGCCTAGGATATGATCTGGTCCCTCTTTTGTCTTTATTCTCTCTCTCTTTCCCCCTCCCTCTCCCTCCCTCCTTCCCTCCTTTCTGTCTCTCTTCTCATATGTAATATTTTTACATGTAATATATAATTCTTTCATTCCCTTTACTTTCTGTCTTTCTCAGCCTCCTTTTTTTTGTTTGTTTTTGGCCATTTGTCTCTGCTCTCTGTCTATGTCTCTGCCTTGGTTTCTCTTGGCCTGCACCCTCAAGTACCAGTGTGGCTATGTGAGTGTATTGATTCCCCAGAGCCGGAGGAAAGCAGGAGGTAGAGCTGGGGTGCAGGCATAGGGATGGAAATAGAAGGCTATAAATTATTTGTGACAGGAAAGCAATAGTGCCAGAGTGCTGAGCACAAGTCCTGTGTCACTATTAGATTCCTTTTAGCCTGATGACACTGTAAAAAAGGTTAAGTGTCTGCTGGAATCGTACACCTGGGGGGCCGGGGCAGCCCGGGAGCAGAACAAGCCACCGAGAGCAGGTATATCAATTCTCCAGGCCAATAATATTCCTCTCATTGATCGCCACGCAAAGTTCAAAAATCTCATTACAGCCAGGCAGACCAGGAACTTTTTACAAATCAATAGAGTGATATAATGTATGTATACTTAGTACAAATGTATCTATTCATCTATCCATCCATCCACAGTCCGCCTTAGGGTTTCCAAGTTAACCTACCCATCATATTATGTTATGTTATGTATGATATTATATTGCATGATGTTATATTATAATAAATGGCTTGTGAAAACTCTCCCTGAGGAGGGGACAAAAAGAGGTCCTGTTAGCATTGAAGTGACATCAGACATCTCACCTTAGACTGAGGTAGCATTCAGTAGCATCTTGTCTAGACCTAGATCTATCAGGGTTTTTAGGAGCAATGCTCCTGTGCCTCTTCGTGGAAGGCCAAAGGGGAAGAGGAGCAGCAGGACATATTGCCAGGCTCTCCTTCCAGTTTGTTAGTGACTGCCGCATTCTCAGTCATTCAGAGGATTGTCTATCTTGAGCTAGAAGGGACCTTAGAGGCTAACCACATTGTTTCCAGCTATGAAATGGGGACCAAATGGAACCAGGTGATGGTGGAAAGAACGTATCAGGAGGACTTTGCCAGTCTTGGCCACAGAAGTTTGATCAATTAGACAACATGGTCTGTTGTCTTCCTACGAAAACTAACTTTCTGGTGCTGGCTTGCTTAAGCCCTGGGACACAGTAGCAATTAGCACAGAATGCTGACCAGGAGGGGATGAAAGGGTCTTGGAAAAGGTGGTTATATACTCTATGTCTATAATTAAAATCTATAGTTCCAACTATATCTATATAGGCATGAATATGTGGAAGAAAGGATAGAAGGGGAAAGAGAGGAGACAAAGAGATAGAGAGAGAGAAAGAGAGAGAAAGGAAGATAGGGAGAGAGAAAGAGAGAGGAAGGGAGGGAGGAAAAGAAGAGAGAGAAAGGAAGAGAAAGAGGAGAAAAGAAGAGAGGAAAGAGAAAGGAAAAGAGAAAGGAAAGAAAGAGGAAAAGAGGGAGCAAAAGAGAGAAGTAAGAGAGTAGAAAGAGTGAGGAAGAGGAAGGGAGAAGGGGAGGGAGGGAGGGAGGGGGAGAGAGAGAGAGAGAGAGAGAGAGAGAGAGAGAGAGAGAGAGAGAGAGAGAGAGAGAAATTCTGACTTGGCATATGCAAGGGCCTACCAAGGGCCTACCAAGTACACTGTTTCTGACCAGCCAGCCCCTTTGTTCACTGATTCTGGCCTGATTGCTTCAGTCAGGTGGACAGTAAGGCTTTTGTGCAGTGAATCCATGCTTTGGAGATTCATAGTCAAGTTCAACTCAGCCAACAAAACTTCTTGTGATTCATGAAGCCAAGGGGAGTTTGACCAAAACTAATTCATATAATTGCCTCCACTCCACCTGGGTCCACAAGTGCCTTTCCTGGGCAGCCCACTCTAGCCATGCCCCCCTAAGTCCAATCTGCAACAGAAACATCATGAGCCTTTTCCCAACAGGGTTTCAAACATGAACTACAGAAGATTATTTCTAAAGACTCACCTCTACTAGAAATGACATCCATTTTCTGCCCCTCAGAACCACTACAATGTTCACCCCACACTGCCGACCTCAAGGTCACACCATTCACACCAGCATGTCTCCCCCCCAGTCACTAGCGTGTATCAATCATACCATTCTGTTCCCTGAGAACTCTAAGGTCTGATATCCATCATCCCACGCTATCCTCCAGAGCCCCAAGGTACACCGTGAAATGTGCTTCTTCCCCTCCGCATCTCAGCTCCAAAACTTAAGACTCTATATAGGTGCATAGCTGTAGTGTAGTAGAAAGGACACTAGACTTGAGATCAGAAAAACTGGGTTTGAATCCTGGTCCCATAACTGTGATCCTAGACTTTCACAGCCTCGGTGTTGTCTTTGGTAATTTGGGCTGATAATATCTGCTTCTCAGGACGGTTGTAGGAATCAAAGGAGATAGCATTTTAAAAGTGCTTTCCAAACCATAAATTGCTATAAATGAAAGTTGTTCTTCTGCACTAAAATTCCACTCTGGTGCCTCATTGTGGCATGGAGGTGACAGTTCTTGAAGACAAAAATTCTGATAGGGTCTACAAAGCAAGACAGACTTCAAGTCTTGCCACTACAACAGACAGGTGTACCTCTCTGTGTTCTTAGAGTTCCAACACCAGAAGACTGACCACACCACATGATGACTGGTGGAGGGGCTGCAGCAATTCCCCAAATCATCTGATACAGATAAGGCTCTTCTGCCCAGGCTGCTTGGAGGGGTGACCCCCTAACTAGGAAGAGTATCCATATCAATCAAATAAATAAATGAACAAATAAATAGATAAATAAATAAAATCATAGGTCTTTTGAAAGATTATTATGAAAATAAGAACTGTTTTTATGAGACCCATAAGGAGTTTAGTGGCATTTTCCTCTAAGGAGTTAATGTACTCTCTCTCTCTCTCTCTCTCTCACACACACACATACACACACACACACACACACACACACACACACACACACACACACACACACAGATAGCCCTAGTTTCTCTCCTGAGCTCAAACTTCTATATCGCCAACTTTCTATTGAATGTTTACATTTGGATGTCCACAGACATCTCAAACTCAACATGTCCCAAATAGAATTCTTTATCTTTCCCCCACCAAACTCACTCCTCTTGCTAACTTCCTTCTTTTCTTAACTTTCCTTAGGTCTGATCCTACCACCCCATTGTTCAGAAAGCTTCACTGGCTCCCTATGCCCCTAGAATAAAATACAAAACCTTCTGGTTAGCCTTTCAAGTCTTTTACAGCCTGGCTCCTGTCTGTCATCCAAGGTTCCTCTCCACAAACTTTGTGGTCTGGTCAAATAAACCTACTTGCATTTACTTATACATGACAGTGCATGTCTCACCTTTGGGCCTTTGCTCAGGCCACTCCCCATGCCTGTAATACACTCTCTTCCCACTTACACTTATTAGTATTTCAAATTCTGCCAAAGTTCAGTTCAGGTACCACCTCCTATATAGGACCTTTCCTGATGTTTTCAGATACTAAGGTTTCTCTGATTGCCCTCTCCCATCAACCTGAGGAATTTAACTTGTATGTGTATGTATGTATGTATATACATACATACACAAATGATAAAAATAGATATTATAGTTACATATTTCTCTTTCTTTGCCAAATCCCAAACTTATCCTTTTAGATAAAAACTGTTTATATATATATATATATATATATATATATATATATATATATATAAAGAAATACAGGAATTTCTTTCAACTTCCTTTCTTTAAAAAAAAAGTTGTAAGCATCTGTATTATTAAAGTAACATCTTTGTAGGACTGGACTACATTGTTAGGCTATGTAAAAATTTATTAGTGGGATGTCTAAGTCCCTTTCCTCCAGTCTCTTCATTTCCAAACTACATCTGGGCCTCCAGAATAACCTGTTGTGTCTCACAGCTTAAGAAAAATGGAATTGAAATGCACATGTAGGAGTATGTATGTGCATCTGACAGGGGGAGGATGTACTGCACAGCTATAAGACAGGTGTGCAACATGAAATGTTGTTCTATGAACAGCAAGAGAGAAGTTGGCACACAGCTTAGCACCCACTACGCCTAAACACACACACACACACACACACACACACACACACACACACACACAAAATCATAGAACTAAGGCTAGAAAGGACTGCAGATGCCATCAGACCTCTCATTCTAAAATGAGGAAACAAAAGCACAGGGGAGTTAAATTCTGACTACCTGTTGTCACACAGGTAAGTGTCAGAGGAATTATCTGAACCCAAATTCTCTGACTCATGAGTCAGCACACTTTGGGTACTTCCTTCTCTGTTGAACTACCAGACCACTCCATTTCTTTGGTGATTCAAATAGGGTTTTTCAGGTGGGGGAATGAGGTTCGTTTGTAAATCAAGACATCACCACCCTCCTAATGCCACTGGTCCTTTTCCAGAATGAAGGACAAACCACAAAATAGCAACAACTCGGGGGGAAAGCCATTGTTAGAAATATCAATTGGTTTGGAAAAACCATTTCTCTTGGGTCACGGTCAGGAAGATACACTTTAAAAAGCAAGGGCCAAAGTTTGTAAGCTAGAGGAAAGGAGGGGAGAGAGATTTATAATTCTAAAGTTCGGCCTCGGTCCAGTTTTTAGATAGCTGATCATAATTAGCAAACTTGCCCCTATCTATAGTATCCCATAGGCAGTATTAGTCAGATATCATTATCCTAGAAACAAGAGAAAGTTTTTATTATGATATACAGAACAAAACCAGAAATGTCACTGTCCTGAACGTATCTTGAACCTCCAGACTCATGCTTCTGTTTATGTCTTTGTCTGCCCCTTTGCCTGGAACGCCTCGCTCCCTTTTCTTTGCTGAACAGAATCCTCCCCATCCTTCAAGCCCTGGTCTAATCCCTCATCTTTGCAATCTCCAGACTGCTCCATCCCATGGTGATCACTTCTTGATCTGAACTGCAATAACATTGGGTGTTTGGGTCACTCCTTTGAGAATTAATGTCTTCTCCTATCATATCTCATATTGTACTGAGCTGTTGTCTTTTTTTTAACATGAAAAACATGTTTTTGATGTGTTTCCACAGTTAGATGGTAAGTTACTTAAGAGAAGGCAGGATCCTGTCAGCCTAGAACAATTCCTTATGTGAAATAGACACTTGATAAATACGTGGTCAAGTCCTTGAGAAAGGGGAAGCTAGGTGGCAGAGTGAGTAGAGGGCTAGGCTTGGAAACAGGAAGACTCATCTGTCTGACTCATCTGGCCTCAGCTAATTATGATCAGCTGTCTCAAAATTGGACTGACACATACTAGCTGTATATTCCTGGGCAAGTCACTTAGCCCTCTTTATCTCGGTTTCCTCATCTGTAAAATGAGCTGGAGAAGGGAATGGCAAACCATTCCAGTATCTTTGACAAGAAGACCCTGAAATGGGGTCATGAAGAGTTTGAAATGACTGAACTACTAGAATAGCAATAAAACAAATTGAAAAAGTTAAGAAATTATGGCTGGGGGAACTGGCCAGCCAAGATACATTTCTTTAGTGTGGCTATATTGCCCCTGGTCAAACAAAAATCATTAAAGTAGGTGCTAGTCAGTTACCTTGGAGCCAATGCCCCTGAGCATCATTCTGATAGCTTCTTCTGACCTAAAATCTCCATAACTTAGTCAAGATACGATATGCAGGTCCTACCTCACTGGAAACCTGTAGACTCTGTCTACAACAGACTTTTATATTCTTACTTACATTTTCTCCCCTCCAGTTAAACTAAACTACTACCTGTTCCCTAATTTTATCTTGACTTTTCCTACCTCTGTGCATCATCCCACATTTCCTCTGCATCCTGGAATCCTTCTCAGTTCCAGTGCCAAATGCTCTATGAAGCCTCTCTGGATCTCCCAGCTAAATAGGACTGTTCCCTTCTCAGAGAAGTTCTCCTTCTTGTTTGGAGCTCTCCTTCGTCTATATTATAGCCAATGTTTTATAATACTCATTTGCTTACATACTGTATACCACTTCTTAGAGTATAAGCTCCTTGAGGATAGGGACCATGTTGTTTTCCAATTCAAAGAACATTTATTAAGTGCCTATTTTTTTTTTTTTAGGTTCTGGAGATACGAAGATGAAGAAAGATACAGTCTGCCTTCAAGGACTTTATAATCTATAATACTATATATATATAAATACACACACACACACACACACACACACACACACACACACATATATAATATTCATAGCACAATGAGAGATCCAGGCAATTTTTAAGTAGGCAAACACCTACCCTTTCCCATCTCTATATGACTTGGTTTCATTGTTATATCATACCCAGTGCCTATCCCAACAGAGCAGTCACTCAACAAATGTTTGCTGTTAAAATCTCAGCCCCATAGAAGCCTATTGGGAGATCAAAGCCAAAGGACTTGGCCAAGTATATAGTATACATTAAGTTAATGGGTTAAAGATGCAGAAACTGAAACTAGATCCTTAGTGAAGAAGTTCCAGGGTTTCCTTCAGGAGAGTTGTGGAAGGTTGTTTCATTAGCCTTGGGTATGCACTGGTCCTATCCAACCCCAACTTTGAAGTCCTTCAGGTGGCCACTATTGCCACTCACCCAACTTAAAAAAGACAAGGAGAATCCCTCAGCTTTGAAAAAAAACCAAACAAACCAGCCCCTGCCCAGAGAGTGAGAGGCTGCATGGATAACTAGCTTTACAAATATTTCTGATCAGTTCTTGGATGATAGAGCCCTAACGGATGGTTGAGGAAGCTAGACTGTTTGGGTATATGCCTGGCCTTCTAAGACTGACATCAAGGAGAAGAGCCAGGCCCTCCCTCAATATGTCCCTTGGTGCCTGTGGCAGAAACAGAATTTTAGGCTGGGAAGACCATGGGGTTGATGGAGAGGGGACAGTTCAGATGGGCTTGTAAGAATGAATTGAAAGCATATGGATTAATTTGACTTTAAGATAGGCATAGGTTTAAAAATTAAGAGGAAATGTGTTTGACAAACCATTTGGAAACCAGTCTGAGGAGCTTGCCAAACCCAGAGCGTGACCAGATTAGTTCCACTTTCCATTGAGCCTGTTCTCTGATTCTGACAGGGCCCTCCAGGTTAGAGCCAGGTCTGTCTGATGACAGAGTGGGCTGGAGGAAGACCTGCTGCCTGGCTCAACACTGTTCCTTGAAAGGTTCTAGCTCCAGAGGTTAGGAGAAGGGCTAGGGATCTCTACTTACACAATATTTTTGTGCCAAGCTTCCTTTCTCCAGAAGTGGCAAAGTCACACTTAGAATCATGGGATTGTAGCCTCTTAGAGTTGAGAAAGGGACCTGAGGAGGTCATCCAGTCTGATACCCTACCTGAAACTAAATCCTCTCAATACTCCATAGGAAAAATTAGAGCCTACTCTTTCCTGCTGCTCCCTCTGCATGGAACCTTGTAGAGAACTGTACCGTGTGGCAGGAAAGATGGTGGAGGGGGTTCCTGAGACATTCCTGATTCCAGGCTCTCCCCTTTCCAATCCAGCCTGCACACTTCTGGGAAAGAAAAGGAGTTCTGAATTTCATCTCTCACATTTATTCAGCATGTAACATGATATGCCTCAGCCTCCTCCTTCATTAAGTGGGGATAACAGTATCTGCAGTGCCTACACAGGGTGCTTGAGGGGATCAGATAAAACAAGGTATGGGATAGAGGCTTTGAAAACATTAAACATAAATATATGTGCATATTTAGTATAAATTATCATAATTATTTAGTTTAAATATCTGCATGTTTATATTATGATTATTTAGATATAATATTTATATTATAAATATTCAGTATCAATAATTAAAATTATTATTGCTTCCTTTCTTGAAAAACTCCGGTGGTTTCCCACTCACTATTAGCTCAAGTTCAAATTGTGGATCCCAGAATTTAAAGCTCTCCAAAGTACAGTCCTAGACCATTTTTCTACAGTATTTGTAAAGAAATGACCCCAGGTGGAAAGGGAATCTGCCCTCAGAGCCAAACTGCAGAAGAAATTCTGCCTGGAAATGCTTTGTTTTCCTCTCTAATGAATCCTGCTCTAGGAGACAAAGAGTAAAGAAACCTTAAGTCCTGCTGTTGTTTGGAGGGGATGAAACTCAGCCTTAAGGGTTGGCATTTCTTTGGGTTTATCAGTGGTTTGGAGACATACAAATTGGTCTCTCTATTTTGGTATAGCTTGATATAGTCATGATTTAGCTATGTGAGCAGGTGACCTGAATAAATCTAGGTGTAAGCAGCTTAGCAAAAACATATGAAGACAGGTAAATAGAAATATCTGTTTGTATAGTGCACATGTATACCTGTGATTTGTAAGCACTAACATTTGTCCTATAAATGAGATTGCGTTTTTTCAATTAGATAATGATAAATTTTAGTATATTTCATGTGCTTGGGTAGTTTTCTTACATAGAGACTCCTGTATGTACAGGTATGCAGGATAGTATATACATCCAATTTATTTCATTTCTGAATGTACCTGTACTTTCAGGATGTATCTGTACCTATGTCTTTTGGATTGAGGGATTATATTTGTAAATTTATATTACATATGTATGTACATATACATAAACATATACGTAAGTGTACATGCAAAATAGACCTGTCCTTGTTTGCTTACCAGTGTGTTTTGAGATATATATATATATATATATATATATATATATATATATATATAATCTACATGCTTGCCTATATGCCAGTGTTGATGTGTGTATTTGTGAGCTTGTGTATCTCTATCTTTGTCCAGGGTAAGGGAAATGAGAGAATTATTAAACAGCAAGCAAATATGCAATAAATTCCATTGATTTTACAAACTCCAACTTGTCTTCAGTCTCCTTCTGTTCTTTATCCTGGGGGCATTGCAACAAAACCCTATTTTAAATACCTTTGCTTCGCCCTCCCCTCCCCAAAAAAGTGTCAATATTTTATTTGGATTTTTAACTTCGCTCCATAACAGTTGTTTGACCTCCTGACTCTGGTGAGTCACATAAATCCTGGGACTTTATTCAGGAGCCATGTTCCTGCTATTGAATAAGCAATTTGGGAGGGTGAATTAATGACTTGTGCCGTTGCTGGGAGTCCCTGAAGAAATATTAAAATTGCTTGCAGACTGAATCAATACTCAGCGAACACCCAGCAAGAAGACTTCAGCTCTAGCAGGGCCACAGGCTTTGGCTTGGGGGAGGAAGGGGATTCCTACACCCAGTTTGGCAAGCCCCTCCCCTTCTCCCCTTCCTTTCCCTGGAACTCTGTCATTTCAAGTTATAGCAAAGCCTTGTTATGGCCCCAAATAGGGTGGAGCTGATCTGCCCTGTCTTGGGAAACCAGGGCTCAGGGGACAGTTTATTCTCCTAGTAATGAGAAGCAGGAGGCTTATTAGAGGTGAAGGCTCAGGCCCACCTTGGAGCCCCTCCTCAAGGTTTTGCCATTGCAATTGCTGCTGACTTGGAAGGCCACACTGAGATCCGGGAAGCCCAGATGGGGAGGGGTCTATTCTGGTCTACAGTTGTGTTCCTGCCTGCTGTCTATGCATTGGAAGGCTTTGCACAGCTGGTCGCTAATGAGAGAGCATTGGCGGTGTGTTCCTGACTCCATCTGGGTGATTTGACCAATGTTTGCTATTGCTGCAGAGGTCCTGTGCTCGCTGCCTGAATTTTCCTTTGTGGAGACATGGGTGTGACTGTGGGTTTGGAGTTTGTATTGTATAGTATTGTGCCGTCAGTTTGTATTGTATTGTGTGGGTGCATTCCAGCAGCTGGCTTAGTATTTGGGCTTTATGACATTATATGGGGGTGGGAGGAAAATAGGTGCACTTTGTAAGGCATTGAGTTGGAAGAATTTGAGTATTGTTTGGAGTTAATGTCTATGTTGCTGTTTTGAATTGTGGCGTGTGCCTTGATCCTATCTGTCTTTTTTTTTTTTTGGTAATATGTGTCTCAAAGGTTAGGTTAATGGGTGTCTCCTTGGTGATGTAGATGGAAAAATTATGGTGAGACTTGACCTCCCCTTCTGGCATTAATTCACCTTGCCTATTCCAGAAAGAAGGCCCCAGGACAAAACCTCTTCTCCAAATCCTCCAAACTACCAGGTGAAACAGAATCGAGAATCCTCCCAGTTGGGAACAAAGAGATATATCCCTGATGAATAGCCCTGGTCTCTGTTCTACACTGATAAAGAGATTTTCCTCCAAGACCAATTTCCTACTCCCACTCAGGAGGCTGATTTGGACCATTTGGTCATGGAGCCAAACCCTGTACCTACAGAAGTCCCAGGATGCTGTAAAGAAAAGAAAAATACTTCCACAATCCCCATTTTCATTACTACAACTAGCTGGAATGAGAAAACTAACAACAGAAGTCCTCATTCAAACCCTAAGAATTCCCAACAAGGCCCAATCTAGTGACATTGCCCATAACACTTTCCTTCAAACCTGTCATATCTGACCAGCCAAGGACTCTATGACTCAGCAATGATCTGACACATGTAGAAAGTTCCTGGATCCTAAGGGAACATGGCCACTTGTATACCCTTGTCTGAGAGGGTTGCAAACATCTATGACTATGAAAGAAAGTGAAGGCATATGCGTTGTGCTGTAGCCTCTAGATCTGGATCAGGTACATATACACCATGGATGGAGTAGCCTATGGACATATTTCACATGTGTGGAATAGGCCATGAGTCTACATATGGCATGGTGTTCTGTACACTAAGCTTGTAGGTAAATGTATGAACTCACAGCTGTGCATGAACATAAAGAACATATGGTAGGATGGGGGGAGGAGAGGAGAAGTATTCATGTCAGCATTTCCTTTGGTTCACATGTATAAGTATGAACATAACAACTTCCTGGTCTAGACACCAAGAAGTATGAGTGGATATGTTTACATGTATACTTACAGAAGGACCCAATGTCATAACCTAATGTTGAACAAAGTATGTGCATTTTTCAAAAGTGGAAAAATGATGGAGTTGTAGTGAAAGAAGATCATGAACTCTCCCTTGGATCTTCAGCCTAGAAGAGCCAAGGGAGCTTGAAAGGGTGGATGGTTGGAGTTTTCTCACTACAACTCTCTCACTCTCTCTTTCTCTCTCTCCCCCCCTCCCTCCTTCTCTATCTCTCTGTCTCCTCTCCTCTCCTCTCCTCTTTTCTCTCTCTGTTTCTGTCTCTCTTTCTTCTTGGTTTCCATTTTCACGGGCTGTCTCTCATGTTTAGAATGTTCTCCCTATTCATCTCTGCCTCTTGACTTCTTTCAAGTACAAGCTAAAATCTCATCTTCTACAGGAAACCTTTCCCATCACCTTTAATTCTAATGTCTACTCTCTTTTGTTTACCTCCAGTTTCTATTATCTATTATCTTGTTGTACATAGTACTTTGCAAGGTGTCTGTCTCATTAGATTGTGAGCTCCTTGAGGGGAGGGATTATCTTTTGCCTTTCTTTGCATCCCTAGTGCTTAGCATAGTGCCTACCACACAGTGGATGCTTAATAAATATTTATTGCTTATTTACCATATTGTTTTAAATTCCTTTTTTGTTGTTCTAAGTTAAAGGAAAATTAACTGAGTTTCTAGAATGCAGACTTACTTAGCAGATTTAATGGTTATTTCCTACTTATTAAAGCTAGTTCTTCAATCAATAAACAGATAGGAATTAGCTTGACCTTCCCATATTAGGGAGAGTATATAAATTCAGGTATGTAAGTTGCAAGGAACAAGAATTTGAGAAATAAAGGAATTTCTACGAGTTGCCCAAACCTACTGGGCTAAACTTCTCAGTGGTCCCTCAAAGAGTGAGTGGCAAAGATATTGTCAACTAAGCTGATGAAGAAGAAAGAGGACTGCAAGGTAAGGAGAGGAAGGAGGCCTCAGCCACCTTTTCAGATTTCACCAAAGCTTTCCTTCAGAAAGACAGGGGATCTGGGAATAAGGTCTCTACATAATTGAAAGATAGAAATGCATAGTAGATAGGGTACTGGAGTCGAGAAGATTTCAGTTTGAATTCAACCTCTATCACTTACTAGCTATGTTGGGCAACCTCTGTAAAACAGAAATAATAATACATAGACCTTTAAGGCTGTTGTGAGAATCAATGAGATGGATGCATGTATATATGTATAAAGGCCAGTGGTGAGGAGAAGTTACAGCAGTAAGAAGAGGATGTAGAGAAAAATGGAGGGTGAAGAAGAAGGGGGCAGAGGAGAAGAGAAAAAGGGATTTGTAAACTTGGCAAACACTAACCTATAGAAAACCTGTATATAAATATAATCGATTGTGGTGATTGGCTACTTTGGACAATTGGGGTTTCATCTTCACCTGGGTGGGCACAAAGTAAAAGTGAAAAGAATTACCATTACTCATTAATCTGAGAAATATAAATAGTTGAATCTCACATTTCTGGTCTCAAGTGGAGATTTTAAAATCTGGATTATCTGGCAAAAAATATTTTTGCCACCTCTGCCTAGGAAGAGTGTTTGAGTCTTATTAATTCTGATTGTGACTTTGTTCTCACAAGCAAAGTCATGTGAAAGAACCAAAGCCAGAAAACTCTTACCCATGTCACTCATATCCCATTTAGAAAATGGAGAGATTTGAATAATTTGGGCAAAAGTGACTCCAGTTTGAATTAAAAAGATAACTGTCAAGTTTTTCCTTTGGTTTGGGGGTTCCTAAATGACTGAGCCTGAGAAACCATAACATTATGAAGTCTCGTCACAGCTTCCTATGAACCGAGCAGGGGAAGGTCACTGGTTTTTTGCACTGGGATCTTAGGGTCAGAGCTGCTTCGGGCTCCTCAGGCTTCCAATAGATGTTGTCAACATTTAGAAGGACTAGAAAGAGCCCAGTGAATTCTAAGTCACCATTACAGCAATGAGGCTACAGGTAGATGGTGAAAAACAATTACTCCTGCCCCCAGCTGCTCATATATTTTCTTTGCTGTTTAGCTTTCATTCACCTTTATTTCTCCATCTCTTCTTCCTTTCTTTTCCATTCTCTCCCTTTCTTCTCCATCCTTTCTTCTTCTCCTCTTCTCTCAAGTTCTTACCCTTTCCTTTTCCTTTCATCTCCTTTTCCTGTTCCATAGCATACAAGAAGACATCCACCAAGGGTTTTTCCCAGACTGTTTCCTTTTATATTAGAAAGAATACCATCAAATATAAAGCACTACAATCCAGGAGATCTGGAAAATGCCAACCTAAGATTCTCACTAGAGGAATAGCAAGTCTCATCTTACAGAAGGAGTGGGCACTCACCCACGGCTATACATTCCCGTTCAAAGACAGGCTACAGGTACAAAGTGAAATGGACAACCAGGTCATGTGGATCAATCAAAGTGCAAAGGAAATCAGTTTTCCCTAGATCTTCTTGTAATTGAGACAAAGAATTGTCTTTCTTTAAACATATGGAAAGTGTCCTCAGTTATCCACTTAACTTGGACAGTCCCAAACGAGTCTGCTATCCAGAAGGGATCATTGGAGGTCACACGACTCAATGTCATTTCATTTGAAATCCAATCTATAGTATTATTTGCTGCATTCCTTCAACTTATTTACGAAAAGACTTTCAAAGATTTAGAGGTAGAAGAGAATTCATATGTATCAGTTTAGATCAACCTTTCCACTTTACCGATGAGGAAACTGAGAGCCATAGAAGGGAAGTGACTGACAAGTAAGGTTACAGGTGAGATTTAAGCCAAGGTCCTTTGATTCCAAAGTGGTTTCTGTTCTGATAAACTCCCTTGTTTATAGTTAATTCTTGATTAATAACTTGTGACCAAAAAGAATATTTCTTTTTTTGTTTCACTTTGTTTTAAACACATAAGGTTTATCAATTCTGACTTAGGCTTTGTCCATTGATTGGCTGCCTAATTCCTGTTCTAGCTTCTTAGGACAAAACAATATACCCCTCCAAGCCACAAAAACTTCCTATTGGTTGCTGGTCCTCTTGGAAGGCTAGCCAAACTTGATCAACTCCAAAGAAGTTTCCCTAACATGGCTTTCTGGCCAACTCTAGCCTCCTATCGGGTTAGAAAATCAGGCTTGGGTTATCAGTCACCTCAGTTTCCTGTTTCCAAGGCTTTCTTTTCTGATTGTTGAAAGAGCCTATGAGTTTTGTTGTAAGAAAGTAGCTTCTCCTTGGCTAGGTCTCTAAATGGAAAATGATGTATAAAAACTAAGAAATTCAATTAACTGAATGTTTCTAGACCCAGATACTCAGCATCATGTAGAAAAAACTTCTGGATGGCCAATCCTAAACACTGTCCCAGTCACAGGCTAACATGGCTACTTTGGCTTTCTTTATAATCAGTTCAAATTACTTTACGGTAAAGCAGGCTGATCATGGTCTGATTGAGCTGAGATACCAAGCTAATGATGTTATAGCCATTTAGGTCTCGACACACAGATGCAACCTCATACATACCATGCCAATAGACATATGTGTATTTGTGCATGCTTATGTGCCAGGTATATATTTTGGAAATCCATACATGCTATAATTTGTCTTTTGCCATCTCCTCTCCACCTACCTTACCTGCCTTGCTTCTGCTAGGTAATGCAGTAGATGGAGAGCTGGGCCTAGAGTTTAGAAGAGCTTACCTCAAATCCAACCTCAGACACTGATTAGCTGTGTGACTCTGGGCAAGTCATTGGGCCTCTGTCTGCCTCACTTTCCTCAACTGTAAAATGGGAATTTTAATAGTTCCTACCTCCCAGGGTTGTAGTGAGGATCCAATGAAATGGCATTTGTCAAGTGCTTAGCACAGTACCTGGCATGCTAGGTACTCATTAAGTGCTTACTGCCTTTCCTTTCATTCCCAAATGTTAATGTCAATTTCACGAAATCCTTCCATAAGAGAGGTGACATTGCCAAAGGAAATTCCTTTCTTATCTTTGGTTTTGTCTCCACTAAAAAAAAAAAGACGTCTTTACATACAGAGGACAACATGGCTTACTAGAAGACAACTTGTGGAATCAGGAAGACCAGTGTTCAAATCCTACTTCTGACAGATGTTGACCATGTAACCGTGGACACATTGCCTATCCTTTCTCTTAATGAACCAGGCAAATCTCTAATATTAGAGTTGCACAGAAGTTGCTGAAATATATTAGTGAAGGGGATGCACAGAGGAACTAAAAAAAATCCACGTTATATCATTCTATTCAAAAGCACTTGGTATTATAAATTTTCAGATGACCTACCTGACTGTTGGTCAACCTGCTGGTTGCTGAGAGGAATGAGCATGATGCTTCCTTCCAGGGCACGTGTGTATTTATTCTTATGTGAAGTCAGCTAGTCCTATATGGGTTTGCAGTATCTTTGGCTTGTATCTATGTGCCTCATTGCCCTGTGTCAATGTAGCTTCATATTGGCAGGCATATCTTAGTGGAAAAGACAAGAACCCTAGACATTTAGAGATCATTTCTAGTTCTGAGCCACTCCAATCAGGAAGCAGAGGACCAGGAAGAAAGACGCCAAAGAACTGATCTTCTCCAAAGTCTCTCTGCCCTCCTCAACTCTACAAACACCACCAACAGCATGCCTCTGGTGGATTTTGGGCAGCTATTGGACTGAAAAAACCCTTTTTTCTCTATTCTTTGGTGCTCTGATGTTTCTTTCCTCTTCTCCCTCTCTTCATCACTGACTTTTTAATCTCTCTCCCGATGAAAAAGGAAAATCTGCATTGACCTTGAAGCTAGCAGACAACCCTGGCCTCTTCATTCTCACTGCAGCCTGAACTCCAAGGGTGGCAACATCCCTGATCAAAGCGGTCACCTTCTCTGCTGGTCCCTGGAGGCTGGTAGTCGACCAGCCAGAGGGACTAACCAACACTCCAGTCATGAAAATAAATCCCATTGTATTTGCATTTTAATTTTCCACATAAACAAAGGCCCAGAGTACATGGCTCCAGCAGCATCACTGGACTGAATTTAATTAGAAATGAAAAGTTTATAGGGCCCTCTTTAATGCGATTAATGCTCAGTTAACATTTATCACATACATATGCTGGAATCGCCTTTTCTAAGCAGCCACGGGCCATGAAATGAATTTCTTCCTACTTTTCTGTGCCTGCCTCAGGGCTGTCTCCTGGGGAGGCTCCTGGGTTCACTAATCTGCCTCCCTGGGGAATAGGACCTACTTAGACCTCAGAAACTGGTTCAGGGTAGCTGGAAGGGATGGAGAGAGGGCACCTCACAGGAAGAAAGGTCTTACCACTCATTGGGTCACAGCAGATTGGCTGGTTAACCCTCAGAAATGAGACTCCTTCTGCCCTCTTGTCATCCCCCATTCTGAGGGTCATGCTGTGGACTTTGGGGGTGGGACATCTCTGTACCCCACTGTAGCCCCCTCCCCCACTCTTCTCCTTTCTCCCTCTTCCTTTCTTAATTCAAAAGATAATTCTCACTCATTCAAGACTCTTATAAGATTTTTTTAAAAAAATTCCTTATAATTCCAGAGTGATCAGGGAAAGGTAGAGAAAAAAAACCCAAACAATAAATAATTCTTCTCTTCTTTCTATCTGTTCTCTATTCCTGGTATAGACAGCCTGGACTAGGAAAGTGGCCTATGCTTGGCCCTCCCCTCCCCAGTGTCAGCTCGTTAGGGAAACAGCAGGGGAGTGGGGGAACATGAAACCTCTATTGGTCCCAAGAGGAAGGATGGCCCTTCCTTATCTTATCAAATTCTCCTCGATCTTCAATTATAGTCTATTGAGATTGGCCTCTTAACCCAAACAAGCTAACTTGGTTAAGGAGTAGAAGGAAAAGGAGGAGGAGGGGGCAGAGAGACAGATGGGGAGAGGATCTAAGATATGTAACTCTGTACATGATAAAAAGGAAATAAATATTTTGAACCTTGGAAATCCTCGGAAGAACTTTGGCAAGCATGAACTAAATGATTCTTTCTAAAACATGTTAGATCATATTATGCTCATATTATATATACTCGTATATGTACAACCATGAAAAATTAATCTTTTTTCAACATTTACACACCAAGACATAAAAGTTAACATATAGAGCTAGGACATATATGTTCATATGCATGTCATGATGCTTTACTTACACAACAAGACATATACATAGAAGACTCATGAAAACCCCTGTCTCTTATTCATCATCAGATATACCACACCTGGGTGTGGATAAGCATTCAAAGCTATGGTAATAATGTACATTCTAAGCTCTGAGCAGACATTTCAACAGGAACTTTCTTGACATCACACAATGCCAGAGCTGCTGGGTTGGTACACAAACCCATTTCCTAATAGACAAATATTTAAATCCAAAAGTTTGAGGGTCTCATACTCCATACGATATTACTAATGCATAACTAAGAAGATGTTATTACCAAAGTGACCTTGTATGCTTTCCCTCCCCTCAGACTCCCAGCACACACTCAGCCAAGCTGGCCCAAGAGGAGCAACACAGAAGAGGGAAGAAGAGGGTCATTGGATGTCATCAGAATGCAGGGGTTCTCTCCTTTCCATACTCAGTCTTTCTGACTGCTGCCACTGGGCTTTGAGGCTTCCCCTTGGATTCCTATGGTTCCCTCTAAGAAGGCTAGGCAAGTGTGCAGAGACCCTCCTTTCTTCTCTGCCTACCATGTGACTCTAGAGGACAAAGTGAGGTTGGTGACTTGGCATAATTCTCCCTCACTTAAATTCGATTCACTTGTATGTCATGGCATCAGCTCCATGATGTCATGATCCTCTTTGGAAATGAAGGACAAATAGTAACAACAACCTTGTATGAACCTTTCTCCCATGAGAGGCCTCTCCTTAGTCCCCTAAACATGTTCCATCCCACTCTATCCTATCTGATCAGAGCAAAACCAAACCACACTAACGAGATGATATCTATAAACAAGACACTCTATTCACTACCTGCATTCTCTCTTTCCTCCCAAGGTCCTCTACCCTGGTCCCACGCTTTTTCTCTGTCCCAATAATCTCCATTCTTTTCTCTACCCCCGCATCTTTGCCGTTCTCTTCCATGTTCTATTTCCAGACCTTCTGTTCTCTTATACAACCTTTTCTTCCTTTCAAGAACCCACTGCTCCTTTCTTTTCCCCAAATCAAAGGAGGGAGCAATTCACTTCAGTGAGATTCAGGCTAGGCTGAATGCAGCTTGGGGAAAGAAGGAGTCCTTCCCAGGGCTACCATAGGCTTCCAGAACAAGTAAGTAGTCCTTCTGAGGGAATGGAGGTCATCCACTCTCCTTTCCTCCCTCCATGTCTAGGATAAGGTTGGGGTAACTGCATTGCAGGCAACTAGACTGCAGGTTATTGAGGAAAGTCTGTTGTGTCATTGGTACCCATGTCCCCCCATTGCAGGTTCACTGCCTGGCTGCCTGGCTATTGGACCATCAATGTCTATTGTGTGGCCACCATGCCTGGCACCACATGCTTTCCTGGATCTGCTCCCAGTACCTCCCAGTTTCCCTGGGGCTCTTCCACCTTCTGCTCTCAGGTCACTTCTTAGAAACTTCTCTAACTCTTTCCTCTTGTAGACAAGAGTTTCTTTCTCTTTCTCCTTTCTCCTTTCAGGTTCTCTGGAGTAGTCTAAGCAGTCTAAAGCAGGTGGTTTCCCCAGCCTCCAAGATGTTCAATGACCTCCCAATGATCTGGTTGCCTCCCAAAGGACCTGATCCCAATGGGATTTGTCCTTTGCAGATAACAGACATCCAAGAAGTCCTTAGCTCCAACGAGTACCTCCTCTGTCCCTTTTCCTAGCCTTCACAATCCCCATGGAGCTCCCCTCCCTGTACTCTCCATTACCTACTATATTGACATATAAACCTTCAAAGATCAGTGTTAAACACACAGAAGAAGCTATCTGGCCCTTTCTATGTAGCTTCTCTCTTCCTCAGCTTTCAGATTCACATTCTCCCTTTATATTCCTCTTAGTTAGCTCATTCTCACCCCCACAAAAGAATACCCCAAACCTTCAGTCTCTTCTGCTAAGCCTTCACAGTCAAAAGGAGTCTTTTTTTTTAAAGTGGTATCTAATCCTATGGACTCTTAACATATTCCCAACTTTAGTTCTCTCCAGGGAGAATTTCCTCAACCTCCCATTTATGGCTGCTCTTGTAGAATGATGGATTTATAGCTGAAAGGGACCTTAGAGGCTAACTAGGAAACTGAGGCCCATAGAAATGAAGTGACATGCCCAAGGTCACACAGGTCATAAGTATTAGAGGTGGTATTTGAATCCGATTACTCTAAATTCAATGCTCTCTCTTGTCTTCCAATACCTATAGTAAACCTTCCTTCTTTACTACTTCAGATGCATACCTAGTTAAATGGTGATAGAAACATAAATACTTTGCTTTCCTACAAAGGTATACTAGTTATATCACAAAGCAACCAAAAAGCCATGCAAGTGGCTAATTAAGATTGTCAATGAGAGATTTACAGTTATTAGTACAGTTGGTCCATTTCCCAACCCCCCCTTGACCTTGTACTGCCTTGTCTTAAGGGGTCTGAGATAAGTGTTCCCTTTGGGAACCCCTGTTTGTTTTCTGTCCTGGATCTCCACTTGTTTCCCTTTAATTATAAGCAGCTAGGTGGTGTGGTGGATTGAATGCTTGAAGGGCAGTTAGGGAGACATAAGTTCAAATCCAGCCCTAGATACTTCCTAGCTATGTGGCCCTGTTCGAATCACAACCTCTGTATACCTCAGTTTCCTTATCTGTAATATGCGGATAATCATAGCACCTAAAGACCTAACCTCCCAGAGTTGTTGTATGGATAAAATGAGAAAGTATTTGCAAAATGCTTTGTAAATAATAATATATAGTAATTATAATAAAATAGCTTTATAAATGCTAACTATTGCTGCTGCTGCTATCATAGCTCCCTCCCTCAGAGCTTCTGTAGTTTCTGTTGCTTCCCTGTTCTCATCATGACCTGCTTGACCTCTAGATCCCATCCAATTTCCAATCTAACATTTTCTTCCAAGCCTTCCTGGTTTCCCTGGCATCTTGGCTCCCTGGGGAAAGATTCTGCTGCAGGCTGTAGGGCCTGTCCCTCGGGAAGACTCTGCCAATGAACACGCTGGAGTTGGTGGTGAGGTGATGGCTCCATCACTCCCAGCCTGTGTCTGGGCAGCCTGCCACGCTGAGGTACTCTGGCTCTAGCTGGCGAGCTCTGGCTGTGGTTGTAGCTGTCATGGTGGGAGGAAAGAGAGCACTCCACCAGAGCTTCTCCTCTGAATCAGTAAAGCTAGTTACTGACCAATACTGGGGATACTAGCTTAGTGTTCTCATGTCCTTACAAAAATGTTTGACTTTGCTGTCATGAAAACCCTGTGATCTGAAGGTAGCTTGACTCTTGGATTTATACTCAGTAAAATGGCCACATGACAATTTAGCCTATTTATATAAAATATGAGATTTCTTTTTGCATTCTCATGAATTAGAAAGCCCCTACTCAAGACCATCCAGGTTGTATTTTGGAGGCACCAGATGATTCTCTATCATACATGGAACAGTCCCTAATCAACCACTGTCTATTTCAAAGTCCCTCCTCTCCTTTTATTTCTTGCCCTCAGCCCTCTCCTTTCCCCCTCCTCCTTGGAGTACAAAAAGGCACCTGTGCAACAAATACACACACACACACACACACACACACACACACACGCATTTAGCTATACATACGCCCACAAATATACTTCTCAGGCATATCCACACACTCACAGGCACGCACATGAACATGCTACATGAAGAATTTTGTCCTACATCTGAAGTAAAGCAGGCACAGTATTCAGACTTTCCCTCTGGCTGAGGATAATATTTCATTTCTGAGGTCCTGAATTCTACTCTCCCAAGGTTGAAAACTCTGTATCTAAATGCAGTTTTCAGAGATGCCCACATCACCACTCATCTCCACATCTTTCTCTTACTACATCCAAGCCATCTTAAGTTTGTGAAATGATATTCATGTACCAGGGAAAATAATATAAACTGTAAAACACAAGAAATTCCCATTACAAATAATCACTGCAATTACAAAAGAAAATGATCCACCCTAGACTAGATGGTACCCAAGTTCATAAATTGTAAAATACAAGAAACTCACATTACAAATAATCACTACAGTTACAAAACAAAATGACCTATTTTAGACTAGATGGTACCCAAGTGTACCAAACTCTTCTAAACTAATTAAAAATTCCAGACCAAGTCCTCTGCCCTATGACTCAGCCTGAAGCCCCTAGAACTAAAACCTAGACTCCAGTCTACCCCAGAGTGCAAACCTATTCTTGATATTTCTGTAACTTTGTCTCTTCCCTGGTACTTAAAAAATCTAGAGAATGAAAATATGATCTAGAACCTATGGCAGCAGAGGAAAGATAGTTGCTAAAAAGATGGTTGCTAGAATCAAGAACCCATGGATGGTAGCAACAGCTGAAGAGGGTAGAGCTAATTATGTATTGCATAAAGCAGATTTCTGAGTCCAAAGGGCCAAGCAGTCAGAGACCAAGAAGGCTAAGGACTCTGTCTCAACCAAAGGGATTACAGACAAGCAAGGTTTAAAATATAATAAAGGAGAAAGTCCTGAGTCAAGAGTAAGGGTCTCCTGGACTGCTTCCAAAAGGAAACTGGTGGTCCTGGAAGTTTCCAAGGTCAGTAAGACCTATGCCCTAGGGCAGATCTATTACACAGTAGATGCTAACCTCCATTTACATGAACATATGCATACAAGCATAGCTGGGGCTGACACGAAGGCCAGAACACTACCACAGGTGTTTTCAACTTGTATTCACTACATCAAAACAACCAGTCAGGTAAGTTAAAAAAAAAAACAAGCTGCTATTTAATTTGCCAGTCTAGTTATTTAGTGTTGGTTAGCAGAATGCAAGTCAGTTTTATTTATTTATGTATTTATTTTACTTTTCACCATACTGTTTTGACATCAGGTGGATGGATAAGGACTTAGATAAGCTGGACATGTCTAACCTCTCCACATCTTTCTGTATAGATCCTATAGGGGCTCTGCCTCGGGCCCTGGACTTGATACCTGGACTGCTGGGGGTTGGGAATAGGGATGTATCGGGAAAATATTTTGCCTTTTCACTTATACAACTTTTCACTGAGTTCTGGGGTCACAATCATGTTTTAAAACTGAAAGGGACCTTAGAGGGCATTCAATCCAACCCCTTCATTTTACAGATGACAAAACTGAGACTTGAGAAGCAAAATGACTTTTCCCAGACTACTCAGGCACTACTAAAGTCACAATTCAAAGCCAGGTTCCCTGATTCATTCTAATATTTCTTATTTTACATCATATGTCTTTTTTTAAAAACAGGAATTTCTCCCCCTATTCCTTGTTATCCCCATCTTCCACTTCTCTGCCTTTGCAAAGGCTGTCCCTCATCCCTGGAATGTACCCCCTTTTCACCTAGACTTCTTGGATTGTTTAGCTTCCTTCAAGGTTCAGATAAGGTGTCACCTCCTATGGGAAGCCTGATCTCAGACTCTTCAAATTATCTGCATTTATTTATCTCAGTATCTATTATATCTCCCCTGAAAATTTAAGCTCCTTAAGGTGCTTTTCATTTTTTTGTGTGTATCCTTAGAGATGCTTAACAAATGCTTGGAATCAAATGTTCAGACATATATGTGTTTGTGTCTTAATTCAAGGGCTGGTACAACAGGAAACAAAAGAGAAAGGAAGAATTATGAACAGTCAGGAGTACATGGAAAATATTTAGCGTGTATCAGGATCGGGAGAACCCAAGGGCAGATAGTGGGGGTCCCTCTTTCAGGGATGGGGAAGGGAAAACTATCTTCTTGGTTAAAAAAGCCCCACTGAAAAACCTAGGGAGCATTAACTCCTGAACATTGAACTAGAGCCTTCTTTTCTGTGCACAGTCTTGGAAGATTGCACCTTGGGGAGCTGACCAAGGGACAGCAAGGTCAAGGTCCATTTCCCCAGACAGCCTGCCACCCCTAGTCACTGCAGCATAGTGGAAAGCCCAATGCCTTTGAAATAAGAAAACCTAGATTTAAATTCTGACTGTCACTTACCACATTTGCAACAATGAGCAAATTATTTAACTTTTTCAGGGCCTCGGTTAGTTCCCTTATCTGTAAAATGAAAAGAGTTGGACTAGATAATCTTGAAAATCCTTTCTAGCTCTGAATCCCATGGTTCTGGTTCAGTCACACACAGACACATGCCACCTATAGTAACAGGAATGCTCCCATCTGTTCCCAAACACACACACACACACACACACACACACACACACACACACACACACGACATACACACGCTCTTTACCCCTTACCTCAATCTCCTATTTCTATTATCTTTCCTCTCCCTCATGTTTATATACAAGAACTCTATTTTGTGCACTCATGCACACACACACACACACACACACACACACACACAGATGTAAATATGCTTCTTTCCCCAGAACATAAAACATAAACACAAATCCCCTAGTCCCCATATCTCCCTTCCTCCCTCCAGGGGCCATCTCCTGCCTGGCCCTGTCTCCACTTGGCTAATTCCCCCTGTGGCCCCTGTATTGAACTGTTGTGTTGTCCATTTCCCAGTGACAAGGGCTCTGGTTACAGAGTTATTGATTGGTTTTCCTGCAGACAGATGGGCCCGTCCCAGTCTCCCATCGAAATCCCCGGCTGTATGGGTTGATTGTTGCCACTCCTGGTGTAGGATTGCACCAGAGACCACCCTCCACGCAGTCTCCTTCACCAAGGCTGCGGACGGTAATAAATGAAGCCAGCCTGAGCGATAATAAAAGCAATTGAGTGGGTTACCTGTGCAGACGTGAGATTTATACCTCCTCATATTTGATGTGATTGTTTTATTGAGTTCTCTGAGCAGTTAGGACACAATTTATTTATTTATTTAGGGGTTTTTCCTCTCTTTTTCTTTGTAGTTCTCTTGGGAGCCCACCTGGTGCTTTCACTGGGGACAACCCCTCCCACCTTCCCCTTCTCTGGAGTCAGATGGCTATATCCTGCCGGCTGGCCACCATGTTCCCCCTCCCCGTTTTGGGAGCACTAAGCTTCACAACGCAGAGCTTTCCTCCTTACTCAGAGGCTATACGCACTGACATAGGAATTTGCACTAGGCCAGGAGGCAGAGAGATAAATGGAAGAGCCTGACCAATGACAAGGACGCTAATAGTAGCAAACAGTTCCTAGAATCACTGAGAAAATTGAAAAAGGGACTCAAGGAAAGGAGACCCAGCCTCTTCCAAACAATGAGAAAATCAACTGTCTTGCCAACACTTCTCAATAGGATTGAGGGAGTCAAGGTCACTGTAGTAGGGGAGTTTCCCACCAAAACCCAAGGACTGTGGGTCACCTCATCATGCTGGTTTGTACTTCAGTGGAACAACACTTTTTTTTTGCTGGATATGGCCCTGTCTAATTCTCTCAAGGTCAGAAAAGGCCAATTGTTGGCCTCAGAATTTCACTATACACGCATTCATTCCTGCACCTACAGAGGGACAATCTCGGGCCCTCCAGCAGGCTAAGCACCCAGTCTTGAGGAGTCCTATGAAGCCAGGAGCTCTTTCACCAAACAGTTACAAGGGCATGATGACTTCAAGTATTCCACTATCACTCAGTGGGGCACAGAACCCAATAAAAGTCAAGTTCCTTTCCTCTTAACCTCTAAGCGTTGAGTAACAGAAGAAAAACCGCAAATATCAACCCTAGTGGCCCATCCGGAGATACTCTAATCAGCTAGAATGTCCATGCTTTCAATTATTGGGTTTGGGAATGTCTTTGACCTAGCAGCTTATGGACCGACATATCTCTCTGATGCCAGAGCCTCTTCAAAAGACCCAAGACATCTGCCTGTTAAGGGATCATGAATGCCGTAAGATGAATTTTCTTAACTATAACAATCTCAGTGGCAGCCTGGGGAGTAGCCATCACTCAGAGCCCTAACCCAGTTCATTTATAGCTGGTGCAGAGGAAGAAGGACATTGGATTCACCTTGGAAGGGCAACAAAGGAACAGCCTCATTCTGAAAGGCTGAGAAAACTAAACTCTGACCCTAAAGTGTGAATGGAGCTAGGAGGGTTGGAGGAGAATGGTCTCAGCCACAGCCAGTCCAATCAGAAATGGAAACTCCATGGGATATGTATCTCCCTCCTCCTTGCAAGGAGTCTGAAAAAGTCTGGATTCCTCCTCTGGTTTTGTCCCCGTTCTGAAGAAGAAGCAGCATTCCCAACCCAAAGCCAAAGCTAAACCTGAGAACATTAGCCTTTTATCTGGAAAATCTTTCCCTTTCTAGTCAACTGCCCAGTAAAGTAGTTCAGGACTTTTTTGCTTCTGTGTAGCAAAGATCTCACCTCCCTGCTTCCTATTCCAGACTTCATCTAAAGTCATCAGACTGGAGAGCTCACAAGCTCACATTCCACAAATGGCAAATCCCTAATATTTACAACAATTCATATAAATTCCATGTGCTGTGCAAGTAATGAAATGCCCCTACTTCCTAGCAGTGCCAATGGTCATCCCAAAATACCATCTAGGAATCTGCCATACTCTCAATAGACTCCTTTAGACGTTTAGAAAAGGATGTGCTCCAGGAAGCTGTATGTTGGGTGGGACAAGTCTTCATGGCAACGGGAGCAGAGATTGCCGAGACTGAAGACCCAATTTTTAAAGCATGAAAAGCAATTTGGTTTATAAGCGCAACAGCATATTTCAAGTGCAGCGACAGCATCTGTTTTGGGGAGGGGAAGATAAAAACTGTGTAGTGTGGATCAGGTAGATAAGCAACTGTGTAGACTCTCTCCTTGCCAAATCTACACACACACACACATACACACACACATCCCACCACAAACTCTCACCATATGAGCAGTAACTACTGAGCTCTCCTGATGCTTATTACTCAAGTCTCCCATTCCTTCCCTAGCAGAGGAAGGCCTCCAGCTTCTCCCCTGCATTGAGGAGTTACTGGAACTCAAGACAAAGGGGAAAGACAATGGCCCTAGCACAATTTATAAGATCTCAGGATCTAGGACCGTATAGAATCTTAGAGATCACCTTGTTTTCCAGAAGAAGAAACTGAGGCCTGGAGAAGATAAATAACTTATCTAAAGTCACACAGGTAGTAAAGAGCAGAAACATTTGCCCAATACAAGTTATCTGACTCCAAATCTATCTGTTCTTTTCATTATATCACAGTCTCTGCAATGAAGCTCTTACCCCATGTTCGACTAATGCAAGGGAAGTTTCTTGTTTTCATGGGACTTTAAAGAGAATAGATTCATCTCAGAAAAACAAAAGGAAATTTTCCTTCTTGAATCAAAGCACCTAAAGGCTGCTTTGACCAAAAGGAATAGGGCCTGTGGTGCTATCGTCAGAAGTACCCAGCAGCCAATCAGTCCTGGGCCACCAGTGGAGCCTTTTCTGAAATAAGAAACAGAAAGCAGCATCTGCCCCATTGTGAGAAATAGGAACATTCTAGCCTCTCCTTATTTAAAAAGAAACAGCACCAACCTGTTCCCACCTGACTGATAGCCTCAGTGGATCTTTTCACCTAAGCTGCCAGTGGCATCCATATTCTTCCCCTTCCACTAGCTTTCTATCTAGAATAATAAAATTCCCCACTGTGAACACTGACACACCCCAAAGGAAGATTCCACTCCTATACATTGGGCACAGAGCCTCACCTTGAGCTGTTCTTTCTCCCTCTCACCCTTTTCCCATTTCACTTGCCTAGGTGCTTTTTGACTCCACATTCTCTCATCTCCAGCAGGTAATAGGTACATTCCAGGGGCTCTGTCACTTGTTTGGAATCCTCAGGCCTCTAACCTGTGTCTTATTATGACAGAGTTGCCTAGGGCACTAAGCTTCAGTTTAAAAAAAAAAAAGGCTTAGTCTAGCAATAAACAAAACTAGTTACTTCACTCCTAGGTCTCAGCCAAAGAATCAAACCTTGTTCCTTTAAAAATCCCTTTAATATCCCTACAGACAGCACTGTCCAGTCCTGGCAGTCTGTCTCCACAGCAGGGCTTATCCCCAGCTGCTCCCTTCCAATACCCAGTTCCTCTCTCCCTTGAAAAGCCCACAACCCAGACCCACACTCAGGAGGAACAGCCAGCAGAGGGAGGTTACAACGCAGCTTGGCTTTGAAAGCCAGGCCTCTTTCCCCAGGGCCTTAGCCATCCTTCTCCTGGACTGTGAGATATGACAGTCTTATCCCTTTCAGGAACACCCCTGTGCCTTCCCTAGTTCCTTCCTGGGGTGTCTGAATGTCAAACGGCTATGCTTTCAATACCTGGCTGAGCTAGACCCAGGGAGCTGGAGGGGTTTAGGAGGGTGTATAATTAGCTGATCAGTATTATGTTACCCTGTTCATAACTGAATAACCATTTTAATACAGATGGCACACGCTGGGATAATTTCCGGGGTCGCCTTGCAGTACGTTACAGCCTGAGAGTGGCAGAGGGAATCTTCTTTAGCCAAGGTACATTCTACCAGCTAATTCTACCTGCTGTTTTCAAGATGATTTGGGATAATTCCATATCATTTGCAAAATATTAAAAACCTTTGATATGTGATGCCAGATTCAGAAATCAACACCATCTGAATTATTAGCCTTATTCTGATAAGAGCCTGATGAAGAATGCATAGGAAAACAGGAGAGGGTCACACAACACACACACACACACACACACACACACACACACACACACACTCCCTTGCCCCTCTGCATCTTTCGTTGGAAGGCTTGGGCTTTTAATTTTTTGTTTGTTTAGCTTTTAAATATGTTGGCTAACCCTACTGTGGATTTTCCCTTAGTATATGTGTACACTTGTATATATGATTTGTGATCACCTCAGGGCCCAGCCAGGCCTGGTTTCAGGCTGTACTTGTAGTTCACACCAGGGCCATCACAGAATAGGTAAGCTGTTCCCTAGTAGGTGCACATGAAGCCAGTGTACATGTGTTTTCCCAGTGGGATCCCTGTGGGGGTGGGGAGGGGATAGGGTAGCTTAGAAGAGAGAATCTCAATGTGTACTCTGTTGAGTGGCTAAATGAGTATCTCAGGCAGGCCTGCAAGCATATATGTACTGGTAGGTACATTTTCTTGGGACATATGAGGATGATAGGCCTGCTTATAAACATGGGTAAAGCAGGGTATGAACCTTCAGCATCTAGACTAAGGGTCATGCCAATATCCAAATACAATTTGTTGGAGAGAGTCTATGATAGGGATGGTCTGTGGGTGTTTTTTTGCTGATGACTTTTAAAAATCCCATTAGGAAGATTAAAGTAGCAGGAAATATCTCAGTCACAGGGAAAACCTAACTTTCTCCCTCCTTGTTAACAGGAGGTTTGTCCTGGGCTTAGGGTTGAAGCCAACTGTGTCTGGTAGGTCGGTGGTTTCTTTCTGCCAGTCACTGGGGAGGAAGAATATTTTCTCCACCTAGCTAGCAAGGCTAAAAAGCTTCTGGAAGCAGTTCTGATGGGGTTGGGATGAGGGAGAAGGGAGGAGGAAGCCAGAGCTAGGGCTTGGGCAGAGTAGGGGGGCTGATGCCCCTGGGGAAAGTAAACTCTCCTTTAGAAAGGGAAGTCTGTTTAGAGGCGATGAATAGACACTGGTCATTTTAACGGCTCGGGCTACGGGTTGTGATTGTCTCTAGATAGTGAGGCGCGTAATCTTGGAGTCTTAATTACCACAAACACTTGGATTCATTTCCAGGACACAGAGAGAGGCCGGGCAGGGACGCTGAGGCCAGGAAGCCAGAGAGAAGCCTTGTCCCTCCCAATCAGCCATCACCACAGTGGCCTCTCCCGTACCACCTGGCCAGAGTCTCACCTGGTTGAAGGGGTCCCAACTGATATGAAATGGGAGGATAGGGCAGAGCAGACTGATCTGACTCAGAAAGAAGTGGAAATATTAGGAGGTGCCCTAGTCACCTGGCCCTGACCCCAGCCCCTAAGAAAGCACAGTAAGGACCTGGGACTCTGGTCTGTCATCCGGGGGCGCTCTCTCACCTGTTGATGGAAGAGACGCTGGGCACTGTATCGTTGTCGCAGATACCTTCAGCCAGCAGTCGGTCGCGAATCTCCCAGGCGAACATGGTCGGGTTCTGCCGCTTGTATTCAGCGATCTTGTCCACTACCTTGGGTGTAGCCACTTTGGGCTTGGAGCCGCCGATCACCCCGGGCTTGATGCTACCGGTTTCATAGTACCTGTGGTGGAGAAGTCCAGCAGGTTTAGGAGACACTGAGTAGTTTTCCCCTGGGACCACAGGTCAGAGCTCTAAGCTTCTCGACCTGTCCCCTGCCCCGCCGCCCTCAACCCCAAGCCCCTGGAGCACCCTAGTGCATTGCAGCCTCAGTGGGCTTTCAGAGGAATCAAAGTTGAAAAGCATTTTGATTCTCCAGAATAGCATGAGTCCTCTAGAGTGGGAAGGGAGGGAGAATTTAGGAGGGCTCCCAAGAAGGGCCTCTTTGGTTGGGAAGAGGGTAGGCAAACGCTGGACCAGGGAACAGAAGAAGCTAATCACTCCTTTTCTCTGGGGGAAACGACCGGAGGCAGAAATGCTGGAGGAGGCCAGAATATCTGAGCTCAGCGAAGGGGGGAGTTGCCCATCTATTCCTCTGACTGAAGAGCGCCGAGCTAAAAGGCTTCACTATTCAGTACCTTACCCTATACCCTCTCTGAACCCCCGCAATCCAGTGCTGCAGCCAGGGCCGTTCTCCGGACTCCAAGGCTTTTGCCCCTTAGGGACCTGCTTTTGTCCCTTCCCTCTGTTCTTCCTAACCGTTAGCTAAGGGCGACACTCACTCAGGATAAGCACTCCCATTTTGGGAGGCTTGGGATCTGGCGGTAGAGTCTCTGAAGTGCAAACAAGGGCTTCCACTTTCCTTCCCTTCCCGGGCATGGAAGAAGAGAATGGAGGCCCCAGAGGCAGTTTTCACAAGAGTACCTTTCTTTAGTGGAACTTGTCCCGGGGCAGGATGGAGGGGTCACCTACTCCCAGACCCTGTTTTCTCTGCGTATGGGGAAAATTTTCTATCCAGAAAACTCAGCCCTAAGGCAAGGAGGGAGAATAAGGGGACTTCCAAAGGATCATTTTGAGCAGCTCGGGGCTCAAGGTAGCCCTTACCTGCCCAGAATCTTGCTGACGCAGCCGTGGCTGACCCGCAGCTGCCGAGAGATGTCACAAGGCCGGACTCCCTGGTGGGCGAGTTCCACAATACGCTGCCGCACCACATCTGGAAGGGGCCGACCGTTCACAAACACCCCCCCGAGCTGGTTGACACCCCCGTGCCCTGCTGGGGAGAGAGAAGAAAAAACACAACGCCCCACACACAGCAGAGACAGGCCGTTAGTCAGGGACAGCGGGCAGGCCAGACCCGACGGTGGGAGCGGGAGGAAAAGGGGTGCTGGGAGCCAGCGCGAGACCGAAGGGACTAGGTTCTGAACCCGGACTGAGAGAAAAGGCTGAGGGAAGGAGAGAGGGGGCAGGAGGAACTGAGAAACGGAGGAGGAGACTGAGGAAGAAATGAATGAAAAGGGAAAGGGGAGAGAAGAATCAGACAAAAGACAACCAGGGAAGGAGAAAGAAAAATACAGAGGGCAAAGATACACAGGGAAATGTGGTTCCAAGAAAAGTAGGACGAGAAAAGAAGAGAAGAGGCTTGAAAGACAGAGCGTAAGAAAAAGAAACGATAAAGAGAAGGAAAAGGAGATAGGAGGAAAAGAATGAGAGGGTAAATAAAATAAATATGAAAGAAATGAAATAACTAAATTAAAGATTAAAATGAGCGGAACGGAGGGGAACGAAAGGACAGGGAAAAGAGAAAGCGGGAAGGAATATAGGATGGGAAGGGGAAGCAGAAGGGAAGAGGGGAAGCAAAGGGAGAAGGCGGAGGAAAGAGAGGAAGGAAGGGAAGGAATAGAACAGGATAGTGTTCCTAGGACATCGAAGGAGAAGAGCACGAGAGGGAGAGGAAGAAAACAGCGATAGGAGGAGAAAGGGAGGGAGGAAATGGCATGAATAGGGAGATGTGAGAAAGATAGGAAGGGAAGGAAGGAATGAGGCGGCAGAGATGTATGTATTTGGGATCACAGTCGCGACAAGGAAGGGACTAATTTCTTCTGTGCCAAGAAGAGAAGATTTGGGGGGGGGGGTTGGTAGGGGGAGAAGAAGGCTAATCTTTCTGAGGTCAGACCCCAGACCTTATGGAATAGGGTCTGTGATCCAAGGCTACTTAGGTTCATGTGGGGAATAGTAGGAAAATAGACTTAATAGTGGTGAGGCAGTCTCTCGCTAAACCCAACGCTTCCCCGCGGCTGTGTAGCTCTTATACTTTCCTCTTTTTCCATTTCCCTAATTTTTCTTCATCATTTTTTCTTTCCTTTCTTTCCTCTGTTCTTTATTTCTTTTATTTTTTTCTTACTTAGTGTTCCTTTGTCCTCTTTGTTTCAAAGGGAGATGAAGTGCAAGAAATCCAGGAAGGAAAAATCACAACAAAACAAAATAAAACCAGGGAGAGGAGATGCAAGCAGGGGCTCCGGGACTGTTAAACTCTGTCCGATCTGTCCCACAGAGTAGCCTAGTCTTATTCTTCCACTCCAGGAAAAAAACAAACAAACCAACAACAAAACTATCTCCCCACGAACCCAGCTGCTCCCGCTGAAGTAGCAGTCTGGTCTGGGAAAGGGCAAAGGATCAGAGAAAACGCCCTGCGCGGCCCGCCGAGGCCTGGCTCACAAATCATTTGGCTCAAACAGAAGAGGAGAGAGGCCACTGGTCGGTGGCAGGGGGCATTAATATGAACGGACTGTCCTTCCCTGGAAAGAGAGGAAGGGTGAAATTTCAATCCCAGTTACCTACAGACACATATTCAAACAGCGGCCGGGGTACCTGACCCAGACTGGAGGTTGGGGGAGGGGAGAAGGTAGCGGCCATAGGGGACACTGAGTCCTCCACTTCCATGCCCCTTCGCTGGCCTGCATCTCCTCCTGGAAATAAACAAATCAGAGCTAAGAAGCCAGCCGTGGGCAGACGGGCCTTGGCTCAGGATTCTTACAGCGGCAGCCCTAGATACTGGAGACCCGGGTGGCTGACAACTTGAAGAACTCACTGTCCTAAAACAGAGAAGTTTTTCGGGGAAAGCAGGCATATCTGTGCCTCCCAGTCTGTTTTCCGCGCCCACCTTCACCCCAATCCTCCAACTACTCCGGCGCTGTTCCGTCCACCTGTCCGGATGAGCAAAGAAGGGCAGGAGCCCGGGCTTCTCCCAGGAGAGAGAAGGCCGCTCGCTCCTAACTCCCTAAAATGGAATAGAGAGGAAATGGGGCTCTCCCCTCTCGAACCTTCTCCATCTACAAGGGCCCAGCTCCGGTTCTGTCCCCACCACTACCACACCCACCCCAACCGAGACTATCAATAATTAAGGCCCCGAGAGAACTCGCGTTACTGGCTTGAAAAGGCGGCAGCTGCGGGCATATTAGAGATGAATAATTCAGCCTGCCCGGGCTTTGGGCCCGGCCTGGTCCCCTAGCCCAATCTGAGAGTTTGATGTGGTGTGGGAAAGAAGAGAATGGGAGATGAGAGCTTGCTAGCTGCGACCTAGACTAGCTGTGAGCTCCCGGAGCCAGGCAGAAGGAGAACGGGGCCGCGGGCCGCGCCGGAGCCCGAGCCCGAGCTCGAGCCTGCTCGCGCTTCCGCACAGGTTCCAGCCCCGACTCCGGCTGCCTAGCCCAGAGCTACATTGCTCTATGCTCTCGCTTGTCCTTCGCTACCCTTACCCCACCTCGATCCCCAGTTTCTGCATCCCTTCCTCTGGTTTTCAAAGCCGCATCAGTGGTCACTGCTTGTCCCTTCACGAGCAAGCCGTGGAACGCAAGAAACGGCAGCCTCCCGGGCGAGCGGGAGAGCAGGCAAGAGAGAGGCCAGCTAAAGAGGGTTAGGGGGCTAGACTTCTATGAGCTTCCCAAAGGGGTACAGTTTTACGGCCTGGGCTCAGAGAAAGCTAAGGCTGTCCATAGACTCGGAGCTCCGGACTTCGTTTAACTTGTAATTATTGGGAAGGATGCAAGAAAATGCTTTATTTGGGAGGCTTTGTAGAAATTGGTTGTTAAATTCTAAATATCTATTTGAAAAATCGGCTATCTCTTCTGTTCAATTATCCTTGGTACAGAACCAAACCAGGTCTAAAAAAGTTTCTCTGTGAAAAGTTGCAAATTATCCTTAATTATTAAGTTCCTGAGGCTATTAGTTTTCCATCTGAAATATTGCTTCTCTTAAAACACTCACAAAATTATTTCAATTGTTTTCCTAGCTGAAGACGAATAAGAAGAATTTAGATTTCATTAAAATAATTTTCTTCCCTCTTTTCTCTCCTTATTTCTTTATTTTCTATCTCTTATTTTCCTGGCCTTTCTTTTCTCATCTCCCTTCTCCTTTTCTAATTTTTTCGTTTCCTCACATGCATTCGGTATTTCCTTCATCTGTCATTTGCTATTCTTTTGTTTTTTCCCCATAATTTTCTTTTCTTTCTCCTTTTCCTTCTCTTACTCCCTGCTTTACCCAGAGACTGCAGAAAGACTCGGTCAGAACTGCCCAGGTACCTGGGCTTTCAGCTTTGGCCCTTCTGGTCCACTGCCCGGAGAGGGCTCTGCTCTTTCCAGAACCGATCCGCAATTTCCCTCAGAAACTCCTTTTGTTTTTAGAACGGTTCCCAGGGGGATTAAGAAGACATTTTACTCCCCCCCCCCCATCCAAACGCGGACAGGACAGGAGAAAGGAAGGGAAGAGACAGTGAAGGGAAAAGAGGAATGAGGGAAAGGAAGAGAAGGAAAGGAAGAGAAAGGGAGGGAAGAGAGGGAAAGAGAAAGGAAGAGAAAGCAAAGGAAAGGAAGAGAAAGGGAAGAACAGGAGAGGAAAGAAAATGAAGGGAAGGGAAGGGGAATGTTTAAAACAAACAATCAAGGAAAGCTCAGGCTAGGGTTGGCGAGCCCCGAGCTGGTGGAAGCAATGATGGGAAGGGGCCACCCGCAGGCGGATTCACCTCGGATTAGGTCTCTGCCCTTTCACTGGTGTTCCCTGCGCCAGGGGTCCCTCCTGAGTCTCCCTGATGTCCCGGACTCCACAGAGAGAAAGAAAGAAACGGAAGGATGCCCTGCCCCAGTTCCCCTCCTTCGGCTACCAGACCAGAAAGGGGTCGCCGAGGGAGTGGTAGCAGCAGAAAGCCAGGCTAGATAAGGAAGAGAGGGCTGGGGCAGACCTATCTGCCTTTGAAAGGAGCAGGTGGAAGGGTTGGGGTGTAGCTATAGAGGGGCGCAGGGGATGGGAGGATGAAAAGAGTAGGGAGAGGTTAAAGGAGGAGAGAAACAAGAGGACGGATACAGAGGAAGATTTTTAAAAAGGGAGAAAGCGGCAAAGGGTCAAGGAAAAGGAAAGAGCGGCCAGAGAGTCTCCAAAGGGGAAGGAAAAGGAAGGGGGGCCGGTAAAGGGAAACTAATGGTGGTGGGGAGAGGGTGGGGCGGGGGGATCCCGAGCCGCTGGGAGTGTGGAAGGGGAGCAGGAGCTGGGCGCCGGTACTCACGGTGCATCGCGGAGAAGGGGTCTGCTTTGCAGTGCATATCCATGGGGAGGCAGAGGAGCGGGAGCAGCGCGGCCGCCGCCGCCGTGTCGCCTCGCAAACTCAACTTCAGGACTTGAGGAAAAAAGGGAGGGACAGTGGAGAGGAGAGAACGGGCCGAATTGCCGCGGGTCAGCCAAGCGAAAGGGGGGGGGGCACCCGGCGGGGGCGGGGGCTGGGGAGAGGGAGGGGGACAAGGGGCTGCTACAGTCGATAGAGAGGACGCCTCTGCCCCGACCTGCAGCAGCCGCCGCCGCAGCACTAGCCACAACTTTCCGCCTCTGCGCGGGCTGTCGTCGCAGGGGACTGACCGTTCAGCAGAGTGCCCCCGGGGCAGTGACGCCGGCCGGGGGGCACAGGAGTCTCATGGCCAGGACGGCGGCGGCGGCTGAGGCAGTTGCGGGGTGGGGGGGCTGTGCTCAGATCCCCCGAAACCTAATCATTTGGAGAGACGGCTATTGGAGAGGGCTCGGGGTGGGGAAGGCCAGGTGGCCCGAGTGCGCGGGCCAGGGAATGGGGCAGCTTCAAGTCCCAGGAGTTGGTGAAGTTGGCAGAGAAGTAGCAATCCCTGGGATGTCCGAGCGCCTGAGGGAAGGGATGGAGGGAGAGCAGGGCCCCCGCCCCCAGAAAAAAAAAGGCAGCGCACGCTCGTAGGCTGCGAGCAAAGCTGGAGCTGGAGCCAGAGCCGGTGTCCGCAGCCCTGTCCCCAGGTGGGATGCGGCTGCGAAGAGGCTTGGCCCAAGTCTGGAGCCTCGGCTCCCGGTGTATGTCTCTCTAAAAGCTGCAAAGCCCCCTCCAGATCTCCCTCCCCCTCCCCACGCCGGGAGATGGATGACTTGTCAGACAAAGGCAATAGATTCCACCACTCTGTGATTCGCCAGCGCCGGAGCCCCGAGCCTGGGCGAGGAGGGCCCCGCGCCTGTCACTCCGGCGGCGGCGGCGGCGGCGGCGGCGGTGAGGGGAGGCGAAGGGAGGGGAGGGGAGGGCAGAGAGAGCGGGAGGGAGGAAGGAGGGAGGGAGGGGTGCGGCGGGGGGAGTAGTAGCAAGAACTGGGGGAGCCGAGGATTAAAACTACAGAGAGAAACGAAACTCGCCGATAAGGTAAACGTTAGATAAGGATAAAAAGGGGACCGGGCTAATGAATATTCAGGCAACAACGGAGGGCTTGTGGAGCGCACTGCGCTCAGCTCTTCCGGACCTACGTTCCCAACTCATCGAGTCCCGAGTCCCGGCCTCTCCAACAGGCAGTGAGTGTCGTTAGTGCGGCTGCTAGTTCTTTTCTCCTTAGGCTACAGCACCTCCAGTCCCTTCCTTGCTTTCCTCCCTTCCTTTCTCTTCGTATTTTTCTCTCTGCCTTGTTTTCTACCCCCTTCAACTTGCTTTCACAGCCTCCAGATTAGAAAACCCAATTGATGAACCTCTGGCCATTTACTGAGACTCATTCTGTCCCTTGCCTCCTTGGTCCCTGAGCTACCACCCTCAGAGCAGCGATCAGACGGCTCCAGAGTCAACTACTCACAGCTGTGCTAGGGCTGCTCCCACGCTAGGTATTTCTCCCCCACCCTCCCGGTCCCCGCGATTACTTCTCCGGGTCTCCGTCAGCCCAAAGACTTAGGTCTGAGCAGGAGGGGGGCTACCTCTAGTAAACTATCTCGTTGTGACCCAAATCAAAGGCAAGAAAACACTAAGAGTTTCTCTCGACTCGGTTTGCATTTGTTTCAAAGGGAGCGGGTTTTGGAAGAATGTGGGCGACTGTGCGGAGCTGGCAGCCAAGGAAGCGGGGCATAGGTAAGTCTCTCCCCGGGTGGAGTGAAGAGCCCGCCGTACAGCAAAGCAAGCAGCGCTCTGTACAGCCTCTCTTCCGGAGGTCGGGAGCGGCCACTGCAGCAAAGCCCAGCACACCGGAGAAAAAAAGGAACCTCCTTGGCTTCACAGACATCTCTCCCTAGCCTCGTTTGCTTGCATCTATTTCAGCCGCGCTAGGCAGTAGAGGCCCCTTTGTCTCCTAACTGGTTAAGTACAGAATATCTGAGAGATCTTTATGAAATATTTCCCTTCGTCTCATAAATCATCTTGGCACTTCAGCTGATGTTTTAACTCTCTCTCCTTCCCTCCCTCCCTCCCTCCATTCCTTTAGGTCTCCAAAAGGGCAGATTCTGCAGAGGTCTAAGATCTCCCTCTGCCTCTGAGTGGGGCTACAGGATTGGGCAGTAGTCCCCACCACGTCTGCCTAAGAACATCCTGCCTAAGAAAGTTCTGGGCACTGGGGCAGTCACCCAGAAGACCCCACCCTGTTTCTCCCGCAGGTACTGCGGTTGGTGGCAACTCCCAAGACTCAGGTCACAGGCCTGCTTTTTTTGTTTCCCGAAGAGATTCCCAATATTTTTCTCTCTCTGGATGCCACACACAGCTTGATCCTCAATCTTTCCTCTAAGCTGGCAATCTCCAGCCTCTGGGAAAGTTCTAGGATGAAAGTGTCTGCCCTCTCCAACACCCACTCAACTCTGGTCACCTCCTAAGGAAAAGAAGGTTTATCTTGGGCCTGAGGTTTCAGGGGCAGAGTCCAGGGTCAGTCTCTTCCACAGAGAACCTGCAGATGGCGCTCCTAGGTTTACTTTGGCCTCACAAACCCCCAAAACACGCACAGGATTGCGAGGGAGAAGGGAAGCAGTGAAGAGTTTAGGGGAACACTGGAAGACACTCTACTGCTTCCACCCTAAGATGGGAACTAGCTTTGACCCCAAAGTTAGGTTGGTTAGAGGGAAATAGAATTATGAATGACTATTCAACTTGAATGGAGAAAACTGGCAACAATCGTCTCATCTTTTCTTGGCACCCTCCCCAGTAGTTCTGGACCTCTTTGCCATAAGGCTATTGGCCTACAGTGAAAAGGCAGTTTTTAGGGCTATGTGTGCAGGCCCAACTTTAAGTCTAAAGTTCACTCACATTTCTTTAATTCTTATTCAGAAACAAGTTCTTGGAAGGTGTGTGGAGAACATTGGGCCCCTCCCCAGACACACATTTACACTTGCCTCCAGGCAGCCAAATAAAACAAACACATCCATGTGTTAGCACACATAGTGATGTAATTATATATATGTATAGAATGCAATTTGCACATAAAAAGACAGTCACACAACACATGTGTTCAAAGGCTAAAAACACTAACAAACATACTCTGGATTTGTTAGAAACTTATAAAAATCCTGAGAGAAAATGCAGGCAGGCAGACAGATATATTTGCTGGCCTGAGAGCCCTTCCCCTCCTTCAGCTGTCCTTTGCAAACCCAATTTGCACACCCTCTTCAACTTTTTTCAAAAAGCTGGTTTCTTTCCCCATAGGCTCTGGTTTGTTCTCAGGCAGCCTAGAAAGTACCACTGAAAAAGCTTCGGAATAGTGACTTGAGGATAAATTCAGCATTCCTCATGTAATCCAGAATCCTATGATAAAGGGCCCTACTTGAAAAGTTTCTGTTTAGCTCTCCTCTTTTTTTCTTCCTTCTTTCTCCTATTCTCCTGTTTAAGATGAATGGGGTGTAGCAAAAAAAAAAAAAACTAAACTAAAAGGAAGGAGGGAGAGAAAAAAGAAAAAAGAGGAAGGAAAGAAAGAAAAGATAAAATGAAGAAAGAAGGAAAGGAAAACAGAAAGAAAGAAGGAAGGAAGGAAGGAAGGAAAGAAAGAAAGAAAGAAAGAAGGAAGGAAGGAAAGAAGGAAAGAGAAAAACAACCCAACCTCAAACACCACCCGGGCTCCGACCTGTCAGGGTTGGTTGCTTTTCCCCTCCGCCTCTAAATGAACCTTTTCTCTCTAGTGTTTTCAAAGCGGCCCCTCCACCCCCCAACCTAGGGGCATTTACACTTCAAACAAGGCACCCGCCTCCCTGCGGAAATTTAAAGGAAAATAAACTTTTGGGGAGTTGCTCTGATACCGATCTCGGGATTTGCTTCATTAGCCGCCTCTCTGCATCTGATCTGTCCAATAAATCTTCCTTGTGGATCTCAGTTCCGACTCTTTCCCCTTTCCTTGCTCCTTAGGCGCTCCTGACTTCTCCCTCCCTCTCAGAACAGGCATTTTGACTAGATACGATCCAGGTCCCCGCCAACCTGCTCTTCTCCAATACCTGGTCTTCACCAGGAACATAGAGGCCTCAGGAGCTGCAACCCAGGGGTTCTCCTTTAGCTTGTGTGGCATGCTTTGCTTGTCTGCACTATCTTATTGCTGGGATTTAGACTGCAAGAGTATGTCCTTGGTTTGGGCTACAAAAGTGTCAATAGTACCACAGGAGATACTACCAAAAGACTCTGCATGAAGGGTACGAACCATAAGTGCGATTTGCATGCCCATAGATTCCAGACCAGAAACATTGCTGCATATACACATGCCCTATAGTCGCTATTTATATTTATACCTATATCTATATCTTCTCTTGTGCTTTTGCATGTGTCCTCGTGGGTGCCTGGGAAACAACTTCAGAGAAGACTAAGGGTATGCCGTCCTGTTTGTGGCTAGAACTCCAGCGCTCTCCACGCATCACTAGGGCCCTTTACTTCTCCTCTTGCCCTCTTTCAAAATTCCAGGCTGGGACTTCAATAGGGGGAGAGATGGAGGCCAGTGCCTTTGGAAATGGAGGTGGGGAGTTGAAAGCTTCCCCTTTCCCCTTGGATCTTATCACAGTGCATGGGCCTGAGGGTCGAGGGTTGTGTCTCGGGAGGCCGAGTGTCCCGATCCCACAGCTGTAGCCCCTGCATAATGCAAGAAAAATCTCACCCTCGCCCCTCCCCCCCCCCGTGGCCCTGCCGCCTCCTGCCTCCCTCCTTCCTTCCCTCCCTCCACCTCCTGGGGCGCAGCAAGGGGAGCTGGGGCTGGGGCTCTGAGGGAGGGGATTAGAAATTCCGAAATTAAATGTATCTCCCCAGGAAATGCTCCCCACAGCGCGGACCAAATTAAACGCATTAAAGTTCAGAAAAAGCTGTTTAGAACCAAGGGGGGAAAAACTAGTCCAAGGGGAAGAAAAAGAGAACGAGGAGGAGAAAAGGAGAAATGAGGAGGGAGAGAGGGAGAGGGAGAGGGAGAGGGAGAGGGAGAGAGAGAGAGAGAGAGAGAGAGAGAGAGAGAGAGAGAGAAAGGAGCTTTGCTCAATGGCGGATCCGCTTCTTCCTTAGTTAAGATGATTAGGAATGGGGCTCCCAAAGTTAGTATGAAAGCGCGTACACACATTCTCACAAACATAGACATTTGCACATGGAGACACACGAGGGCACACGCTCCTAAGCCCTCAGACATTCAAACACCTATTCAGGCACAGTCGCTGCCAATGCAGCCCTTCCCCATCTCAGCCCAGCCCAGCCCCACTCTTCCTTCTTTTCTCCCCCTGTCCCTCCCCCTCCCCCTTCCCAGCCCTCTGGTCACGTTGGAGGATGGGTTTTTTTTGGAAGAGCTTCTGGTACAATATGGAGCACCATGGGCTGCAATTTCACACTCCACAGCACATTTCCCCTAAAGCTACTTTCTTTTTTTTTTCATCTAAGACCCCCTAATTTCTGCTTCTCTCGCTCCCTCGCTCTCTCCCTCCCTCTCGTTCTCTCTCCTTTCTGCTTTTGTCCCTAATATTTGGGTTCCTTGTTGGAGGCCTAGGAGGCTGTCCCTAGCCCCTCTTTTCTTTCTACTTCTACCCCCGCCCCCACCCCCCCCCCCAACTCCTTTAAGCATTTCTCAGCCGGGTCTGTTTGTCCTGCTGAGTCTTGCGCACGTGCTTGGCCCTTTATCCTTACCACCCCCTTTAACCCTGAGCTTCTTTTCACTAGCAGTTTCTACGCAGCGGTGTGACCCATCCGGCCCTTCTCAGCCCCTTGGAGGGGGTAGAGACAGTTTGAGATATCTGGCCACCAAAGCAGCCTCTCTGAGACAGGGCTGAAAGGGCTGAAGCCACTGTGTGCCGCTCTCCCGGGGGCTTGTGATGAAGCCCAAAGTGGGCTGAGCCAAGTGTGCAGGCCAGCAGTGACCCCAAGGCCAGCCCACAAGAGGGTAAGTGAGCAGCACCTACTGGCTGAGACTGGCTGGGCTGAGGGCAGCCGTCGAGTAGAAATAGAAACCTTCTGCCTCTTGTGCTATGAAAAGTCAATTCCAACCGAGGTTAGGGTCTTGAAGGCTCAGTGAAGACGGCCCAAGCAAATCCCTCGGAGTAAATACATCGTGCCCATGCATTCATGTACATACAAATAGACAAAAAGGAATGCCCAGGAGGAGGGAGCCCACGAATCCCCAAACCACGTATGTGCAGGAGGTCGAGGCAGACCTCGGACACCCCTGAGCGGCCTCGGACACCCAGTTTAATCTGAAGAATACTTGGGCAAAGTTCATCTTTTCTGCATCTCACACTCACCCCAAGGGGTGAGGGAAGAGGCAGGAGCTGTGGCAGTGCCTGTGGGACTGAGGCTGTAGGTTTTCACAAAGGCAACACTCTGACGGCTTCTAGGAGTTTCTTCCTTCATCTTTTGCCTGCTATTTCATCTGCAGGTTTTTCCCCCCTCTTTTCCCTACTAACTACTTCCTGACACTATCCCGGTTGGTCAATTTTCTTTTGCTGTGTTCTCACTGTTCCTCCCTTCTTGTCTGGCTCTCAGCGCTGATTTCCCTCTCAACAACGCAGCTGCTAGAGGAGCAGTCAACTCCTCGATGGCTCTCCCCGCAATTCTTTCCCTCCCCAACAGCAGGGTTAATTATGGCCTTTGGCGTTATCCCCTCTCTGGGCCAGTTTAGTGAGACCGCCTGGAATGCTAGATGGGGCGGGGGTGGGGTAGAGTGGAATGAGAAAGGGGATCGAACGAGATTTGAGAAATAAGAGATCCTGTTCCTCCCGTCCCATCAGCTCCATCAGATCCCTTCTCCAAACAAAGGAGAAGAGGTGCACAAACCAGACGTGACCAGAGCATTGAGTTTGGTTGAGGTGTTTCTAGGGGTGTACTATTGAGAAGCCAACTGGCCAGAAACGAGGCCGGAAAGGAGAGGGAAGGTGAGGGGGAGCGCAGGCAAGGTAAAGGGGGGGAGATATAATAGGGAAGTAGTAAGAGGGAAGAAAATTGGGTGTGAACTAGGGAAACCCAGAATATGGAGAAGGCACCTGTCTCTTTGGAAGGGTTGAAGAGGTTGTTTTGGATAGGAAAGAGCTTCCCAATCGGGCAGTTGGACCATCAGTCAGGGAGAAAGCAGCAGAGCGAGGAGCTGGGACTAGGGATGTTGGTGGAGATATAATGATTAACCATCCCCCTTCCCAGTCAGCTTTGAGCCCTCAGTACAACTGAGTGGTAGCTGGGGTGTGGAGGGGGGAGTGTGGTGATGGAATCAGGGATGTCTCCGACTCTGCTGCTCCTGGCCACCTCAGAGATCAGAGGGGTGAGAGGGAGGGAGTGCTAAGCAAAAGGGGAACACAGTCCTAGGAAGGGGAGGGGCTGAAGTGGGGGGGGTGTGTACAACAGATGCAGAGTAGAAAAGAGTGAGGGAAATAGTGAGAGCCGGATTTACAGGCGAGGGAAGAAAAAGAAAGGAGACAAAAAGAGGGAGAGACACACAGAGATGAAATTTCTAAAAAAAGAAGACTGATGTTTGGAAAAGGGGGAAGGGGGAATAGAGGCAGGACAGGAAGTGAGTTTTCTGAGACTTAGAATGAGGTACCAAATTTTCTCTCCCTCAACCAATCTCCTCCCCCTTTTCCTTCCTAAGGACTCTGAGAGAAGCAAAAGGAGGACGAGAGTCTGGGGGACTAGAAAGGTGGGATGAGGGTGGTGAGAGAGAGGGACCGAGAGATTGGCTGAAACAAAGTGAAGCAGAGAGTTCGACAGAGACAGGAACCGAATAAAAAAGATTAACATGGAAAGAAACAGATTCAAGGTACCAAAAAGGGGGGTGGGGGGAGAGAAATAAAGGTGAGACATAGAGTCAGAGAAAGAGAAAGAAGTAAAGTGAGGAACATCAGGAAGAAAGGGACTCTCTGTTGACCTTCGGAGGTCTGTATATCTTTCCTCCATCCCTTCTTCCTTCTTCGCCTCTTTCCCATGTCTGAGGTGGGAAAACAAACGTCTTGAGCCCCAGCTGAGAGTGCATATTTATGTTGCTGGACCTCCTAATGCTTTGTATGGTGTTTACTGATGATGGTGAGTGTACGGTTCAGAGGTGTATTTGTGCTAGTGAGTTATATACGTATTGGGGGTGAGAGGAAAGTATGGAGCAACATAGACTCAGAGAGAGAGAGAGAGGGAGGGAGGGAGGGAGGGAGAGAGAGAGAGAGAGAGAGAGAGAGAGAGAGAGAGAGAGAGAGAGAGAGAGAGAGAGATCTGATTGGGAAGGTTCTTAAGGGTCTTTTAATTGTATTTTGCCTCTTTCTTAGCCAGAATTCTGCCATCAAGTTCAAATCTTGGCCCCTAACATGAACTTGAAACAAAATGAGTAAAATGAATCCATGCAGACATAGGTCAAGATCACTTAATATCCAATGTTAAACTTTTATTTTTTACAAAAATTAACCGTTCTTCAAGAATCATTCCCAATTTCTAACTTTGCTGCTCTGGGAAAAGAGAAGGTACAAAGTAAATGTAGGAGCAGTTTCTCTTGTCATCGAGCAAAGCAGCTTCTATCTCCCCTCATCCTCCAAATCTAGGAAAATAATATTCCTGAAAGCTAAATGCTAACAATAACATGCCTCATCTGCCATATCCAATTCAACTAGGATGAACTTTCAATGTTTTCAATGTATATATCTCTGTGGGATGTTTTTTGGGGAGTGAATAGGGGTGAGAAGCGAGGTGTGTGTTTGTTCAACTCAGACATTAGCCACCAAAAAAGGGACTCAGAGAAAACAGCACTCACTATATTTTCCCTTTGCCCCCTGACTTTTATAGGGAGACTAACCACACAAGGAAGGGAGGAAAGAGACTGAATAAGTGTCTCCTCCAGCAATAATGCCAATCAATCCTTTTTGTCAGCATAGCAATTATACTATATAGCAAACCAAACTCCCGTGGTGTTGAGGCCTTAGGGGATCAGGATGGTGGAGTCAGGCTGAATCCTAGTGTCCTTGGCCAAAGAGGCTGATCTTCCCTTCTCCTTCCCCACAGAAGAGGGAGAGAAGATGGACTTGAAGAAGATGAGGTGTTGAGAGGGGAAGAAAGATGAGGATAGGAGAAGTGGGAGAGCTGAAGGAAGAGAGTGAAGAAAAGTGAGGAAAAAAGGAAAAGGGGTGGGAAAGGGACACGTGAGAAGGAAGGGGAGGGAAAGGAGTGGGTGGGGCACTAGAATAAGACTGGAGAGAGGAGTAGAGGGAGACAGAGAGGGGAATTCTCCAATTAATATTTTAATGTTTAATTATTATGTGAAAATAAGCGGTGAGGCGCTGTGAATGCAACTGGCAAAAACGAAATCCTTTTCCTCTCCACCTCCCACCGCTCATTCATCCTCTCCCTCGTTTATTACAGTTTGCTTTCAGAAGGAGCAGGTTCAGTGAAACTCAAACAAAACCCGTATCCTTCGGAAATCCCGCTTGTAACAGCAGCGCCCGGCCTTCTCAGGGCTTGTTCGGGTGTGTCTTTATCATACTGAACTAGCAGGATCCGGAGGGGCACAGTCTAAGGCGGTGGGAAGTGGGGTCCAGTTGGAAGAATGCCAAAGGTCTCCCAGACGGGCGTGGCGCTGAGGCTGGCCCTACTACACTGGAGGAGGAGAAGAAAGGAGAAAAGTATGTGTAGGGGGCGGGGACAGGAGAGAAAGAGAAAAAGAGGGAATGAGAAAAAGAGGGAGAAAGAGAGGAAGTCCGAATGGCTCTTCCCAGCAGCCGGGAGGGGAGCCGATTTCTTCTTTATAACCCTGGCCCTCCCTCCCTCCCTCCCTCTTCTGCTCCCTCTCCCGCTCCCGCCTCTGTCCCTCCTCCCTCCCCGAAGCCACCGGACGGCCGACAGCACAGAACGCCAAGTAGAGGGAGGGAAGTAGGGAGGAAGGGGAGCGGGCCTGGGCTCTCGGCCCAGCTGCCTTGGTTGCCTGCATTCCCATCTCCTCCAACTAGCCCAGAGGAGCAGGGAGCCTGCTGGCAGAGCTGGGGCAGGTGCAGGTAGGCATGGGCACAGGAGGGTGGGGGGGGATGTCTATGCCCCTTGGAAAGCCGGGACGAATCCCTGACTCTTTCCCACTCCTGTGTCTGTCTAGCCGCACCATCTATTTTTCCAACCTGGGAGGCAGGAGGTGGTGTCCGGAAACTTTGTGAGGACCAGGGGAGCTAGAGGGAGCTGCCCGGCTCCCGCCAAGCCAGTTGGGCAGCCTCCTCTGTTCCTGCAGGTTTCGCGATTATTTGTCCTTCCCAGCAAAACCCCGAAGGATCGGTAGGAACTGCTTGGGGATGGGGATTGCTTATCTGGAAGGAAAGTTGAAGCGAAATGAAGCAAGTCTGTGTATCACTTCCAGAAAGAAAGGCAGGAGCTATGTTAATGGACCTGAAAGGGAACAAGATACATTGTACAAGAGAAGAGAAAAGGAGAAAGCTAGGGAGGAAAATCCCAAGGAAGGAAAAAGACGCATGAGAAAAGGACAGATAGAGACAGAGGGACAGAGCCCAAATCCTAAACACGAAGAGAAAGGGGAGAGGTTCCCAGGAAGGCTGAGCTATTAACTCTGTCCTTGGGCTGCATATTTATACGGTCGAGGGGGTGCACAGATGGACTCTCAATTGAATTCCATCTTCAACACCATCAGAGATTGATTTTCTACTCGCTTTTAATTTTGCCATAATTAATTAGATCATTACAACTGTTTGCTATTGATCTCCCTACTTAAACCTTCGGTGCGGAGGGGTTTCTCTGGGTCCCGAAAACCCCGGGGGAGGCCAGAGGAAGCTCAGATCGGCCGCTCAGCATCCGACGAGGAGGCCTAGATCTTAAGCTAGGCAGGCCTGAGAGAAGGCCGCCTTTGGGGCAAGAAGGCCGAAAAGTGAGCTAGCCTTCCCCGCTGGTTTGGGTCGTTGCATTGTCAAAGGAAAAGAGATTTGAGCTGGTCCTTCAAAGAGGCAACGTGAGCAGGCAGGGTAGCAGCAAGGTGATAGTGTAAGAATAAAAAAGAAAACTAGTAGGACCTGGGATGGGTGGGAAGGTAAGACGTGAGGGTGTTGGGTCCCATTCTGGTTAAGAAGGAGACTTGAGACCTACTGCTTTGGGGAAGACTCAGAAGCCTTCACCCTCCAAATCCTAATGTCCTCTCAGCCACCACCACCTCTCCCATCCCTAGTCAGAACATCCCAAGGAACTGAGGCGACCTAAAGGTTTTAACTACAAACTCAAATTGAGTTTGGAATCTGTGTTCCAGGGCAGACTGGAGCTTCAGGGCCCTGGGAAAGAGGGAAGGGAGTGGGAAAAGGCAACCACTCTACTAACTGACCCACTCAAGCAGTAGGGCACTTCTGACCCTTCTCATTAGCACTCCGGGTTTCTCAGGACCCCCTTCACTCTTCCCGCTGTTGGGCAACTTCCCAGAAAGGATAGTGCCCTGAATAGGGCAATCACTTCCGTGCCCAGCTTCTGGGGAGGTACTTCCAATGACTTCTCACACACGTGCCCCCCCCCCCATCCCATGCACCAATGCACTGCTATGCCTAAACTTTTAGTAACTTAAGCGGCATATTTATAAGAGAAATGAAATAATAAAAAAGGACGAGTAAGTAGAAAAGAGAAGGCAAAGAAAGAAGAAAAAAAGAACCAATAAAATTTCTGTTGTAAGACCAAGGAGAATTTTGAAAACTCACTTTTTTCTGGAGAAAACTTTTTGGTGGTGGATTTAACAAACCTAAGCAAGGACACAAGGCTGGAGGCGACCCAAGTAGCTGGGAAAGGGCGAGCCTCCAAGCCACTGTCCCTATGCTCCGTGACCACCATACTCCTCACCTCCCCTTCCCCCGCCCCCCACTGAGCGACCCTTAGAGACTAAGGGCATGGAAACTCATACTAGCTTCTCCCACAGACTGAAGTAGTTGCCCCTCCCCCCTCCTCCAAGCCTTGAGGGAGATCCGCCCTTGTGGATGGCCCGCCTGCAGTCCGGCTCTCCGAGCCAGCCATCTCCCACCTCTACCCCCCATCTCTAACTACCCCTCTCAAAACAGCCCCCACCTGGGTGGACACTCTGGGAAGACTGGAGACTAGGAAGTTTAGGGGGGCAGATGTCGCGGACACCAGGCTGCGGCGGAGGCCCCAGTTTCACTCCCTCAAGCTGCTTTGGATTTGATTCGGGTCCCCCACCCCACCCCCACCCCTTACCTGTACTCCCTGCGCCCTGAGCCATTCTCGAGTTCCCCTTGTCAGTGTGACCGCAGCGGTGGAATCTGGCCTCCTGAGCTCTCAGCCTTACCCACTGCCGCTTTCCCAAGATCGGGCGCAGCCACCCAAAACTGACCGGCTCAGATAACCTAGCTAACTCTCCTCTCGCGCTGGCGCTCTCTCGCTCTCGCTCTCTCACTCTCTCTCTCTCTCTCACACACACACAGCAACACTAAGACATAGCCATACTCCAAAGAACCACATACTCAGAAGTCCATGCATTCATACAAAGTAAGCCTCGAGGACACAAACCTACAGTTGCTCACCTAGACATCCCACCACCACCACCAATCTACACGCTCAAAAGGCAGTCGATACCAGAGAGATAACCCTAGATACACAGTCACTATCTTCATTCACCCACTTCCCAGCACACTCTCCTACACCCTCACAGGCACACACATTCTCTGATATATTCACATACTCCGGTATACTCAGTCATACACTCCATATTGCACACTCCTAACATACTCACACACATTCTCAGTCATACATTCCATGAAATAAACTCACAGTCACATACTCCCTCACATCCTTAGTCACACACTCCATTAATGCTCACAGTCACATCCACTCCCTGACATACACAATCACACACTCCCTGACACACACAGCCACAGTCTCCCCCACATCTTCACAAGTCACACACTCCCTGACACTTAGTCACATACTGACAACCTTAATCACACTCCCTGAAATACAATCACACATTCCCAGAGATGTAGTAGTCACATACCCCTCCACATTCTCACACTCATCCACTTACAACTCAACCTTCTCACACATTTCTGGACACTTTCACAGTCATAAATGAACTTCCAATTATCTATCACACTCATTAAAGAACGTATGTAGACTTTCAAACTTATAGGTAAGGATCTGGAAGCTTTTAAAAAAAAAACAAACAACAAAACTCATAAAGAAAGGAGGATCCCAATGGAAGGATACAGTTTGGGGCCTGGCAGAAAAGAGAGGAAAGCCAAACCAGGGCCCACTGTCCTCTAGTCAGACAACCATTGGATGCCAGGCCTCTTTTCTCTCTCTGTGTCACTTTTGAGAAATAGTACTGCCAGTCTGAGGTTGAGAAATTAATTTCAAGTGAGTGAAGTGCTCTCTCTGTCACACACACACATACTGTCACATATACACATTATATATATATATATATATATATATATATATATATATATATATATGTATGTATATAATATATAGGAATATATATAATATATAGGAATATATATATATGTGTGTGCGTGTATACTCTCACCCAGTGAACTTTCTCACACACATCGGCACTGTTATTGACATACATCCTATCAATAACTCATACCCTAGTACCCCTCTCACTTTTTCTCTTCTTCACTCTTAAACTCTCACATCTACACATATCATTCTGTCACACCCCCACAATCTTGTACACCCTTCCCCATACCCATATGGGGTACACAGCTTAACAAAATCACCCACACCCAAATAATGACTCCATGACCTTGCATTTCTTATGACACCTTTGCTTGCCCACATAGAGAGGTACAAAGGCTCTTGAGTTCTTCAGGCTTCTAGGGTAATCAGTCTGGAAAGCTCAAGGCTTGATCAGAGATGCCCTGCTTAGGCTCCATACTCTACTTCCCCTGTGTCTGGCCTGCCCCAGCTTGCCCCAGTAGAATCAATCCACCCCTGAAGCAGGTCCCCTCCTCTCTTCTCCCTATCCATACCATTTGTGAAAGGACACTTGAAGAAGATGAACATCAAATCTCTGTCTACATATTTTAAATTACACATTTTTCTAAATGAGGATAAAAATTCTACTCTTAGGGCCAAATTCAAGTGCCAGAGGCATTGGTAAAAACTGAGTAAGGCTTTTCTTTTTTTTTTTTTAAGTCAAACAGTGATAGAAACTCAAAGAATTTAAAACCTAGACATACTTGTATCATCCAGCCAGCATGATCCACTTCATCCTCCTCCAGCCTCCAGTTTGGCTTACCCAGAGTCCTTTCATGGTTGGAGAAATAAAAGCCTGGACACACAGAAACAGAAAGTTTCGGGGACACACAAATCTTTTCATATAACTAATGCCACCCATCACATCAGTCTGTCAATCACATTTTCCCACAAACACACAAATTCAAAGGTTTCTCCTCTCACAGATTCACAAAACGACACCATTATACACTTCCCCTCACAAGCAAATACTTATCTTGCACTTTTATAGGCATTACAGAATTACTTCCTAAAGTATATAATCAAGAATCTTTTATGGAGATTCAGTTGCACACAATATCTTCAAGTACAAGGTCTTTCATAAATAAGCACCTAGAAGAACAGAGAGATACTCAGATGGAAGTCCTTACTCCCTGGACTGCTCCTGGCCCTGTAAACCTTGGTGGAGAGTTACTTGGGCAGAGGGGACAAGGTGGCCAGAATAGTGTGTGCTGGGGGTGAGATTCTATAAGAGAAGAGGAATGGTGTCTAGATAGAACCCTAAGTAAGGCTGAGTGGGGGGGTGTTGCTTCTAGGGAAGTCTGGCAAACCTCTTCTGTACTGCTCAGCAACAGCCCAAGGCTTTGGGAAAACATTTAGTCTCAGAAAAAAAAAAGTACCCTCAAGAAAAGAGTTTCTGATTCTTTGTCTTCAGATGCCTAGGCCCCAAACCTAGCTTTTTCTCTTGGACCTTTTTGCTTCCTCCCCCATTGATTGAAAGTCTCTCTCAGGTTCTCCAAGGAGTCCCAGGAAAAATGATCCACCATCCTATTGATTCTTCCTTAGTATTACATTTTCACATTTGTTAAATTGGTTTTAAAAGCTTCTCCCCCCACCCCTATTGTTATTGTCTTTTCAGATCCTGTGGTCTGGGGGCATAACAGAGTTCTTAAAATCTCCTGGTGATGTTGCTGTGATTACAGTGCCCTTAGCCCCTACCTACAGGAATATTACAGGCATCTTGGTAAGTGGGATTGTGTTTTGGTATCTATTTTAAGAAAAGAAGGTGATTGGAGACCCAGGCACTGGGTAGAGGTGGAAAAGGGGATGTGGGAGGGGCTCAGCAGCCCCACCCTAGAGATTCCAAAGAAGATATCCTAGGATCTTTTGCACATAATCCAGCCCTCTAGGGTTCCTTTACTGAATTTTGGAGCAAGAAAAAGAAAGTTTCAAAGATCATTTTCTGTTTGTTCATGCCACTCCCCCCCCCCCCCCAAGAATAAAGAGGAAATAGGAAAAGTAGATGTCCACCCCACTTCTCCCCGCTTCAACCTAGAGGGAGAGCAGTATGCTTTTACCAGCTACAGAAACCCCAACACTCCACACAGTTCTGGTAATCATTAACTGTTCACTGGAAGGGAGGAAAGAATTCAACTTAAGGGGAGGTGAGGGATAAAGGGAAAGACACACAGGGAGAGAGAGAGACAGAAGCAGAGAGACAAAGAGAGGGAAGAAAAAGGAATGAGGAAGAGAGAGAAAACTCAGAGAGAGGCAGAGATAAAGAAAGAAAGAAAAATAGAGGGAAAGAGGAAGAGACAGAGAAAATGGAAAGAAAGAGGAAAAGGTAGGGAGACAGTGGAGGCCAGCGTCTCCTCCAGAAAGTCTCAGAGCTCAACTGTGACAAGCCCTGGGCCTTCGGTTCTGGGAGGAGTGACTGGTGCAAGAAGGTAGCAATGGGCAGATGTGAAGAAAGGCAGGGGCAGCGGAATGTATCTCCCTGATGTGTTTATCCCCTAATCAGTTCATTAGTTATAAACAACATGACATTAGAAGTTAGAAGGCAGTTGATATTAATTTTTATTTAACTAGTTGATGTTTAATCCGTCACGCCAGGCTGGGGAGCAGCGAGAAAGATCTTCCTGACAGAAAACCAGTTAGAACTTCATAAGGCGAAATCAGTGTCCGGGCTTTGGAACAAATGAGAGAGACAGAGACAGAGAGACACGGCTAGAGACAGAGAGACAGGGACAAAGAGGCAGTCAAGCAGCAAGGGAGCAAGCGGCCCGCAGGTAGAAGGGTGGGGTTTTGTTTTCTGTTGTGCTTGTGGTTTTTTAAGAAACGCGAAGGCAGACCAAGAACAGAGGGGAACGGGCCAGGAATTTAAAGCACCTCCTCCATCCCCCACCCGAAAGGATAAAACAAAAGAAGGAGAAAATCCGAGAAGGCGGGGTGAGGCCAGAAACACCACCCGCTAGTGGCTCCGGACTTTGCCGGAGGACTCCCCTCCTCGTCACCGTCCAGGCACAGCCGGGCAGTGACGGACTGGGAAATCCTGCTGCGGAGCTCCGAGGCCGAACAGGGTTCACCCAGGCCGAGAACAGCGAGGGCAGGCTGCCTAGGATTGTTTGTGGGGAAAGAGAGAGCATACTCCTGCGTCTTCCTGAGAAGGTGTCCTCTGTTAATGAATGGGACTGAGGCTGGGTAGGGAATAAGCGTGGAACGAATGGGAACCGACTCTGAGCATCTTCAGGGGTCTAGGGAGGGTAGAGAACTTTGGGTCGCAAGGACAAGGCAAGCAGAGGTTTTCGGGAATGGGCTGGACACAAGGCTTAAGTTTGGTAAATAACAGTAAATAGCTTAAGTCTGAGAAAGTTTGGAGCGTACCTACTGAAGAAAGTGTCTGAAAATGCATTTCTCTGAAAATGGGTGACTGTATTTGTGTGCGCATCTCTAGGTGTGAGTGGGTGGGTGCACAAGTCGTGCACACGCGGGTTCAGCACACATAAGCACGTGCAGTCGGCTTTTTCCACATACAATTGTAGGCTGCCCTGGTTTCGTCACGGTTTTCTGAGCCGGGCGCGGGGGCGGGAAGGCGGGGTGGGCTGTAGTTTTCCTACGCTAAGGGCCGGTTAGTTGGTTCAGGGGGATCCTTGTCGATTTGGGGACAGATCCAGAGAATCTCATTATTTGCATGTTAATCTGCCTTCGCCGCGCAAAGGAAATCGTTTAAATTCCGAAGAAAATTGCCTCTTGCCAAAGGTTAATAGTTAACTCCTACGGAAAAGTTCCCACGGAAAGAAAAGAAAGACAGAAAGACAGACAAAGAAAGACAGACAAAGAAAGAAAGAAAAGAAAGAAAGGAAGGAAGGAAGGAAGGAAGGAAGGAAAAAAGAAAAGAAAGGAAAGAAAAGGAAAGAAGGAAGGAAAGAAGAAAGAAAAGAAAAGAGAAACCCGAGCGAAGGGCGAAGCACGGGGGCTGGGTGGGCACTGCGACACAGAGAGGGCTGCCTCAGACCTCTCCTCTTCCTGATACCTAGTTTGGTTCTATTTTCTTCTCAGCTCCTGGGCCTCTGGCCGCGGACCGGGAGCCCGCGACCGGTCATTAGGGTAATTTAGTTCACCAGACCCTTTCTTTTGGAAATTTCTCCTTGTTTTGAAGCTCAGTTCAGCACCTGACTTTTACTGGGGAAGAAAATGATCCCAAAGGGAGCTTTTGAAGGAGACAGACTGCAGGAGACACGAAAAAGTCCGACAGGCGCTGGGAGACCAGTACAAAGAAACGCATGTATAGACAGACATTGCTAGTGGAGACAGATGTAACAGGGGAAGAAACCCTAGCAAAAGTAGAAGAAGGCGGGGAAAGGTTAGATGAGAAGCAAAAGAAAAGGAAAGTCAGAGAGAAGTAAGGAGAGGAGAAAGTGAAAGGGGAAAGGAAGGAGAAAGAGAGAAATAAAAAAGAAAAAGAGAAGGAATAAACCGTAAATGACTCCTTGTTTGTAAGCATTAGTGCCCCAAGGGAGCTTTGGCAAGGAGCTAAAGCACGCCCCGTAGAGGCCGGGCCTCAGGGACGCCCTACGGTAAAAGCTGGGGTTACTCTGGCCCTGGCTGCTGCAGACCTAGACTCCGGGTGCAGACCAGGTGTTTGAAATGGGGATTTGGAGTTAGGAATTCGCTCGAGTGAAAAAGACGCACTTGCGGCGGTGGGATGGGCCTGGGGGTTAGGGGGTGGAGATAGGTGTCAGGACTGTGCATTCAAAATTGAAGGAAGGCGACCTGCACTTGACTGAGACCTGAAGACTTGAGGCAGAGGACAAGTTCTAATTCCACATCAATCACTGTTTTCCTGAATGCTCAGCATAAGCCAGGTGTTTTTTGCAGTATCAGACGAAAACTGGGGAGTTCTTGGACAGAACAGGACAGAAGCTGTTTACCCAATTTGGGGAGGATTAAATCAGAGCTGCTCTAAAGTTCTGACTCCCACCTAGTCCATTCAGTTGTCCTCTGGGCTCGTTTGCACTCCACCATCACACACCCGGAGGTTCAGGGAAGCAGAGCCGAGAAGAAACTGCATCCACTGGCCAGCGGAGGGCGCATTTCCCAAGCAACCGCTTTCCTAAAGGGCAGAAAGAGGTATATAAATTGCGGAATCCACAGAATCTTCCTGATTCTTTGAGACTAGGGAGAGAAGAAAAAAGGAGATAGAGAGACAGAGAAAGAAAGAGAGAGAGGCAAAGGCAGAAAGAGATAGAGGGTAAGGAAGGAAGAGGAGAGAGAGAGAGGATGTTCTTTGGTGGAACTTACCCTAGACACTTTCTCAAACCACCTCAAGATTAAGAGCTTGAGAGGACATACTTCAACAGAAAAGGAAACTGAGGCTGGGGGGTGACTTGCTAAAGTCCAAGAGCTAATAAGCGTAGGAGGTGAGGCTAAAACTTTCCTGATCCCAGGGTCAGTGCCTGTTAAACCACTTTATCTTCTTTCTGATCTAACAAGTTTTTTTGGTGACCATCAGAATTTCCTCATCTCTATCACCCTGAGCTTATCTGTACCTGCTCTGCCCCTTCTCCCACATGCATATCATCTCTAGACTGGCCCTACACCCTGTCCCTTCTGGAAAGTGCAGGCTAGGAAGCTTGGATCTCTTTAACTACATACAAAAAACAAAAGGCCCTACAGAAATGTGTGTGTGTGTGTGTGTGTGTGTGTGTGTGTGTGTGTGTGTGTGTGTGTGTGTATTGTGTGAAGGGCAGGGGGCAGACTTGCTTTGCACTGAGCCTATCACACTCTTAAGAATTTTCTTTGCAGTATTCAGTTGTTTTTAATTAGAGGTTCACATCTGGAAAATGAATGGCTAGATTTGAGGGATCATTCTGGTTGCACCCAACTTTTCCATTTGGCCCATAGGAGGTATTTAGCACTAGCAATCTGCCCAAGCAGGAAACAAGAGAACTATAGGGCATAGCAGGGAAGATTTGGTCTCCTGGAACTGCACTGCATCCACTTGGAGAAAAGAAAAGACAAGGGCTTTAAAAAAATTCCTTACCATTTTCTGCCCTCACTTCCCCCTACCCTCACCCCTCCCTTGACTGGACTTAGTGTTTGTGGAACAAAGAAAGATAGTTGTCCTTGGGGGTGTCATGCCACCTCTTCTGTCAGCCTGCTTTGTGGAACAACCACCTTGGCAGAACAGTTCTTTATAGACTTTATAACTTAAGGGATTTTAAAGATTGTATAGTACATCTCCCTCTTTCTACAAATTAGTGAATTTTGAGTTTAAATGACTTATCCCAGGTCACATAGGTCTGCTGCCTGCAGGCCAGAGCTCTTCAGAACACTGAACCTCTTGGCAACTAACCTTAAATCAATCATTCATTAGTTATTGAGCCTCTAAATGTATAAAACCTCCTTCTAGGTTTGGGCAGATAGAGAGACTGTCACATCCCCTGCCCTTAGGGAGCTCAACAGTTCATTTCAATTCAGCAAACATTTATTAAACACCAAGTATGTGCAAGGCTGGACACCCACTCAAAAAGTCAACGCAAAAAGTAGGCAATTTGTAGTAGGTATTAAAGCAGTAATCAGATGGTAATAGAGGAATCCTAAGGGGAGAGAGATCAGAGTAGGCTACGACAGTCAGGGAAGGTTTGGGGGGAAACTGATTTTTAGCTTGGCTTTCAAAAGCAGGTGGGATTTGAAGAAGAGGAAGAGGCACCATTGGGATAATCCTTCACCAATTCTGATGAGGCTTTCATGGTCCCTGCATGTAGATGACCCTCAAATCCTGGGAAGCAGAGCTGGGTCTCAGATGTTTGTGGATGAGAGAGAAGAAACTGAAATCAGCCAGTTAACCAGGGGTTTTCTCACTTGGTGAGAGTCATATTCTATTTTGATCTAATTCTATGGAATCAAAAACTACTCCAGACTATTTGAATTCTCACAATTTGTTAATCCTTTTCTTTTCCAGACCTAACTTCAACTCTCCCTATGCTATAGTTTCCTCTGCTTCCTGCTTTCACTATCTTGAGTTTCCTCCTGTCTCTCTGAGGAATGGAGGCCAGAGCCAGCTTGGATAAGGACAGTGGTTTGATTTCTGCTGGAACCAGTGGGAAAACCACTCCCTACTTCCTGCTAACCCATATAGGAGCTCTAGTATTTGAGTGTGTGTGTGTTTGTGTGTGCGCATGCACATGCTTGCAGAATAAGGTGTTTTGGATCCACTTAGTTGCTACTTTAAGAAAATAATAGATTTCATCCAAAGTACATGGAGAACCCTAAATCTCCCTTCCCCCCCCCACCACACACACCTTTTGCAACTTATTCTGGTCAACCATAACTGACTCCTCAATCCTTTCCACCTCAGACCCCCTACCTGCTCTCTGGGAGGACTGGCCTTTATTGGATTGTTCAGGAGTCCTGACCCTGGTCCAACAGCTATAGACCAGGAGCAGGAATCAGCTTCCAGAACTGACTAAACAATCAGTGGCTCCTCTATACTAACCCTGCCGGTAAGCCAACCTGATCCTGCTCCAGGCTTCCCTGAGCTTTCGAGAGGCAGATGCTATACTCCAAAAGACCAAGTTGAAGGAGAAATGGCCCTTTATAAGGAGCCAGAGGTTTTAAAAAGAAAAAGAATAATCTCCAGGTCACTATTCCCTAGCTAATTATTGAGGGGGGCTGTTCCCCTGGTGTGTGTTTGTGTGTGTGTGTGTGTGTGTGCATAGAATCAATGAACTATCCAATGTAATAACTGAATACCTGTTTAGACCCCTCCCCTTTTAACAAAGGAGGAAACTGAGACTTGGAAAAATTCTGTATGTTTGCATATATATGTATATATATATACATCTTTGTATGTATTCTACGTGTATGTATTTATGCATATCTATATATTGCATATTTGTGTTTATCTCTGTGGGATTATGTATCTATCTGTATCTATCTATCTATCTATCTATATATATATATATATATATATATATATATATATACTCTTATGTCTGGGTATGACCATGACTTTATATATGTATGTGTATATAACTTGTGACTATAAAATTAGATGACAACCATCCAACCTGAACTTATGCACCCTTATGAGCGTAGCACCCCCTTTAACTGGTTGCTTTGGGAGGGCAACCACTTGTTCCAACAAGTCTTCCATTGCAGGGAATGTTCTAGAAATTCACTCCTGTTTGTGAATTGCCTTTGGAAACCACTGTACATACTTCTGAATATCTTCCATGATTAAAAAAAAAAATCTTTGTCCTTTGAAAGATATATCTGATCTTCAAAAATTGTCCAAAGGGCTTCAGAGAAAAGTATGAGGTGTGAGTAGGAAGATGGGTTTGGGCATCCTGCTTTGGTCAAAAAAAGAAGAAGAAAACTGATGAGGCTACAAAAGGATGAAACAAACCACTTTTCTCTCCTGTGCCCCCTGCAGTTCCAAAAGAGGAGTTAGTTCCAGGAAGTGCTGGGAGAAAAGGAAGACTTGTTGGTATTTGTGAGCAGTTTCCTAAAAGGGCATGCTTTTGAATAGGACAGCCCTGATTTGGATAGATTAAGTTCTAGTCCCTCAGAAAAAATTCTCACCACTTTGTAGACATTCCCTAGTGTCTAAGTTATACTTGTATGTGAGTGGATGTAAGTGAATGCATGAGAAAATGAGTGTGTATGTGTAACCGTGAACGAATGTGGGTAGTTGTGTGAGTGGGGTCTGCAGGAATTGTTCTACTCACACTACCCCTACCCTCCCATTCCCTAGCTTGGCCTGAGGTGGAGGAAGAGTAGAAAATTGGCAGATGAGAACTGGAGGGAAATTCCTGAGAACAGTCTCTCTCCTCTGCTCCTCCCCCCCTTCTCCCTTCTTTTCTTATACTAGGTATTTTATGCGAGTAGCTCTAGGGAAACTATCCTCTTTAGCTTCGGTGATCCGGGATCATGCCAGGGAGTAAGGGTTGGACCCTTCCTGAAGCTTCAAAAGAATTCAGCAAATCTACAGGAAACCTGGCTCCACGGCCGCACCCGGGCCGGTCCTCCAGATCTTCTGGTTCCCAGAGCGGGACGCAAGGCATCACTCCCCGTCTCCCTGCCCAGACCCCGTCGCTCCTGAAGAGCGCACAGGCTCGATTAATAATCATAAACCCCCGTTCACCCTCCTCTTAAAATTAATAACTCTGTAATTAGAGTCATTTCACAAGTCTCCCGAGCTGCTGGAGAGGCCGCGGCCAGAGCCGGGCAGCGGTTCTCCCCATCCCCGCGCTGCGGAAAGACAGCGTTATTAGCAGACATCTGCAGGTAGGGAATTAAAATTAAAATCGCTCTCAACAATCCAATACACTTTTTATCAGCCATCTCTCTGAGAGCCGGGCCCATTCATCATCGGAGGCATTCTCCCTGAAAACAGGACCCATTCAGATTTTATACAAATTATCATATTTATCATCGTCTCCAACTCCGGAGTCACATCTCCGCAAAGTGTCTGCCGTCTCCCTGGGGAGCCCAGCCCGCCGAGCTCCGGAGGCGCAGCAATTCTCCTGGCTCTCTCTCTCTTTCTCTCCCTCTCACTGTCTCTCTAGCTCAGTCTATCTGTCTGTCTTTGGTCTCCATCTATCTCAGTCTCTATATTCATCTTTGTCTCTTTATGTACATCTGTCTCTCTCTCTCCTGTTTCTGTTCATTTCTGTTCCTCTCTCTCCATCTCTTTGTTTCTCTCAATGTTCCCTCTGTTCTCTATCTTTATTTATCTTTCTCTCTGTCACTTTTCTTTCTCTCTCCCATCTTTGTTTCTTTGCCTGTCTCCATTTTTGTTATCCTTGCTGTTTCCTCCTTCCTTGTGTTTCTTTCTCTTCAGTTCTCTCCATTTCCACTTTCTTTGATATGTTTTCATCTGTCTTTCTGTTTCTCTCCCTCCAGTTCTGTTCATTTCTTTCTCCTTGTCTCTCTGGCTCTGTCTCCCTGCTCCTGCTTGTCTCCCTTTCTTTCTGCATGAGTCTGACCCATAGTAAAAAAGGTCTTGCACAAAGATCAAAGGACTAGGTATAGCAGAATGAAATAATCCTGTCCTTACAGGTTGAGGTCACTAGAGAATTCCACCTTGTCTTTGCTCTCTACAGCCCTGTAGACACAGGCCCTCAGCTCCAAGCTCTCTCTTTAGTGGTGCAATAGTTATTCTGTGAGTAACTGAATAGATTCTGGGTGTCTGTGCAGGGTGCACATACACACACACAGACAAATGTGCAGACATAGTAAAACATGCAAATATGCACAAATATGCCTGGTCACTTTCAAGTTTGTACTGAGAATTGCTGAAATACACTAGAATAAATAGATAGTCCAGGCCAATTTGCTACAGCATCTAGAATTTCTCTACTTTCCCTCTCTCCTAGATCCCCATCTATCCACAGCCTCCACTGGCTTTTCCAGGATTCCTAGAAGATGGGATCATAGACGCCATTCCCTTGCCCCTGGGTGCCCTGATTTGTCCTTAGTTGAGGACTACCACAGTTCTCTGTCACTCCTCACCACTGCCACCTGCCGCCCCCCCCCCCCCAATCTCTCCCTGCTCAGTTCCTCTGAGGCAAGGTTGGAGGCTCTCTAGATGAATATTTACTCAAAAGGGAAGGGAAATCACACCAGCAGGGGCAAACACATGGCACAGACACTGGAGGACTGAAGGGGGAGATTTCAGAATTTGGACTTTTAATTCAACCTTCATTAATGCCCATGTCGTGGCTATGTGGAATTGACCTACTTTTATCCCTTTCCCTTGCCTGAATCTGAGCCTGACCCAAGCACTCTGTGCTCCTGGGTCCCTCGGTCTTTCATCAGTCCTCCCTACCCTGACTTTCCTAACCAATTCCCTTCCTGCTTAGCTAATTCCAAAGGACTCTATCAAAGTTCAATAATTGCTGTCAATCAAGGGGTTGCATGGCAAAGTCCTATCTTAGGCCTCCTGAACTTAATATTTATTTTGTCAGCACTGGAAAGGAGAATATGTGGTAAATGATCCCTGGCCCTGAGAAAGAAAGGCAGAAAGGCAAAAGGGGGATATATTCTTGAGAGCTGTGGTTCATTCTACACACATTTCTTTACACTTAGATGCACTAGACTCAGACTTATACAAGCAAACACAAAAAAGAAATTCACAGACTGACATAGGCTGACATATTTGGTCGAGAACATCATAGATACATTCTTGAGTCTCAAATGTCCACATAAGTGTAAGTATTCATTACAAGACAAAACAAACATACATTTGCCTTCTAATCTCTTTGCAGCTGAGACAGAAAAGAGAATGTTGTGTCAGAACAAAGATAATATGCATACTGTATTCACTCTTGTGGCCTCTGATGCACAGGGAAATAAACTTTCTATGATCCTGAGGTGCCTTGTGGGTCTCTATCATGAGAATTATGTCAAGGTATTCCATGTACACAAGTTGATTCATTTTGCATTTATTAAGCACTAACTATTGCAAGGGCCTGTACTAGGAATTTCAGCAAGATAAACAGCTCCAATCCTTAAGGAATTTGTATTCCATGGGTTTACACATACATATACATATGTGTGTCTGCATGCACAGTTATGTTTCTAGAGGACTCATACGCATTAAGATACGCATTAAGAGAAACACCACTAAGGGGGACAGACGAGTTCTGGTGGAAAGAATTCAATATCCACCTGTCAGTTTTTCTTTCAGCCTCTACTAGTCACTCATCCTTCCAATAGATACACTTACCCTGTCCCGGAACAATCCTAAAAACATAATTTAGGGTCATAATATCACATACTGAGAGCCAAGTCTAGTTCCTTTATTTTATGGGTGAGAAAATAGAAACCCAGAGAGGGTAAGTGATTTGTGAAAGGTCACACAGTTGCAGAGCTGTTATTTGAATCGAGGTCCTTTAATTTCAAATTTATTGCTCTTTTGTTGCCCCAAATTAAATTTGAATGCTTGGGGAATGCAATAACAATAATTTTAAAATAACATTAATAATACTTTACATGCATATAGTACATTGGGGTTTTCAAAGCAATTCCCCCCGCCTCCATCATCTGATTTGATTACCACAAAAATTCTGTGAGGGAAGTAGGAGAAGAAATATTTTTTTCATTTTTCAAAGGAAAAAGTTGAGAGGTTAAATGATTCACTAAACTATGAGCTTCATAAGGTCAGGGACCAAATCTTAAACTTTGTGTTTCCTCCAAGTTCTTTGCATACAGCAGAACTTAACAAATATTGTCTTAAATCCTCCAAAGTCACACAGTGGCAGAGTCAACACTAGAACCCAAGTCTTCAGACTCATGACTTCAGGGATCATGCACCAGACAACCTTGTTTCTAAGTACAGTCCCTATTCCGACAATTGCACTGGTATCTGATAGTCATTTTTCCTTCCCCCTCACCACTAAATCCTATAGTTTCTCAGGAAGAATAACCCAAAGGGCTGCCAACCCAGATAGAAGGAGAAACAAAACAATTCCCTGACCTTTCAGTAAGAGTTCCATCACTGATGACATAGGGGAGGGCAGTTGTAACCCAAGAATCATGTTAACAGAGACCACTCCATCTCATAACCATGTCCTTTCCTCAAGGCCTGATCCTTCTTTAGCTCTAGGCAGGAGAAGACCACTGTCTCGAGGAGGTGAGAGGTGACAATTAGGAAATAATACAGAGAAATGTGGGAGACATTTTCCTTTCCTAACAATCTGTGGTCATACTGGTGTAGCAAAACTAAATCATAGCTCTTCTCTCAGATACTAGATAGGACACTATCTATCTAGCTGAGAAGTCTTTAGTAAATGCTTGACACTGACTCACTGATCTCAAGGCACCAAGGAAGTGCTCCAGTAGAATGCAGGCTATTTGAAAGCAGGATTTTCTTGTTTTATCTCCACATCCCCAGTACCTAACCTCAGTGTTTGGCATATAGCAGGTGCTTAATAAATGCTTGTAATAGAGGAGGGGTTACATCCTGAAAAATGGATAGAGGACTGTCAGATGTGTCTGTCCCACAGAATGAGCCCATAAGCTCATATACAAGCACTCTTCAAGCACACATATATTTTTTGAGCACACACAAACACAAGAACACAACCTCTTCACCTAAGTCTACACTGGATACTCTAGTCTTCTCCATTTCAGATTTTTAATTTACAGCTCAGGAAGTGGTCGTCATCATCATCACTCCTGGAGTGTTTCATCATACCTTCTCAGATATATAATCTGTATAAAGTGTTTTCACATCCATTGACTTATTTGATTTTCCCCAGGTGTCAGGGCAAGAGTTGTTACTCCCATTATACAGATGGGGAAACTGAGGCCCAGAGAAGGGAGTTTCTTGCTAGGGTCATGAGACTTGCCTTTGGTGGTAGATGAGTTAGGAAGCTGATTCACCCCCGCCTTGCTCCGTCCAGCCTGGCCCTTAGTGGAGACCGCTCAGTCCCTGGCTGGTGGACAGGTACCTCAGCCAGGACACATATACCCTCAGCCCTTGTAGAAAAGTAGTTCCAATACCATGTTTGTTAACTAGGTTATCTAGGCTGTGGAAGATTTTAATGTTGAATTTTATAGCTTTACCACGCTCTGCCGTCCTTGTGAATATTGTAATATTGCATTTTTTACAAGTTACTCTTCTGTTAATGTTCCAGCTAGTAACTTTTATAATCCTCCTCAATGAAATTTTTTTGTATTCTTCCGCACCGTTAACCCCGATGGCGGCGCCTCGGCCCCTGGCAGGAGGCAGAGACGAGATGAATTCCTCTTTAATCAGAAATAAGAATAGTAAAAACACATGCGGCTCCGCTGTCTTGCTCTCTAGCTTCCTTCTGAAGCCCGCAGGATCCCCGAGGCTCAGGGGGTGGGTTAGGAGGTCTGGGACCCGGCCTCCGGAGGAAGAATCCGAAGCCCAGGGGGCGGGGTTCAGGGTCTGGAGGTCTAGAACTCAAGATGAAGGGGTGGCTAGTCAGGTCCGGCCTTTGGGGGTGAGGTAAGAGATCCAGGGGTTGGGAACTAGGTTAGTGTCCATAGTCCGAGTAGGGGGCCCTAGGGGCAGGTCTGGAGGGAGTGGATTCCAGGTCTGGTCGAAGGGTCCAGAAGTCCATGGTGCAAAAGTCAAGTCGGGAACTGGCTGCGGGATTTCGAAGGAAGGGGACGAGCCTGAAGTGCCTTAGAGTTCCCAGCTGTCTTCTTCCAGATCCTTACCACCCTGCCCCCTCCCCCCGCTCTCATCTTTGGGAAGCCCAATCCAGAGGGATCAGATACTTCTTTCCCTCTCTTCTCCGCTCGCGGCTCTCCTCCCTCTGCTAGTCTCGTCTTATTTCGGTTTCTGCCTTTTCTCTTTCACTATATCCACCCTTTCTGTCACTGCTCCCTCTGAATCTCTCCCCCATCATATCCTTCTCTGCCCTTCTTTATCCTTAAAAAACTGGGGTAATTGGAAGAGCTAGATGTGTTTTGGGGGGATGGATTGGGGCTGGAGGGAGAGGAGAAAAGAGAAGACAGTACATTTCTATAATGTGGGAGAAATCTGCTTGGATGACAGTATGTCTGTGTCTTGTGTATGTCTCTTTTTATGATGTATATTTCTGTAGTGCCTTGTTTGTTTCTCTGGTTGTGTATGTGATTTTCTCACTGATGCAAGGTGTGTGTGTTGGGGATTGGGGGATGGTGGGAGTGGGTGTTGTTCCCTAGATTCCTAAATTTCACAGCTTGGGGAAGGGAGGTGGGAAGTATTGTGGGTCTTAAGTGGCAAACTAGAAGGACTGAGGGCGGGGCCTGGAATCAGGAAGACCTGAGTTCAAATGCGGTCTCAGACACTAGTTGTGTGAGCCTGGATGAGTCACTTAACCCTATTTACCCCAGTTTCCTCATCTGTAAAATGAACTGGAGAGGGAAATGGCAATTCACTCTAGTATTTTTTGCCAAAAAACCCCCAAATGATGTCATGAAGAGTCGGACTCTACTGATACCACCGAACAACAGCAAAGAAGGACCAATCCCTTGGGTGCCTAGGACAGAAAAGGAGTTGTCCCTCAAACCTCAGGGTGAGGGGAAAGATATACTCCGCTGCAGCCACTATCGTATACTCTAAAGAGCTAGGCCTGTTTCCTAGGTCAAAGATGTTTCCCGGAGGGTAATCCTCCTACAGGACGGGGCAAGAGGAAGTAACCTAGACGGTTTTAGATGGGGTTGAGGGTGGATTGTAATTTCATAAGGAAGACTCATCAAGGTTTGTGAAACCCTAAGTAATGACCCCACTACTGGATTTGAGGGATGCTACTGGAGACAGGGGGATGGACTGGGTGGTTTGCAAAGGGCCCAAGGATTTAGGCTATGAGTTCCTTTAGGTATCGGAAAAAGGAGGACTGGCATCATTTTAGTGGCAGAAAGACTGAGGTGCACAGGCTCTATTTCGTGTGCAAGGAGGCTGAATGGAGCTAGGGGTGAGGGGCGGGAGGAGGAGGATGGCTGACCCTTCTCCCTCCATGTTCCCTGTGTCCTCTTGGGCAGAAGAGGCTCAGTCAGACTCTATCTTGCTGTGGCGCCCACCATCTGGGACTTGGAGCAGTGAGAGCAGGCGAACATCTGGAGAGCTGAGGATGGTGAAGCCTTGGACTTCGGCTCTGAGTAGGGTCGGGAAGTTCACTCAGCAGCGCCCTCCTTGATCTAGGTAGGTCAAGAAAGGGGCTCCTTGTCCGGCAGAAATATAACCAATAGAAGCAAAAGTAGAGAGTAGGCCGGAGTGTGGAACCCAGGTTGACATGTCCCCACTTGTCTCCTGTGGGGCGGGGAAAAGGCACCTGGAAATATCTCTCCCCCTCCCTTGTTCCCCCAAAGCAGTTTCTTATGACCCCAGGTTCCCATTTGAGGGAGAAGGGTACAGGGGGAGAGGAGGAAGAAACCTGGAGCCCAGGGAAGGTAAAGAGAAAAGGGAGGGGGAGAGGTCATCAAGAAAAGGAGGTGGGGGGAAAGGTGGACTGTGAGAACTTGGGGAGGGCTGAGAGGAAGGGAGTGTATTGGAAGAGGGGTAGTGAGGGTCTGGAGGAAAGGAGGCAGGGCTGGGGAGGGGGCCTGGGTGTTCTGGGAGTGACGGTGGGAAGCACGGAGGCCGGGAGCGCTGGAGACAGTAAAACATCTGTAATGCGCAATTCGCTGTTGCTCGCTGATTGCTCCTGGATTAAAGATTAAAATCTAGGCTTTGGCAGATGGGGAGAGAGAGGAAACTCTTACGAGCACGTTTTGCATCTGCATTTCATTCTGCTACTTCCCATGTTCCCAGCTTCTGGAATCAGCCTAACCCCTCCCGGTCACACACCCCCTTGCTTTGTTCCCCCACCCAGCTGTCCCCACCTCAGTTCAGCTTCCCCTCCCTTGCTCTATCTTCTTCATTTTCCAGGCCCATTCCAATCTCTTTACTTTCTCCCTGCCTGAATTCGACCTCCCTCCCAGCTTGCTCCCCAGTTACTTTCTCACCCTCCCAACCCAGTGCTTCCTCACTGTGTATATGGAAGGGGGGAACCCTCCCTTTCCAGCTCTAGGTTCTAGGTTTCAGCATAGTTGTCCTTTTCTGTCACTCCCTCTGCTCTGGCTCATTCTGCAAAGTGAAAGGAGGGAGGGAGAAAGAAGTCTGCCCCTTCCAGACTATAAGTATCCATTTTTCAACCATTGGAGGGATATTCTCTAGCCTTGGTCTTCTATCTCCATCCTAGTTCTGAGGAGAAAAAGAAAGCTATGTAAAGGTGTGATGAGGAAGAGGGATGCAGAGGAAGAAGATAAAGAAACCAGAGACTAAATCTAGGGCTCAGGATGGGACCAACTCTTCTCCCCTTTTGCTCCTTTTGATAGTTGAAGGAGGGCAGAGAGTGAGAAGAGGTAGGAAATGGACACAGAAGGCACTATAACCAAAGATCAATAACAGATCAGAATTTAAATGGTGACCAGAGTTCGCTGTAGCTAGTACCTGAGGGCATTGTAGTGTGCGTGAGTCTTGGTGAGTATAAGTGACTAAGGGAATTCTGAATCCCGAAGTGTGTATTCGTATTGTCAGGTTTCTAAGGAAGGAAGCATTCAGCAGTCCTTTGTCAAATCATCTAGGACTGAATATTTGGAAGTTTGGGAATCCCAATATGAAAATCTTAAATGACCCTGGATGGGAAGCAGAGTCCAGGGTAAGTAAAATGAGAACATATGTATATGATCCACTTGACACTGGACCTGCCTCTCTCAAGGAGCCCAGTGCTCTTGGTTCTATGAGTCTTTGGGCTTGAGACCTATGGATGGGAGTGGTAAATAGAAAGCTCTATGGAAGAAACTTGTAGGGGCAGTCAGGATAGTGGTAGGGAGAGTCAGTCCTAGAGAGGTTCTTCTTTTGCTAGGATGGTGGGAGGGCCCCCAGAACTTCCTATCTTTGCAAGCCTTAAGGAGCCTGAGGTAGAATGCAAGAAAAGCTGAAGAAGGATCAATGGGAGGAGGGGTAGTGTGGCAGATGTAATTAATTACTGCATATTAAAATGTTTGTTTACAGAAATGAACAGCGACCGGAGGTCTGATGGTAATTAATTCTGAGCCATTTCCCAGCCCAGTTTGGAGCAGAACACCTCAGAGGGGGTTGCCTGTTGTTTGGGCAGGGGGAGAGTTGGAAGATTTTGGTTGCCTCAGGGAGACTAGATGATAGAATAGGATGCTTTACCTCCCTCTGTATTCTCCCTCCACCTACCCCAGGTCCTGGAGATCACAACAGACTAGGCCAGATCCCACTTCTTGATATTTAAATCTTGGTGGAATGGATTGCATTTGCTTCTAGAGAGGCTCTCCCTACTCCCAAACCCTGGCCAAAGAGGGGATAGGAAGATGGGGAGATGGGAGATGAATGTAGGAAGTTGGGAAATGAGGCCACATAAGAGCTCATTTCTCATGACATGTGGGGCACAGTCATTTCCATAGCCCAGGAGGACCCAGAAAAGATGACAAATACTTTCTCTTTGCCACTGACTGCTTCAGGGGCTGAGTCCTGGTTGTCTTTCCATGAGAACAGTAAGGAAGGGGTATTTGCCTTTGTACTATTCAAAGAATATTCCTTTCTCTTCTACCCACCCCTACCCCTACCAACAAACACAGGCCTAACATTAGATAGAGTTAGGTCTGCAAGAGAGGAGAAGGTCATTTGGTTCAACCTCTTTCCTCATTTATAGCTGAGGAAACTGAGGCAAGCAAGGTGATAGAATAGAACCTGGGTGAAATGACTCAGGATCCTGTTTACCTTAGTATATTATGTCCTTTTTTTAAAATTCATCCTGTCTTTATAACTCTTGCACAATGATCCCAGCCTTGTGTTCTGCTATACTGAGAGAAGGAAGAGGTCTAATCCCTGTCATCTGAAAGCTTACAGTCTAAATGGGGGAAAGGAGAAAAACTCAAGATGCTACAATTAACACAAAATCCTGTTCAAACCAAAGCCTGGATGACAGAGGGCAGACAGTCAGTATTATAGCAGTCCAGATAAAAGTGAGATCAGTGTGGTCTGGAGTGGCCAAAGAAGACTTCATCGAAAGGGGGAACTTGAGCTGAACTAAGCTTAAGGATGGACGGAAAATGGAGAGACAGAATATCCAATGAGAGTGCCTCCTTTCCCACTATCTTTTTGGAAGGGGAGGAAGGGAAAGAGAAGGAAAATAGCATTTCTATAATTCCCACTATGGGCCAAATTTACAAATATTATCCCATTTGATCCTTACAGCAACCCTGTGCTGTTTTTATCCTTATTTTGTAAACTGAGGCAAACAGAGGTTAAATGACTGAGTCAGGGTCAAACAGCTAGTAAGTATCTGAGGGCAAATTTGAACTCAGATGGAAGGAGCAGAACCAGGAGAACTTTGGACATGGCAATAACCACAGTGTTTGAGGAATTTTTCTGGTAGACTTAACCCTTCACAGCAAAGCAAACACCTAAAAATTTCCCAATGGACTCTTGAGGCAAAATACCTTCCACATCCAGAGAAAGAACTGTGGAATTAGATTGCAGAATGAAGCAGACTATTTTCTCTTGTGTTATATTTTGTTTTGTTTTCATTGTTTTTCCCATTCATTTTAATTCTTCTATGCAACAAGACTAAGGTGAAAATGTATTTAATAAGAGTATATGTGTAGAACCTATATAAGATTGCACACCATCTCGGGGAGGGAGTGGGAAGGAAAAAGGGAAAGTGGGGGAAAAAAATCTAAGATAAATGTAAGTGATTGTAGAAAACCGAAAACAAATAAATAAATTAAAAAAAAATTGAACTCAGACCTTCCTGACTCTGGGCCCTGTGCTCTGTCCACCAAGTTGCATCAATAGTAATTGTCTGAGTGATTAGAAAGTGTCCCTCACCTGTGCTTCCCAGGACTTCCTGGCTTGGTCCTTTTCCCTATCAATTTCGCCAACAATATAATATTATCTATATAATATAATATAATACTCCACTCTGGGGCCAAATTGATACCCTGGGCAAAAGAAAGGAGAATGAGGGGAGAAAGAGTGAGTAGAGAGGAGCAAAACCTCATGGAGATGAACAAAACATTTGCTCAGGGAGAGAACTGATTAATTGGAAGGAATAAGAAACGGCATTCATGCCTGTGTTGTGAGAAAACCACTGTTCTGCTTTTGGTGGCAATTGTCTATTCACTGCATGTGTGAGTGTAAAGTTTTTCCTATTGTAAACCTTCCAAGACAGGCTTCTGGAAGACCACTTTTCCAGTGACATATCAAAAAGATACTGGGATTGGTCATCTGCACTGAGGAAGGTCTGATTTATCCTGTTCATAATCTGTCAGTCATCCCTGAATATACAACAGCCTGAGAGCTAAGGGTACCTTTCAGAAAAAAAAAAAGGAATTCAGTGGGAGTGTAAGTGAATTGTCACTACCCCTTACTACAAATTTTGGAAAAGAGATCAGTCTGTCTGCTGGTTGTTGGAGGATACACATACACACATGTATATACATACATATACATATACACATACACACACATATATATGTAACCAAAAGACAGGTTCCAGAAAAGGTCTAGGATCATAGGATTATAGATTTAGAGTTGAAAGAGAATGAGACACCTTGTAAGAAATCATTTAGGCCCATCTCCTCATTGTATAAATGAAGAAGTTGGAGCCCAAAGCAATTAAGAATCAAAATTTGAACCCAGGTTCCCTTGCTAAATTCATTGCTCTCTTTCATTGACCCTACCTAGAATCGGATCAAACTTAGACCTGTTTAATCAAAGGGAGGAGCTAGCCTGAACAATAGGTTGGTGTATGTACCTCAGGCAAACTGACCTCAGAAAGGGAGAAATTGGCCCAAGGTGATTGAACCCTCCAGGGTCCAGAGTTAGAAAAACCTTTAGGAGGGTAAAGGAGGGGACTGACAGGTCTTGGGACAGAAGGCTTGAGGATCTTTGGGGCCATATAGGAAAAAGTGACTTTCTTTCCATGGAGTTCAGAGAGCAGGGTAGAGCCTATGGGGGTAGCAAAGGATCTCAGAGTCAGAAGGGATCCAGGGCCCTGAGAGCTAAGTTCATCCTTGAGGAATGAGAGCTGAGGCAGTCAAGGCAACTTGGGTCCAGACCTATGTTTCTTTTTTCCTCCCTTTACAAAAATGTATAATCAGTCAAAATACATACCTGTGTTGGCCACATCTCAATACATACTTTAAGTCCATCACCTCTGTAACTAGAGATGGGGAGCATGTTTCAGTATGGGCAGCACCATGGATAGAGCACTAGGTCTGGTGTCAGGAAGAATGAATTTCAAATCCAGTCGCTATCTGCCTCAGTTTCCTCATTTGTAAAATGAGGATAACAGCACCCACTTCCCAGGGTTTTTGGCAGGATCAAAGGAGATATTTACTTGTACAGTTCTTAGCATAATGCCTGGCAAAGAGTTGGTGCTTGATATATGTTTGTTCTAAAGGAACAAAGACTAAAAGTCTTCCTAACTAGACAAAATTGTTGTTTAGGTTGATTCTTCCCTTTGGTAAAAAACAACCCCTTTGCTCATAGTTCCAAGTACCTGCCAGATTCTGAATCGAATGCAGTTAATAGATTGCTCCATTTAAATGGAAAGTTCCTGGATTCAAATCTTGTTTCAGAATTTTGGACATGGACTTTTTGCTCAAGAAAGTCTTGTCCAGGCTTTTGTATTTGTTTTCTGTTCTCTTAGTTGTTTTAAGAAAGTCTCCATTTTTTTTTTAAATCCCCAACCTTGGTTTAGCTGAATTGAGGGGAGAGTGGATTTTCCCACCTGGCCCGGATGGGACAGGTGTCTAGAAGTAAAGGATTAGGTGTGGTGGTGGTCCCAATTTAGGATCCTAGGGCAATTAGAGGGAGAGATTTGGGAACAAACTGAGAGACGTTTGGCCTCTTTTCTCCAGATGAAAATAATTGACACTTATGGTGTCTTATGCTCTGCCAAGTATTTATTATATACATTATCTTTTTTTGATTTTCACAACAATCCCATGAGGTAAGTACTGTAGAGATTATTTTATCTTCCAGATGAGACTGAAAGGTTAAGTATTTTGCCTGTGGTCATTAAAGCCACTTCTAGAGATAGGATTCAAATGCAGGACTTTAGACAGAACAAGTACATTCCTGTCAGTATACCACCCTATATCCTAGTATTTTCCTACATGAGAATGTGTGAATCTTTGATAGCATATTAGTATGTTATTCATCCCCAGCTATGTCTGTTGTGGTGAGTATATGGATGTCACAGTCTACTTATGTATGAATCTCTGAATGTATTTTATGAGTTAGCATCAGTATGTATGTGTATTTGAGGAACATTTATTTATATGTCTTTGCTAGGTTTTAGGTACACACATGACTTATTGTCATTGTATGACTATTAATATGTATGTGAATATGAGCCTTTTCCGGAATCGCACAACTCACACACACATCTCTCCTTATCCACAGCCCTATTGCCCTATTCTCCTTTTAGGTGTAGGGTGGTATGTGCTCTTTTCCTCCTTAAGGATATGCAAATTTTAATAGCTTTTGGAGGATAGTTCCAAATTGCAGATGTTTAAAACTGAAACAGTGACCCAACCGTTTCCCAACTTCAGCTCTTGGGGAATATGGCTGCCTCTCCCTTTGGTCTCTTTTAGGGAGAAGACTAGTCGAGTTGGCTCCTCCAACTCTTGTCCCAGTCTGTACTGATCTCCTTTCTCAGTTCTGGGGCACTTTCTTTCTACTACATCATACCTCGTTCACTCAGCAAACTTCCACTTGTGCCTGCTCCTATTTGCAGACCTGTGGAACCTGTCTGAGTTTTTTGAGGGCAGCACAAGACAGAAAGGAAGAGCTGTATAACCTATCAAGAGTTTTCTGAGGCTAGGACTGTTTCTTTGTCTTCTCATGTTGTGGTAGAACAGGGGACTGTGCACTTCCATTGCAGGAGGATCAGCAAACATTTGGGGGATTGTGTTAGATTAAATCCAGGCTTTAGCCTCCCCTACGAAAAAATGGAGCCTGGAGACTAAGAAAAGGGAATCCAGTAGGGCCCCTCTCCTGTTGGTCCCTTCCTAGGTCTTTTGGCCTGGGCCTTGAAGGGGAGGGGAGACATGAGCAGAGCTGTCGGTTCCCATCAGAGCAAGGGGATTATTAGAGACACGAGGAGGCCCTGCCGGTGTTTCTGTGTCAGAGAGTTTTGCCGGCTCCGTGACCCATGCAAAGGGGGTCGGGCTGCTCATGGGGAGCGGCCAACAGTGACCAACATGTCGACTGCATCATCGCTGCCTGGTCGGGTCACTGGGTTCTGACTCTTGGAGCTCAGAGCTTGAGCAAGGGGGGGAGGGGTGGGGACAAAGAAGGAGGGAGAGGAGGATGGAGAGTAGGAACAGAGTAGAGGGGAAGAGGGAGAGGATGGGGACTTTGTGAAGGAGATCCCTTTGGAGAGAAATATAGACTGAGGAGGTATATTATCCCTCCTGTGGTAAGAGCATCAGAGGTGTGGGATGAGTAGGTAGAGGATACTGAGGGTTAAAATATTGTCAGTTTCTCCCTGTGGACTAAGGAAAAGGGGTAGGAATGTGAGGTAAGTAGACAGAGAATATCAAGTATGTTATGGCTTTAGTTTCTCCCTCTGTAGAAGGAGAGGCATGAAGGCCTGAGCCCATGTTTCATGCCAGTTACCAGAGGCCTGGAAGCCAAAAGTGGCTGAATGACCCAGGTTTTAGGATCAGGTCCCCTGAGGTAAGTGGTACCATCTGGGCTAGGTCACAGGGGCTCTTGGGTCCCTTTGCAAGATAAAAAATCTAGGATAGAGGATCGACAGGCATTGAGTCTGGACCCAGGCACATGAGGATGAGGAGGTTGTTCAGAAAGGGGCTTTGGGGCCCTAGGGGTAGGACCGGGGCTCCAGTTTTAGCTAATGAGATGATAATATGAGAAGTGAAGGGGGGGCGGGCGCCCTGACCTCTCCTCAGCCCTGCCCAGTCCCATCTGAAGTCTGTCCGGACTGTCTCAGTACTTAATGATTCTGATGGGCTGCGTGCGCCCACCATTGTCTGAGCAGAGTCGATGGCCTCCCTCCTGAGCCTGCGGATCATTCACCACAACCTCCAGCTGTTCCCATCCCTTTGGATAAACCTCCGAAGCCACCACTACAAATTGTCTCTGAACAGCCTCTCAGAGACCCCGACTCTGTCATTGTCTTGGGACAAACGATCCCTTCCCCCACAGGGCACCGCCCCTCCCCGCCCAGATCTGCTGCCTGCTGGAGAGCAGAAAAGGAAACAGAGCTCAGCTTCCATTCCCATCTTCCCCAAGAGGCTTTTCATGGCTCCCAGAAATAACTGCTTTCTCTGAATTTCAACAGCTCTCTAGTCCTTATCTAGCCCTTAACACTTCTCTGGGTGTTTTTTGGTGTATCCTTATGCGTGCCACAGTTCACCAGCTGGGTGATGAGATCTGGAAAGCAAAGGCCTGGCTTATTCTCCCTTTGTCTCCCTTCCACAAGGCAGGGAATAGGTTAGCATGGGTATTGGGGGTGGAGTAGGGAAGAGGCCCCAGACAGAGAAATAAATGGACCCAAGAAACAGAATAGACACATTTTCAGACATGGTCAATGTGAGAGTTTTGTTTTGATTATGCATATATACATACATTATACATATACAAGGATGTATAACATATCTGTATCATATATATATGTATACACACACACATATACATACTCAGCCTGGAAATGGAGCAGCAGATTCTCACAAACTCAGTCCCACTGATTTGCCCAAGAGTTTGACTTGCACTGTTTCTGACCTGGCTAATTTACCCCTCCTTAGGCGAGCTGGTGAACTCATCTACAACTCATTATGCTGAATTTAGTGCAGATACCCAATCATCTTAATCCCCTGTAGTTCAGAGACCTAACCCAAGATATCTGAGAGCCTCAATCTTTCTATTAGCTGAAACAACAGCCATGTGCCTCCACACCAGACCAATAAACATATTTATTATAAAAGATTTGATCGCCTTTTTTTTCCTGGGGGGGTGGGGTGTAGAGAAAAGAAGTGTTTATGAGTTGAAAAAAAAAATCAGACTTGTTGATTTGCACTGAATTGAAAAGCAAAAATGACAATAGATTTGGATCTGGAAGAGACCCCCCCCCCCTGCTCCCTTAGGTTACAGATAAGGAAACAGTGGCCCAGAGATATAAAGTGATTTGCCCAAGGTCAGGCAGGTGGCAAGTGGCAGAGACACCATTCAAACCCAGCCCCTCTGAGCTTCCCTGATGTGAGGGTCCTCTTCGGGAATGAAGGACAAACAACCACAGTGACTCCCAGTGTGGTACGCACTAGATTGCAGAGGCAAGAGAGGGAGATCCAGATGCCTCAGGACCACTGGAGCTGGCCTGGCTATGCCGGGAGCCAAAGACAATTACATGCCTAGTTTTGCTGATTGTGTTAAAATCATTAGAATGAGGGATCTGAAAAACCATACATTAGAGGGGAAATTAAAAAGAGCTTCAGAGACAGGACCCGGTATCCCCAGAGGGAGTAGGACAAGATTAGTTTAAATTGTATTATCCAAGCATATACTGACAAACACATATGGACACTTCGGAAAATGCAACCTCTAGAAACCACCTTCACCCCAACACTCCCTACCCTTTCCCCTCCCCTTTTCCCTTCTTCCTTTTTCCTCTAGTTTTCCCCTCCTTCCACTCTGCTGTCCTTTTATCCATCACCACCACCACCCCCATCTTGAGACAACAGACTGAAAGCATCTTGTAGGCTATAAATCACTCTATTGATGAGAGATGGCATTGTACTTCCGAAGATCCATGATTCATCAGTGTGGGGCTCCTCGCTTTTTTATGAACTGTTGTGATCAAAAATAAACAAAAAACACCGTCTGACTTGACCTTATGGTGATGAGATGTTCATTGATTGTGGTTACTATAGCTGGTCCAGGCTCTCCCTCCCTTCTCACTTTTCTCCCTTTCCACATACCTGGGCAGCATAGAAGGGATTTAGGGCTGAATGAATGGGGCCTGTAATTTCTTTGAGGAAATTTGATAATGATCTTCGATGCCCTGAATTCCCTGTCTTGAGGTTAGTATCCAGAGCAGAATAAAAGGTTGATGTACATATGTTTAAATAAATAAATTTATAAATAAATGTTTAAATGAAATAGTAAATGTTGCTTGCTACCTTTATCACCTTTTGGTTGTATCTTACTACGCATTCCTTCAACAAATGTTTAATGTCCCTTTAAGGTAATAAACTGTGCCTGAGTATCCAAAGATGAATAAGACCTGATCCCTGTATGCATATACATGAAGTTAGATTGTGAAAAGAGGAGTATATATAGTGTTATAAGTATAGGTAAAAGAGAAATCACCTTGCCATTGAACATGGACCATGTTTTTCTGACTCTAGGCCACTGTTCAAGGGATAGTGATGACCGAGTTTAGGGCAGCGAGCAGTAGGAAATAAGGTTGGAGATAATGTAGGTAAGTGTGGGAGAAAGTAACTGACTCCAGCCAGGCTGAGAATGACCTTAAATGCTAGGCTCATGCATGTGTATGAGGTTGTGTGGCTTTTTGTGTTTTTGTGTGAGATTAATATTTGTACGGTATTTCTGAGATATAGTATTTGTGAGAAGGGTAGTTATTTGAGGGTGTGTTCTAGGCGTTGGTGTGAGTGTCTCTGGCCTCCTTCTGGATCCTGCAGAGTCCTCTCTGGTCTCCTATCCGCCTTCAGCCCCAACATGGCCTTTCAGGGATGGGGGTTGGAGGTGAGGGGTGAGAGGGAGGGGAGGCTGTCAACCTTCTGGCCTGGAGCTGAGGGGGACCGGGCTGAGGTTAGGTCGTAGAAGTTCCAGTGGACAGCGGCTGCGAGCGAGGCTGGAAGGGAGGGGATCGAAGAAAGGATGGGGCGTGAGTGGGGGTGGAAAATGGAATTGCCAGCGAGGGTGGAATGAATGGATGGCGGGTTCTCTTTTGTAACCGCGAATAATTAAGATGGATGTGCGGATGGATTAGCTGTCCTGCAAGGTCAGGAGCGGATTGCCGGATCACTCTATTATCCCGCTGCGCTGCAGCCATCGGGCTAACGCCTTTTTCATGATATTTTGAACATCCGCACGGAAAAAACCGAGGAGTGCGCGAGCGATACAAATGGATCGTGCAGTGGAGAAATCCGTCTTCGTCACCGCCGCCGGGGGCCGCCGGGATTAATGCGGCTGAAGGCTCCTCTGGGCTCCGCCAGGGAGACGGGCGGAAAAGCAAGAGAAATTGGTTTGTACCCCTGGGGCTGCGATTGATGGCCGGGCTGGGCTCGGCCTGGCGGGGCTGGGGGCCTCAGTCGGGGGAGGGAAGGCGGCCCACAAGGGAGAGGAAGAACAGGAGCTGGGCCAAGACCCCAGGGCCCCCACCTCCAGCTCTGCCCGAGGCGTAGCAATAGAGGACCCTTGCCCTCCCCCAAACCCCCTTTCCAACCCTACAGTGAACTACAATCCAATGGGAACCTCCTCACCTCTTGGGCTAGGTCCGTGTTAGGGGAGGGAATACCCTAGCGCCCCAGGGGCGATTGGCCAAGAGGAAGGGAGGACAAGCAGCAACACTGAATTCCCATTGGGATGTGTGACCCTACACTGATATGCCCAGGTGTGCAGGCCTAACCAATTGTGAGACACATCCTGCGGAGATTCTGTGGGGATGGAGGTCGGGGGAGGGAAGGAAGAGGTGTTACCAATAAGTCCCCAAGGTCCTTCCGTTGAAGAGGAAGGTATGCATCTCTAGTACTGGAGGGTTAGCTGGAGCCCTCCAGTCCAGGGGGCTGTGAAGGTGGAGGAAGAGGCAGGTGGGACTGATTAGGGAAAGCTTCCTGAAGGAAGTGAGCCTGGGGCTATTTTAAAGGAGAGGAAAGCTCACCAGTTGGTGGAAGGGAGATAACTGTGAAAGGTACTAAAATAAAGGTAAGCAGTTCAGAGGGACAGCAATTGATTCCTGCCCTAGGTCCTCCACCTCTTTCCGTGTTATCTGGGGTCTTTTATAAGAAGAGCTGTTCTGGGATCATCAGCCCTCTGTTCTGGCAGTCTGCTTAGATCATTGGTAAAGATCACTGGGAGGTCTTAGAAAGGTTAGCTTTATTTAACAGTGTGAATCCTTAGATGGGTTTCTCACTGGCTTAGGTCTATCAGAGTGACCTGTTGTCCTGTGCCTCTGGGGTTGATGGTCTGTTGCCTAATATCTACAGGAATTATTTGCTGCCTGACTCTACTCAGATGGCCTCTTGACTGGGGACTGTAGGGGTGATCTGGTATTTCAGCTTTCTGTGGAGCCACATTCTGAGAAGAGGTGTTGAAACTCGTGACAATTCTATCTCCTTAACATCTTACATTTTGTTTCCTGCTCTCCACTTACTTGACCATCACTGGGCTGAGGACCCCCTTACCTTTCCCCTGGATTATTGCAGTATCCTCGAAATTGGTCTGCTTGCTATCCCTCCTCCACACAAGCTCCACAAGTCTGACCATGTTATTTCTTTGCTCCAAGTGAAACTCTCTTGCATATTGGATAAAATATAGATTTTTAAAGTTTGTCATTAAAAGACTTTCATGATTACCACTTGTCTTCCCAGAGCAATTATACTTTACTCTCCTTCGTGAGTTCTGCATTCCATTTAAATTGACTTGTGTGCTCTTTTCTGAACAGGACACTCAATCTTCCACATTTGTGCCTTTGTGTAGGCTGGTACCTCTGTCTGGAATGCATTCCCTCCACATGCTGCTTCTTAACGTCTTCAAGACTGACCTCAAATGCCTTCTCTGCTTAAATGAGGCCTTTTCAGATCTTTTCAGTTGTTCCAACCCTCCCTACGCCCAAATTCTTTTATATATATCTTGTATTGACTTATTTGTCTCCCAGTTGAATGTAAGGTTCTTGAGAGCAGGGACTAGCTTATGCTTGTCTATATATTTCCAGCTCCTGTCAGACTTAATAGACACTTAATAAGTGATTGTTAAATAAGTGTGGAATGGGAGACATAGAATGGAGACATACACATCACACACATATCTCATACACATACACTCCACACACATATCACACACATACCACATACCACACATACCACGCATACCACGCATACACACCACACACATATCACACACCAACACACACACCACACATATACACCACACACACTACACACACATCTCATATACACATACCACACACACAACACACATATCTCATACACACACACACCACACCACACACACACACACCCCCCCACACACACACTGCCTTTCTCTGGGATTACTGTCCCTTTGCACCGTATGTGTCTTGTTTGTGGGTTGTCTCTTCCATGGAGATGTGAGGCCCTTAAGGGAAGGGACTAATTTTTGCCTTTCTTTATAGACCCATCTCTTAGCGTAGTGCCTGGCTATAGTAAATGTCTGCTGATCAACTGAATAGAAGGAGCTTTAGAGCCTTGGGAGAAACCCAGAAGTAAGGACTTGCCCAAAGTCACACAGAAAATAAACATTGGAGGTGGACTGTGAACCTGGGGCCTCTGACTCTGGAGGCTGTGCTTTGCCATGAGGGTATTACTAAACATGAGCCTTGTCTGTCCCCTAAATGGAGACCTACTCTGAACCCCAGTCACTGTGCCTAAATCTCTATTACCTGGTGTCCCAACATTCCCTAAATTCATGGCTGTCAGACTCTCCTGATCATTTCACCCATCCATCCAGATTTTTCCTGTCACTCTGCTAAGACTTTCTCAGGTTTCCTTTCCACCTTAGTAGATGTAACCCTAATGTCTAGATACTGATTTTGGTTGTGCACAATCTGAACTATCCCCTTGCCTTTGGAATCTCAGCACTGATAGGGAGAATTCCACAGGCAGATGGCATGCTATAACATAACACTTTAAAATAAAGAAGTCAGTCATCAAGTATCCATCAGCTATTTATTTGTATTTTCTTTTACTTATTTTTCTACCTGTTTTTGTTTTTTTCTTGGAGGGACCGCATTGATATGAGGTTAGACTTGGAGTCAGGAGATCTGGGTTTGAATCCTGCTTCAGATACTTGTTATGTGTGGGACCCTGGGCAAGTCATTTAATGTGTCTGAGACTTATATTTTTCTTCTTTCCAAGGATTTGATGATCCTTTGATTCTTTAATTAAATGTCTATTATGTTCTAGGCACTATACTAGGTTTTGGGAATACAAAGACAAAAAGTGTTGCATTCAAGAAGCTTACATTCTATGAGGGAAGAGATGTTATTCATAAATAAGCATGTACAAAATAGAAAAATATGTATAAGATGAATTGAGGATGTGGGGAAAGGGTTAGCAGCTAGGTGGGCTGGGAATAGCTTTGTATGAAAGGGGACTCGAGCAGTTGGAAAGCAACAAGGTATTCTAAGAGGTGGAAGTGGAGGTGAGGAGAGTATGCTATCCATATATGAGGGGCAGAGGACAGAGATGGAATGGCCTGTGTGAAACAAGAAGTCTATTTTTGCTGAACTGTAAAATTTGGGGAATGGAACAAGATAGCTGGAGCCAGGCTTTTAAAAACCAAACCAAAGTTCATATTCTATACAGGTGGGGAACCTGCAGCCCCGAGGCCACATATGGCCTTCTAGGTCCTTGGGTGCAAGCTTTTGACTGAGTCCAAGTTTTATAGAACAAATCCTTTTATTAAGGGGTTTTGTTCTGTGATGTTCGGATACACACAAAGGGCCGCAGGTGACCTTGACGTTAAAGGTTCCCTGTCCCAATTCTAGAGCAATAGGGAACCCTTGAAGCTGATTGAGAAGGGAAACGACATGTTCATACCTTCACTTTAGGAAAAATCATTTTGGCAATTGTGTGGGGGAGTGGGAAGTGGGGGGTTTTTATGGAAATAGGGAGAACAACGATGATCAGACTATTACTATAGTCCAAAGGTGATGAAGGCCTAAAATAGAATGGCAGTTGTGTGAATGGAGGAGATGACTGTGAAGGATGTGGAAGCTGAAACAAGTATTGGCAACTTGAGTGGACATGTGAGGTGAGTGAGAGTGAGGAGTCAAATGCAATGCCAAAATGTCAAATTCAGGTGACTGGAAGAAGAGTGGTACCTTTGACAAAAATAGAGACATTTGGAAAGGAGTGGGTGGGTTTGGGGGGAAATGATGAATTCCATTTGAGATATGTTGAGATTGAAATGTCTATTCAGCATCAAGTTTGGAATAGCCAGTAGGTAGTTGGAGATATTCACCTGGACCTCAGGGAGAGAGTCTAGGTACCCAGGATGATAGATTCCAGAACTGGAAGAAACTTTGGAGATGACCTAGACTAATCCCTTCATTTTACAAATGAAGAAACTGAGATCTAGAAAAAGAAAGTGATCTACTCAAGGTCATATAGTGTACTAGAGTTCCAGTTCTTTGACTTCAAATCTAATGCTATTTCTACTACACCAAAAAGTCTCTAAGCTTGTAGAATCATAATGGAGGATAAGGTTGGAAAAGAAGATTTGTACCAGATTATTGAAGGCTTTGGATAACTGAATGAGTAGATTTAATTTACCTCTCTAGGTACTGGGAAGGCAACAGAAGTTTCTTGATTTGGACAATGATATGATAAAAACCAGGGACAGCTAGGTGGCAAAGTGGATAGAGCACTGGACTTAGAATGAGGAAGATTCATTTTCATGAGTTCAAATCTGTCCTCTTACTAGCTATGTGACCCTGGCTTAACCCTTTTTGTCTCAGTTTCCTCATCTGTAAAATGAGCTGAAGGAGCAAACACTTTAGTATCTTTGCCAAGAAAACTGTAAAAAAAAAAAAGGATCATGAAGAGCTGGACATAACTGAAAGGATTCAACAAATGATGAAAACCCATGTTTTAAGGCAAATCATTCTAGAACAGGAGGAAAGACTGAAGGGAGTAATGAGGGTCCAGATTAGGCTAATGTCAGTGAAAAAGAGGATGGAGTTTAGAATAAGACTTGGTAGATTCAGCGAATCATCAATTCTTTTTGAAAAAAAGTTATTGGCATTTTATATCAATCAAGCAATCAAAAAGTATTTATTAAGTGCTTACTATGTGCCAGGTATTTGCTAAACAATGGGGATATTAAAAAAGGTGAAAACAGTTCTTGCCCTCAAGAAGCTCATACACTAATGAGGGAGACAACAGGTAAATAACTGTGTAAGATATATACAGAGTATATAGGAGGTAATATCAGAGGGGGAGGGATTTTATATATATGTATGTATAAATATTTATAATAATTTCTATATCATAATATATTTATTCATGTTCAGGATATAAATATATTCATATTCATATTATATATATGAACCCTTCCCCTCTGATATTACCTCCCATATACTCTGTATACATATATGTGCATGTAAAATCCCTCTCCTCTCCCATACCAAGCAAGCCATCCTCTGTGACAAAGAGTGAAAAAGAAAGAGAAAAAAAAATTCTGCGACAGGCACACGCATGCACACACACACCAAGTCCAACAATATATTCAATGTTTTACACCCATTGTCCTCCTCTTATGCAAAGAAAGAAAGGAGGTGAATTTTCTTTTCCCCTGTCTAAGCTTGGTTATTTATATTTATAATGTACTTGATCTTTCCATTTGCATTGTGATAGTCATTGCTTTTGGGTACTATTTATTTCATTCTGCATCAGTTCATGGAAATCTTCCCAAGATTCCCTGAATTCCTGATTCTTTCTTTCATACTTTCTTGCAGTACAACACTATTTCATTTCATCCAAGTACTACAGTTTAGACTCATCAACTTTCCTTCTCCATTCCATCCTACTCCCATACAGACACATCTAAAACTTGAGTTTTGCAGACTGTGTAAATGAGGGCATGGATGTGCCATGGGGTGGATGTTTGTTTTGGGCTTGTTAAGTTGGAGGAGTTTGTCAATGAAGAGGAAAAGAGATGAAATATTTTTAAAAATGGATAGGATTTCAATTGGTGAAGAGAAGGAAAGGCATTATAAGTACTGAGAACCTTGAGAATGAGAGCACAAAGATAGAAGAGCATTATTCACATTTAGGAAGGGCAGAAAGTAGTCCAGTCTGACTGGAGCAGAGAATGCATGAAGGAGAGTCAGAAAAAAATGTCTGGAAAAGTGGGATGGCGCCAAGTTGTAGACAGTCTTAAATACCAAGTAAAAAAAAAAACCTTCCATAAGCATGGATAGCACCATGGTTTCTTGCTCAACAAGTTTCAGTAGGTGCCTCTTGTCTCCAAATTCCTCCATTTGGCAGGAATGCCTTCACAGCCTGGCTGTGATCTACATTAACAAATTTATTTCACATTATGCCTCTTCACAAATTATATATTTTAATTCAAATGGCCGGCTTATTGTTCCCTGTAGATACTATTCTTGCCTTTGTGTCTTTGTTTCTCCTCACATTCGTTCTTCGAATCAGCAGTAGAAATGGTAGTGGTAGCTGAGGTTGGTGATGGTGATGATGGTGGTGGTGGGGGTGGCAATAGGCAGCTATTGGTACAGTAGATAGAGTGCCAGGCCTAGAGTCAAAAAGACCTGAGTTCAAGACCAGCCTCATACATTTACTAAATGTATGACCCTGGGTAAGTCATTTAACCTCTTTTTGCCTCAGTTTCTTCATCTATAAAATAATAATAATAACATCTAACTCCTAGGATTGCTCTGAGGATAAAATAAAATAATCTTTTTAAAGGGCTTTGCAAATCTTTAAATTCTTATATAAATACTAGCTATTATTATTAATGGCAGTGGCACCTGATGTTTATAAGTCCCTTTAAAGTTTGTAAAGTTTCTTAAATAAAATCTTTCCTGATTCTTCTAATTGTGAATATTTTCTCCTTCCTCCAGTTATTTTGTATTTATTTATCTGTCTGTAGTGTGAGAAACAGAGTACTTAACTCAGCCATAGAAGCCTGATTCAAGTCCACCTCAGGACTTGAACTAGCTGTGTCACCCTGGGTCAGTCACTTTACCCCTCAATGCCTCAGACAATTCCTCAGATTTCGATACTAACAAGAAGTGGTTCTACATTGGTGGAGGAAACTTTCCTCTCCAGGACATCACAGATGCCTTCCCAGATCGATATTTTTCTTTGTAAATGTTTTATTCCTTTATTTTTTGTTTTGTCTTTGCATGCCCACTGACTTGAACATAAATTCTGGTTGGATTGAATTGAATTGAATTTGTGATTTCCCAGGGGGCATCATATCTCTCCTGCCTTAAGTCCACACTGTTCATGTTCCAGGCTGATCCTAAAAGGGCCTGAATAGCCCCTGCCTAGCTGGAAGTTCTTTCATCTCTCTAACCTATGTCCCTCTTGCTGCCACCTAGGCATTTCTTCCTTCAGTGGAGATGAGTAGGAGCTGATTTCCTTCCTCTCTCTTACTAATGGAGCAGAGAGAATAGTCAGTCAATCAAAGGACAGATCTCTCTTGACAATTGCCCCTGTCTCACCCTGTGTCATGAGACAGAAGGAGAAATCATGGCTCCTGCCCTCCAGGAGTGCATAGTCTAATTGTGAACTTCTACTTTGAGACACAAACATAGAAAACAGAGACCAACACAAATGCCACCAAGTTGTGTTATGATAAGGGCTACCTGAGTAGTACAAAAAAAAGTCAATTCTGCGGGAGCTCCAGAGGAGGGCCTGCTTGGGAAGTCAGGGAAGAATTCCTGGAAGTTCCTGGAAGAAACTTTGTTTCTGAGTCTTGAAAAATAGATGAGATTTGTTTGGGCCCCCAAAGGGGAACATTCCAAATGAGGAAACATCTTGAGTAAAGGCACAGTCAGGGACTAGCAGATGTAGGACAGGGAGCAGAAAAGAGTCAAAGCAGAGTTGGAATTCAGAGGCCCCTCTGGCCTTCAGAAGAACCAGACAAGGAGGTGGGGAGGGAGGGAGGAAGCATTTACATAGTGGGCTACTCTGTGCCAGGCACTGGGCTAAGAAGTTTTTACAAATATTATTTCATTCGAGATAGTCAGAGAAATCTCTGACATTTCACTGTCTCCTGAGAATCCTCCTTCATCCCAAGCTTGGGAGCGTGGGAAGGCTCAGGATCATCCTCAGATGCTCCCTCTCTGGCCACCCCCAGACCAGGCTAGCCTCACTGTGCCCCCATGCTCCCCCAGCCAGGGACCCTGTGAACAAATCCCCATCCATCTGTCCTGGCTGCCCTGCAGGTCACCGCCTCCCCATTGCCGGGCAGCAGCAGCAGGCTTCTTCGATGATGGATGGCCCGCCCCAACGTACATATTATTATGAAATGGGTTTATTACACTCTAAATCTCCCGCTAATGTGCCGCTGTTTAATCCCCTTATCCAATTCTCAGTCTCTCAGGCTTGGCCGAAGCTCACTCCACCCAACTCTGGGCCTGAAGGGTTTACTGGACAATTTTTGACAAGGAGGGGGAGTGAGAAGAGGAAAATGGGGGAGCAGGGAGACCAGTATGGGTGGGTGAGTGGTTGCAGTGGTTCAAGACTAACATCCGCTGCATGGGGCTTGCGGTTGAAGCTGAAGCCAAAAGACTGAGGATCATTGTGAAAGGGGGGGGGG
>CM053769.1:550155570-550195408 GCA_028658325.1 Potorous gilbertii
GAAGTTTTCATAAACTCACTCATGTATGATACCCATTATCACATATCACAATAATAACTAATAATAGCTAGCCCTTATGTAGCATTTTAGAATTTACATTAAATATATATATATATATATATATATGCTAACTCATTTGTATTTCACAGTCACCCTGGGAGGTAGGTGCTATTCTTGCCTTTATTTTACAGATGAGGAAACTAAGACAGAACAAAATTAAGTAACTTTCCCAGGAACAACCAGCTAGTATTTGAGGCAGTATCCAAGCTCATGTTTTCCTGACTCCTAGTCCAGTGCTCTATGCACTGTACCATCTAGCTTCCACATGCTGCTGCCATGTATGACTCAAACATAATGTCCACATGTAGCCTTTTAGTAGAACCCTGGAGTGGACATCAGTGCTCAGAGATAAAACCACAGACTGTGAGAGCTAGAAGTCACTTTATAGGTCAATTGTTGTTTCGTCTTGTCGGACTCTTCATTCATGACCCCATTTCGGGTTTTCTTGGCAAAGATACTGATTTCCCATTTCCCATTTCCTTTTACAGATGAGGAAAGTGAGGCAAACAGGGTCAAGGTCTTGTTCAAGTCACAAAGCTAATAAGTGTCTGAGGCCAAATTTGAACTCAGGTCCTCCTGATTCCAGGCCTGGCACTCTATCTACTGAGTCACTTAGCTGCCTTTAACTTTAAAGAAATCTAGGCAGAGTTAAAAATAGGGAAATAACTTGCCCAAAGTCATACGAAGAGTCAGAGACAGTTTTGAGAGTAGAATCCAGGTCTTCTAACTTCCAATATGGTACTCTTTCCGCTATTCCACATTGCCTGCTAGGCCTTGTTTCTATTTCTGACTCCATATGTCACTTGAGGTCATCACTTCCCTGTCTTGGCCTCAGTTTTCTCACATGTAAATTGAGGAAAGATGTCCTGAGTCTCTACATTTGACTTTAGTTCTGAGCAACCTCAGAGATTTCTTAAGGACTATCTAGGTCTCTTGCTACTGCTAGCATCATAGGATCATGGATCATGGCATAGTACCTGGCACATAGTAGGTGGTTAATTAATTAATGTTTGTTGAATAAAAAAGCACCACAGGCTTTAAAACTGCAGAGACTTTAGAAATAATTTCATCTACACTGATCATTTTACATATGAATAAACTGAGGCCTAAAAGGGGAAGTAACTTGCTTATGGTCACAGAGATCATAAATAAGAATTGAGATTTCAAGCCAGGTCCTCTGACTCCTTCCTGAGAACCTCACAGGGCTGCTGATCTCTGTCCATCTATTGACCTGGTCATGGGGGCCTCCCTAGGTGTGCCACCTCCACCATATTGCTGACCCACTGTGACATGCTGGCTCCTGGGTGGCAGTCCCCATCATGCCCTGTGTTGTGGGCCTGTCGTTGGCTTATACCATTTCCACTTGACTGAACGTGCCATACAGGTCAGGTGGCTGCGTCCAAGACTGCCCCCACTCCGTGTTTAGCGGTGGAGCTGAGCATAGTCTGTGTCTGGTTCCCCAGCCACAGTCTCTCGTTAGAAAGAAATTAAAAGCCACTCAATTTTGGCTAATATCCCTCTGAAGGCCTTTAACTCCACCTGTGACTAACCCATTCATAATCGCTCCCGTTTAGTGGCTCAGGCTGATGGAGCCGCAATTAATTTGGGAGGAGAGATAAACGGCCGTTCCTCTTTGTCTCCCTTTCCTTCCTCCCATCCCCTTCTTCCTCTCCACTGCAGCCAGTCCCTCTCATTGGCTCTGTTTCAGTCTGTCTCTAACACGCTGTCTCTCCATCTCTTTTTGTCTCTGCCTGTCTATGGGTCTCTCTTCTCTACTCAATGTCTCTTCCTTTCTCTCCCTCTCTTTGCCTCTTGTCTCTGATTCTCTCTGTCTCTCTGTCTTTCTGTTCATTCACTTGATAAATATTTATTAAGCTCTTACTTTGTACAGTGCACTGTGCTGGACTCTGTGGGGCAGTACAAAGATAAGAAAAGGAATGGTCCTTGTTTTGCACAAAACTCTCTCTCTCCTCTTCTCTCTCTCCCTCTCCCTCTCCCTTCCCCCTCTCTCCCTCCCTCCCTCCCACTGTCTCTCTCCCTCTCCCTCTCTCTGTCTCTCTCTCTGTCTCTCTCTGTCTGTCTCTTCTCTCTCTCTCTCCTCTCTATCTCTTCCTCTCTCTCTCTCTCTCCCCCTCATCTCTTTCTCTGTCTCTCTGCCTAAACTGTGCTCCTTCTCTCTGTCTTTCTACCCTCTTAAGTCTCCTTTTCTTAGTTGCCCCCCTTTTCCTTCCTTTTATTCTACCTCTGTCTCTGTTTATCTCCTTTTGTTGGTCCCTGTTCATCTCTGTCTTTCTCACTGTCAATTCCTGTTTTTTCCCAGCTCTCTCTTCCCTTGTGACTGTCCTCTCTTCATCTCTTTTCTGGGTCCCTTGGGTACCTTCTTTTCCCAGACACATCTCCCCTCTTGTATATCCACCCCCACACCCATCCCTCTGTGCCCCAGCAATGCAGGTCCCTTTGTCTCCCCCTCCCCCCTGGATGATTATTAATGATAAAAGCTCAAACATCACATCAGTAATTTCTGAGTGAGTTTTGCAATGAAAGTGGGGCCTCCTCAGCCCCTCCCGAGTCCCACAAATTCTACTTTTGCAATTTCACGCCTTTGGTTATCACCAGGCTGCTCCGTCCCTCTCTGCCTCCCCGCTCCCCGCCCCCCCTGGAGAGAGCACTTAAGCTTGTTTTCATTCCCTTCTTCTTTATTTTTTTAATGTCCACTCTCTCCGGAGTCAGTAATGTTCTCCCTCTCTTTCCTCTCCCATTTTCTGCTAATTCTGCGCCATCTGCCTCAGCATCTGTTAAAAATAAAATTTCACTCGCACACTGAGAAAGCCCTCCCTGCCCCTCTCCCCCGCCCAGCCCCCCAGCTTTGGTACTGGGTCGTCAGATGCTTCCTCCTCTCCTGGGATCCACCCTCCAGGTCCCTGGTCTGGACTGAAGAGAGGAGAGCACCACAGGGAGTGAGCTGGTGGGTGGACCAGTGGGTGGGGTCAGTTTGAGGGAGAAGAAGGTGGACCAGGATCCCTTCCAGTCCCCACCCACTTACCTGTGCTTCGTCTGGTTAGGCAGGCTGACTTGCAGCAACAGGATCACCTGGACAGGTGGGTGCCAACAGGTTGGGTTGGGAGGGATGACCCCACCCTCTCCAGGACTGTCTCTGGTTGCCCTAGTGAAGAAGAAGGAGGCATGGATACACTCAGACTTCTTTTTACAGTGATTTGGCCCAGATATGGTCTCTATGACTTTAAGGAGGTTAAAGGTGAGTATATCATGGAGAGACAGTCATCAGACTCCTCTTTCTCTGCCCCATCGGTTTGGACACCCTCTGTGTGTGACTATATAACTGGATATGTCCCCAGACTCCTCCCCACAGGGCCTTAGATGAGACTTTAGCAGGAGTGGTGGGCTCTCTGTGCCCAGCTGTTCCTCTCTAGCTCTGGTGCTATTTGAGGATCACATTTTATGCGCAGGACCCATGAGGAAGAGGGAGGAAGGGCTTCTCATAACCCATGATTTTAGGAGGTGGGTGTGACAGAAAAGGTTCCCAATTAGTTTGGGTGAAGTTGTGTGTGATCTTTTGGTGATTGTGTACATGCCTAAAATGATGATGATTCCATGTGACTCTATGTATGTGCCCGATGTCTTTTTATGACCATATGTATATTTGGAGAAGGTAAATGTATTTGTATGATAGTGATGTGTTATTATATTTTGGAACTATCAGGATATTGCTGTGTATATATAAGTATATATACATATGTATGTAAGTCCTTGTATATCTGCATGTGTCTGGGGCTGTCATTTCCTGCATTACATACATGAGAAAGAACGCATCCAGATTGCTAGGTGGCACAATGGATAGAATACTGGGCTTGGAGTCAGGCAGACATGAATTCAAACATACTTACTAGTTGTGTGACCCTGGGTAAGTCATTTAACCTTCCTCAGCCTCAGTTTTTTCATCTGTAAAATAAGGAAGGGCAGATCTGATGGCCTCTAACCCAGATCTGAATCTATGGTTTCATGATCCTATGTACTGTATGCTGTATTAAGTGAACATGATTGTGTGCATAGTCTGTTAGTTATAGACAGCATCTTCAGTGTGCATAGCCAGGTTATGTATGTATAGGCATGTCAGGAGAATATGGAGGAGAATATGGCTTATTAGGTTTGTAGACACCTCCTGGGTGTTTACAAATATGATGGGTTTGCCCAAGCATGTTAGGTATGTTTAGGGGGGTTGTTGGGTTGGGTTAAGACCAAATAAAAAACGTGAGTGAAAAGGCTTTGGGAAACTAGAACACTGCACTATGGGAGGAGTAACTATGTTATAACAGCCTTATTTGCTGTTAGATAGAGTTGACCCTACAATGCTCCCCAAGCCCCGAATCCCTCCTTTCAATTCCCTTCACCCAGCCATAAATTCTTTACTTTTGTCTTCTGTACTCAGACATGAGAACTCTCAGTCCCTTACTTCAGCTCCCACACCATCCCCAGTAGCTTATTCAAGCACCTTACCTCATCTTCCCAATACATCAGCATAGCTCCTGATCCCTCACAAGACATCAATCTCCTGCTTCAGCCCTAAGTCTCTTATTTCAGTCCCCCAAATCCTGATTAGAAAAGTGCCCACCCTTTACTCCTCCAGGTCTATTTACTCCAACTATCCAATCCCTCATCTTGGTGTCTAGTCCTCCATTTTAACCCCCAATCCCTCATATGGCCCTGCATTTCCTTCAGTCAGTTACTAAAATCCCAGCATCCAAACTCTCAATCCCTCCCTACATCCTCACGATTCCTCATCTGCTTCATAATTCCTTCAACCACATTATCTCTTAACTCTATTTCCAGGCCTTTAAATTAACCCCCAAATTTCTCAGTCAAGGCCCCTAATTAGGATTTACTCCACCTTTTGAGTTAGACTGAGGAAGTAAGTACCAAGGGAGCAGGGGCCCAAGAAGAAATATTTAATGATAAGATTTAGATTCCATGGAGATCACAGAAAGTCTTCCCCATTCCTGATCTCCTCATCCCTGGTTCTTAGAAAGTTTCAGAAATGTTTTATGTGGGATAAGGAAAAGAAACAGCTTTGTTTCTCTGCCATTTCTTCTTAGTCTTGTTTTTAAAAAGTACTGTTGAGGTATCTTCTTAACCACTCTAAGTGGGCTCTTGTCCATTCTCTCTCAGTTGGTCTGAATTTTTTATATCACTGCCACTCTTTGCCAGATTCTTTCATTGATCTAAGGGGGCTCTATGGTAGGGCAAAGGAAAGACAGCTGTTATTCTGACTTTCAGGCCAAAGAAAAATCAGCCATAAAGGGGACAATTCTTTTCTGAGAAGGACAGAAGCAGGCTAGTCTTTTGGATCCCACTAACCTGGGAACCTGTATGCTGCCTTTTGAGCCTATCAAATTATCTGCTTTTATTCCTTCCTCTACCCATCTCCACAGTCTCTGCCCGTATATGCTTGATGGACGCAGAGGACACTGTAATCCCTCTATGCCCCGAGGGGAGAAGCCACATTTGTGAGACAGATTTTTACAAAACGTTTTGACCCTGCCTTTCTCCCCCGCGTCCCTCCCCACCCCCCAACTCCACCCCTTCGCATCAGTGTCACGTAATTAAATAAGCCTCTGTGGGGTGGCGGCTGGGCTCCAGGCGAATGACTCAAATGGACAAGGAGAGGCCCCCAAGCCTACAGCCAAGCCATAAGAAGGGGCCCTTGTAGGACCACGAATCCTAGCTCTAGGGCTGCAGGAAACCACTAAAGCCTGGCCGGACCATAGCCAGGACAAACTCTCTACTTCCAGATGACCCATTTGACCCTCGGTCTTCCCTGCCCCCTTCCCTCTCCCCACTATTTTTCCCCTCGGAGCACCTAACCCACTCCTCCCATCTCCTGGCCCACTCTTCAGTCTGGGAAACTAATACACAATTCTTTTCCCTCTCTTACCCTCAGTACATCCTCCAAACTGGGTAACTGAGGCTGACCCTTCAATCTTCTCAACTTCCTGCATAAAGCCAATCTGAAAATGAAGCAGGAAGTTGGGATGGGGAGCGTGGTAGTGAGAGGAATGAGACAATTCTTGGGTGATCTCTCTGATTTAGGAGCCGAGCAAGTGCAGGTGTCTCTGAAAGTTTGTCTTTTCCTTTCAGCGACTGTTCTGGGCGATCGGGAAGTAAGTAGTTGGGGTTGAAGGTGGAGTTCAGTGCTTAGTCAGCTGCACCCCCGCCTCTGTCCAAGGTGCTGAGAGCCTTTAGCTGTGCTACTCTCTAATTGTGTGTATAACATAGACTTTTATAACTTTAAAATTTACAAACGCGTCAAAAAACTCTGTGACTTTCTTCTTCTGCACAGAGGAAGTAACTTTGGTTCCTAGAAGTGAAATGACTTGCCCACTGTTACACAGTGCATGCGTGTGTTTGTGTGAGAGAGAGAAAGAGAGAGAGAGAGAGAGAGAGAGAGAGAGAGAGAGAGAGAGAGAGAGAGAGAGAGAGAGAGAACTTAGCTCTCCTTATTCTAATTCTTCCCTTCTTTCCACTGAGCCATGCTGGGTATATGTATTTGTTACTTTGGAGGATGGATGTTTTTCCCTCTTCCTTGTTCCTAGTCCACCCATTGGAGTCTCATTAATTGGAATCACACCTGAAAATACATGAATGTGGCCACTTATACCACCCCCTTCCAGATGACTGGACATTTTAAATTCAAAACAAACTCATTCTGTTGACTGTTGGCCTTATGTTGAAAATGGCTAAGCATAAGTCAGTTGCAATACAGATCCAAAGGGAAGAATCTCAGCAATGGCTTCATGAAGGAAGGGAGCAGTTAATAATAATAGTAATTTACATTTTGTATGATGAACCTAGGAGTTAGAACTGGAAGGGATCTCAGACAATATCCAGTTCTGATGCCCCAAGTCTGCCTCATTTTACAGACGAAGAGAGTGAGGTTTGGAAGGTAACGTTTTGCCCAGGATTAGATCATCAGTAAGTGATATCATTACTCTTATCATACATTTTTTAAGTTTACAAAGAACTTAAGTTAACAAGGTCCAAGGTGAGGGATTAGGAGCCTCAGGTGTATGATTAGTCATTTAAATTGAAGGATTAGGACCATTGGTGAGGGAACCAGTACTTCAGGTAAAAAATCAAGGGCTGAGGTCTGACATTGAAGACCGTGGTTGAAAGATTGGGGGTTGAGATAGAAGTTTTGAGGACTGAACAGATAATTCAAGTGTTATCACCATTTTACATATAAGAATACTGAAGTACTGAGAGGTTGAGTGACTTGCTCAATGTTACTTAGTTAATAAGTAGTAAAAACTGGAGATGAGGTTTTTTCCCCTGGAGATTCTGAGCCTGGGGCTGCTCCAAAAGCAGCACAGTGAAGGGAAAGAGAGCTGAGCACTCGGAGGGAGGCGCTGTGGAACCGGTCCAGGACCCTTTTACAGATGAGGAAACTGAGGCAAATGTTCTTACCCAGGGTCACCAGGCTAGTAAGTGTCTGAGGCTGGATTTGCCCATTGCTCCACTTCCCCACCCCACTGTCCTGGGAGAGCTTCTTTGGGTAGATGTGTTCCTGCCCAGCTAGAGATCCGTGGAGGGAATACCATGGCCAACCAAAGACCCTTTTCAGAATGGCTCTCTTCTCCAAAGTGAGACAGCTTCCTTGGCGTGCCAGCCAGCCCAAAGGTTGGCCTTGGGCATTTCTGGGCACAGCATGTGAGGGAACTGTCACCCATGTGGTGACTGAGGGGAGGCAAAGAGAGAGAACAAACTGGAAGGAAGAATCAAGCCAAAATCTTGAATTTTGGAGGAAAAGGTTGGCAGATCAGTTGTTTCCCTTGTGGAGATTGAACTATGAGGAACACCTGAGGGTGAAATTTGAAAGTCTGAAGAAAAATCCACAAGATTAGTGCTGGTGACCCAGAGCCCATGGCAGTAAGTCTGAGAGACTGTGTTCTCTTCTCCATCCTTTTACACCTTCTCCTGTCATTCATAGGTACAGAAATAAATCTTCCTTCTCTATTAACCAAGACCCAGATGGCAACACAAAGACCATGGGCTACTACCTGAAGTCTTGGAGAAGGTTATATGTTTTTTGCGTACATCCTAGCCATCTGAAAGATATCCCTGAAAAGCACAACCAGGTAGTGCAGTGCTTTGAGACATTTTTGTGGCAGTCCACGCTGGGTACCTTTGATTCTCACAAAGGGGACCCTGGCATGAACTCATAGTGCACACCACCTTTCTTGGATATAGAATAGCCTTTATCATCTTCAATCCCCAAGAATTAAGTCAAGAGGAATTCTGTGTTCAGAAGGAAGAAATAAAGGAGTTTCTCTCTATGGGGCTTAGAACTATGTGTGACTTGACCTCATTTTATGTGAAAGAAAAGACCCCTCACCACCAACAGCTAACCCCCTTCCAACTCCTTTCTGGAAAGCTGTATGTCTTTGAGAAAATCCTGGGCTTGAAGGTTCAAATCTCTCCAGGAGTCTTTTCAGCTTAATACATCTGCAGCAGAAGTTCTCTACCGGAGAGTGAGAGAGCTGGGTAGCGTGGACCCAAATACTATCATCTTTTATTTTAGCCATGAAACTGGTGCCACTGCCCTCTCTCTGGCTTGGCAGCCATCCCAGATCTTTAGTATGGGCCTATTAGGGCAGGCACTGGAGGACCCTAAATGGACTGCAGCCTTCAGTGGCATCATCAACTAGGAATCTCACCCAGGCAATGTGAAGGAGATTTTGTTGTAGGTGTTAGAGTCCCAGGAGGATGGCTCGTCACTCATGGCTTTGGTAGATCCATCCCAGTATGGACTGAGAAACAGAGTTGTTTAGGACATCCGAAACTGCAAAGCCATCAAGACATTGGTTTTTGTCTCCTGCAGGCCCTATGGTAAATCCATCGAGAACATCATTGAGTTGTGCTGGCCCACAGATGCTAATGGGAACCTCTGTGATAAGCCTTTTGTTCTGAGATGAACAGTGCCAGTGGACATGTAACTGTACTCCTTCCAGTGTGGGCTGGTGATGCTCTTCATTGAGTGATGAGCTCTCCTAGAAGAATACAGGCTGTCCACTAAGGACTGAGTGTCCTGTCAGGATGCACCAGGAGAGGCTATTAGCTTCTTTGCTTGCCTTGAGCTTGGTTGTACCTTGAGAAGACAGTTGTTGGTTGCTCCTCTAAGAATAAAGGATATAAAAGACCTCCTGACTGAGGTAGGCTTTTCCCATTCTCTTGCCTCTGATGCATTGATGGTAGCCTAATTATTTTTGTATCTTTCCCCTACCCTCACCTTGTGCTAGCACAGTGATTTGTATATAGTAGGCCCTTAATAAATGGTTGTCAATAAAAAAAAACTAGAAATGATATTTGAACTTAGGTCTCTGACCCCAAGATCTGCCCATTCACATAACAGTGTGAAAAATATAAGGAATTATATTATATTAAAGGGTAACATTCATTGTATACTCCATCTTAAAGTGCATTATTTTTATTTATCAAAGAAACCAAAGAAACTATATATTAACTGAAATTATTTTAAAGTTGACAACTAAATTTCACTTAAAAATACAAATGGTGAAAAGAGCTCTTTTTAATCAAGCCCTTCCCCTTCCCCTAAAATATAGGACCACTTTTTCTTCCTTATTTTGTTGTCCAAAAATGCATCTCTCCAAATTACTCTGGTAACCCTGCACTTTGCCATTATGACTAATGGTGGAATTTAAGAACTAGTAACTGGATGCTCATTCTTTTAAACTTTTTTGACTTTCTATCTTGGATAGACAAGAGCATTAGAGCTACATACAACCAGGTTAGGCATAGAAAATAAAGTGGTCAGGGAAGTCAAGGGTCAGGGACAGGGACTAGATTTGTTATTCTTTTGATATAGGGAACTTACAGATGAGCAACTCCCTCTGCTGATACAGGAGGGCACCTTTTCTACAAATCTTAGGGAGTCTTAGGGAGTGTGAGCTCTGGATCTTAGACAGCTTCATTTTTGTCAATAGGGCTTTTGGCACATTTGTGCATGCCTGGACACTCTCAGCACATCCTGTTCTCATGCCTATGCCTACCCTGCACACTTTCTCTAATACAATATTTTGTGAAAAGGTATAAGGACTGGGTTACTATATTCAGACAGCACTCCTCTCTTTTATTCTTATTTTGTAGAAATTTCAAAGATTCTGTCCCTTCCGTAACACTCACTTTTCATCATACACATCCCCTCCCTCTTCTTCCACCCAAACTGGAGGATAACCGTCTCCTTCTCTTCTCCAGTGGTGCCCAGACCTATCTTGACAAAAGTACTTCATTGTTTGCTCTGTCCTCCAAGCCTGATTACCATGCTTCTCTTTAAGCCAGAGACCCATTATCTCTCATCTCAGAATGGCCAACACAAAGAAGCTGTTAAATCAATTTCTATGTAATCCATCTTGTCTTCCTGGCTGCCTTTACAACCCTGTACTTGTGGTGGTCTAATTCTAAGGGGTCCTGGCATCTCCACCCTGTAATTTTCATCTGTCTAGGTCTTATCATCCTATATTAAAAATGTTGGGGTGCTACTAAATTATTTCTGTGACTTTCTAGTTCTGGTGCTCTGTGATTTTGTGACTATGTGTATAAGGGTGTCTGTGTGGGATGCATCTTAACTAAACTTATTTTAAAGTTAACAACTAAATTTCACTTAAAAGTACAAATGTTGAAAAGAGCTCTAACAGGATTGGTTTCAAAGACAGGCTTAAAGTATTAGCTCTGACAGTACCTGTTTGATAACCTTGGATAATTCATTTAACTTCCCAGACCCTCTATGTCCAGATCTACAAAATGAAGAATATTTGAACCTACAAACTTATCTTACAGGGTTCTTATAACAAAGTGTTTTATAAAGAAAATATAAATGTGAACTATCATAATTATGTTGTCCTATGGTGTTGTTACTGTTACAGTAACAGTTACAGTCTCTGTGTGACTGCTAAGGTGTATTGTAGTAGTGTATATAACCATACATTGTGTAACCAATGCAGTGCAAATGTCATTATGTGTGACTAAGTGCTACAGTGTCCCTGCAGCAGTGCATGCATGTGACTTTTGTGGTATATGACAGAGTGTATATGTGCACCTGAATGGAATTCTGAATATGTGATTGGGTGTGACTGTGGTCACAGCACATGTATGCCTCAGATTGGAAGTACGTAACAATGTATATGATGTCTATGTGAATGTGTGGTAGTGTATGTTCATCCTTTGTTGCCAAAGAAGACTATGCCATCAGAGAAATGATGACATGACTTGCACTTGACTTTGTTTTGAGTGAGGGAGGGCTGTGCAGGTCACCAGCCTCACTTCTCCTCCAGAGCTATCTGAATCCAGTGACCATCCATGAGGATGACTGGAGATGACCCAGGATGAGGCAATTGGGTTTAAGTGACTTGCCCAAGGTCACACAGCTAGGGTTAGCGTATTAATATGTAAATGAATATAAAATTGGGGAAGAGCTGACGTGATAGTTCCCTTCTAAGAGGAAGGGTAATTTGGTTTGAAACAAAGTGGTAGACAATAGATTGCCTTCATCCTCTGGGAACTTATCTTCTTCCTTCAAATCTTCCTCCAAGGCTAATTTGAAGGTGGAAGCATCCCATGGATTCTTTGTGCTTGTATAATAATATCCAAATATGCCAAAATGAAAGCCCATCTATGAGTGTTCACATGTGTATGAGTATATGCATGAATGTGTGTATTTATAAACTTTTTGGGAGTGGCGCTAAGGGGAACGAGAGGGAGAATTGTCTTGAATTTAAGCAGGGAAGAGGATAAGACCCAGGAGAATCTTTCTTGGAGTGTATTTCTGTGTGTTAAAAAGAACCCAGAGTTGGGATGCAGGAGACTTGGGTTCTAGACCTTCTTCTACCACTTTGAGCAAGTTGACTCTTCTTTTCAGACCCCAACTTTGCCATTCATAAAATGAGGGGGTTGTATGGTGATCTCTGAGGTCTCTTCCAGTTCTATCAGTATGAGTCTTAAGTCCCCATCAGGTTCTAGCTTGAAGCAGCTGCAGAATTAACAGGACTGATCCAAAGATACCTCAGGGACTTTTAGTTCAAACCTATTCTTGACCCTTGTCAATCAAGGAATTTCCCTGTCACTGCCATCTCTGTCTCCTCCTCCTCTTCCTCCTCCTCCTCCTCCTCCAACTCTGTCCTATCCTAGTCCTGAGCTCTGGCTCATCTGCCACAAGAAGTGATACTAACTATATTAAGGAAAGGGTGTGTGTTTGTGTTTGTGTGTGTGTGTGTGTGTATGTGTGTGTGTGTGTGTGTGTGAGAGAGAGAGAGAGAGAGAGAGAAGGAGAAAGTGCTCCAAAGTGACTGTGTGACTGATTAAACATGTGACGGACTGTGCTTATGCATATAAAAGTGTGGCTTCATTGTGACTGTGTAAAACTGTGAGTATTAGTCTGTGTATTAGTGTATGAGTGTATTAGTCTGTGTGGATGTATGGTATGCCTGAATGTTACTGGAAATATTGTGTGAGTGTGTCTTTGAGTGGGAAGTTAATATTAATGAAGCTGAGAGGGAGGAGTGAGGAGAGGACACTGAAAGAGAGATCTGAAATTGGAGAACTTTTCCCTCTTTGTCCCATTTTTCTTTCCACAGAACAAATTCCCCTCATTTCAGACCTACTTGTGTGAGGGTTTGGTTTGTGGAATATGACCTTTCCATAATCTCTTCACATTTAGCCCAGGCACACCAATCTCTAGGGGATCCAATGGAAACAGACCCACTCCTCACCTGCTCTGGCCTGATAGAATATGAAGTAAGCGTGAGGATCCCACAGACTGCATAGGCTAGGGAAACACTTGAATGGGGAGTGAGAAGAACTTGTGATTACAGTTGAAAATTGTTCCTTTTAGAGAGAAGAGGCTCCCATTTTATGTTTTACTCAGTATTAGTATGGAAAGTATACACAAACAAAATCATATACATTGACAGTCACAAACATATACTCACAATCACCACAATTGTATATACATTTGACCATATGCAAAATCATACTATAATTGTACAGACTAAATGTACACAAATAAACAAAGAGAACTACAAAATCACACACACAAACGCATACATAAACATATACTTACATGTAGCTACATCATGATTACACAGTGACATATTCACATGTACATAAATACATGAACACAATCATACAATTTTATAATTTATATATATAAGATCATGCATATACACTTAGACACATTGTAGAGAAGCTACTTTTTTGCAGAGGTAGCTAAAGATTATATTAATAAATAAGAGTAGCTGACATTTACATGCCATTTTAATATTTGCAAAATGCTTGCTTGCATACTATTCTACTGGAAGGTCTCACATGGAAAATGTTGGAGGGAGACATTGAAGCCGAAGTTTGGAAACTGCAAGACTGATGTGATAAAAAATCCAACTTAGCCATCCCCCTTACCAGAAATGACCTCCTTTCCACTTCATCCCTGAGATCCTGATGGCTTCTAGCAAGTTTCCACAAAAGCCAGTGAGAAAATACTAGGAGCTTTGAAAGATTCTCTGGGCTCAGAAATGGAGATAGGAAGAAAAAGGGAAAAACTGAGAGGCATCGGCAAGGTGATAGGCTGGATTCTCAGGCAGAGCTGTCCTGACTTTCAGGGTAGCCCCTAAGCAAATTATCTTCCCCACAATCTTTGTCCTTCTCTTTGTTACTTGGCCTAAAGTCCTACCGATAAGCTTTGGTGGAGTTTACAGTCTTTTTTTGGAAAAGTTCAGATGCCTCTGGAAGAAGGTGATACCAATCACCCATGCTGTAGTCAGGATTAGTTTAATCAGCTTTCTTCCTTCTGGCACTAGCTGAGATCAGCTGTTCTGAGTACAGAGGTTTGAGAAGAAAGGGAAAGATTTTTTAAGCCTGGCAGCCTTTGAGAGTGCCAGTGGAAGGTTGAGGGCACCCCGACTGTACTGGGATTGAAAAGTCAGAGTAGAGGGAAACTGGAAATGGGAGAGAAGGGCAGAAAAGGAGATAGGAGGAAGTCAAAATAATTTGCCCATTTAGGAATTTTGCCATTAGCTGCTTCAAATGCAAGGGGGAAAGAGGAAACTCTCTTCCTGTCTTTCTTTTTCCCCCCTACTTCTTTCCCTACTCTTCTTCATCCTTCTGTCCCTCTCTTCCTCTCTTCCTAGACAGGAGACTCCAAGTAAACGCTTCCTGCTCCTTTTCCTTTTCTCCTCTTCTTTTCTTTCCTCTGTGTTTCAGTCTTTCTGTATGTCTCTCTCTCATTCATTGAGGGGGTCCTGAACACTTGGTTTCTATTTCCTATCAAGCCTCTTGGGGTTCAGGCCCATTCACAAACCTCAACATCCTCATCATTTAGGTGGGTGACCCACAAGTGTTCAGAGGAACTCAGTCACTAGGGTGTGTGTGTGTGTGTGTGTGTGTGTGTGTGTGTAAGCGCGTGCCTGAAAGTAGTAATCTCCTCAGGATGATTCAAAAAGTTGACCAAATCTCAATCTCTCTGGATCTCTGTTTCTCTCACATTTCCCTCTGTGTCTCCGTCTTACAGCCTTGCCCCGGGCGGTCTCGTCAGGAATAAATAGAAGCTGACACCGTCATTTGCTTAAATCTTCTCCGCATTTTCACCGCATTTCCCTCCCGAGGATTCTCTAGAAACAGCCTGGGTCTGAAATATCCCTGAGGGCGACCCAGACCACCATAGGAGCATCAAACCATTACCGGCCAAGAATCACGTGTGTATTCTGCGGAGAGATGATATGAGAGCTGGAGAGACTGAGACAGAGAGACAGTGTGAGTACCATGGATTTAGTTACCCTGAGTCCTGGGGAGATAGAGAATACAGAAAGGGGGAGACAGAAACAGTGTAAACAAGGGAGAAGCAGACAGACCTCCAGATACAGAAACAAGGAGCCTGAGGCAGAGAAAGTGAGAGGAAAAGAGAAAGATCAAATGACAACTAGGGATATTAGGAATAAGCAGGTGTCTTGGCAATCAAGAAACAAAAAGCAGTTTTCCCCCTTAGAGGTGGGTGGGAGTGGTGGTGATGGAAGGCGCTATTTCAACTCAATGACTTGCATCTTGCTTTCCAAAGTCAATCTTTATAGGGACCCTACAAACGACACTTTTCAGTAAGGCACAAGAGAGCTCTTACTCCCAGGTTAAGGTCCCTGGAGTGAGGTGATATCGTGGTAGAACAATAGAAAGTCAGGGAAGATGGTATTGGGGGTCTGTGCAGTTTCATTTACCGCCCAGGTTTATCCTCACTCTGATTGATACCTTAATTTCTCCATCCACATAATTAGGTATTAGACCAGTATTTGTTCTCCCTCCCCACCACAACTCTCTGCTTTATGGCTAGTTCAGAGTAGGTATATGATGGGGCACTAGAATGAAGAGCTTGTATGGAAGCTTTGGGTACCAGTCCATGATTTGTCTGTGCTGCCATAAACCTCAAGGAAACCGACTCCTTCTCTTGAGCTTGACTCTGTGTGTATTTAAGGATGTATGTATGTATGTGTGTGTGTATGTATTGTGTATGTATGCATGTTTATTGGAAAAAGACACTGTATCTTTACCAAGAAAACCCCAAATGGAGTCATGAAGAGTTGGACGTAACTAGGAAATGACTGAACCACAATGTTGCATGCTTATGAGAGGCAGATTATGATGACTTTGGCGATACACCTGGCAGCTCTGTGATCATTTAATAAGGTTACTTTGTCCTCCATACATACATACATACTTTGTGGTCTCATCCACAAATGTAGCCCCAATTAAAATCTGGTACTGAGAAGGCCACTGAGGAGAACAGAAAAAGATAGGAGGAGAGTCATTGAGAAGACTGAATAAGAGGGGTAACTGGGGGGGTGAAAAGTGAAAGTTCTCTGTGAGAAGGGAGGAAGGCCTCCAAGTGATCCCCTTCACTGATGGGGAGGATCCGTGAAGAGGGTCATTTAGGGGGTCAATAGGGAGTATGTAATAAAAAGCAGCATTTACTATAGTGGGAAAAACCCAGGACTTACTTAGCATAACAGGGTCTGAGAAGAAATTCCAGTCCTGTTACTACGCAGGCTGGGGGATGTTGGGAATGTTAACTCATCCTTGCTGAGACCCTTCAGACCCTTCATCTGCAAAATGAGGAAGCAGGTGATCTTTAAGGTCGATCTCAGCTCTAAATCCCGTGATCTGGGAGGCGTGGATGAGGGGGAGACTGCAGCTGCAGACCAAGGTTGTACATGCATCACTGATCAGGGACCTGAAAGGAAGGGCTCACTGTGACACCCACTGGAGTGATGTAATGGACATTTGATGGGCTCAGGGACTCACATACATGAGCACTGGTGTTTTCTGAGGGTTGAGAAAGGGCTTTCCAGGTATACACACACACTCACATATAAATGCACACACACAGAGAACAGTGTCTGTGACATGTATTATCTCCTCTGCTTCCATCCTGGTCCCCAAAGGCTTCAGGATTTGGTCACCATTGGGACCATTTCCTTCTCCTTCCTTGGTCCCCCTTCCCCCTCCCCTTACCTTTTGGCTCTGGATGAAGGAAGGAAGGGACAGAGTTGGCTCACATTTGCAGGGAAGGGTTTCCATGAGGAAGGGAACACACCCTTGAGCGTGCTGCTGAGCAAACATCTGGGTATGAGATCACATGCATGCACTTGTGAAAACACACATCAATCACACCAACACACACATACAAACATACCAGTCTTTAATATCTGCTCTCACTGTATTACTTTGCTTTTGGTATTGGAACTCATAGGAAAAGATACGTTTAGACACAATATTCCATGCTCAGATACATATGATAGTGATTGATTCCCTAAAAGGCTGCCTCCTTAAGAACAGAGTGGTAAGTGTATAGACTATGTGAAGGACCCCACATTAGGACAGAGAATGACCACATAAATGTGTATGAATGGGTCTGTCATTATGACATTGAGGTTGTATGGATTACATTGGCAATATTTTTGAATCTCTGCATTTTACCATATGTCTGTGTGATTGTGAAGGGTGAATGTGGGCCTACGGTGATGGGAAGAGGGAGGGGGACACTGCAGGTGTCTATGACCATGTGGAAAGCAATTTGCTTCTAAATGTGACTTTGCGTCAAGAGAATTTCCAGGAGTGTCTGTAGGGGTAAATCTGGGAGGATTGTATAGGTGACTCACTTTGTAAGATGAGGGGGGCGGGAAGAGTGACTGTAACTGAAGTCTTTGTGACTGTTTCTCAATGTGTGGCTGATAGTGTACCTGTCTGTTACTGTGCTGAGAAGCTAGCTAACTTGTAGGGCTTATCTAATTGTGTATGCTGGAGGGTAACATGTATGAGACTGAGAGGCTGGGGATATCTGGGTAGAGCTGAAAGAACCTGGGGTAGGGATAGGGGAACTGTATGATTCTGTGGGAAAGGGAATGGCTATGCATATAGGTGTTGTCTGATTGTGTCTGTGTGCGACTATGTTTGGTAGCAGTATCTTTGGACTGGGGAGGGGGCCTGTATGGTGGTGTCTGTTTGAATGTGGGGATGTGTGACTGTGAAACTGACTCTAGAATTTGGAAAGACAGTAGAGTGCATGACTGGTTTTGTTCTAGGGGGCTGTTAACTCTGTGTGTGTGTTTGGGGAAACATGATGACCTTGTAAAGATGTGTGGGGGCTATTTGAGAAAGGTAGAAACTGTGTCTGTTTTTGTGCTAGGGGATGGTGAAAGACTATCAGTATGTGTGTGTGGGTGACTACATATCTATACCTGACTATAAGTGGGAGCTGTGTCTTTGAGAGCCTGTGTAGCTTTAACTATGTATGGCTTCTTGACATGACTGAGGAGGTTGTGTGATGGGGGCAGGTTGTTATGTGACTTCGTGTGTGGCCACGGTGTAACTATGTTTTATGGGATTACTATGTATCTGTGTGACTGTATTGGTGTGTGTGTGTGTGTGTGTGTGTGTGTGTAACAGTGAGGATGTGTATAGCTGTGGCTACGTGTGATGGGGGCCAAGGGGGTAGGTGGGGCTATGTGATGGTACGTGTGGGGTTATGTTTCTGTGTGTGACTATTGTGGGGGCTGAGGGGACCGAGCCCGTGTAAATGGCTGTGTGTCTTGTCTGTGTATGACTGGGGGGGAGGCCGTGTGACTTCGTGTGTGTGAGGGGGGTGACAGTGTGTCTGTGTGTGACTGTGTCTTGGGGGGGACGGTGCTATTTAAATAAAAAAGGAAGGAAGTGAATCAGGGTCGTTTCCATTTTAATTGTAAAACAGATAAGCACTAAACACTTTGAAAAAGTAAATGACTTGAGAATAATTACTCTCTATTACCCGGCGTCCCAGGGGGGCAGTTGGAGGAGCCCAGATGGCTGCAAAAATGGGATTTAGCAGAAAATTGAAGACATTATTCACCGTAACACATTATCAATTACCTTCGTATCAATTACAATAACCTTACATTAGGGAGCGGCCTGGACCCTCCAGCCCAGGGAGGATTCTTTAGGGGCAGGAAAGGGGGGCCGGAGGAGGTGGAGAAGTCAGGAGAGAGAGGGGGAGGGGACAGAAGGGGGCTGGCAGGGTGGTGCTTTAATCATTTAGACAAAGATGTGACCGGAGCAGTCACCTCTTCCATCTCACCTCCACTCCCTCCGAATTCTGGCTCACTTTCCAAATTAGCTCTCTTGGACTTAAAGGGACTGAAGGCAATAGGAGAAGGCTGAGGGCAGAAGGACGGGAAGGAAGAACGTCTGAGAGAATGGAGAGAATGATGGACAGGGACTGAAGAAATGATGGAGGGGAGATCTGAGGGCACTTAAGGGAGGGAGGAGGGAGGGAGGGAATGGTTGAGGGGTTTGAGGAGAGTCTGAGGGACTGTGGGGACTTTGCAGCTGGAGGAATAAGACCATAAGGGGCTGTTTGGGGACTGAATTAATGAATGGTGAAAAGAGAGATTCCAAGATGGGACTCAGAGTCTCAAGGGAGAGGTGCCCCTGGACTCAGCGGGGTGAGGGGTAGGGGGAATCTTAAGGGCATGGGGCTTCTCAGGATGCTCCTCAGACTCAAGGTGCCAGGGTTCTCCCTGGGGGAAGGAAGGAGTCAGGGAAGGGGGTGAAGGACACCCTTAGAGCTTGCTATAATGAACCAAGAGCCCCAAGGGGATGGCCAACACTCTCTTCTCCAGCCTGCCCCCTCCCCAGCAGGCCCTTGTGTTGGGGTCAGTGGATGAGTCCCAGCTGTGGGGGAAGCTGGTCAAAGGTTGCCATGGTGAGTTGTAGCTAGAGAAGGGACTGTGAGTGATGAAGACAGGCTGACCAGGTTGAAGAGAGCAGAATGGGGTTATTCTTCATGTCCCCAGAGAGGGCAGCTAGGACCAGAAGGTAGAAAATAAGAAGAGACAGATTTTGGTTCAATATAAGGAGGAATTTTTAAAAGCTGTCCAATAATGTCACGAGTTCCACTCAAGCAGAGACTAGACACAACTGTGTGGTAACTCTTACTAGCCACAGATTTTTCTTCTGTCCTCCACTAACATCTACTCTGATGCCTCATTGTATTGGTGAAGTAACCCTGGGTTCTTGAGTCTACAACAGTGGTGTGAAAACTCTCACAATTCCAGAAAGGCTCCGAGCACAGGCTCATCAATAGTCTATTTATATCTGTCATCCAAAGACTGGCCCTGTTAAGTTCAGAGTGGCTTGCCACCAGGAGGCTGACCATCAGGTCATGACTTTTTTTTTCAGCTGCAACAACTGACAAAGACCATCTATTAATGCATAGAGGGCTGAAACAGAAAGGAGAACTGGGCACAGACACATTTCCCCCTGCCCCAGTGTATTAGTCAAATTAGATTTAAGTGACAGGATAATATGATTTCTATGATCTATAAAATATCAGTTTTGCATTTTTGTTTTTAATTTTGCCAATTTCTTAACAAAGCTTCTTTTGAAAAACCTAGCTAGGTGAAGTGGAGGAAAGGGTTTGGCTCCTATCCAGCCCTAAAGGGTAGAAGGTTGGTTGCATGCAGGATTATTGAGCAGAGCCTCCTTGAGGCCAGAGGTGGTACTATGCTTGACAGTGATACTGACAGAGCCAGCCAGACATTGGCAGAGAGGGAAGATTTTTAGAGGAAACCCTTTGGTAGGGTACACAAGGACTCTATTTCAAATGCAATGCTATTCCTTCTTACCTAAAGCACTTCCTCTCATGCTATCGCTCCTACCACAGATGGTGGAGGGGGTATTCTGACATTGGGTGTGAAGTTGGTTCTGCAGAAAAATCTGGGATTCTTTTGGAGAGTTTGGAGGCCCCAATCCCCAAAGGGAAGGTTTATTTAAGGTTAGGGATTGTTTTTTTTTCACTTTGGAGGCAGCTGGATATTTTTGAATATATGGAGGTACACATTTGTGTGTTTATATGTTTTGGGGGCAGCTATAGATTCCACAGCGAAGGGGTCCTCTGAGTTTGAGTGGGATCTGTGTCTTGGATAAAGACCAAGGGAAAACCGTGAGTTCATTGGAACTAGGTAGCTATGAATGAGCATATTCTTGTTCTGTCCCTAGTAAAGGAGATGTTAGGAGCATCCTGGGCTCCTGGGATAGTAGGAAAATGAAGAAAGTAGAGGTCTGATCTCTTTAATGTTTCAAAGAGTTGGATCAGCCCTGGGAGCTCTCACTTCCACATCCTATCAACTTGACCCTCATGATTCAGGGAGTAGTTAGAAGTGACAGGGATTGAGACAAGGGAAGGTAGAGAGACAGGTTGAGAATGAGGAAAAGAGAGGAACAGAGACAGAGTGGGGGGGCGGTGAGGGGGAGTATTCTGACTCTGGGGCAGGTGGAGGGGCAGGGACTAAGGCAAAAGGAGGGGCAAGGGCAGGGGTGGGACCAAGAGGTTTCCAAACTGTTTATGATGCAAATATGTGTAAAAGCTGCACATTGGCTCCCCTGAGAAAAAGAGCTTAAAATTGAAGTCTAATGATAACAAATGATCGTTAATGAGTTGTCTAAACATAATAGATGGAAAGAATTAAAAGCCCAGAATAAACAGTGTTTCATTAACGCACAATAAAGAACCACACGTGTTCCAAAGCAGGGCAGACAGATACTCCATAAACCTCATCCCCACCCCCCAACTCCCCACTACTATGGGAGAGTCAGACAAGCTATACAGGTTAGGTGTGTAAGAGTCAGGTGCACAGTTCATCTTGGGGCCTACCTGTGGATGATATGTGTTTCTTTTTACTTACATATGTGCATGTGTATGTATCTATGGATTTCCTGTGCAGGGCCTCTTGGCTCTGGGTAGCTTGGCCAATAGAATCAGACAATCATGGAAATTAGGGCTAGAAGGAACCTTTAAGAGATCATTCATACACCCAACAAGTATTTATTAAATACTTACAGTGTGATAGGAGCAATGCTGGATCATAAGTACCAAAAGATAAAAGTGAAAGACTCTGCCCTCAAGGAATTTCTATTGGGAGGGTACAATATGAGCACAGATAAGTACAAACATGATATGTACAAAGTAAATATGAAGTAATTTCTAGGAGGGGTTCTAGCAACTGGAGGGAGGAGAGGGATTCTCTTAGAGGAGGTGGTACTGAAGCTGAACAATGAAGAAACCAAAGGATTGTAAGAGGTAGAATTGAGGAGGGAGGTATTCCAAGTATGGGGAACATACATGTTCAAAGATATGGAAATGGGAGATAGAATACTGTGAATGGAAAAGAGTAAGGAGGCTGGAAAGCCTACTTGCCTACTTTGAATGCCTGGAAAGTGAGATATATGAAGAACCTGAAAAAGTGGGTTGGAGCCAGATTGTGAGAAGTTTTAAAAGCCAAATGGAGTTTTTATTTTCTCTAAGGGCCATAAGGAGACACTGGAGCTTCTTGAGTGGGGAATGACATGATATTCTGTTTGGAAATATCAATTTGGCCACTGGATGGAGGATGGATTACAGAGAGGAAATATTGGAGGTAGGAAGGCAAATTAGGATTAATTTATAATAGTCTAGAAGTGATGAGGACCTGAATTATAGGTGAAGAGAAGAAGATGGATTTGATAGATGTGGAGCAATAAAAAAGACTTGGTAACTGAATATGAAGTGTGACTGAGGGAAGAAAAAAATATGAGTCCAAGAATGTGAATCTGGGTGACTGAAAGGATGATGGTTCTTTTCAAAAGAAATATGGAAATAAGGAAGAGAGGGTTTTTTATTTGGAGATTTTTTGGGGGGAGGGGAAATTCTGTTTTGGACACATAAAGTTTGTTATACCTGTGGACAATCCAATTGGAATGCTTATTAGGCAGTTGGTGTTCAGAATTGGAACTCAGGTGAGAGTCCAGGGCTGAATATATGAATCTAGGAGTAATCTGCATGGAAATAGTGAATCTGCAGTGACTGATGAGAGGAGAAGGAAAAGAAGGAGGAAGAGGAGGAAGAGGAGGAGGAGGAGAAGAAGAAGAAGAAGAAGAAGGAGGAGGAGGAGGAGGAGGAGGAGGAGAGACAGAGAAAGGACAGAGTTCTGCTGTATATTCTCACATAGGGGCCATGGTGGTCCAATAAGGGATACAGAAGAGTGAAGTAGCACAAAAACCCCTGGAGAAGAGAGTATCCAGGAAAGAAATGGTCAACTGTGTCAGTGGCTGGAGAATGATCAAGAAGGGTAAGAACTGAAAAAAAAGAACATTGAATGCGATGATTAAGAGTTCTCTGGTTACTCTGAAAAGAGCTGTTTCAGTTGACGAATGAAGTTGGAAGCCAAATTGAAGGCATTGAAAAGTGACGAGTGAAAAAGTGGAGGCAACCACTGAGGACAGTTTTTTCTAGATCATTTGGTCAGACTTCTTCGTTTTACAAATTAAAGAACAAAACAAAACAACTGAGGCCAGAAAGGTGAATGACTTGCTTAAGGCAGTACATAGCAGAGACAGGTTGAGCTCTTGTGCTCTGACAATAAGTCCAGGGAACCTTCCATTGAATTGAGATGTGTGTGTGTGTGTGTGAGAGAGAGAGAGAGAGAGAGAGAGAGAGAGACAGAGAGAGAGAGAGAGAGAGAGAGAGAAATTGCACTATATGACACTATATGAATCCAGTTTTAACATGTCTCAAATCTTGCATTACTCATATAGCGACTAGTCTAGTTCAAGCCTTCATGGCCTCTGGTCCAGACTTATGCAACAACTTTCTCCTAATTGGGCTTCCTCAATGTTGTCTCTTCCCTCTACAATACATAAATCTGCACCACTGCACAGGTCTAATCATGTCATTAGATGGTTTGCTGCTGCCTCTAGGATTTGCTCATTTTGTCCTTTAAAGCCTTTCAGAATCTATCAACCTACCCTTCCAGACTTATTCCAAGTTAATCCCTTTCACGAACTCTACTTCCAGCCAAGTTGGCTTACCAGCTGTCCCCAGCCTTAAGGTACTGAGTCCTGCCGGTGGGTCTTTAAGCTTTCCTCTTATGCCTCAGATATGCTCTCCTCAACCCCACCCCCTTTTTGAATCTTTTCTTTCCCTCAAGGGACAACAGTTTCCATATCCTATTAGAAAGTTTTGTCTGGTCCTCTCTAGTTGTTAGTGTTCTGTTTCCTCAAAGTATCTACATATTATATCTCCAATACAGTGTAAGCTTCTTGAGGACAGGGACCAGTTTTCATTTATTTTTGTTGTTGTTTCTGTTGCCTAGTATGATGCTTTGCGTACAATAGACAGCAAACAGATGCAAATTTTATGTAGCATGCAGAAAATAGCACTGGACTATCAGTTATCAGAAGACCTGGGTTCTGGTTATGCTAGATTCTGCCACTAATTTCCCTTCTCTGATTCTGTTTTCTCACCTACAAACTAAGGGAATTGAGTTAGATTGTCTCTAAAGTCTTTCCAGTTTTAAGATACTGAGTCTCAAGGTGTGACTGTGGATCTTTGGCTCTGTGGGTATGAGTTGAATGTGTGTGTATTAATGTATGGGGTAGGGGGGAAGAGGGGGTCAGGTGCCCAAAATAGAAACTAGAGTCATTTGAGAACCCAAGGAAGTGGAATGTCACTGTGAAGGAGTCAATACAAGTGCTATTCTCCCCATTTTACAGTTGAGGAAACAAGGACTCAGAAAATTTAGTAACTTGAATCCTGGATTTGAAGTCTAAGGACTTGGGTTTGAATTCTGGTGGCTTTGTGATCTTCAAATCCCTGGGTCTCAGTAGTCTCATCTGTAACTGGAAGGGGATGGATAAGATGCTCTCCAAGATTTGTTCTAGCTCTTAATATATGGTTCTATAACTTGTTCAAAATTATATAGTTAGTAAGTGTCAGAGTCAATCCTCAAACCCAGGTTTTTTATTCCAAGTTCTTTCCAGTATTTCACATATGTATGAATACAGACTGTTGGAGGACCAAGAGGAGGGAGAACAGAAATGAGGGCTTTTGAGTTCTAGATTAATGAAGACATTTATAAGACTGAAAGAAGTAAGCAAGATGCCTGGACACAGAGATACGCCGATGATATCTCATAACCCACAGTAGGAATGTTCCATGAAGTTAAATGATGACTATGTTAAGTTCAACACAATTCATTTAAAAAATTATTAGATTTCTATTATATGCAAAAAAGCTGTGGTAAGTACAGTGGTAGACACAAAAGTAGATACAATACAGGCTCTAATTGCAAAGAGTCTACAATCTGATAGAGAGGAAAAACTTACCCACAAATGCCTGTAGTATAAGGGAGAAGTGAGGTAAATAGAAAGAAGTCTAGGCAAAGTACTCACAAAAATGTGAGAAGGGAGAGTTCACTTTTAGCTGAGGTAAGGATGAGGGAGGTAAGGTTAAATGGAGAGGGTGGTACCTAATTTGGGTTTCTGAAGAAGCATCAGCATGGAAATGACAGAGATTATAGGTGTGGGAAAACCATTCCAGGCAAAAAGGACATTATCAACAAATGCATAGAGAGGGAAGAAGGCAGGTGCAAGGATAGGAAAGGACAAGAACCATGGACAGGGACAGTTTCCCTCAAATATAGTGAAGGGGAATAGTATGAGATAATATTAGAAGGGTAGGGCAGAGTCAAATTATGGAGGACTTTGAATGCCAGATCTGGAGTTTATATTTTATCTCATAAGCAAGGTGGGGTGACTGATAGTTATTGAGTAGAGCAATGACAGAACAAAGATTTCTTTAGCATCAGTGAGGAAGGATTAGAAAAATTGGAGGATAGATTGGAGATAGAAAAAATAGTTAAAAAACTATTACAACAGTCAAGATAAGAATAAAAGATAGTATGAACTGGGGTGATTGCAACAGAAGGAAAAAAGAATCAGAGGTAAAAAAAAATCAATAGATTTGGTGACTGATAAGATGTGAGGGGTAAAAGAGAAAGAAATCAAAGACAAAAATTATTTTGTATTTTTTCATGATCACATGTAGAAACAACTTTTAATATTCATTTTTAAAATTTTTTAGTTCCAAATTCTGTCCTTCCCTCCCTCCCCCTCCATGAGATAGATGACAATTTAAATCAGATTTTTAAAAGATTAGCAAAAATTACATAAAATGGAAATAGTCACAGAGGGATTGTGGGGAAATAAGTACACTATAACATTCAGTTTGAAGTATCAGTGGGATATCTAGGTACTTAGTTGGTAGTTGAAAATAAGGAACTGGTACTCTGGATAGAGATCGGGTCAGGAGATAGAGATTTGTGAATGGTGCTGGCAGAGGTCATAATTGATGCCACAGAAATAGATGATATTGACAAAGGAGTGTCTAGTGGTACAGAATATAAGGGAGTGATGGTATCAAAAGTGGGGTGGTCAAAAGTTAGGCTGAGGACAAGGACTGAAAATAAAACCTACAGATTTGATGATTAGGAGATTTTTAGTGGCCTTGGAAAGAAAAATTCTAGAAAACTAATGGGGACAGAAATTAGATTCCAAGGGATTGAGGAATGAGGTGATAATGAGGCAGTCTAACCATTAAGGTGAAGGAAGTCATAGCAAGGTCAAGGAAATTAACTTTTAGGGAAGGTAAAGTAGCACTGGGGAGCCCTAAGCATGTTTTTAGGCTGAGGGGGGAGGAGCCAGTAGAAGGAGAGATTGGAGACATATGATAGGAGATGATTGATGAGCAAGATGGTAGAGGATAAAGGAGGGAATGGGTCCAATGTATTGATATTGGAGTTAATGTTGACAAGGAAGGTGGTAACCTCTTTTTCAGAGGAACCTTTTGCAAGGAAGGAAGAGAGCCTGGGTCAAAACTCTGAGAGATATAGAGGAGTTTTCAATTTTCTCTTATTGATTTTACACCTACACATTTGTGCGTGTCCTGGAAAATGCACATCTGTGATACAGTGATTGGAACTGAAAGTATTTTGTGCCCCTGCCCTGGACATCTGAGCTTCTCCATATTGCATTTATTGGGATGGGGAGACAGAGGACAATTTCTTTGAAGTAGCTGGAGAATACCTCCTTCCCACCAAACAAATGCCTTGGAGAGGTTAGTTGCTGGGCCCAAACTCGTCCTTGAAGCATGACAAACTGGATCTGGAGCCTGTGGACCTTCCTGCTCAGACTGGGGTGAAGAGATTCTGTGGAGAGAGGAGGTGGCTTAGGCAGCAGCCATAGAAGTATGAACTTAGGAACTTCTAGAGCTTGTGGTCCAAAGACCAGTTAAGGCATAGAGGGGCACACCATCACCAACACACACGCCCTTGCGCACTGCCCAACTTCCCTCAGAGCGCCCTTCCTGTGACCCCTCCCTCCTGGAGCCCACCCTGATTGGCTGCAGCGCAAGCAGCTTTGGCCAACCAGCCCCCTCAGCGCCAAGAAAGTTAATTTGGAGTTCTGGTCTCCTCCCAGGATGCATTTGGGCGGACGCCCGTAATGAGATGCATAATTGCGGAGGCCTGCCAACAAAAGCAGGCTGGATGTAATTGAGTCAACGCGCGGCCATCAATAATCTGACAGTAACACCCCCCCCAGTAGAGGCGCCCCCCCATTAATGGTTCTCCCCCCCTTTTCCCTGCCTCTCCTTTTACGTCCCCTCCTACCTCTACCCATCGGAGCATTGCCCTGCCCCCTCCAGCTATTCAACGTCCCTCCCCAGCACTGCCCACTGAATTGCCCTCCTAGCTCCACCTCAGTTATTCTCCCAAGGGAACTGGGATACAAAGACCTATATATTTGTCTAGGTCACCTGCCTCCTTATACCTGTCCCTATGTACTCCAATCATTCAGCGTGAGGAACTCCCGTGTGCCCCCATGCTCCTGACACCGTGTACCTGTTCTCCCATCCTACTCTTGTCCAGCATACCTATCCCCCAAACACCTGTCTTCCACACCTGTCTGTACCCATATACCAAGTTCACCCCTCTTTTCACCCCATAAAGTGTCCTCCAAAACCTACTCATACATTTGTCCGCATAATAATATACACCTGTCCAAATATATTTATCTGTATATCCCACATTTATGCCACCACCATCACCAGCAACAGCAACACTACCAGATTTGTTGTCAGTCTGTACCCATCTTACTGTTTCCTCCTCCTCTCCCTGTTCCACCCTTTTCTCATTCCCCAAATGGACTGAAGATGATCCATGACAAAATCCTCAGGGCTGATCTCCTGATTTAGGCTGTAATGGTTGAATTTCAAGCTAGGACTCCCCTAGGTCTCCTTCTCCACACACACACACACACACACACACACACACACACACACACACACACACCCTGCCTAAAAGAAGTGTAGCGTATTGGGGCAGTGGTAGGAGACTTTTAGTCAAATGGTTTTATGTGGAGATGGTTCATAACTGTTTTCCCTCTCCATCTTTTGTTTCTAAGTTTGAGAATTTACTGTTTGGACACCTGGCCTTTGGTGAAAAGGGAAGGAGGGAGGAGCAGAAGAGATTCCTTCTTTTTCTGGGCCCTTCGACCAAATCACTGATATATCACTGTTATCACTGATAGCAAAGGTGTGTTTAAGGACAAGAAGGGTCCTAGGTGAAACCTATCTCCCACCTCTCCAAGGGATCTGCAAAGGGGCCTAGGAGAAAAAGGGGAGGGAACTTCCAATGAGGCCCAGGGGATTAGAGAAGCTGGTTTCCCAGGGACACAGCTTCTCTGAGGGGAAGAGATGGGAGGCAGAGGGGAGGGGAGATCCACCTTCCTCCCTTTGCCCAACTCCAGGGTTCCCTCCAGAAAAGAGCTGCAACTTAAACCTGGAGGTGGGTAGAGCTGGAGTGTAGACTCTGCCCCTCCTCCAGTCCTAAATGTCTCCCCTGGGGGAAACATCTGAGGAGGTGAAGCGGGAAGGAGCTTCTCTTCCCTCCCTCCCCTACTACAAAAGTCTCCTCCAGGCCTGTGGGCTTCCTGGAGGAGGAGCTCTGCGCCCTCTCTCTCACTATGAAGAAGGAAGGCGGGCGCGCAGCTCCTTGGAGAATCCCCATCACCGCAGAAATCGCCGAAATTGGCTGCAGCCAGTGAAGACGCCAGGAATTTGCACCTTGCTCTGTGACCTAAAGCAGAAATGACATGAACATTGACAAATTTGACAAGGAAATTTGTGCAAAAAACAACTTCTGTTTGGCTGGCCAAGCGGCAAATATGTCGGATGATACGCTTTATTAAGCAATCCATTTCTCAGCAATAGCGGCGCCATCTGCAAAGGTTACCGCGCATCAGGCGCCGCACAGAATTTCATCTGCGTCTGCAGTCGGGGCCGCACGCGGACACATTTTTCATGTACATGCGATTCCGGATGCAAATAGAATTCGTGATGAAGGAGGTGACCTTCCAGGCCGAGCCTGGCGCACTAAAGTCACTAGTAGAGCCAAAGCCCACTCTACTTGAGACTGGGAGGTGGGGGGCCAGGAGAGTTAGGTGGAGCACGGGGAAGGGCCAACTGCACAGTGTTCAAGAGGAGGGGACGAGACAGCAGGGGGAAGGGTAGGAAGTCCACCTAACTCTCCTTACCTGTTCTCCCATCCCCTCCTTGGGGGCTGGGCAGAGGGGGAGAGGAAAGGACCCCTGGAATGAGAGAGGGGAGTGAGGTTTAGGGCTGATGTTTTCTGCCCCTCTTCTCATAAGAGAGGCTCTCGAAGCTGCTCCCTCCTCTCCTACAGAAGTGACCATTTCCCTTCCCTTCAACTTTTCCAATCACCCTACCGTCTCTACCTGTCTCTTAACCATACCTCCAAATACAAAAATTAATCACTCAAATAAGTATTTATTAAAAGTTTACTACGTGCCAGGCACAGGCACTGTGCTAAGGGCAACAGATACAAAACCAAAATAAAACCTTGCCCCCAATATAAAAATAAGTAAGTCTAAATATATAAGTATCAGCATGACTGTGGATAGAGAGCTGACCTCAAAACAAAAGACCTGGGTTCAAGTCCTCCCTCAGATTCAAGGCAAGACCCAGCCCCTGAGCATTCCAAGAAAGTCTTTTAACAGAGTTACCAAAAAATTGCATCGATTCAGGTAACTTCTTCAACTATATCAATAAAATCACAGGTTCCATCCCTACCCCAAGCTCCTACAAAGTGAATAGGGAAGAAGTGCATTGGGGAAAAGGGAAGAAGGAGAGAGGGCTGGGATGGGTGGGGTGGGGTAAAGAATCCAAAAGGGCTTCTTGTAGAAGGTGGTGATTCTAAGAGGCACAGCTGGGGAGGGGGAATTGCATTCTGGACAGGAGGGACAAGTGCACAGGTAACAAGGAGATGGGAAATGGAGTGTCTTGGTCTGGGAACCATGAATAAGCCTGTGTGGCTGAACTGAAGACAGCAAGGAGGAATGTAATTTGTAAGTGAACTAAAAAAAAGGATAAGATTGGAAAGAGATTTAAATGAACAACAAGGGAGTTTATATGACAGCCATACGAGTTTACTGGACAGAAAGGAGGAGATAATCAGACCTACATTTAGCAAAGTCACTTTGACAGCTATCTGAAGGATGGATTGACCTGGGGAAAGGTTTGGGATAAGGAAGGAAAGTTTGCTGTTGGAATAGTCCAGGTGAGAGTTGATGAAAGCCTGAACTAGTGATGGTTGTTAGAGTAGAGCAGTAGCAATGTGAATAAGATATTGTGGATATAGAAACAACAGGCTCTGGCAATTGACTGGATATGTGGGGGGGCATAGGCAGCTGGATGGCACAGTGGAGAGAACTCCAGGCCTGAATCAGGAAGACTCATCTTCCTGAGTTCAAATCTAGCCTCAGACATTCATTAGCTGTGTGATCCTGGGCAGGTCTGTTAACCCTGTTTGCCTTGGTTTCCTCATCTGTAAAATGAGCTGGAGAAGAAAATGGCAAACCATACCAGTATCTTTGCCAAGAAAACCCCAAATGAGAGCAGAAGAGTTAGAAATAACCTAATCAAAGTGGTAGGACTTGAGTGTGAGAAGTCAAAGATGGTGACACAGGGGTGACACCTGGGGATCTGTAAGGATGTGGTATTCTCAACAGTTATAGGGAAATCTGAAAGCATGGTGAGTTTGAAAGGAAAGATGAGTTTTGTTTTAGACTCATTGGGTTTAAGATCTACTTGAGACTCAACTGGAAATGTCCAATAGGCAGGTTTTGATGTGGGATTGGAGCTCATGAGAGATACTAAGGTTGGATATATAGACCTATGAATCCTCTGCATAGAGGTGATAATTGAATCCCTGGGAGTTGATGAGTCTACCAAGAGTGAGAGGAAAGAGAGGAGGGCCCAGGACTTAGCCTTACGAAGTAAATCTCTTGTTAGTAGGCCTGATAAGGATAGTGAATCAACAAAGGAGACTAAGGAGTCCTTGGACAAGAAGATGAACCCGGAGAAAGCAGTGCCCTAAAAAACCGAGCCCCCTCCCCAAAAAAGACACCCAAAGAGAAGAGTACATTCAAGAGAACAGGGTGGCCAATAGTGTCTGCTGAGAGGTCAAAGACAAAGAGAATTAAGAAAGAGCATCTACTTTGTGCCAGACAAGTGGGCATTCCTAAAACATAAGAGGCAAACCATCCCTGTTTCATTTTGTACCTGATCTTCTCTATCCTCTTTCTCAGGGCAGCTACTTAGGTGCTAGGTGCAGTCAGGAAGACTCCTCTTACTGAATTCAAATGTGGTCTCAGACACTAGCTGTGGGACCCTGGGCAAGTCACTTAACCCTGTTTGCCTCAGTTCCTCCTCTATAAAATGAACTAGAGAGGGAAATGGCAAACCACTATGATATCCTTGCCAAAAAAACTCCAAAGGGGGTCAAGGAAACACTACTGAGCAATAACAGCATCCCCATTCTCTAATAATCTCTAATTTATCTACTTTTAAAAACACAATTCTTCAAGTTTCTCCAATTCTGTTTGTGGTCCACTGGGAATTTGGAGTCTTTTGACAATTACTGTCTCTTCAGACCTTGTCAAATTCTTTGATTCCCCACTGACAGCCATTCAGGGTCTGAGTACTGCCTCTCCCATGGTCAATTCTCCTCTGGAATTATGAGTGACCTCACCTTCATACCAAGGGTTACTTCAGAGACTGGCCATGAGTAACCCTGCCCACGTTCTCAGTAGAAGTCACCTATGATTAGTATTGTGTGACTATAAAATATTTTTGATATTGTAAAATTATAATAGAAGCTATGTGAAAAATTCTGAAGTGAAGGGAGATACTTTAAGTGGACTTTGGAAAATAAGTGGGGCTGGAAGCCTGAGTCAGACAGAATGAATTTAATCAATCATTGGACTAAAGACCTGTCAGTCATATCTGCTCTGCAAAGGAGCTGATAACTAAAGGAGAGTTTCTCAAACAAGGAGCAGAAGTCCCCAGAAAGTGGGGTGGGAAGGAGGTGAGGTGGGAATTAATGTTTGAAAAGATCCCTATGTGAGCCTCAAACTAGAGGGGAGGGGATCTAAGTTTGCTGAGATAAAAGGATCTGCCCGAAGTGCAGGTTCCAGGCAGGTACAATCAGTAGGGAGAAAGTAAACCAAGAAAACCTCTACTCATACCAGTGTTATCCTAAGCAGAGCTTGGGTCTGAAGGGACCATAAGTCCAGCTCCAGTTTAACGTTTGTCTGGCTTAGCCTATGAGGTTCCAACCCTCTCCCTGATCCTGTCTTAGCAGTGCCTTAAAGTTTTCTACTCATGAAGGAAGTGCTGTCTCTTTGCCCCTTGTTCTGGATTCACAGTTGCATTTACTCTTACTCTTCGTCATGGAGTAAGAGTAAGCCCCATCTCAGCATCTACTGGGTCAATAAATAATGTACTAGACCTGGAGTCAGGAAGACCTGGGTTTAAATATGACCTCAGTTACCAACTGTGTGATCTAGGCAAGTTATTTGATGACTGGTTCAGTTTCACCATCTGTAAAATGGGAATCATAACTAACTTAACATCTACCTCCTGGGGTAGTTATGAGGAGAAAATGAAATAATATTTGTAAAGTGTTTTGCAAACCTTAAAATACTATATAAATGTTATTGTTATGTCACTCCTCCATTCTTAATCCATAATCTCCATCCTTAAAGGAGCAGACTTTCCAATGGCCACTTCCTCCTTCCTTTCTCTGGAAACATTCCCTCTTCCAGAAGGAAGCCAGTTGTTCCTCTCTGTTTTCAAGATATTGGCCTTTCTACTAAGTTCCTGTTTCCTGTTTGACAGATACCACCAGCTGTCAGCTAATTTGTAGAAAACAGATGATTGACAGGACAGCAGGCCAGTGACAGATGAGGTTTTTCCTGGCTCAGTTGTCGGCTTCCACGAGTTCTCTCTGATAACTCAGGTGTCCTCCAGCCCCTCCTCCCACCCCCACCCTTCAATGATCTTCCAGAACCTAATCACTGAATGTTTAGAGTAGAAAAACAAATTACACCAAACGTAGTAATAACAGACAATTTCCAACTACATGGTGAAGAGGTCTTCCTGAAGAGACAGTTAGTGAATGTAGGTCAGATGAAATCACTTAGGGAGAAATGAGTAGGACCTTCCAATAGCTACAATCAGAGACAATCAATCAACAAGCATTTATTTGCCCTGCCTACTAGCCTACTATGTGCCAAGCACTGTACATTGGGGATTTTTTAAAAAAGAGGCAAAAGAAAAGCCCTGCTCTCAAGGAGATTACCATCTAATGTGGGAGACAACTTGCAAACAAATATATTCAAAGCAAGTTATAGACAGGAAAAATAGGAAGTAATTAAGAGAGGAAAGACACTAGAATTAAAAGGGGTTGGAAAAGACTTCCAGTAAAAGATGGGATTTTAGTTGGGATATAAAAGAAGCTAGGGAGGTCAGTAGGTATAGCAGAGGAGGGAGAGTGTTCATGGCATGAGGGACAGCCAGATAGATAGAATGTCTGGTTCCTGAAACCTTCCAAAGGTCAGTATCACTTCCCAAAGTGGAGGAGGTATCATACAAAGTCAATTTAGCATTACAGTATCTCTATGGAGGGCTTTCCATTGGAATATAAATGTTCAGGACTGCTGACAGTATTTTATTTTTGTTTCTGTATCCTCAACATGGTACTGGGCACATAGTAGGCACAATAAATGCTTGTTGATTGATTGTCTCTGATTATAGCTATTGGAAGGTACTACTCACTGCTTTGTGTGCTTGGCACATAGGTAATCAATAAATGCTTGCTGAATTAAATTAGAAGAATCTTGGTTTTGGGGCTGGGAGGAAGAGACCTACCTTCTTCAAGCAGGGTCCTTCTGTTTTCCCACAGTCCAGATGGTATTTGTCCCTAAGGGGGAGGGGCATCCCATTCTCTCCTTCCTCAAACACACTCATCTTAGAACCTCAGGGGTTGGCTTACCAGTCCCCCCCACCCTTTTTTTTTTTACTACCACCACTGATAATATGTATCAGGCACCTAGAAAATTCGAAATGCTATACAATGTCAGTAAATAGCATTACTATTCCTCCTAGGTCCTTTCCACATAGTACTTATATGGAAGGGGGCACAATATTCCAACTTGTCAGTCCTGATTTCTGTAAAATAACTAACCACACCGGCCTCCTTTAGGTCTCCTAAATTTTACCACTGGGAACTTCAAAGAAGCATCATGACATTTAAAGCAACTAACAGAAGGGGAAAATTGAATAATTAAAGAAGTCTTCAAAGCAAACCCTGGCCTTCCAAGCCAAAGAAGAGTGATATAGACTATCTTCTTTGTGGTTCTCCTAAGAAACTGCCAGCCTCATTCCTGACTAGGTTGGATGCTACTTTAAATTCTTAGCCTTCTCGATTGAGGTAAATTTAGCGTAGCAAGATTCCTAGATTTCTCAGCCTTTTTAGAACCTGCTTGCCAATCTTGCTTCCAGGTATGGGCCTCCTGGCTTTTCTAGATAGCTCTTCTATTCCTGGGGTTTCAGGCAGACCATAGACATCCTACCCTCCACCCAAACCCATTCCTCTCAGTTCTAACTTATCCAAGGGCAGTTAGATGGGACAATAGGCAGAGAACTGGACTTAGAGTCAGCAGTTAATTTCTTGCCTCAGGCACTTATCAGCTATTTTACTTTGGTCAAGTCACTTAGCTTTCTTTCTTCAGCTTCATTTTCCTCATATGAAAATGCCTCCAGTTATATTATCTCCAAGTAAGAATAACAATACATGTGTCCCAAGACCAGTATGTGAGAATCAAATGAAATAATATACATAAAGCATTCTGCAAACCTTTAAGCAAAATATAAATACTAGCAATAATAATTTTCATTAAAGTATATTCCCCTGCTAAGTATTAGACCTGATTCCCTCTCCCTCCCCACTTCTGTCCCCCGAGGCTTCTGACTTCAGGACCTAGTTCCTTTCTGCTGGCCTTGTACCCCAGAGACAGCATCTTTCCCACTGCTAAGTCTACCTACAGATTAAATTTTTTGTGCTTTTAACTGGCCACTAAGTCACACCTCCCACTGAGGGTTTATTTCCTGTCAGAAAGCCACTGGGACTCAATCTCTCAGCTCATTTCCAGAGCAGAAGTAATAGACAGGCCCTGAACCCAATGACTAATGGCCCAGGTAAATTGCTCCACCCACTTCCCAGGTTCTCTTTGATGACTCATTCCTCAGATGTCCTCCCCCCATTTTCCAGGGAGTGGTCCTTTCTGGAATCTAGGTTCACCACAGAACTATACTTTACCCACAGTAATAACCACTGACATTTTCCACCAAAGGTAAGGGAGAGGTCAGTTTTCCATAGTTTCCTGGATAGGACCATGGTGAGAAGTAGAAACTGGAGTCCAACATACTTTTGGCAGCCCAACATGCCCGGGACCTCTTCAAAAGAGAAATCTGTTTTCCTTAAACTTCTTTCTAGGTTTTTAAATTTTTCTGTCTCTTTCCCCTCCCTCTTCCCTTCCCTTTCCCCTTAATAGTTGCTTAGCAAAGCTCTTCTGGAAAATTTCCAACTTTATCTCAGCTGAACAAGGATAAAAGTATTTGGACCTCCCAGGGCCAAGACAGAGAGGATTAGAGCCCCCTAGAGGCTCCGTGTGGTGATGGCAGCACTCAGCCTATTTGGTGAACCAATCTTGGGGAGACCAGGCTGATAGAAAAGAGAAAAATGAGGATAAGAGTTGGCAACTGTGATTAGCTGCTTCCTATCTGGACCTTTCATTCAAGCATCCCTTCATTGACCTTCCTCCCCAGCCCTTCCCACTGACCCCCCCTACTGTACCCCCATTGACCCTCCCTTGCTGAGCCCCATTACGCATCCTTTGACTAATCCTCCCCTAAGGTTCCCTCTCAAATGAATCCCTCAAGGATTCATTTCTCATTGATCTTCTCTCCCTGACGCTAACCTCAATCACTAACTCCCCCAATTTCCCCTTCAACTCTCATAATAGATTTCCCCACTGACCCTTCTAATTTAATTCATCTACTCCCTCTAATCTCCCTCATTGCTCCCCCTTTTAAGTCTTCCTGACTCACCCCTCAATTATTCCTCCCCACCTCTCCTTCCTGAAGAGGCAGGACTAACTGTGGGTAACTTTTAGGAATGCCTGTAAGAAATGGACTCTCTGGAGGTTGTTTCCCTACTGTTGTATAAACTAGGGAAGGAGGCAGAATAGTTCAGCGGAAATATACAAGTTTTATGCCCAGCTTTACTAATTACTACCTATGTGACTTAAAGAAAAACACTTAACTCCTCTAGGCCTCAGTTTCTCCATCTGTAAAATAAGAGAGTTGGACTAGACAACCTCCAGTATGTGGCCATATGATCCTCTGATTCTCTGAACTTACAGAGGTCTCAGACATACCCTCAGACACACAGTTAGGTTAGAGAGGCTACTTACTGGGCAGGACCTGGTTGCTTCTCCCTGTTGCTTATACCTTATTTTGGCACATCTTTCCTTTGCTTGAGGTCTAAAGAGCCTGGGCTCCCCTTCCCTCAAAGGAGGTCCCTCCAATCCGCAAAGAGAATGCCGTTTCAGAGCAAGTGAAATTACTAACACTATCCCTATTCAGACTCACATCCAATGGGGAGAAGGCTATCTTGAGTACCGCTGTTCCAAGCCCACTGTGCCAGTATAGTCCCCAGCACACTCAATAATCCCTGAGCTCCTCAATCTTCCTTCTCCCCCATGTGTCCCTCTACCCTTCACTTCTTTTCCCAGTTACCCCATGTGAACCCCTTCAGAGGCTTCTGGGTTCAGACCTTGCCCGGCCTGCCACCTTCTGGCAGGATAAGAAGCCGCCACAAGGGGCTAAGTATGAAACTGCTCCAACTTTTCTGAGTCCTGGGGGGGATGTGGAGGGGAGGGGAACAAGGGAGGAGAACAAGGGAGGGGGTCTAAGGTAGAAGAGAGCGAATAGGAGAGAAGGAAGGCACCACAAACCGTCGTCAGAGGTCACTCGCTTTCCCCTTTCTCCCCCTATAGGGGTGAGAATAGTTTCATTTATCTGGAGCCTCTAAGTGGGTCTTCCCTTTTGGATAGCTGTTACTGGGGTCTTGGGCCCCAAATGATACTCAGAGGGATGGATGGGGAACTATGCTATAGACAGTCTGCTCCCCGGGACCGGCGCCCTGCCTTGGTAGCGGTTTTTCCTTCGATCCTGCATAATTCCCTCCCCGCCCCCCTCCTCCGTCCCCTCTTCCTCCTCCCGCTCCAGGCTTCCCGCGGCGCCTCGGGCAGGGCGGGGCCGAGGGCATTCCGGGGGGGCCGTGATCCCTGACGGACTGAGGCCAGAGCTTCGTTGAGGCTTAGGGTGGGGGTAGTAACCAGGCTATAAGGGGGTGGGGTAGAGATGCCCCAAACCATACAGGGTGGCTTGTGGCCCAGTTTAAGACGCTCCTTATATGTAGCACATGAGGATTCAGGGAGGTTCAAACCCTTTTCACTAAAGGGGACATAGAAGGAGGGTTGTCAACAGAGGGGTACGGAAGACATCTTTTCATTCCGAGGTTAGTGTAGCTGCTGGCGGGGGTGAGGGGAATGGGAGAAAGCAGCTGTTTCCGCCCTAGTCTCCCCGAAGATCATCACAGAGGGAGAGAGGATGATGGAGCTCTTGGGGGCCCCTCTTTCTAAGAACCTTGTCCCCACCATCCCATTGCTTTCCTTTCAGCTCACCTATCAGAGCACCCCTCTTCTTAGTCTTCTCAACTTGCCTTAACCCTCCTTCCATTCCCTCCTCCTCTGGCCAGGCGAACCCCTTCCCCCACCCCTGTGGCCGGGCGGGCGGGCACGCTCCGCTCCAGGAAGCCAGAATGTGTATTTCTGCAGATGATTAAATCAATGCGCCCTGACAGGACTTGTTGGAACACGCTTCTTTATTTTGCGCAATTCCTTCCCCGCGTCTCGGGCATTTATCACCCGCGCTGCTGTCAGCGGCGAGATTGTGCGGGCGGGGGCGGGGGCGCTGGGGGGCGCTGAGGGGGCGGGGGCAGGGGCACAGGGAGGCAGATCAGAGACCAGGAGCAGAAGAGGGGGGCGAGGGTTAGGAGGTCTGGGGTCTAGGGATGTAGGGGGACCTAGAGGTGGGCTTTGGGGGATGAGAACAGGGAAATCTAGAGGTCAGGGGTCTGTGAACTTGGGTGAAGTTACTTCCGCAAAGGGCATTAGGGCGAGGACAGCTGGGAGTTCCGAGGATTAGGGAAGATGGGGCACATGGGCTGGCACAGAGTGGTGCATTCTAATGTACTGAGAGCTCAAGAGGAGGGGCAGAAACCTGAAGGGAGGGGCGATTCAAGGGCCCTAGGAGGTGGGAGGGGCATAGTGGAGGCCCGAGCCCAGGAGTTTTACACCGAGTCACTGGACGCTTTGACTGAGAACTCTTCCCCATCCCTCAGCCCCATCAACATTGTACAAATATAGATAAATAAACACGGAGGAATCAGACTCCATCTCCAACCATTCCAGACTCTACTGGGAATGGAAGAGGGAGGGGGAAGTGGAAATGAAGGCTACCTCCAACATACAAAAATGAACATACATGCATATAGACACACTCAAACATACATATGTATATGCTATACACAAATGTATGTATACACACACATGCACAAACATATATACATACACACACCGAATGGAGGCACCCAGACAGGCAGGGGTCTGCCATACAGAAGAGTTTATCCTGCCAATTGGAGATGGTCATCTAGTGACCTTCAGAGACCCTGGGTGGGAATCTTGTCTCTACATACAGTATTAGGGATTGGTTTCTCTGTGCATTTCCCCCTTCCTCGGGGAAGGGAATAGTAGGGGGAGGGGCGAGGAAAAGGGAGTGCGAAGAGAAGGTAGGGATCGAAGAGGAAAATGGAGCAGGAGGGGGGAAGGAGGGAGATGAAGAAAAAGAGGAAGAAGAGGGAGGGGTTGAAAAGAAGAAAGAAGGATGAAGAGGAAAAAGAGGAGGAGCAGTAGAAGACGATAGGGAGGGGAGGAGGAGAAGGAATAGGAAGGGGACGGGGAAAAGGAAGGGGACCAGGAGGAGAAAGAGGAAGGGGCGGGGGCGGTGCCAGGAGGGAGGCCGGTGACAGGTGCGCAGTACACGGTCTCTCCGAAGCGCCGTAGCCGCCGCGGCTCCGCCCGAGCGTGACTTTACAACTAATCCTGTTTGTAAGTTATTATTTATCTTCAGGAAAGTTTGTCAAACTTGGGCTTTGATTTTTCGCCCTGATTTCCCTCTTGTGGCGCGCTCTCGCACGCGCTCCCATATAATTTATGACTGCCTCTGGTCCTGATGACAGATTATTAAAAGTAGAATTAGTTTTTCGCGCAGAATTTTTCCACTGGGAATTGGGAAGGCAGCGCTCTCCGCGGAAGGTCTCCGGCGAGGTCTCCATTACTAATAGAAGTTTTTTGATGGGGTGAGGAGACTAATGATTTGAATTTACTGTGGCAGCAGTCACGTGGGCTGGAAGGCATCAGCCGAAGAGACAAGAGGTTAACTTTCTCCCTGTGGAGAGGTTTATTGGATTGTTTAGCACCAGAAGGATAATGTTTTTGTCATAGACTGCTGGTGCCGCGCGCGCTGCAGAGCTGTGGCCGCCAGCGCGGGGGAAAGAGAGGGGGAGGGGGTGGGGGGAAAAGAGAGGGGGAGAGGAACTGGGGGCGAGAGGAAGAGAAGAAGGGCTGGGGAAACAGGAGGGAGGGAATGGGAGGAGAGGAGAATGGGGGCATGGGAGGAGAGGCAGAAAGGAAGGATGATGGGGAGGGAAGGAGGACGGGGGCAAGAGAAAGGGAGAAAGAGGAGACAGTAGGGGGGAGGGGCCCTGGAGGGGAGGAGGGAGAGAGGGAGAGGAAAAGAGACAGAAAGAGAGAAGCG
>CM053769.1:550195908-550230351 GCA_028658325.1 Potorous gilbertii
GGGGCAGGGTTGAAGGGGAGGAGAAAGGGGAATCTAAGAGAGCAAGAAAAGGGGACGGGAGGGGTGGGAGAGTAGGGGGCAGCAGAGGAAGAAGCCCTAAATCCAGTAACCCCGGCCTGGGGCAGGGGGTGGCGGGGGTTGTGTGTGTTTTGTTTGTGTAAATCTGAGGCGGCCCCTTGCAGAGGGCAGCGAACGAGGGAGGGAGGGCCTAGGCGGGCGGCTGGCGGCTGGGCTGGGCAGGGGCCGCGGCGCCGGGCCGAGCTGGGCCAGCCCGGCCGAGAGGCCGGTGGGGAGGGCGGGGAGGGGGGGGGGGACTCGGCTGCGGCGGCGAGTTCACCTGGCCGTCCGCTCGCTCGGAACTTGTACTCCCAGCAGCCTCTACAACATGGGAACCGGAGGGGAGTCGCTGCGCAGCTGAGAGTCTCGGCTTAATCTTATGCACCATTAAGCACTCAGCAGCAAGCCCGTCCTGTTCATATACATCATCCACGCTTAATAAACATAATGATGACATAAGATGTAATTCTAGATGAATTTTCATTTTATAGGGAAATGGAGAATTCCTGTAGAAGGGAAAAAAAGTAAATTATCTGGGAAGTGCAAAATAAATGATGTTGCTCCCAGAGATGAATAGAGGTGTTAGAGAGAGAGAGACAAGAGAGAGCAGAGAGACACAGAGACACCGAGAGACGCAGAGGCAGGGAGCAGAGCTGGGAGCCGGGGGGTTTGGGGTGATAGCGAAGGAAGGCGCTCGTAGAGAACAGTGGGGCACAGGGCTGACGGAGGCTCTGCAGGGGGCCGCGCCAGGCCAGGCCCCAGGCTCAGTCATCCCGGGAGGGAGACAGAGCTTCAGAGACACTTGGAAGAGGAAATTGAATCTGATGCGGGGTGGGAGAGGGGGGAGGTCAGAAGGAGGGAATCGAAGCCAGTCGAGTTCCTATGCTTGCAGTGGGGTGGGTGTGGGGGGAATCGGGGGCTCGAGACCTTCTTTTTCCTCCCCCTCCCTTCAAGCTGGGTCACCTAGGGAACTAGTGTTTGGCTGAACTCCTAGATGGGGCAACATCTCAGGCTGACCCACCTCTTAATCCTGGGATCCTCCTCAACCGTCCTCCCCTGGGGGTGCTGTAGGGTATTTTGTCCATAGGGAGTCTGATCAGCCACCATAAGGCCGTGTGCTGAGACAGAGAGAGAGAGAGACAGAGAGATAGAGAGAGACAAAGACAGAGAACACAGACACACAGACACACACACACACACACACACACACACACACACACAGACACAGAGTCATCAGGGGCAGTAAGTAGAATCAATGAGGGATCCATGAAGGAGGATTAGTATTGGAAGGTCCATTTAGAGGGGTCAGTTTGGGGTTCAATGGATGGTTACTGGGTGGATCAGTGAAGTGGGCCAATGGGGAGCACTGAGACATCAGTAAAGGAGGATTAGTAAGGTGTGGTTCATATGGAGGAATCTGAGGGTCAGTGGATATTGAGGTGGGGAAGAGGGGAGCCAATGAGTATGGAGGTGAAGTTCAGGAAAGATGGGGGATTACTAAAGGATTCAGAAAGAGGGGGTCAATGATTGGGGTGAATGAGTAGCCAATATAATTGAGGGTTTGGTAGGGAGGTATCAGTGAGGAATGGATATAAAGTGCAAGAGGGAGGATGTTGAAGGGTACTGTTGCCATGTTAATCTTTTCACATCTCCCAGGACTTAGAGGGTCTTCGTTCTGTGGGAAGCCTGGGTAGGTAGATTGCCTGGGAATAGAATGAGGGAAAGGCTAAATATTTCCCCCCAGCCCCACCCAGCATATATCCAGAAGATAGGAGTCTTCTGGAAAGATCAGAACATTCAATTACATTGTTCCCTTTAAGCTTGGGGTCCTGCCTTTCCCTCCAAGGTGAAGTTGGGAAGTTGCTATCTTTAGGGGCCAAAAATGAGGGAGAAAGGGAGTAATGTCACAGAGGGACCATGGGAACCCTTAACCTGTTTCTTCTTTGAGCTTTGTGATTTGTGGAGGTGGGTGACCATACATAGGGTATACACAGTGTTGAGTTTACCACATCACACTTAGACCAAGTATCATGCCTACACATTCATCTATTCATCAAACAAGCATTGAGAAGTTGCTAACTGCAGGGTCTAGTGCTGTACAAAATAAGGGTACTGAGGACTAGGAAGATGGTGACCCTATCCCCAGGAAGCTTCCACTTTAGTAGAGAATATAAGACAAGTATGCAGTTTCTTTAAATGAACATCAGCATGTGATAAGACTGTAAGTTAAGTGCCTGCCCACCTAATACTATGACTTTTCCTAGGAAGGAAAAATTTATTCTTAGGGTTCAGGAAGGCTATAGACAAAGTGTCACTTGAACTGGGTCTTGAACTATGGTTAGGATTTATTGACTGGGAGGCTATTCTAGGCTCAACGGATGGAATAAACAAAGGTCCAGCTGCAAAAAAGCATGGGAATTTGTGAGGAGATGAACTTTCATTTTGGCTAAAGCAAAAAAAAAAAAGTAATCTTAGATAAGACTGGAAAAGGTAATTGGAAAATTGTGGAGGGCCTTGAATGCCAGACTAAGAAGTTTAGATTATTTTCATAGAATGCCACTCTGTGAGTTTTGAGCTGTGCCTTAGGGAGAGAATTCTAGCCCTTTGTGAAAGATGCATTGAGGGCAGGAGACAGAGCCTCAGCTACAGTGAAGAGTCCTGGAGTCAGAACACCTGGGTTTTAATCCCTCCTCTGAAATTTATTCATTGTGTGATGTTCCACAAGTCACTTAACTCTTTGAATCTGTTTTTTAGTCTGTTTTGATCTTGACCTGTGATTTCATCAGTGTAGGCAACAACTCATCTGCTAGGATACTGAGTTTAAGGGACTTGCCTATATTTACATAGATAGAAGGCAGCAGATCTTCTTGCCAAAGGGAGCTAGTTAGACCAGAGGATAGAGTGCTGGACCAGGGAGTCAGGAAGACCTGAATTCAAATCTGACCTCAAACATTTATTAGCTGTGTTAATTTTTGTCTGCCTCAATTTCCATAACTGCAAAATGGAGCTAATAATAGCAACGGCCTCACAGAGTTGTAAAGATCAAATAGGTAACATTTGTAAAGTCTCTAATTTGCTTCCTCTTTTCCTATAAGCTCAGATTTTCATGCGGACTCCCTTTCTGCTTTATCTGTAAAATGGGGGTAAATAATACTTGTACTACCTACCTCATAGCGTTGTTGTGAGGAAATACATGGAATTATTATACAATATTCAGTCTCTGACACCTAGGACAGGATGTGAGAGGTATAGGCTTCTCTGCTAATAGAGGATTGTTCCCTACACGATACAACATTATCCTCACACACAACTTCTTACGAACATCACCCTGCTTCTGACTTTCTCATCCTGGGAATGACAACCTTGATTTATTGATTGAAGGTGAAGGAGTATTCCTCCACCCTTAGATAAGCCACACTTATAAACCTTGGCCATTTCTGTCCATATCAAGCCACTAGATGGTTATAAAGCCTCCTTCTCTTTATGCATGTACACACATGGGCACATATGTGTGCCTATGTATAGAGAAATGTATTTATCATTCTATGCCCTCTATGCTACCCCTATTAAAAGGAAAAATTACAAGTATGATCATTGTAGACATCCAGACACATGGAGGACACAAAGATACACACAAGGGATACACAACCTCTCTCATACCCATAGGATTGCACTCGAACCCTCACAGCCACCGACATCAGTCACGGGCATGCACACAAAACTGCTCTCACATATACCTACCTCCTCCAAATCCCATACTCACAATCACAAGCTCGCTCACACTAACACCCTCCAATACATTACCGCAGGATGCACTTCCAGGGTTGACCGCCCCGGAGAAGAGAGCAGAAGTTAGATCCAGCTAAGAAACCTATTAGGGGCACTAGAGTGAGATGCGGACAATCCTCAGGTCCTGTAGTGGGGCAGAGATTGGGGTTAGGTCGGAGATCTAGAGGTGATGGGGGGCGAAGAGAGGTGTACCCAATTTCTCCTTTGAGCCAGGGGCGGAGGCGGAGGGGGAGGGGAAGGAGTAAGACTCACAGATATTGACTGCGCGACTAATGGAAGTCAAAGGGCCTCCCGGCCAGGGCCCCCGCCGCGAGCATAAACGCACACACGTGCGCACACGCACACACTCGTACATGCAGGGGAGGAAAAAAGAGGGGAGGGTCTCTGCCCGCGGCCCCCGCGCCTCCCCCGGCGCCGGAGTTTTAATTTGGGGCGTAATTTCGGTGCGAACGGTCGGGCGCCTTTCGCTGGGAAATTGGGAGGAAGGCAAACAAGAGCTCACTTCATTAAACAGGGGCAAACAGCGGAGAAATTGCACTTACTTATGGAAATGAGTTTTAAACATGCAAAGCATTTGCTGGGGCCGCCCGCCCGCGCTCCCGGAGATTCTGTGCCTTCTTTCGATGCGGGAATAATTCACTGCGGGCCAATTAGGGCGACGCCCTGCCCCGCCCCCTCCCGCCCCTCCCTCACTGACCTGGGGACCCACATAGTAGCACCCACACACTTACACGCAAAGGCACACTGATGGTGACAGGCAATGACACACACAAAGCGACTCATAGACGCTGGAACACTCGCTGATCCACCAGTGACAGCCAGTTGTGCATCCTGGCACCGGGTTGCATTGACCTACTCTGACGTACAGCACTCCAGACATTTTCTGCAGGGCCTAGACTTGGTTTAGGGCTCCCAGATTGGCTGAGATGAAGACAGAGAATGGATGTTTTTACCCAAGTCCAAGTTCACCTGAAGGATGAGCCGTTTGAATGCTTCAGCCCTTGGAGTTCTGGGAAGCAAAGGACCCCTAGAGTGGACTGTTCTCATTCCCCCTTCTCATCTTTCTTCTGCCTAGGAGGTAAGGAAGTTTATTCCTTCCCTTCCAGTCAGGTATCAGTTAACCCACTGAGGTTGACCAATCTCAGCCACTCAAGAGTTAAATCTCTGCCTAGGTGTTTTAGCCAGGCAGTCCCCTATCTCTCCTCCTCCCAATATACTACTAAGGATGGAAACTGACCACTCTCCAAATCTGAGCTCAAGAAGCCTCTTCCCTACATCTCTGCCACCATACTCTGCATCTGTCCAAGCAAGTCAGTCTATCTACCCTCACAACATCAATCCCAATAGCCTCCCGAGAAAGCAGACCATTTTGTTTCTCCTAGGATGATATAGGCAGAATAGAGGTCAGACTGAAAAGAGTTTTGTGAGGCCTAGTTCCTCCTGTCAGGAATTTTTAAAAGAGAAGACCCAGTGTCTGAGCTTGGGGGTGGGGGGTAGGATAGACTAGATGATCAGACACAGGGTCTTATTCAGTTCTTTAAAATCCCAAGGAAAGATATTATGTCAGTATCCAACCTCTATCCTGGCCACAGGATGAAAGCTGTTCAAGGTCACATGGAGGGAGTTTGAAGCAGAACCCAGAGACCCAAGAGTTTTATCTCCCTGACCACAGGCTTCCAAGGACATGAAAACTAGGGTTGCATCAAACCTGACTTTCCCAGGGACTTTCTTCTTTGACACAAGTTCTAACTCCCACCCTTCCCCTACCTGGGTCTAAGTGCCATACCACCCCCTCCACCCCCAATACAGAGGACGATCTCTCTCCCTCTCTGTCTCTGTCCTTTTTCTGTCTGTCTTTCTGTCTGTGTCTTTCTGTGTCCCCCTCTCTCTAACGGGCACACGTCAGAGAACATTATGTGCTCTGCAGATTTGCATAATTCAAGAAGCATCAAATTAAATTTGCATAATTCCTTTGATTACACTTGTTATTAAATGTAAGTGACATTGATTTACAAAACGGCCACGGATAAGGTTAATAGGGAATGTCACCTTCCGAAGGGTGAGTGCAGGGTGAGGGGGGGCCAGCTGCAGGTCCCTCCTCCCTCCTCTGCCCTGCCTGGCACCTGCTGTGCATGGGGGGGAGGGGTTGCCCACTAAGATGCCCTTCCCCAGATCATCCCCCAATATTCTCTCTTCCCTTTTGAGGTGCTGTGGGGTCAGGGGACTATAGATTTGAGGGGGATACTGTGGGATGTGGGGTTAGGGAAATGTATGGTTGGGGGGATACAAACTCAGGAAATATGTGGAAATGTAAGTGATGAGATCAGGAACTGTGGGTTCATGGAGCTATGGTGTCAGTGACTGTGGGATCTGGATCTATGAGATCAGAGGACCATGGCATTCATATAGCCTGGAAAGAATCTGGAAAGAAGCCTGGAAAGAGATCATCTAGTTCATATGGGGGCTGTGGAGACAGAAGACTATGGACTTGGGAGTTGTTGAGGTCAAGAACCTTGGCCTTAAGGGCTGGGGGATTACACAGGTCTTGGAATAGTCACAATGGGCTCATATGCACTTCTTATTTAGGGTATTCTCCTAACCTCAGAGGAGATGGAAAACTGGGAATGGACAGCATTGGGCAAAGAGAACTTGGGCCTGGGGCCCCAATAAGTAGTTGCCTTTGCATGGGATAAGGGTAAGAACTGAATACTTCTCAGTTATCAGAGGCTCTATATGTATGTCTACAGCATCAGATCATACTGCCTTAGGCCTTACAACCTTAGAGGAGTTCAGAGAATACCTCATCCAACCTCTTCATTTTACAGATGTTCTACAGTTACTCTCACGCATCATGTATTATGCTAAATGCAACCTATGGGCAAAGGGAAGGTCCAGGGCAGTCCCTGAGGCTGGCACAGGAGATACTGCATCAATGTGAGATCCTGGACAGACAGTGAGGAAGTGCTGAGGGCATCTTCTAATCCACTTCCCCTATTGCAGGGAACCTTGGAAGAAGAGTGGATAATCCACTGGAATTAACCCTTTCCAAGGGAAAGAGAGGAAGCAAAATTCCTCTGGACAGTTTTGGAAGACATGGATACTCGTGTAGACATGGACACAGATATTCACCTGGAAATGGATACAGGTACGGACACAGAATATTCATAACCACAGTTTGATACAAGGAACTAGAAATAGAAACATACAACTGAGAAGCATATAAGTCATGTAGGAATATGGTTACAATATCAATAATACATGCATGAATATGGATACATAAATGGACAGAATGCAGGTACAGACAATATGCACTTTTACACAAATACATACATGGATCCAGATGTACATATGAGTATATTCTTCATGTACAGATATGAATAACACAATAGGCCGAGATACACAATGGACATGACATGGATACACATAAGTGCAGATACCATGTACTTGACTATGCACATAGACACATGCACATGTGCAGAGATACACTTGTTACTCTGGATACCTGTTGTCACATAGATCATAAAAACATCTCCCTTTTATATAGTGCTTTAAGGTTCGCCATTGCTTTATATACATTATTTCATGTGATCCAATATCAACCCTCTGAAGGAGGTAGTCATTATCCTCATTTTGCAGATAAGAAAAAAGAGGCCCCAGGGTCACATATAGTAAGTATCAGGATTTCTAATTTCAGGGCCTAGTACTCTACTTCTCTATGCACATAGACACATAAACATAGAGACATAGATAGCTACATGGACAAGGCAGGTTATGAAGAAGACCTGGGTGTAAACCCAGTTACAAGTTTTGTAACTTGTAAGTCTCTGTCTCCACACCTATATTGATATCAACAAAGCTGGGAGCATATGCTAAGAAAATGGGGCACAGAGCAGGAACAGGATGAAAGGTTTTGAGGTTGGGGGGATAGGATTGGAGACTCCTGATGGTACAAAATGGGGAAGCTGGGTCTAGTGAGGGTAGCAGTAGTCAAAAGCCCTTGGCACAGTACCAGGCACATAGTAGGTGCTATGTTAATGCTGGTTCCCTACCCTTCGGGAATTCCCCCTTCTCTTTTCCTCTACACCCTCTCCCCACTGATCTTGCTCCCCAGTCCCTTTACTTTCTGTATACCATCACTTTCCTCAGGAACAATATTGACAATGCAGTAACCAGTCATTAAAGCCACTGGGCCCTTTAAAAAGGGAAGGAGAGTTATAGGCTGGCTGTGTGGGGGATGGGGACCCTGGCTTGATCTAATATCAGAGTGAGAATTCAAGCCCTGGGCTCAGAAGGACTGACTCCACCCCAGAGCTTTGCAGACTGAGTGGGAGGGCAAATCTAGGAACTTAAACCATAGGTAGACATGTGATCATGAGACCACAACAGACTCTCAAAAAGATAAAGGCAGGGGCGCAGACGTTGGCACATGGAAACATATGTGGATACATATATTGACATGCACACATGCACACACCTCTAAATGGACTCACAACATAACTGAACACTGAATTAGCCAGGAGAAGCTAAGGCTAGTAGAGAGCTGGGGTAGGGCTAGAGAAGCATCCCCTGGATAGAATTGAGTAGACTATCCCCACAGGATGTCTAGTTAAAAAAAAAATCAACAAGTATTTATTAAATACTTACTACCTGCCAGGTACTGTGTTAAGTACTGGCAATACAAATAAAAAGGCCTGGAGAAATCTTTCCCTAAACCTCAGTCTGATGGTTTGTCCCCTGAAAGATCTCATTCCCGGTCTGACAGCCTTAATCCTCAACCACGTGAAAATATACTCTTGCTTCCTTTGTCTTTAGCAGGAGGGGCTCATGAACGTGGATCTCTAGAATCTGAAGAGTCTGGGCTGGGTTGCCTGTTTGTTTCCCTCAGGAAGTCTCGGCAGACCCATTCATCCCAAAAGGATGAAGTGAGACCTTCATCCTACTCTGCTTGTGAGAGACAGGAATTGCTGAACTGGGGATTGTTGGGTTGAAAGGTTGTGAAGCTGACGGTCGTGGAGGGTGTGATAAAGATGGGGACCACAGAGCTGGGCTATAGAATTGGGGATAATGAGCCTGGGGTATCATAGGACTGTAGTGGGCACAGCTGGGTGACACAGAAATAGGAGACATGGAGTGGGGAGACCACATATCTAGGAGGTAATAAGTAGAGTCAAGGGTCCAGGAGAGATTAAACAGATTCAGGCCCTAAGAGCATGGCAAACCCATTGATCATCTTTATCCGTGGCTCAGACACTCAGGTAGAGGGGTAGTTAGAAAATATTCCTATGAGTCATTTGGATAAGCAAATAAAAAGCCAAAGCGTGTACTGATTGGTGAGCAGATGCCTCAGTGCCCATCACTGAAGCGCAGCAGAATGTCACAACTTATCCACACGTATACACTCACATAACACACAGACTGCACGTGGATACATTTACATTTATGCAATATGGATGGATTCATTATCATTTGTTCCCATTTGCATATCACATGCATGTATGCAACACACAGCACTCACACAGCCATATGTACAACATAGATGGTACCTATTTCTGTATCCCTATCTGCTTTCCTGCCCTCCTACTCCCTCACACCCACCCCAAAGGTACAGGATATGGCATATACTCAGCCCTGAGGGTTAATTATTTGCCAGATCATGGGGTGGGAATGAGAGGCAGGGGTGGTACATGGTATAGGTAGGGAAAGTACCGTTAAGAAGAAGGTCAGTTCATTGATTGGAGAACAGCTAAATAAATTATGGTACATTAATGTAATTGAATATTACTGCACTATAAGAAAGGAGAGATATGAAAAATTCAGGGAAGCATGAGAAGATGCCTATTTACTGACACAGAAAGAAGTAAGCAGAAGGGAAAATATGTACAATGACTATAATAGAAGGGGCAACTAGGTGGCACCATAGTGATTGAGTACCATCCTGGAGTCGGGAAGACTCATCTCCCTGGGTTCAAATCTGGCCTCAGACACTTAGTAGCTGGGACAAGACACTTAACCCTGTTTGCCTCAGTTTCCTCATCTGTAAAATGAGTTGTAAAGGAAATGGTAAACCACTCCAGCATCTCTGCCAAGAAAATCCCAAATGGGGTCACAAAGAGTCAGACAAGACTGAACAATACAACAACAGAAATTAAAAGAACAAAATCCCAACTGAATGCTGTCTAACTGTAATGACCCAGCTTAGCGCCAGAGAAGAGTCAAGAAAATGTGCCTCTCTCTCTTATTTGCAGAAGGGGGAACCTATGGGTATAAAATGTTGCATATATTGTCAGACATAGTTGATGTGTTGGCTGTTTTTGTCAAACTGTTCCCCCCTTCCCATTGCTTTGTAATTCTTTATTCTCAAGAATGGTTAGATGGTTATAGGAGGGGGAGGTCTAGGGAATGTAAAAACAAAAGAGGAACAGTCATATATCTGGCATACTTTCAACTCATCACCACCCAACGTATGTTTACGTGTGTGACTAGATGTCTAGTGTGTCTGTTCTTATGTGTATCCATGTAGGTATCTCCAAATCTATCTCTCAGTGACTCTGTTTCCCAATGTGTCTCAAGTCCCTGAATGTGTTTCTGCATATGTCTATACATGTCTCTACATGAGTGTATCTCCATGTGTTCATTGTACTCTCTCCAAGTCTCTCAGTGTCTCTGGGAGGCACTTTCTTGTGAGATATAGGGGGCAACGGTCCTGCTCAGGGACCCTCAGGCACCTTCCTCACACCAGGAGACACTGCTCAGTTTCTGCCTCCTGCTTAGGAACAGGAGCCCCCAGGCGGTCACCTCTCTTTCCTGTCAGAGTTGCTGCCTAGAACAGCCCTGGCCAGCTAGATGGAAGGGGGCAGGTGGGGGGCGGCTCCGTCTGCTCCCCATATGGGTACATTGTCTGTCCCTGCCTGAGGCACACGGACACACACAGACACACACGGCATCCGCCTCCCCATTCATTAGTCTCCACATGGGGGCTGATTGGGGAGGAGGGCAGCTGAGTTTCTTTCAGATTGAAGCCTCCAGGCCCCCTTCCCTCGTCCCCCATTCCTGTCTGAGTCTGCCAGTCTCAACCAAATGTGTGCACAAAGGGATGGCACGAGTGTGCACGTAAGCACGTGGAATCAGGTGTACTCATGAGGGTAAGTATATATAAGTAAATGTGAACTGTACAGTACATGTAAAAATACATATGAACACGAGGATACATATGAGCATGTTAGGCACTTGTGAGTGGAGGTACCTGTGATCATATCTACGTGAGTATGGGGACATGTGAATATGAGGACGAATGGCCTGGTGCAGGATCAGAGCGGGGTAGAACAGCCCTATATGGAGTCGAGGGAAGGAGAGCACAACTTATAATTTGCAAATGGGAGAGAGGCCACCAGTGGCAGCTTTTCTAGGTCTTTAGAAACCTAAAAGCAGAGTTATCTTTCCCTTCCAGAGTATAATTATCATGGAGATCTATGACCTCTTATGTGCCCCCATTCCAGATCTTTCCCATCTCATCTCCTTAGGATCCCCTTCAGCTAGCCTATTGTCACATATCCCCCAACATACCAGTTATGCCTGACTCATCTTTCTTCCCACTCTTCCTAAGCCTCTTTTCTTGGCCAAATTCTGTTTCTCAAGGCCCCAGTAAGGAAGCTTCCTGATTACACTAATCCACAGAGGTCCCTTCTCCCCCAGACTGCTGCACCATTTTTGGAAGTAGACATCCCAAGGTGAGCCTAGATAGGGTTAGGGACCATCCTAAGTATAGGGAGAAGATTTGTTCATTATGGCCTATGTGTAGCCTGTGAGAAGGACAGAGATATTTTTATGGAACTTCTTCCATAAAAAAAATAACCTTGAGAAAGAAAAGTTATCTCTTCATTAGCCCCTAAGAGAGAAAATCATGGTTCAGATAATCTCAAATACCAACTCTTTTTGAGAATGAGGTCCCTTTTTAATAGTAAAAAAATTATCACCACATGATAGTATATATCTCACTGATATCTGTCTTATTTGTAAATGGATGAGGCCAAAAAGCTACCATGAATTCAGGAGGGCTTTTAAGTGAATTTATATTTTATTAATCACAACGTCCACAGACATTTAAATAATAGCAATACATGTATATGAGAGTCACATGGCATACTGGATAGGGACCAGGCCTAAGAATCAGGAAGACTTGTGTTCAAGTCCTGATGCTGACATATACTGACTGTGTGACCCTGGACAAGTCCCTTAACCTCGAATTGCTCTGATAATCTCTCTAAGACTAAATATGTTGCATTAGTTAGGGAGTTATCTCATCTAGAACTGCTCTATAGCAATGAAATAACTTGTCTAGTACCTATCCTCAATATTACATTTTTCAATATTATATGCCTGTACATATGATATAGATTACATATTACATATATGTTTATACTATGCAGCTAGCTGGCACAGTGGACAGAGTGCCAAGCCTGAAATCAGGAAGACTTTCTGATTTCAAATCTGGCTTCAGATACTTACTAGCTGTGTGACCCTGTGCAAGTCACTTAATCCTGTTTGCCTCAGTTTCTTCCTCTGTAAAATGAGCTAGAGAAGGAAATGGCAAACCACTCCAGTATCATTGCCAAGAAACCCTTAAATGGAGTCATGGAGAGTTGAACATGATTGAAAATGACTGAACAATATCAACAATAATATACATATATGTAATAGGTACATGTATATATATATACACATATATACGTATGAGACATTTTATTGAGTCTATAGAAGATATATTTGCTTATTTATTATAGTGAGTCTTGCTGAATATCTTCTTGGAGCTAACTAAATATAGATCAATGTGAAGATTTATGTGATCCTATGGCTTTGTGAGATCCCTTGTAATAATTCTTTGGACTCATCCCTAGGAAGCTATAGTCCACAGGATTGGGAACCACTGGGCTAGAGTCATTTCTACCAGACTCAGAGGATCATAGAACAAGACCTGCATTGGGTAGTAGCCCATTTTACTTTAGCTAATAAAAGGGAACCCATGAAAACAAAGTCCATTGGTTTGATGAAACTGGGGCTGTCCCTGTGCACAGAAAGGTAGGGCTCCTTTTCCCAGGAAGAGGGTAGATGGAGAATATTAGGGCAGAAGTCCATGTGTTTTCGTCCTTTGTTCTCGAAGAGGACCATGACTTCAAAATGATGACATGATGTGCAGTTGACTTTGATTTGAGTGAGGGAGTGCTGTGCAAGGTCACCAGCCTCACTTTCTCTTCCAGAGCCCAGAAGTCCATGAAGTCAGAGTCCAATAGGGGACATGATTAAATAAGACTCACTGGAAGCCATCTAAAACCAATTGAAAGTGAGAAGACATAAAAGGAAGTTGAGCAGAGGGAATAATTGAAGTTTAGGAGCTCAAAAGAAATTTACAATAAGACATGAAAGAGACCATTCCTCATTCTATAACTCTCTTTTCTCCTACACCCTGCCCTTCTCTGACTCCCAAGTCCCCACTCCCTTTTCTCAGACCCTCACCTTTCATCCTGGGCACCCTTGGCTTTCGTGCTCTCACTCTCAATCCCTGCTTCTTTCTCTGATCCTGTCTCCTGACTCTCACTTCTTCCATCCTCTAGCCCTATCTCTGTTCTCACATTTCTCACCCATCCTTCACCATCCTATATTTCTACCACAGTTTCTCTGCTCCCCATCCCTGCTTCTCAGCTCTCTGTTGCCCCTAATATCCACTTCTGCCCTACATCCACCGCTCCTCCTCAACTTTCATCTTTTCTTCAGTCAGACTTTCTCTGTAAGACCTCCCTTCCCCAACACTCTGAAATGGGTCATGAAATTTGGATGAGTTTTGAGGTGATGGTATTTGAATTCATTTCAGCTATGGTGCTTTCTTTTCTCCCCATGTGTAAGAAGGACAGCATCTTGGGTAGGTAATTTGTATTCAAGTAGGAATACATGAAATGAAGCTTGTAGAGGGTAAGAGTGATTTCATTTTTCTCTTTTTACCTCCAGCATTTAGTGCCTAGCATAGTCCTTTGTACACACTAAACTGTTATTGAATATTTGTTCATTTTAATTGAATGTAATGAGAACCAACACGCAGCCAAGCAGGGGAGGAGAAGCAGGGTAAATCCTGATGGGTTGACAGTTTGGTGGGATTCTTGAAAGCTAATAATTATATAATACTGACATTTATGTAGCACTGTAAGATTTGCATTATTCTCATATATTACATTATTTTATAATGTAGCAACACATTTTATCATATTATATTAAATGTAATAATATCATTATTAAGATTGGATATTTATATAGCACTTTAAGATTTGTATTACTATGTATTACATTATAGTACAATGTATCAGCACATTTTATCATGCCATATTATACTATTTTGTATTATAATTGTTATTAAGAGTTGACATTTATATAGCACTTTAAAATTTGCATAATTACTTAAGATTATATTATATAGTTATCAAATAATAATATTACCTTATATATAAGAATCATTGTTACCATTGTCATCTAAGATATGACATTTATACAGTACTTTAAGAGGTGTAAAACTTACCACATACTTTATCCTATATGAGTCTTACAATAACTAGATGAGACAATAACTTACAGGCATCAATATTTCTATTTTGCATGTGAGGAAACTGAAGTTCAAAGAGATAAATGACTTCCCATGATCACACAACTAATCTCAGAGATCATATTTGATCCCAAGTTCAGCACTTTATACCCTGGTCTGAGTTGCTATTCAAAAAAGGGTATGACAACTTAAGAAGCTAGAAGTTGGGTGATCCCAACTCATCCTCAAAGGAGTCCTGGGCTCTCTCAGGAGGTACCAAGAAAAACCTGAATATTATATGTATAAGCCATAACTTTTTCTTTCTACATCCCTATCTTCTTGTTAGTATGTGTTGTAACTTGATCCTACTTCATCAGGGAGCAGAGTGGGGTGTCCCAGGGTGATTTGCAAAGTCTTTATCAAACCTGGGAGTGGCCATGTATGTATGTATGTATGTGTATATATATGTATGTATGCATGCATGTATATAAGAGTTCCAAGCTCCATAATCAGAAAGGTCCTGTGAAGGTAGACTATACCAAGGCATAAAGTCAAAGAAATCAGTTAATACAGCTATATAACAGTGATTGTTCAAAAGACCCCACCAAGGGATACAAGCAGAAAGAACCTGGTGTGGTCTCAGGGTCTAGGGAATGAGTTAGAACCAAGGACAGGGATGAAACAATTGCTGCCTTTATTATCAGTGAAAACGGTTTGTTATGTTTTCCACCTTGCTATATGGCTAAAGAATGTATGATAATAAACAAATCATAAAGTGGGCTCTGGACAGGCACTGCCCTGGGGCTCACTGACCTGTTCCTTGAGAACACAAGGGAGTGGGTGGGGCTGGCAGCTGGGTTGGGACAGGTGTGGATGTTAATTGGACCCAGCAGGTGTCAGTTTCTCCAAGCTCTACAAATGGGTTGGGAAGTTAAGGTTCTTGGCAAGCACCCCCAGGCCCAAAGCAGGAGCTTGCTGGGAGGTGCAACTGGCTGAGTTTTGGAGGCAGAAAGTAGGAGAGTCAGTTCTCAGCATTGGCAGGGGGCTATCATGCTCAGCCCGAAGGAAGTGTGGTTCTGGGGCCTCATGGTGAGGCCTGGCCTAGACTGAGTAGAAAAGGGAAGTGAGCTAGCCGCTCTTTACTGCATGAAGTGGGCTTTTCTTTCTTTCTCGTGGTGGGTAAAGGAGACTCAAGGCCAAAAGTAAAGGTCCAAGGAAGGAATTTAGGGAAAAGGTAAATATAAGATTTGTCAGACAAGTGGAATTTGTCAGACAAGTCCAATTTCATCATCCCGGAAGATTCCAACCACCTGTTTTTGTTTTTTTTTATGAGATCATAGACTTAGAAAGAATTTTAAAGATTATCTCATTCAATGTCTTAATTTTACAGATGAAAAAGCTGAGGCCCAGAGAAAGCGTCTGATGTCACAGAAGTTGTTGATGTCACAGGAATCAATCCCAGTTCTTTGACCTCAAATCCTGTGCTCTTTCTATCCTAGAAGTATGGTATCATTGTTATGGGAAAGAAGGGAGAGAGGTCAGGACTGAATATTTGTTTCCCCTGTGACAACTCTATAGGCCAGAATCCACTCAAAAAAGGAACATTCCTGAGTCTCCTTTTAGTTGAAGGAGGGATGATCTGTGGCTAGATCCAGGTATATTCATCTGGAATCTTCTTGGTTTTTGTCTTTGTATCCTCTGCAAAGGATCTAGAACATAGCACGTGATAAATGCTCAAAGACTTGAACTGGATACCAGTTCTGCCATGACTAGCTCAGTGACCTTGTGTAATGATCATCACCATAAACAACATCCTTAATAAGCATCTAATGTGCTGACGGACCATGTGATATTGTGCTAAGCATTGGGGATACCAAGAAAGGCAAAAACAGGAGCCCTGTCCTCAAGGCTCTTAGGTTCCGATGGTGGAGACAACATGTAAACTATGTCCATAACAAGATATATGCCGTATAAATGAGAAGTAATCTCAGAGGGGAGGCACTAGACAGGAAAGGGAGAAGAAAAAAGAGAGACTGTTGCCGAAGGTAGAATTTAAGCTGAATTTTCAAGGGAATCTAACTCAAAATCTAAGAATTTAGCTACCTTCCGTATGATCTGAGCTCGAGAGGAAATCTTATTCTACAGAATAAAGCTGTCCTGTCTCCTGTTTGGTGTAGCTTCCCCTCCCAGAATTTGCTCCTGGCTCAGGGCCTGGTATCTCTCCTTCATCTCAAATACCAACCAGCCTTCCCAGAAAGACAAGCTGAGGTAGGGTGGAGCTTGATTAGATGGAGATGGAGCTAGTTAGTTTCAGAAGTAATACTGGCCTCTGTGGATGGATAGATTGTGGAGATCTTAGGACAAAATACTTGGACACTTGTAAACTCATCAGTTCTACAGTTCATTTAGTTATAACGATGATGGTGATGACAGATAGCATTTACATAATTCTTTAAGCATTTTGCAAAACTCTTTACAAGTGTGATCAAATTTTATCCTCACAACAACCCTGGAAGGTTAGTACCTGGAAGGTAGTACTATTATTTTCCCCATTTTACAGATGAGGAAACTGAGGTAGACAGATTTTTGACTTGTCCATAGTCACACAACTACTAAACGTCTAGGACAGCATCTGCACTCAAGACTTCCTCACTCCAGGTCCAGTATTGCCTTCCTGTCTCTCTAGTTTTCATTTTACCTTTTCCCCTTAGTTACCAGAAAAGCCATTTTTAAGACAGAATGGAATCATTGAGCTAGAAAGGACCTTTGAGGGTTTTTATCTGGTACAGCCATTTTATTTTACAGATGAAGAAACTGAGCACAGAAAGGTCATAGATCACAAATTTAGAGTCCAATATATTCATTTTATATACTTCTGTAAAGAATATAAATATTCAAAAAATACAACACATTGTTTGGCCTCAGCTCAGAGAGATTAAATAACTTTCCCAGGGTCACATAGAATTTTGCCCTAGGTTCTTGGATAATAAATCCAATGCTCTGTCCGTCATGCCATACTGCATTGCTGAAAATTGTACACTGCAATAAGTGGCAGAATTTAAGCTGAAGTCTTTAATAAGACTAATTCAATTCCCTATAAGCAATTTTTTTGTATTGAATGATAAAGGAAGAAGGTATTTGTCCTTTCCCAGTCCAGTAGAATCGGAGGAGTCAAGTTCATGGAATTGAATTGAACTCTACTTCTACCACTAACTAGCTATGTGACCTTGGATAAGTCACCTACCCTTTTCTGACTAACAGAGACTAGTAGTAGCTGGAGAGTGGAAGTACCTGTGTGTGTGTGTGGGGGGGGGCGGGGTTTGTCCTCTGAAAGTAAGAACTTGAGGAAGTTATTTCAAGAAACTGGTCACTTTCCTGCCTACTGAAGGGGTTCTAGGCTGGGCTGGGGGTAGAATCAGGGCAATAAACATGAGTGTCATGTGGTAGAAAAAACATTGGATTTGCAGTTAGAGAGCCTGAGTTTAAACTTCAGCTCTGCTACTGATCACCTGTGTGATGATGGACAAATTCGTTGACCTCTATGGGCTACAATGTCTTTATATATAAAGTGACAGTGTTGGCAAGCTGATTTTGAAAGTCTCTTCCAGCTCTGTTATTCCATGAGCTTATGATGACCTCTGCCAGGGTCGGGAGAGATGAGGAGGGAGGTGTTATACAAGTTGAAAAAAGGTCTCTAAATGGACATAGTTACACTCTGTCTATTCTGAGAATGTTTGACTGGGACAGTTTGAGTTGAAACATGGGGAGATATCCAGACAGACACATAAATGTGAAGGGATTGGTGGATAAACATGATGTAATTAGTGAATCCTTTACAAGAAAGAGATGGAACAGATACAGGGTCAAGGCTGTGCACTCCATATGCAGGACAGCAAGAGGAGACAGGACGGTTTCATTTACATTAATTCCTCATGTGGAAATGCACTTTATAAAACAAATTAGAGGAGGAAGATTTCTTTTACAGAAGCATCCACTATAGGATGCTCAAACTCAACAGGACCAAGACAGTACTCATCATCGACCTGCTCTTGCAAGACCACCCTTCCCCCGACTTCCTTATTTTGGTCAGAGAGTAGCACCATCTCTTCAGTCACCTAGGGTCACACCTTAAAATCATCTCTAAATCCCAGTTCCTGGGAAAGGCATTTATTTATAATTTATAAAGATCAAGGACATCCACCGCACCCTGGGCCATCATCAAACATCTTGAATTTTATCCTGCCACTGAGCTTCGATGACTCTGGAAGAGAGAGTGAGGCTGATGACTTTGTGCAACTCTGCTTCACTTCAATCCAGTTCACAAGTAAGTCAAGCCATCACCCTCATGATATCACTGGTCTTCTTTGAAAACAAAGGATAAACGACAACTCCTCACTCTCTTGCACTCTGAGTGTCCATTCAGTTGCCAAGTCTTTTAGATTCTACCTCCCCAATGTCTGTCTTGTCTATCTTCTCTCCTCTCATACAGGTACCCCCCGCTAATTGGAGCTCTCATCATAACTTGCCTGGACTATGACAACAGCCTCCTAATTGCTCTCCTTGCTTCCATTCTCTACTCTCTCCAATTGACCTTCAACACAACTGATATTTTTAGAGCACAAAATTCACCATGTCGCTTCCCTGCTCAATAAATTCCAGTGACTCCCTAGTTACTCAAGGACCAAATATAAACTCTTTTGCCATTGAAAGCTCTGCTCAGCTTGTTTCCAACTCACATGTCCAGGTTACTTATTTGTAATTTTCTTTCATGTACTCTATGGTACAGACAAACTGGCCTTCTTGCTGTTCCTCATACATGAAATTCATCTTCCCATTGTTTCACAACTTATTGCCCAAGCATGGAATGCCGTTTCTCTTCAGTTCTGCCTTTTGGAATCCCTAGCTTCTTTCAAACATTCACTCAAGAGCCTCCTCCAAAAGAAACCTTTCTCGGCCTTTCCACCCCTCATTCTAGTGCCTCCACCCCATACTTTTGAAATAAAAAAAATACTTTGTATATATACATGTGTGTGCATGTGTGTAAGCACCGTGGTGACAGAGACTGTTTAATTTTTGCCTTTTTATCCCCAGTAATACCACAAAAGAATTACTATGATGTCTCATCAGGAAGTGACCTTGTATTTTCCATGACTATGCCAGTGGGAGCCAAGTTCTGACAGGTTCTACCATGTGAGTATGACCCCAGGAGAACACCAAATCTGTTTCTCAAGGGTGAGCCTAGTTAACCCCAGGAAGTTGATCACCAATAATCTGGTCACCTGATGACATAATCTTTTATGCTGTGGAAGTCTATGAAGTCTAAAGAAAAATTAAAAATAGTGCTTAGGCCTGTGAGGTCCTCTTCAGCTTCTGTAATGATAGGGGCAGAATGATGGGAAAAGGAGGGAGCAAATGGTGGGAAGAATTGGTCAGTCAATCAACAAGCATTTACTATGAACAAGGCACTTATACTACATATAAGTTACTATGTATATGGCATTGTGCTAAGTGCTGGAGATACAAAGAAAGGCAAAAAATAGTCCCTGACAACATATAAATAACTAGGTACATACAAAGTATGCATGGATTAGATAAAGATAATCTGAAGGAGGAAGGCTGAATTTCAAGAAAGTCGTGAAAACAAACTGAGGCAGAGGGCAAAAACAAAGTATTTCAGGTACTGGGAACAGCTAGGATGAAGGTACAAAGATGGTAGATGTAGAGATTGTAAGCCTGGGTATCCCTCAACAGTAACAGGGAAGTTGGGAGGGTAGAAGGTTTGAGGGAAAAGCTAATGGTTTTATTTTAGACATGTTGAGTCTAAGATGCCATCCAGTTTTGTATATCCAAGAAATGGCTGGAAATACATCAGTATAGCTCAGCAGTGAGACTAGGACTGAATATACCGATCTGGAAATCATTATTGAACCCATGGGAGTTGATCAGATGACTAAGTAAAAAGAGGGCCAGGATAAAGCCATGGGAGCAACTAAGGTTATTGGGCATGATATGGAGAAAAAACTAGCAAAGGAGACTGAAAAGGAGTGATTGAACAGATAGAAGGAGAGCCAGTATAGCTCAGTGTCACAAAAATCTAGAGAAACCTTAGGATACTTACTTTGTACAGTTTTTAGATATCAACAAACATTAATTTTATTCTTGGTACTCTAAATGTGAGATTCTTGTCCAATGACATATTTATTACTAGATGAGCTGAATATGTCTATTTTGATATTTTTGCTATAAACAAAACCAGAAGAAAGGAAGAAGTTATAGCTCAAGAGAAGATTTACTCACAGGTATTCCTTGGGGAGGCAAAGGAAGGAATTGGTGAATGGGTTTTGTTGTATGCCCAAAAGCTACAAGAAGCATTATCTCATGAGACATATGGTCTTCATGTAATCCAGTACTAAAGATAAGTATCTGCAAAAAAAGACCATCATGAGAATAGAGACAGTTTGCATACTAATATTGGTCGCTGAGCATAAAAAGAGAAAATCTATGAAGAACATATTAATATCCATCTTGAATGCAAAAGTAAGAAAAAGCTAAGATGAAAAGAAATATATGGGAAAACATGGTTCAGGAGACAGAAGACTACGGAAGTCTTATGCCTCCATATCATGAAAATTTCCTTCACTGAGAGAATTGGTAGATATTAGATGTGACAAACAGCAAATAACATTACAAAGAAAAAAATTGTCCATATTTTCATAGACAGGAAAAAGAACTTATTATGGACATTAGAATTATTCCTTGTTTCAGCACAGTCAGATCATTGACTCTGACCAGAATTCATAATAAATAAGAAGAAAGAATAGTAATGAGGAAAAATATGTGACATAAGATTTAGAAGATTAAACTTACTGATTGAAAATTAAAAATGAGAAAGGGACAACAAAACATCATCAGCCTCAACAATAATAATTTCATCCAGAAGCTAAGTCAATGGAAATCAGATGTTACAACAAGGCAATCAAAAGAGCCCATGAAGTGTACTGGTCAACAAACACTTGACTTACTTGACAAGCAGAGACAGATGGCTGCCAAAGGCAACATTGGGTTAAAAAATAAACTCATCTATAGAACGTTTGGAAGAAGGATGATGGAAAATCATGAGTAGCATCCTCTCATAAAGCAGAGAGATGCAATGGAGAGTAAAACCAGTCTAAAGAAAGCTTGGCACCACAGTCATCTAAGCAAAACCATCTAAAGGGCATTCAAGGATGAAAATGGAAAGTGAGCTACATACAGAAGAGAAATGGAAAATATTTTCAAAAATTATCATGACAAACTCCATCAAGGATAATATAACCACCACACTTGGACCCTTAAGTCTCTGAGATGCTTACAGAAGAAGAAGAAATGGCACTAAGAAGAACAAAGATGTGGAAAGCAACTGGACTAGATCAAATATATTGAAGAGGATGTCTGGGTGGAAGTAAAACGATTGTAAGGGCATTGAGGGACTCATTTATTAGGTCAATCAATTCAGAAGCATTCATTAAGTCCTTACTATGTGACAGAAACTAAGCTAAACCCTGAGGATGCAAAAAATAAAAGGGCATTTCTCTTGAGGAACTCACATTCTAATGGTCTAGATAGCATTCATAGAACAACATTCATAAAAGATATACATGGAGTAGATGAAAAGTGATCTCAGAGAGGAAGCACCCATACCAGCAGATATGGAGAGAGCAGGGTTAGAGGAGAGAGGGGGACTACAGAATGTGGGATGCGAGCAGAGTTTTGAGCCAACGAAGCTAAGGGGAAGAATTGAGGAAGGAGAATGCTCTAGACAAGTGTGAAAACCAATGCAAATGCATAGGGTTGTGTTTAAGGAATTCCTAGTCAGCCAGCATGGCTAGATCATAGAGTATATGTAGTAGAGTAAAATATAAGAAGAGGAGATAGATAGGAAAAGACCAGGTTTTGAAGGGCTTTAAATGCCATAGGACTTCATATTTTATGAAGATAATAGGGAATCATTGGAGTTTATTGAATGTGAATATTAGACTAGGGAAAGAATTCATGTAGCTAGACCAATTAGAAAACTGTTGTGATAGTCCAGGTTAAAGATGATGAGGGCCTTTAACTCTCTGGTAGAGATAACAGCTCTGTGGTGGCAGTGGTTAGAGTGCCAGGTCTGGAATCAGGAAAATTTATCTTCCTGAGTTCTAATCTGGCCTCAGACACTTATTAGCTATGTGATCCTGGGCAAGTCACTTAACCCTATTTTCTTTAGTTTCCTCATCTCTAAAATGAGCTGGAGAAGGAAATGGCCACTCCAGAATCTCTGCCAAGAAAACTCTAAATTCAGGGATGAAGAATGAAATACGACTGGACAACAAAGAGATAACAAGATTTGGCAATGAAATAAATATGTAGTATGAGGGAGAGTGAGAAGTTGAGGATGACCCTGAGATTGCAAGCCTGGATGTCTCAGAACACGATGGTGCCTTTACCAGTAACAGGACAGTTGGAACAGTTTGGAGAAAGAAGAAGAAAGAGAAGAGAAGGAGAAAGGGGATAAGCATTTACATAACATTTATTATATATCAGGCACCATGCTAAGTGCTTTACAAGTATTATTTCATTTGATCCTAATAATAATCTTGGAAGACAAGTGAGGTTATTATTTCCATTTGACAGTTGAGGAAACTGAGGCAAACAGAAGTTAAGTGACCTGCTCAGGGGGACACAGCTAGCAAGTATCTGAATCTGGGTTTGAACTCAAGTCTTCCAAGCTTGTGCTCCAGGCCTAGTGCTCTACCCACCAGACCACCTAACTACCTCTAGGTAGCAAGATGAGTTCTGTTCTGAACATATTGAGTTTGAGATGTATTAGGGGAATGTAGTTTGAGATGTTCAAGAGTGAGCTGGTGATGAGGGGCTGGAGCTGAGGAGAGAAACTACAGCTATGGTTAAAAATCACAGCATATTTAGATTTGAGGATCATCTTCATAGAAATAATCACTGAAGCCAAGAGAGCTGATGAACTCACCTAGTAAGATAATACAGAGTAAGAAGAGAAGAGTGGGCATCTTGGAAGACACACATTTAGTGGGTATGACTTGGATGAAAATCTAGCAAAGGAGACTTAATGTGTGTCATCAGAACTAGGAAAGCACAGCATCATGAAAATCCAGGAGGGAGTATCTATCCAGTCAAAGGAGATGGTAGTCAACGGGGTCAAAGGTTGCAGAGGTCCAGAAGGACAAAGATCTAAAAAAAAGGTCATTAGATTTGACAAGTTAAATCACTGGTAACTTTGGAGAGAGCAGTTTTAATTGAAGTATGAAGTCAGAAGTCAAATTACAGAGAGTTTAGAATTAAGTGAGAGGCAAGGAAGCACACCTAGTGTAGAAGAAATCTGAAGGAAGTGAAGATACCAAAGGTATGGAAAAAATTGCAGACCTCATTGATAAAAAAAAAAGTATTTAAGAAAACATCAGCAACTAGTGACTTATGTGCTACTCTCCCATCTATAAAAATCTTTATATATGAATTGAAGGCATCCTGGATGATGGTGTTGGTAAAGAATAAACAAGTTTCACAACATATTCAGCAATGGACCACATCTTTATTATCTCACAATTGACTGGAAGATATAGAGACCATAAGAGCTTAGTGTGCTTTTTGTGTTGATCATTAAAAAAAACATTCAAATTCATACAATAAGATATTGCCTTACAGTCTTTTTAAAAAATTACAACCAACTCTCTCATCCATAAATCAAGATCTTTCAAGATTCTTGGAAGATGAAATGACAGAAATAACCCTGTTCAGTGAAACTCTGATATTAAAATCAGGTAAGGTATAAAACAGAGAGATGTATGATTACCAAAAATATTTGTCACCATAATGGACATCCAACATAGAGTCCAGGTTAAAAAAGGATTCCTCATGGATTGTGAGGTCCTCCAGATGTTTCTGATTGCTGATGACATTGTGTCATTACATCAAGCCCCAAGACATTGTAGGGCCTCCTGGAAGAGATCTATAACTACTCAAAGGAGTTTAGCCTGTCCATTACTACAGAAAATACCAAATGAATGAAGAATGTCTACTGTGGAGATTTTGACATGTATCTGAATAAAAATCTTATAGAGTTTGTCTAATAGTATGTGTATGTGGGACAAACAATACATATGGACAGTGGGCTTGAGTTGAAGAGAAGGAGGCAAGCGGGTTGGATTGCTTTTCACAAATTGCAAAACAGTTTACTAACTTCAAGCTTTCTATAATAGCAAATAGATATCTTTTTGATACAAATATTTTACCAGTGTTTCTATTTGGCAGCAAGACTTAGAATGCTAATGACTTTGAAGAACTAAAGATAAACATCACACAGAAAGCAATGGAAAAGTCCCTGGTAGATGTGATCATGCATGTAACTAAGAGGCGGGAGAGGGGGAGGGGAAGACGAAGAGGAGGAGGAGAAGGAGGGGAGGGGAAAGGGAAGAAGAGGAGGAGAGATTAGTATTAAAGAACTGAATGACAGAAAGATGTTATTATGGACTGGTCATATGGTGAGAGTGAGGGGTGACAGGTGGATGGTCATAGTATTTAGTACCCTCAGAATGTTGAGAGAAAGCAACAGAAGTCTCCAGCATGTTGAGTGTACCCTATGGCAAACTTTTGGGGGAACATGGACAAGAGTTGCATAATCTCCAGAATCAATAAGATCTTGGATTTAATTGGGTATCTCACCCCTATCACAGTCCCTAATGTGGGTTCAATGATTTCTTTCACTAGTAGCCACTTTGCTGTTTTGGAAATGTTGCCATTCGCCCACACTTTTTTCAATATGGTTTTATCTTTCTTGTTCTTCAGAAACTATTCAGAAGACCTATAATTGTTATCTATGAGATCATGGATGTCATTAAACCTTTGAGCCTCAGGTTACCTTTCTGTAAAGTGGGAATAGTGAAAGTTGCACTCTCCATCACACAAGATTGCTGTGAAAGTGGTTTATAAACCTTAAAGGCATGTATATCTATGTATATATATATATATATATATATATATATATACATATATAGGGATATATGTATATGTATGTGCATATGTATATGTGTATATACACATATACACACATACACACGACCATATACGTAATGAGGGCTTTCCTAGGACAGGAAGAATGCTGGAAGAGGACTCATAACCTGTTCCCATCTCTCCCCTCCTCTCTCTTCCTCTTCCATAAGTGACTCTTTGGACCAAGAACATATATGTATGACTGGGAACAATAAGAAGAATGCCCATATTTACTCCCCTCCTCAGAAAACTGCTATAGGAGATGTGGATGGGTGTGGAAGAGGTAGGAGGTAGGAGAAGTCACTCACCCTAACCCAAACCCTAACCCAAACCCTAACCAGGACTGGAAACCTTTGGTAGAAAAGAGTCAGAAAGTATCTCCCTGGAGAAACATTTTTGGATACCACTTATGCAAAGTTGTGAGGGCATTTTTTTCACCACATTTGTCTAAAGATCGTAAGGGGGTCCTTTTGTCTGCCACCCACTGTGAGGCAGGTGTAAAAGAGATCCAAGAAAATGAACAGCTTCCCTGCTCACCTACCTACCAAGGGATGTGTGTAGTGTCTAAAAAAGGACTTGCCAGAAATAGCAAAAAGGAGAAACAAAGGAGAAATGTCCTTCATGAGATGGCAGTGAAGACACGTGAGGTGAGCAGTGAGGACTAAGCCACGGATACAGAGAAGGAAACTAACTAACTGGAATTGACAAAGATGGAGGTGGAATGGAAGCAGCCAATGAGAAACAGAGCTAGCTATGACTGACAGCTAGACAGTGGAGCTTTCGCCCAGTGACAACTTAGGAGTCGAGAAGCTGCCTGGGGCAGATACTGTTTCCAGTATCATTTTCAAGGTAAGTCTTCCTTTAGTGTAGGAGTTCTTAGCTTGGAGTTCATGGTCCCAATCACCTTCACATTCATCTGGTAATGCTTGACATGATTCTTAATCTTTTGAGATTTTTTTACTTTTGTAAAGTAATTTGATATGAAGAATAGAATTTGAGTTGCTTTCAAAATTTTGTAATTTTGAAATAAACACCTAATTTGATTTTATGGAGGGGTTAACTCTGAAAGGTCTCTGGATATATTTCAGGGGGTCCATGAATTTGAAGGGGAAAAATATGTCTTTATTTTCACTAACCTCTAACTGAAATTTAGGATTTCCTTCCATTAAGAATTTTTAAAAACCATAAATTACATTATTCTGAGAAGGGGTCCATGAACCTCACCAGACTGCCAAAAGGATCCTTGAAAAAATTGTTTAGAGCCCTTGTTTTAGTATCTTTGAAGTATGAGCCTCTAGAATTTGTTCCCTTTTTCCCACTGGTCAATCAATCAATCAAATAAACATTTACCAAGTACCTACTATGTGCCAGGCCTTGGTACTAAGCACTGTTACAAGAGCCTTGAGAGGAAATGTTCTCCATTGGTTGATTAGCAACTAAAAACAATTGTACCTATGCAAATTGCATACTGGTCTGTGGGTGCTTCATGATGATGGTGATGATGATGATGATGTTTTGTGTGTGTGTGTGTGTGTGTGTGTGTGTGTGTGTGTGTGACCAAGATCACATAATACGAGATAGAACCTAAGCCCAGCTCTTGCTGGTTCCAAAACTGACCCTCTTTTCAGGGCATTTATTTCCACCAATAAAGAGAGAGTTTCATAGTAATGGGTTTGGGATATGTATGTGTACATAAATGTATGTATGTATATATGTACATATATAGTCTTCTTGTTATAATTGCTTTGCTAATGGAAAGGTCAAGTAGCTTCTCAGAACCTCAATTTCCTTATCTATAAAATGAAGGGGGAAAGTGAGGGTGAATTCTCTTTTCTAAAGGCTTTTCCTACCATTCATGACGAGGAAAGGAGAAAGAAAACAAGCATTTATTAAGTACCTACTTTGTATACCTATTCTGGGCAGATACCATATTAAAGACTTTACAATTATTTTCTCATTTGATGCTCAGAACAACCCACTGAAGTGGATGCTGTCATTATCCTCTGTTTTACAGATGAGGAAACTGAGGGCAGAGAGAGATTACATGACTAGCCCAGGGTCACAGAGTTAGTATCTTAGGCTGGATTTGAACTCAGGCCTTCCTGACTCTCGGTCCAGCATTGTATAGTTCTTCACAGGAATCAATAAGCATCAGGACAGAGAGGAATCAAAGGATGTGATTTATTGATATTTTCAACAATTTCTGACAAGATTATATGGATGGTTGCATGTGCATCTACATGTAGACAAATAGTATCATGGAGTCAGGACCGGGAAGGGGAGAAGGGAGGTTACTCTTTTTGAATAAGAAACTTGCAAATTAACAGGAAACAAAGTGCTTGGTAAGAAGGCTCATTGCTGAATGAAGTACAAATAGTGGGTTCTATAAGGATCCTTGCTAGGGTCATTCTTAATTATGATATTAATATAGTACCTACTATATTAGGTACTATATTATATATGATATATATAATTATTAACATTACCTTTGTAATTCTTTCATGGTGATTTTCACATTCTGTACTGTGGTACAATAGAAGCACTAACTTTGAAACCAGAGGACCTGGGTTCCAATTCTGGCTCTGCTACTTATTAACTTTGTATATAACTTGCAACAAGTTGCTTTACCATTGAAGGCTTAATTTCATCACCCTTAAAATAAAGGGAGTATATTCTCTTATCTCTAAGTGCTCAGTCTGGTGTCTGGTACATTGTTTATTGGTGTTTAGTCTTTTCGGTCGTGTCCAACTCTTCATTCATTTGGTGTTTTCTTGGCAAAGATAATGCAGTGGTTTGCCATTTTCTTCTCCAGCTCATTTTAGAGATGAGGAAACTGAGGCAAACAGGGTCACACATCTAGAAAGTGTCTAAGGTCGAATATGAACTGGAGTAGATGCATCTTGCTGACTCCAGGCCTAATAATCTCTCTCTTAGCTGCCTCCAGCACCATATTGTATATAAGCTTAAATAGCAGAATAGGGAGTTTTTCTATTCATCCCAATATTCATTTGAACCTAACAAACAGGTTACCTCCTGAGCCCACAAGAGACAGTCCCTATACTTGTAGTTAGCTCCTGCTTTGTAGTTTGATATTGAATTTGTACGTGTTCATCCTTTGTTGCCAAAGAGACCATGCCATCAGAGAAATAATGACATGACTTGCACTTGACTTTGTTCATAAGATGATCATTCATTCCACCATCTCATTTTATGAAGGAAGAAACCAAAGGCTAGAAAGTAAAATGGTTTGGTCCCAGCAGGAGAGCTGGGATTAGAACCCAGGTCCTTTGACTCTAAATCTATACTCTGGTATCCTCCCCTTCTATTAGTTCTGAGTATTTACTCCTCTCTCTTCCCAGCCCAACCTGGAGCTGCAGAGACTGCTTCCCTACCCTTCTGCCTGCCCACAGAACCACTGAGCAGAGGACTGGATGGAAAACTGGCATTCAAAGTTTGTTCACTGATGAATGGATGAAATCTAGCTGACCTATAGAAGGATGTGTCTCATGTGTGTGAGCATGGGCCTTTGGAGAATGTCTATGTGTGCAGATGCAGTTGTGAAGTTTGAGGGCATGGGTCTGGTCTCTGAGGGGGTAGTGTTGAGTGGAGCTTGGAGAGGATTCTTCTTGGCAGTGAATGAGTATGGATCCAGCCCAGCGAGGCTCTTCTTAGCCTTCCGCTTGGAGTATAGCTTCCAGGAGTAAAGCCTGGCCGACAGACACCGCAGAGGAAGGCCCTATGGTGGGCGGGCTGGGAGGAAGCTAGGGTGTCTGCGTCGCTCACATTACAAATCAATTCATTACTGGCATTCACAGTGGCCGCCGATCTTCAAGGATCGGGGGTTTGATGAAGAGGATTCATTTCAAGAAATAAACCTTTTAAATTAACCACGAGACGAGGGAAATTTCTTTATTTAAAAAATGCACCGGCCCCTGCCTGCTTTGTTTTCTCTCTTATTAATGTCATTATTAATAATCCCCCCCAGGCTCCTCTCCATTCCCATCTCCCACCCCCATCTCCTGCAGGAAGGAAGTGGAGTGACTCAGGGTACTGTGGGCACCTCCCCTACGCCTTCCTCACCCAGTTATTGCCTGTTATTGAACCCTTCTCACATCAGCACCCCTCTCCTACACCCCTCCTCTTCTTCTCAGAGACCCACTCCCTTCAGTCATTGGCATTGTGATACAAAGAGTAGAACCCAAGGCCTAAGGGTCAAGAGCTCTTCCTTCCAGTCCTGGATTGGTCAGCTTGTTCCCTTGGTCAAGTCGCTTCATCCTTAGGAATCTCAGTTTTCCTCACCTTTAAAATGCGAATTATAATCTCACCTGTTCCCCTTTATAGGGATATTGGGAGAATCAACTACTAGAATGTGCTGGTATATGTTTAACAGTCTCCCTAGGGGAAAAATGTACACAGGACACACTTTGAAGTTTAATCTTTATTATTAACATTTTCTTAAGTCTAAATTATCAACAAAATAATAAATCAAGTCCTGATTTGTAACTTTTGCCAATTTCTGAGGTATAAATGCTCCCAGTAAAAGTTTAACCACTGGCTCTCTCCACATAGTTGGAGCTGGAGCCAACAAACTCTTGGGAAATGATGCATGTGGAAGTTCTTTGAAAAGTACAAGGATCCAGGGCCCTGCCTGATCTTGCAGAGAGAATTGATGATTAAATACTATAATGAGGTTTTTATTATTTTATCCAGGTAACACATTTGCCTTAAAATAGGGGCCTTCTGGAGACAGAGCCTTAGTGCATGACAAGAATGATAGAGATATTTCAGGACCTTTCAAAGGTCAAGGAGTAATATTATTGAGTGGTTGGGTCCTCCCTTTTCCCCTCACATCTTACCCCTTAAGCAGCTACTTCCACCTATAACCCCTGGGTAAATCCTTTTGCAGACAGATCAGATTCATTTATTCTCCCTGTAGTAAGGGTCCGGAAGAACCAAAGACACCCCTCCTTGCCTCCCCCTCCCCCGAGTGTCTGTTATCCATCAGTCACTCTGGGGTTAGTTCATCTACCTAAGAGAGGAGGAAACAAGGGACCCCCTAGAGACAACAGGATCATAATCTCCTGATTCCCCCTTGTCTCTCAGATAGGCTGAGGTGGCAGAATCAGGAACAAGGTTCCTGATAAGGTTGGAAGAAGGAGGGGGAGAGAGTCCTTGACCCAAGAGCATCAATGAAATTTATTGAGGGCCTAGAAAAATTGTAAGTGTGGGGAGCTGAGGACCCTGGAAAATACAAACCTCTGGAGATTCTAGAACTTCTCCTTGGAAGAGGAGGGAGGCACCATAGTTTATTACATCAGGGTAGTTTGTACCCTGTTGACAGATTCATAGGAAATTGGAGGAATTCAATGGATAGAGCATTGGATTTGAAATCAGAGGGCCCAGGGCTCCACCCTGGCTCGGACAGGGTGGACCAGTCAGTAGTATCAAACTCAAAAAGAAATTAATCCCTGTGGGCTACATATTGACTTAGAAGATCTCAAACCAACATTATCTATGATATGTTGTATATTTATTTACTTTGTTAAATATTTCCCACTTACATTTTAAGCTAGTTCAAGCAGCACTCAGGAGTCTAGGGCAGTGAGTTTGATACCTCTGCACTCAATGACTTCTGAAGACTTCTAAGACCCCCTCAAATTCTATATCCATGATCCAGATGAGCCAGCCCAACACTTTCACTTTGCAGATGGCAGAAGTAGCTGACTTCATGTCACTCCCCGTCATGTACTTAATGTCTTGGTCAGACTGGCCTGTCAGCTGTGGGCCCACATGAAGGATTTCATCTCCAACCTTCATGCCTTTGCATAGGCTAACCTCCATGCCTGACATACTCTTCCATTATATTGCCTTCTTTTGGCATTCTTAGCTCCTTTCAAAGGTCAGTTCATGGCCACCTTTAACTTGATGCTTCTCCTGAGCAGTGACCATCCCCTCATTTTAGAAATGAAGAAATCAAGGCCCAGAGATCCTATAACACTTCCCCAAGGTCACCAAGGCAGGAAGTAGCAAAGTTGAGATTGGAACCACAGTTCTCTGACTCTCGGCCACACTGCCTCCTCTAGCAGAGCTGGGACTCAGACCCAGGAGGCATCCAAGTATAAGGTGGGTAGGGTGCTGGATTCAAAATCAGTGGACTTCAGGTGAAATCACAGATTGGCCACTTTCTATCTCAGGGACCCCAGGCAAGTTGCTTAGACCACTTTGGGTTTCTGTTCCTTATCTCTAAAATAAAGGGTTTGGACCAGAAAGCCTCTCCTATCTTTTCCAAATCCATAAATTGCTCCTCATCGTCAGTTCCCTATTTCACCACAACAGTTGCTTTGTATGTACTGTATTCATTTATCTCTGTGCATACTGTTCACCCTTCCTGCCTGCCTCAGTAGAATGTAAAACTCTTTTTGAGAACTGGAGATGTCTCCTTTTTGTCTTTGTACCCCTAACCCAGCATCTTGCATGTAGTAAGTGTTCAATAAATGCTTATTGATGAAGTAACTCTCCCATAATTGCACAATGAGTAACTAGAACGTTGATTTAGAGCCAAAAGGGTCTTCGGGGATCATCCAGATTAACCTCTTCATTCTACAGATGGGGAAAATAAGGAATGATGTAAACTTGCCTGAGATTACACAGCATGAATGAACCAGAACTGGCTTTCCACACAGCCTTCAAACTAACCTAAGAAGGGTGCTAGGATTCCAGGAATGTCAGGCATGGAGGTCAGCCTATGCAAAGGCTTGGAGGTTGGAAATGAAATCCTGCATATATTGCCTCCTGTAGCAGAGCTGGAATTTGAACCCAAGTCAGCCAACGCCTAGTTAATCGTGGACTCTGCCACTAAGTGCATATAGGAACAAAACTGATGTCTGTCCAAAGGGCAGGAAATCGACTAGGGAGAATGAAGCAGAGCAGGGAAAGAGAGGGTCAGGATGAAAGGGAAGGGCAGACTGGACAGCATGTGAAGGAATGAACAGGGGGAAAGTCGAGCAATCAGTGATTCAGGAAGAATTTGAGTTTTTATCCTGCAAGCTTTCCTCTGTTGTTGACCCCCAGCAGCCTTTGTGGTGCTTGCTCCAGCTGTCTTCACTAAGCTCACTGACAGATCTGTGTGGCTCTCAGTGGGGTTGACTGATCATGGTTTCCTTTCCACGAATGGGAGAGAGAGAGAGAGAGAGAGACTAAAGGATGAGACACAAAAAAAGGAAAGAGAGCAAGGAATGCAGCCCATCCCTGGGAGAAGGCCCTGAGAATGCTCATCCTGAGGGTCTGACTGCTGTCTGGCTCGTTGTCTCCTTCTCCCCATTATCCACAGAATGTAATGCACCCAATTCTCTGTCACCCAGTATCATTCCCAATAAGGATCAGGTATTAGTCACGGACAGCCCAGACCCTGCTCCCACCCAAAGTACTATGTGATTCAGGAGGGGCTCTCCCAGGTAGTCAGGAGCTTCTGTTAAGGATCCTGAATGAATTTGTTGCTATTTTCAAGGCCTGTTCTGCCCTCCCATCTGACATAGGGGCTACCTGAGAGTCAGCACTGTCTTTCCTCCTCAGACTAAAGAATTATGAAATAATCACTTGGTCTTACACATTTGGGTTTGGGACATTCCCCTCTACTTTAATTCTTAAGCCAGGAACTTTCACAAGGCCAGGGCTGTATTGAAGTGAATTGAAAGCTTCCTTCCTCAATTTCTCTCTTTTGCACCAGCCCGCATCCCTGTCATGAGAGACTTTGGCAGAGAGCTCTGTGATCTCCATGCCCAGCTGCCTGAGCCTCCCCCTAGAAGGGCTACACCCTTGGCTGTTCTTGTGAGGGTTGGGGAGAGAGTCCTTCCCTTCCCCCTTCCTGAGCTGCCCTCCCCCATGCTGCCATGGGCAGAAAGGTAGAGGGGGTGTCCCAGCCCAGGTGTGCCAGGCCACACGGCCATCACATAAATGGGGAATTGTTTTTAGGTTAATAATCCTGTGTTAATTTTCCCTTAAAATATTGTCTTTGACCGTTAAATGCTCACACGGTTATAAAAAGAACGTAATAAATGATCTTGAAGCAAATTCTCCTGCCAAATGTCATAATTTATTTGCATAATTAGCTCTTAATTTTAATTCAATATGCAAATCCACGCTTCCTTCTACGGCAGCGCCTGTTTCCCAGCCGGGCGGCCCTGGATTTATTGTGACGCCAGCTCGTCTGTCAGAGGCAGCAGGCTGGGGAGGGGCCTTCTGGGGACAGCCTGGGGGCCAGGCAGACAGACAGACACATTCAGATGCCCAGTGACACACAAAACATCCAGATCCTTTTTCACATACACTCAGGGAGACTTCCAAATGTGCAGGCATACTCACTCACCCAAGGATATGGTGATGCAAACCCCGACCCATCCACCCACATGTACATACAACATATGAAAACAGATGCTTGTATATAAGGATGAGCTCCAGAGGTCATGGCAAGATGCAAAGGCTACAACTATGGTGGGAGGGATTAAGGGTAAACTCAGCAAGGGGAGATCTGCTATGAGAGAAGATGGGGTGTCTAAGGAGGCAATATGAAGAGTAGGGAACATGGAGGAGAGGGGGAAATGTGGACAAAGAACATCACGAGATGTGGGAAAAGGAAAGGGGGCAGAGTCAAGTTTGGCTACCAGATGTTGACTTGTCCAAAGATTACAGAATAAGGGAATACATTTCTCACTTGCCTGGTCACAAGCTAGGATTCCCACATCTGTGACTAGGCATAGCCTGATGAAGAAATAATAATAAAATGAGACAAAGTGATTCTTTCCTGAATCAGTGCCTTATGGCATCCCTGCATGAAGCTCTATCAGGTTTGTTCATCGAGGAACCTTAGAGATTAAATAGACCAGTACCCTCATTTTACAGAGTAGAAAACTGAGGCCCAGAGAAAGGAAGGAAGGTGGCATAGTAAGTCAGTGACTTCGCTTGAGCCAGTGACCAAGACGGAACTCTTTCCCCTA
>CM053769.1:550230851-550300734 GCA_028658325.1 Potorous gilbertii
CTCACAAAGGACACTCCATGGATTTTCACTGGCTGCTCCCATTTCTAGAATGGTCTCCCTCCTTGTCTCTGCCTTCTTTCAATTCTCAGTTAAAATCTCACCTTCTACAAGAAGACTTACCCCAGTCACCTTCCCATGCTAGTAGCTTCCCTTTGAGATCACCTCCTGTAGATAGCTGTATGTCCCTTATACATATATATTTTTTGCATTCTATCTTCCCCATTAGAATGTGTGTGTGTTCATCTATCATTGTCTAAGAAGACCATGCCATCAGAGAAATGATGACATGACTTGCACTTGACTTTGTTTTGAGTGAGGGAGAGCTGTGCAGGTCACCAGCCTCACTTCTCCTGAGCCATCTAAATCCAGTGACCAGATACTCATCAAGATGACTTAAAATGACCCAGGATGAGGCAATTGGGGTTAAGTGACTTGCCCAAGATCACACAGCTAGTGAATGTCAAGTGTCTGAGGTGAGATTTGAACTCAGGTCCTCCTGACTCCTGTACTGGTGCTCTATCCACTGCACCACCATGTGAGCTCCTTATGGGAAGCAAATGTTTTTTTTTCTTTCTTTGTTAAGTTCCTAGAACTTAATACAGGGGCTGGCACATTGTAAACACTTAATAAATGCTTGTTGACTTCACTCCGTAAAGTATTAACCTACCCTAATTATAGGGGCAGCTAGGTGGCACAGTGCACAGAGCACTGGCCCTGGAATCAGGAAAACCTGAATTCAAATCCGGCCTCAGACACATACTAGCAGTGTGACCTTGGGTGAGTCACTTAACCCTGTTTACCTTAGTTTGCTCATCTGCAAAATGAGCTGGAGAAGGAAACAGCAAACCACTCCAGTATCTCTGCCAAGAAAACCCAGCTATATGACTGAAAAGCCTCAACACCAGTTGGAGGGATACTGCATCATTCTGAGGGCTGGACTTCTAATATAAACATAACACACACATAGTAGTGATCAATAAATGATGACTTATTTTAATTGGTTCAAAAAATAAACCTAACTCACTGTAACTATAAATGTGGTATTGGCCCCTTTTATGAGGGCCGTCCCCATTGGAACTTAATTTACAGCTAGTTTATGTATGTGTTGTATTTTTTTTCAGTTTACATGTTGATTCCCAAGCCCCTCCCCCAATAGAATGTAAGCGCCTTGAGGTCAGAGAATGTTTTGGTTTGGGTTTTATATTTCCAATACTAGCACAGCATGGCATGTATTGGCAGGTACTCAACAAAAGCTTGTTGATTTATTTTCTAACAGACTAGAACATGCATGCTGCTCTGAATACCCCCTCCTTCAAAGGAATGTCCATTGTATGACACATATTTATGTCATCAAGGGTCTCATTCACTACTTGGAACATTTCTGGAATTTAGTCATTCTTTGGGAACTCTTTGAAGTCTTACTTCACTCTCTCTCTTTTAAACGTCCTTGATGGTGGCCAATATTTGTCTTTAACATTCATGTGTCTTTAACAGGCACATGAATGCACTGTTGCTAGAGCTGTGAATTTGTGTAGCTATTCAAGAAAGCTATTTTTAACTATGCTCCAGAAGTCACTAAACTATGCATACCCACTGAGTTAGTGATCCATTTATTAGGCCTATCCCCCAAAGGGATCACAGAAAGAGAAAAACATGCATATGCACAAAAATCTTTACAGTGGCCCTTTTGTGGTGGCAAAGTAGAAGCTAAGGGAGTACCTACTAGTCACTCCGGGTATGACTGAACAAATATAGAGGAATACGATGGAATTCTATTGTGCTGTAGGAAATAATAAAAAAGATAGGTTCAAAGAAACATGGGAAGACTTGTATGAACTGATACAGAGTAGAGTAAGCAGAAATAGGAGAACAATTTATACAAGGGCAACAATGCTGTAAAGAAAAACCGTTTTGGAAGACTTAAGAACTCTGATCAATGCAATGACCAACCATGATTCCAGAAGACTAATTTATTTATCTCCTGTTAGAGAGGTGATAAATTTAAGATACAAAATAAGATTTTTCTTTTTTTAATTAAAATTTGTTTTAATTTCACAAAGATCTGCTTTCACATCCCCCTCCTTTCAAGAAACAAGAAAAAACAAAATCACTGTTACAAACATATATAGTTAAGCAAAACAAATTCCTATATTGTCCATGAAGAGACAAAGACAGAGAGACAGAGAGAGAGACATAGAGAGACAGAGATTTGAATATAGACAATGTGCAGATGTAGATAAGAAAGCAAACAAATGTTATTAATTGAAACATTAAGTAAAATAAAAATAAATCACCCAAAAGGTTTTGGAACCAAGGATAGGATATGAAATGAGAAATAGATTTGGGCAATACTGCTTTGGTCAAGATGTGTTGTGGTTATAAAATGATGAGACTACTTTTTCCATCATGATTCCAGAGGTAGTTCCCAATGAGGAGTTAGTCTTTGGAAGTACTCTAGGCTGAGGCAGCCTCATTGAAAAGATTGCAACTTCCCAAGGTTTCTCCTTCAAAGGACACAGTAGTCATTTGGGTCATGGGATTGTAGATTTTGAGTTGGAAGGGACTTATCTAGTTCAATTCCTTTATTTTTACAGAAGAGGAAACTGAGGCCCCAAGTGAGAAGTGACTTGCCCAAGTGTATGAATTACGATCTAATCATTAGACCAATCTTTTTGCTTCATACTTCAATACTTCATAGATCTGTGCTTCTAACCATTTGGGCAAGCCTTCTACTGGCATAGATGGTAACCCCTCCATACCTTAGGAGATCTCAACTCTTCTGGAATTGATATAGCTGAAAAATTAATCGCTATGCAATCAACCTGGTTATAAGCATCTCCAAACTCAGTTAGATCCTCAGATTGAACTCAAAGTCTTTCCAACTTGACAGGACCTGCCAGAGTTTGTGTTTTATTCACATAGTCTTTGAGGACTCCAGGCCACCTCCACGGTATTATGAGATATTGAAATGAAACTAATGGTTTTAATGGAGAATTTTACCGTCATCCCTAGGGGAAAAAAGTGATGATAGAAATAAATGTCACACATGACATCTGGCCAAAATCGCTCCCACTACCTAGTTCCCACCAGCCTATTCCAGCAAAATCTGAAATTCACACAAAACAAAATGATCAAGAAATTCAGTGAGGAAGTACAGTAACTTCTTTGACCCTAGAACTGAGCAAAAATTTGACCAGAAATCCAGAAGCAATAAGAAAGGGGATCACCAGAAAAACTGGCATCAGCCCAGGCAGAAAGCTAGTAGCCTCCTACAACCATCAGAGATGACCAGAGTTATGAGCAGCTTTAGATCTCTGTCTGGAGGCAGCAAGAGTGGACATTTCCCTTGAGAATACCACAGGATGGTCAGAAAGTCCCAAGATAATGAGAAACTCATAGTAAAGAAGATGGAAGGAGCCTGGAATGGCAATGACCAGTACCAGTGCAGCAGATTGGGGAATCCCAAGATTCTGAAGTCTCTTGCATTCTATCCTTAGATGCCAAAGGGGACCCCTGAAGATTAAGCATTCTGAACCTCAAAGATACGAGGTTTAACCCAAAGAGGGGTAGGTCACCACAGAAACCCAGGTGACCCAAGATGAGACCAAGTAGGGGTGACAACACCACGGAAAAGCACAGTGGGAGGAGCAGAGGAAGGGCTTGGCCCTAGCATAAAGCCTCAATTCAAGAAGTAAAGCTGGATGTGAATCTATACAACCACTTTGGAAAACATTTTGAAATTTTCCAAATTGAGTAACTAATACCCATTTCCTTTGACCCAGAGATTGTATTACTAGACTTACCCCCAAAGAGAAAGTTGCAAAGTTATAATGAACAAGCCAAAAGAAGAGATATGGGAATAATTCTCCTATCCTACCTCTTTGCAGAGGTGGGAAGTCTACAAGTGTATATTTAACATGTTTTCAGATGTTTTGATGTGTAAAAAAATAATAAATGTAATAATAATATTAATTAAAATTATAATATAATAAAAATAAGTCAGTTTTTTACCTATTTTCTTTTTGTTTCTAATTTTTTCTTTTGTTTTTAATTGTTACTTGATTGGTTCTCTAGGTGGGGGAGGGAGGGATACTGGAGGAAATGATAGTAATATAAAAATTATTTTAAAAAGTAACTACAACTGGAAATATGAATAAACCAAAGAAGATAGAGACTAGTATAAAGAATTATTGTAGATCTAGAAATGTCCCCCCAAAAAAATCTAGCCTAGAAGAGATAAACTCCATAATAACTGCAAGCAGAGACTCAAAGGAAAAAAATGAATTTTCCACAAAGATTACATAAACCTAGGAGAAATGAAGCAAGAGATAAAAAGTGAAATAAAAGTTCTTGACAAAAAAAAATTGGAAGGAGAGTAAATAGCTTAGAAGAAAATAGGATAAACTTTATCCATTTAACAGATTCCCTGACAAGTAGAGTAAATGAAAAAGAAATCAGTGATTCCCTGAGACATCAAGAAATATTTGAATGAAGTCAAAAGAATAAAAATAAAATAAAGGAATAAAATGTAAAACTACTGACTTGGGACATAATTAAGGAATAGATAAATTAAGAATCATTGGACTCTCTAAAAACATGATTTTGAAAAAAGATCTGATCTATGATTTTAATAAATCATAAAAGAAAACTACCCAGATCCGTGAGAACCAAAAGGAAAAGGGAAGGCCTTAAGTATCCATGGTCCACCTCCTGAAACATCTAAAGGAAAAATTCCAGGAATATCAGCCAATCCAGAATTCCACATCAAAGAAAAAATACTGTAAGCATCAAGAAAGAAGCACTTCATATACTAAGGAATGAAAGTTGGGATCACATAACATCTGGCAACTTTTGCCATAAAAAGAGAAAAGTAATAACTTACTCTGCAAAGCTAAAAGTAATCCTTCAGGGGAAATTGCCATTTAAAGAAATAGAAGACTTACAAGTATTTATGAAAAAACCCAATAACTTCGAAATAAAGATAAATTTATTCAAGCCTTTGAATTTGTATGAGGGGTTGTATGATGATATAGGGCTAATATTATAATAGGGAAAGAAGATACAATTATCCCTTGAGAGCCTAAATGTCTTCAAATGATATTAAAGAAATTAAGAAAAACAGAGGACCCTGGGTTGTGTAGGTTCTGTTCTGAGGGTTTTAAGACGGAAAAGAAAAGGATGGATAAGAGGAATACACTAGTGGAAGAAAAGAGGATGAAAGGAACAGAACTTTCTACTTCTCACAGCTGAGGTGTGTGAAAATGTGAACCTCACCCTTATCTGAAATTGACAAAGGAGGGTTGAATACAAATGCATTCACACAAAGAGTCTGGTGTAGATTCAACAGGGAAATAAGCAGGGATGGGACAGGGTTAACACTAAGGAACAAATAGTCACACATACATATACCCTCACCCATTTTCACATCCTTTCTCACATATGCATGTACTTATCACTGCATTGTGAGAACACTGGACTTGGAATCAGGAGATTTAAGCTGGGGTCCTGACCCCACCACCTGTCGGTTGTAAGGCCTTAGATAGGTTCTATCAAATCTGTGTTTCAATTTCCTCATCTGTAGGTGAAAAGAACTTGTAGTGACTTAGGTGTGGCTAGAAATGCAGAACAAATGTCATCAGTACTATTCTGATGCCTCCAGTCTGGTTACATGAAGCACCAAGGTCTTCACTAATCTGCCTGGACCTAGTGATAGCTGCCAAACGCATGATGGGATTTTGAAGGAATTTTAGTCATCTTAACTCAAACACCAGGTAGATCAGAGGAAGTTGATAAGGAGACAAAAAGCATAGTAGTTCAAAAGGCAGGATTTACTTGAGGGGATTTCTGATGTAGAAAAGTTACCGCACCACCACCACCAAACCACCAAAAAAAACACAAAACCCAAAAACTAAAATGGTCCTGAAACTATGGACTAGACTCACAAAAAAGAAGCTGTCACTGCACACTTACTGAGAAGAGATCAAAGAGCTGGTACAATTCAACAGAGAACCAGAGGGGAGACAGTGCAACAAAGAAGGTAGTGGTTATGGTTTGTCCTTTGTTCCAGCAGAGGACCATGGCATCAGCAAGTGAATTGGATTTAAGTGAGGGAGGGCTGTGCAAAGTCACCAGCCTCACTTTCTCCTTAGCATCAGTTACTCTTTAGAGAAAGAGCAAGGGACTACTTTAAAAGCAGGGGGAATGTCAGCTGAGACATAGCACTAAGAATGTGAGTCACCTGGATTTAGCTGTGCCCCCACACTTGTATTCTCCCTCATAGTCATTCTCCCCTTCTCGTTGTTGATAGGAAAATCTGTGGAGAAAATCCCTCTGCATTCAAGGAAGAGATTTTCCTTGTTGGTCACCTTGCTATTCTGTTTAATTAAATGCCTTTGCTTTGAGTTAATGTGTCTTCTGGTCTGATCTTGTTTAAAAAAAAAAAAAGGAATCATTGGACAGGCAGTTGTGAGCCATGGTTTCAAATAGTTGCCTACTAAAGCATTCCTTGAACGTGGGTGGATCCATACTGAAGGGGTTCCAGGATGATATATACAAATATATTAATAACATGTGCATTACCTACCACCGTGGGCATGTTGTGAGAATCAAGTGAAACAATATATGTAGGTTGTTTTATGATCATGAAATCATGATGTTTTTATCCACAGGTGTACCCCAGATAAGGGTATATGGGGAGCAGAAGAGGTCAGCACACAAGGCACTTTGATATGGGTCTTTTGCACATATCCAGGGCTCTATGGATCCAGGCCATGGAAAAATGAGGCATTTTTCTGGGGATAGCAAATGATGATGTGGATGATTTCTCCATTTGGGGGCTGCTCAGTTTTCTTAATATGTAACTTCTATTCCTAAAACAGAGACTTTGGGAGAGGGCAGTGAACAGAGCAGTTACCAGCGTTTCCACAATGTTCCAGCTTGAGCTCTTGGCTTCCCCTATTACCTCATTGAGATTTTTTCTCCTCCCAGTCTTAAAGGAACAACCTTCCTCTTCACTAAGTGAAAATTTTCAGTTATCACTGACGTGTCTTTGAGGTGACTTTTTCTTCAAACGTATAGTGACAGGATTCCAGTGACTCATTTCCCTTGGAATAACACAAGTGATTTATCAGAGAAAGTCTGTGGAAGTGAATAAAGCTGATAACCTAGTTTAGGAAAGTCTTAGATAGACTCAAAACCTGTAGGTCATCTCTGTTCTACTCATGAGCTGAGAGCTCTTAGATCACAAATAGAGACATAATGGGAGGTCTGACAGAGGGCTTGGACTTTGAGACAAAAGGAGACAACAGTATCCAGTAACTGGAATGGAGTATGTTCACATGAATCAGAAAATAATACCTGCAATATCTACCTCAAAGGATTATTATGAGAAAGGCATTTTGTAAATTGTTATGAGTGACACAAGCATGAGTTATTATTGCCCTTTACAAATTTACTTGAAGACCTCTACTGATGGGCAACCCATTGCTTCTTTGATCCACTGTTGGACATATCTAATTGCTAGTAAATATTTCCTTATAATGAGTTGTAATCTGCTTTCTTGAAACTTCTATCCACTGCTCTTGCTTCTGGCTTCAGGCCCTTCAGTGGCAAGGAAGAACAAGTCTAATCCCCATTCCATGTGAAAGTCCTTCAGTTACTATAGAAAGTTATCTTAGCTCCCACTAAATATTCTCTTCTCCAAGCCAAATATATCTTATAAATTCATTCAATAAACATTTAAGCACTAACTATGTGCTGAGGAGTATTATTCTGGGTCCTGGGGGTATAAAGACAAAATGAAACAGTCTCTACCCTCAAGGACCTTATTCTTTTCAGGGAAACAATAATTTACAGAGAAGTTCCTCTAATTTGTTGCGGTCTAGTATAGTTCCTAGTCTTTGTTGTTTTTCTCTTAATGTGTTAGAACCTGTGTATATCCTTTTTTAAATGTGGTGTCCAGGACTAGAGTACTACAAATATGAATTGTTTATGGCAGTGTGCAGTGAAGGAATGAGCGCTCTTGGGCTGATATGTTACATGATTGTCTTATTCTGAACTTAAAATTCACTAAAACTTCCACATGGTTTCCATATGAAATCTTGCCTAGTCTGCCCCATCTTGTACTTATGAAATTAACTTTTTGATCCCAAATAATGACTTTTCTTTAATTCCTGATAAACTCCATGTTATTAGATCCAACCCATCATTCTAGCCTATCCACATCTTTGCATCTTGACCTTATTATCCAGTATTTCAACTATCTCTCCTGATTTGGTTTCATCTACAAATTTCATAAACACGCCTTCTATTCTTTTTACCAAAGTGACTGATAAAAATGTTGAACAGCTCAGGACCAAGGACAGATCTCTGGAGCATTCTGCTACCAAATTCACCCAACACTGCCATTCATCTACTAATTACTGGCTACTCTTTGGTTCCAGTTATTCTCCCAGTTACAAATCAACCTAACTATACCATTTACTGGTACATATTTTTCAATCCTATCTAAAAGGGCAACATGAGAGACTTCTGTCAAATGTTTTGCTGAAATCCAGGAATCCTAGGTCTCCAATACTTCCTTGATCTACCAGTCTAGTGGTCCTGTCAATTAGGAAATGAGATTAGTGTTACATGATCTATCCTTGATGCTAGCTCATATTGATCACCAAGTTCCCTCTAAAAGCTCATAAACCACCATTTTAATAATACATTCTAGAACTTTTCCAGGAATTAATGTCCAGATCACTGTCTCTGATTCAAAAACTGTACTCTCTTCCCTTATTTGAAAATCTACTTACCTCCAGTTTTTTTGCACCCTTCCTATTCTGCATGATTTTTCACAGATCATTGATAATGTATCAGTAATAACTTCCATCCATTCTTTCAGGCTACGCTTTTGTATATTTATCCCCAGTAATTAACACAGTGCTTGGCACATAATAAACCCTTAATAAATCCTTTTTCATTCATTCATATTCTGAGACATAGTTCATTTGGGCCTGGTCATCTGAACTCATATAGGACAACTAGGTCAGTGCAGGATGGCCTAAAGCCTCAGGGAGGGTGCCAAATATGGGGAGTGGCCTTTTTCTGAGTGCTAGATTTAGAATTATAGAATTTGAGTTCAAATTCTAGCTCTATTAATTATTACCTTTGTGACCTTGGGTAAGTCATTCACAGATGGATCTCAGTTTCCTCATCCATAAAATGATGGCTTTGGGCTATAATCCTGTGATCCTCCAAGAAACCATATAGGACTGAGATGAGGAAGGAGAGTGAGGTTTGGGGCCCATCAATCAAGCTAGCCAAGCCCACTTGGGGCCAGGGTTGTAGAAGTATACTTTGTGATCAATAACCTTTTCTGATGTTTAGGCTTTCATGGTTGTTTTCTCTCATCTTAGTTCTTAGAAAGGCAGTAATGGTATAGCCAAGCAGATAGAGGGTTGACCTCAGAGAGGAAATGAGCTGGGTTCGAATTCTTCCTCCAACTCTGCAACCCTGGACAAGTCAGCTTCACAGTACTCTCAACCATTCTTTGTGATGAGATGGCATCAGCTTTCAATGGCAATGAAATCATAACTCTTTTTAATAAAGTGCCTTAAGAAAAAGCCTTAGTTCAGATGAAATAGAGAACCAACATGACATATCAGGTTGAGTGCTGGACTTGGAGTTAGGAAGACCAAGGTTCTAGTCTCATCTCTGACGTTTACTTGCTGTGTGACCCTGGCCAGATCACTTACCCATTCTGAATCTCTCTGTCCTCATATATCAAACGCTGATAATAACAGTGCCTCCCTCAAAGGGTTGTTTTAAGGATTGAATGAGATAATGTTCATAGAGCATTTTGAAAACCTTAAAGCAACATATAAATAACTAAATAATAACTAAGTAATATTAAAGTTATTAATAACTAATGTGTGAAGTTTATCTCACACTTCAAACAAGAGGGACAAGTGGGGCAAGGGTCCAGAGAAACAGGTGTTGGTAGAATTGGTACAGAAAAGGAAAGACCAAAAAGGTAAGAGCCAGAGATTGACACCCATGATCATTGGCCTCTTCCTGCCTGAGATTTTCTCCCATTCAACCAAAAGGACATTCAATCTTCTTGTACAGCACTAGTCCGGAGGCTGGAGATGAGGGTAATGGCAGACTTAGCCAAAGAATATGACGAGCATTTTTGGATATGCCAGTAGCGGATTTGTTTTCCTGGATTACGCATATTTGTTGTGAGTGTTTTGTTTTTGTCCTTTTTTCCTTTTTCAGTTGGGGGCAATGGGAGGGAGGGATAATAAATATTTGCAGAAAAATGAAGAAAGGGGAGGAGGGAAGAAAAAAAGAAAAAGCAAAGTTACCTGATAACTTTATTATATATTTAAACCAAATAGCAAGTTATACATAATAGATTTGCAATTCATATACAATTATCTTTCTGCTTAATCCACCGTGCTTGTTTTATTTCTTAAGTTCAGAATAAAATAAAGATTTTAAAAAATAAATAAATGGGTTTTTGTTTGGAAATGTGAAGAAAACAAAACAAACAACCGAAAAAGGACAGCTGTTCTAGACACTCTCTGCCCAAGAGCAACACACCTCAACTGAGTCATAGCTCTCAGAGAAACTGTTCTTCTCTAGGGCAAACATTTCCCTCAAACACCCTTGCCACCCTTGGTAGGGAAAACACTTACCCCGTCTCTCCAACACGTATCTGATCACAACTGTTCCCACATCTGTCTCTAACTTTCACTCCTGCTACCACCTCCCTCTCTTTCTGTCCCCAACCTTGCAACACTTCCAAAGCCTCCCCACATCTAACTCCCATCATATTTGACTATCACATTAGAACCTGAGAATCTACCCTGCCTTTATTTTTAGCCCTGGATCAATGATCTGACTGGAACTCCTGAGGGGTCATTGGTGAACTACATCATGTTTAGGGAGTAATCTTAGGGTCACTGTACTCACATAGCTGCAAGAAGAGGCAGTCCCATATCTTGGGGGAAGATCAGTGAGAGGGTTCCCAAGGACCCTAAAATCTCCTTATCAATCATCTCCAGTTGTCAGTCTAGAGCTTTGGGATTTATCTTTCTAGATATAGATTCTTGTCCTCTTAGCATGAATCTTTCAAGACTAAAGGGCCCTCATGGATTTTATCCATCCTCACAACTCCTCCACTCTCCTACTTCCCTCTCCTTGGTTATCAGTGTTGTATGAGCTCCAGTCAGGGAGTTTTCACTTGAGGTGTGGTACTAGTAGAATCTGACAAGCTGGATTCCAGGTGCTTAAAAGGAACAGAAATCTTTCTGTTTTGTTTTCTGTCATTTCCCTACTGGTAGAGCCCACTATGAAGGTCTCCAGCTGAAGAAGTCCCACGCGCTTACTGTTAGGGTGAAAAGGCATTCCTCCCATTGACCCTTCTCCCCGCTCCAATCACTGAGAGCTTGAAGCCAATCACTTCTAAGGATAGGTCCAATCATTTTTCCCTAAATGCATCACCTCATACTTCCCCCTCACTGCTGTTCATCGAACATGCTGCTCCCCACGCATAGGGCCTCTCCCTGCAGCTCATCTCCTGAATTTCACCACCTGGAACAGCTTAGCGTTGGTTGATTGATTAATCTGCAAACCTGGAGATCTTCCCACTCTTCCTCCTCCACATCAGGCATTCATTCCTTCACTCATCAGACATTACTTGGGCACTTCATACATGGAAAGGCCTTATGCTCAGCCTGGGGTGGGGGGAGGATAGGGGTGAAGAGCAAGATACAAGGTCCTTGCCCTTGAGAAGCTTACAATTTAGTAGAAGGACTAAGTCAGCTGGGAAATAAATAAGATTTTAAGAATTAGGATGAAAAGGTACTTTAGAGATAATCTATTTCCACCTCTGCATATTAAAGATAAAAAAAAAATGGAGGTCCAGAAAAGGAGAGGGATTTGCCCAGAATTGTTTGGGTAGTTCTACGTAGCAGAACAAAGCAAGATGTGATAAATGCTACTGTATTAGGAAGGAACATAGGTATTTTCTGAATATATCAATTAAGATGGAGCCCATAGAGGATCCTTGAGGAATCCTTCTGTTTATACTTTTTCATCCAGAGAAGTGATCATTTATCCTCACGTTCCACTCAAGGTCACTAGGTCAGTTTCTCACAGAATAACAGAGTAAGAAGAGACCTCAGAGGTCACCTAACATCTCCCAAATGTTTGTGGAGGAAGAGGAAAGTAGTGTAAGGAGGGGAGGAAGAGGAAGAAGATAGCATCCAGAACAAGTCCCCCTCTTCTCCATGAGGCAATTGCCTTGGATATTCCTGTCAGTGGCTCCTAGTTACATACCCAGACATGCATGCAAATTCACCCAGATACATGAACATATGCAACAGATGGGTGCAGACACATGCCTGAACACATGCTCTCATCTAAAGACATGATCTCTTACTCAAACTTTCACTTCTGGACCTGAAAAGTTAGGGTGCAGGCAAGTCATTTTCCCATTCAGGATCTTGGTGATGGCAGAATTGAGATTCTTAGAGGGATCATCCAATGTTAGGGGGCACTATTAGAGAAAGACATGCCACCCCGTAAGTCCCTGGATGCATCTTTTTAAATGGAGAGGGGGAAAAATACATTATAACACCAACCCCTCTCCTTTCATTCATTGATCTGGTCACAGCTTCTTAACCAGATAATTAATCTCAGAGTGGTCACAGACCCCACCACAGGGTCGTTAATATAGTGACTCTTGATCTCCTCTGCCACTTGCGTGACACCCTCCCACCTTCATCACCCCGAAAACTGACTCCTTAAGGCTGTAACATTGATTTCCAATGGCAGGGGGCTGGGGGAGTGGTATTGACTGGGCATCAGACACCATAACCATATTTATTCTGTAAAAGGAATTGACTTGCCCTCAGAACATATAAGGATTTAGAGCTGGAAGAGACCTTAAAGGTCATCTCATCTGAACTGTACATTTTATACATTGAGAAACTGAGGACCAGAGGGGTTAAGTGACTTACAAAGGTCTTAAGTGGCAGTGTCAGGATTTGAATGCAGGTCTTAGAGTTACAAATTCAGTGTTGTTTCACTGCCTTTCAGAGACACACTTTGGCTCTTAAGACTTCCAAACCACAAAATTCAAATTTTTTTTTTACTTTAGACCCTAAATTCTTGAATCCCAGACAATGAGCCTTAAGTTCTCAAACCTTAAATTCCTGAATCCCAATCTCAAAGTCTCCAATCCAGATTCCCCAATTCCAAATGTCTAGACCCTGAGAATTAAACATCAAATTATAAACCTCTGAACCCCTAGACTCCAAATTCCTAAATCCCAGAAATGTAAACCCCCAAATTCCAAGCCCAGTACCTTGAATCTCCAAACCCTAAGCCCTGAAGATCTAAATCCCACATTCTAGAATTCATAAATTCCAAATCTAGAATCCTCCCAGCACTTTAAGTTTAGTGTACCTTTGAGCATATGTGCATGCCTGTGTATTCTAGGGAAGGGGGCCAGTAAGGAGGGCATCCTGAACATAGCAGGACTCCGTGCTAGAAGGGCTCCATTTTTTAAATGTAGAGAAGTATGTGAGGAAGTGCGAATAGTTATAACAGCTCCCGTTTAGATAGCCCTTTACAGCTGGGTATTATCTGTTTAGAGAGGTTAAGTTTCAGCAAGGAAGTATTCGAGGTAGGATTTAAATTTAGGTTTTCCTGACTCCAAATTCAGTGCTCTAAACATGATGCCAGGATGCCTTAGACAAGGAAGAAGAGACAGCTGGGAAGAGGCAGGAGCATGGAATCTAGGGAAGCCTCAAACTCAAATAAGGAAGAGATAAGTGACAGACAGACACAAGGCTGTTTGTACCACGTTATCCTGAATGACTTTGGAAACGTCTTTCAGTCATTTCCTATGTCTGTCCTTGTCTTCCACCTTAGATCCACTCTCAGAACTGTCCATGGGCTAAAACTGCAACACTTCTGCTGCAATCCACAGGCTCATGTCAGACCAAGAACTTCTTCCCAATGGGAATATGGGGTTCATTGTTCCCTTCCCTCCTACCTCCTCCTTCGTGCCCCCCCCAAAAACCCAAAACTTACAAAGAAAACTCAATTCTGAATATTTAAATTGCGGGCAAAGACTGAGAATTATTGCAGCACAGAAGTTCTTGAGCTTTTTAGTCTCAAGGCCCTTTTATGCTCTCAAAAAGTATTGAGGACCCTCACATATATTTTGTTTATGTAAGTTATATCTATTAAAAATTAAAACAGCTAAGTATTACTACGAAAATCATTTTGGCCTTGTGGCAGGGACCCCTAATAAGGGTCCCCAGAGCACACTTTGAGAATCACTGCTGAGATACACCACCTACCCTGATCCTGTTTCTCATGCAATTCTTCTATCTGTCTCACAGGATTAAGAACTGAATGCCTAGGGATGGTCATATCAAAATGCTCTCATTTCATAGATGAAAAAATCAAGATCTCAAAAAGTAAAGTGAGTAGCCCAAGATAAAAGAAATTAGTAAGTAGTAGAATTAGCATTTGACTCCTTTCTCCATCTCCAAGTCTAGAGCTCTTCCCATGACTCCTCTGGTATAGAACCATAGAATCTCGGAGGAAGGAGCCATCCCATCCCAATGGTTACGCCATTGAGCTTAACCCATACTTGAAGAGGAAACCCCTTCACTGAGAAGTGATTATCCGACTTCTCCTTGAAGACCTTGAGTAAGGGAGCATCCACTGTCTCCTGGAGAAGGAAAGTCAGTGCACTTTTGGAGAGTTCTATTTGTTATGGAGGTTTTCCTTATTAAGCCAAAATCTGCCTCTGAAATGTCTGCTTTCTGTAGAAAGCTTCATTCCTCTTGTAAAGGATAACAATCCTTCAACACTTAGAGACATTTATTAGGTTCTCCCTCAATTTGATCTGTGCTAAATGCTGGCATACAGAGAGAAAAAATACAGTCCCTGCCTGCAAGGAGGTCACAATCTAGTGGAGGAGACAAAAAGCAAACAAATCCATACAAACAAGCTATACACATAAAAAAATTGGAAATAATTAAAAGAGTGAAAAGCATGAGAATTAAGAGACGGCGGAAAGGTTTTCTAGAGAAGATGGGATTTTAGTTAAGCTCATATAGTAAGCATCAGGAAATGTTTATTGAATTGAAATATCTTTGTGCATATAGATGTGTCTGTCTCTCTGTGTGGGTGTCTACGTTTGTGTTCATTCATTCAATAAGCATTGATTAAACACCAACTAGGTGCAGATCTCAGCCTTGGGAACTAGGGGGCAGGGCTGATTGTTGAGAACCCAGATGAGTAAGGCTCAGTGTGGTCCTGCTTATCACCCAGTTAGGAGGGCTGAGGAAGAGGCAGAGGTAGAAAGAGCTAGAACAACAAAGGGACCCAAGGAGGGACGTGTAGAAGGCGCACAGAGAGTGCTCTGAGTTCCGAGGGTTGCCTTTGACTATGGATGCGTCTGTGCATGAATGTGTCGGATGGATCTCTCTGGTTATGTGTTTCTGTCTCACTGTCTGTGCAGATGTGCTCCTGTATCTTTGTGTGTGGCTGGGCCCCTCTGTGTACATGAGACTGTGTCCCTACGTGTATGTGTGTGTGAGAGAGAGAGACTGTGGGTGCCTGTGAAAGAGGCTCCCCTAATATGCTGAACGGGCCATTACCCCACTGCAGGCGGGGCTGGGGGAGGGGGAGGCAGCAGGATTCTGTAAGAACATTAAATCCCAAATAAAGTAGAAAATATTTTTTAAAATTACCGACTTCCCGTTTTCTCCGAAATGGAGTGAAACGAGGCTGGTCCCGAGGCGGGCGGGCGAGGGGGGGGCTCTGGGGCCAGCCACTGGAAAGGGGCAGCAGAGCTTTATTTTTTATTTTTGTAATAAGAGGAACTGAATTAGAAAAAACGGGGAAGGGAGAGCGGAGTCGGATTGTTAAAGGATTCAATGAGGTGTGGCCAATGTATTCCAAAGGTGCTTAAGGCAGCAGAGCCGCTCACCGAGTAGGGGCGCGCGCGCGCACACACACACACACACACACACACACACACACACACACACACTCAGATGCACGGACAGACAGACGCATGCATAAACAGTCACAGAAACACACAAACGCTCAGAGATACACAATATACGTAGATAAAGGCAAATACAGATAAAAACACACAGACAAAAAAATCCAAACAGAAACATAGGCACATATATAAATACACACCATACAAAGACACAGATACTTATACTCTGCCATACAAACAACACAGGTGGAAACACACAAACTGGAAACATACAGACACAAACTATAAAGTACCCAGAGAAATACAGAAAGGCACTCGTACCAGGCACTTAAAGAGAGACCCATCAAGACCTACCCAGAAACACACAAGAGGCGTGTCTACAGACGCAAATACACACAAACAGAAACACAGACACACCCCAACGGAACTACACAAACAGGCCATACATTAACACTGATACCCTGACACACCTATTCAAACACTCATCGAGATACAATATACTCACTTACGCCGGAGATTCACGAAGACTCAGTCACCACCCAAACCCTCAGAAGCACACAGGCCTACACGCAACTGCCTCGACTCCTGGTTGGGTCGGGAGGCGCCCATAGGCGATCATCTCTCCACTCCCGCCCCAAACACAAGGCCTTTCTTACCCCTGGGAAAGATGATCTCCCCTTACCCTAGACATCCCCCGCTCTCGGGTAACCAAAGGGACATTGCAAAGTGCTGACAGGGCACCCCAAGGGGCCCGGCTGGCCACCTGCCCCCAGCTGGGCCCCGCCCCACCAGCCCCTTTCATCTCTAGTTGCCTCCCTCAGGTAGGAACCTTTTGATTAACTCTGACTCGGCCTTGCTGGCCTCCCTCCACCCGCTCCTCCCCAAGCCATCCTGCTCCGCCCGCCCCAGGTCCCCTGGCCCTCCCGGAACGCAGCCTGCGGGGGAGACCGCAGCTCCCCAACATCAAGGAGCCGGCGGCGTCTCCACTCCTGGCATCAATCATCCTTTTGGCTGAAAGCAAAGTTCAGAAAAGTCCAGAGAAACTCGTTCTCCTCTGATTTACTACGGAGACAGAGAAGCTGATCAACCTTCACCCCCACCACCATGCCCAGGCACACAATGACTCGGAGAACACACACACACACGCACACACACACGCACACACAATCCTGGTAGGTAGAGCCGTGATGAGTCCTGAATGAAGTTGGCCAATTAAGCTACCCCTACCCCTTGCAACTGAAAAACACCCTTCCTTGAGCTGTCCTCCCAGGTCGCTGTCAGTTTTGAATGTTTACTATAACACACGCAACTTAGCTTATCACGAAATACAACTAGCAGCCCTTGAAAAGAAGAATTTTCAGGGATCCAAATTTGTGGCCTCCCACCCCCTGGTGCCCTACGCAGCTTCCTAGCTTGCCTACTCCTAGTTCAGGATTGGAGTCAAAAACTGCACTGGGAGTGACAGTTACTACACACAGCCACACAGATGCAGAAACACACCCTGGAGCCCAAATGGATAGACCACAAAAAAAAGTGGAAAACTAGAGGAGCTGTGATTAAAATCTGTAATTCAGACAAGCCCAGATGGGAAATGTGTGCAGCCTTAAATAAAATAGGGAAAATCATTCTTTCTGTTGTCCTCCATCAATGCTCATGAAGCCCCCTTATCCCACACCTGGGCAAGACTTGAGGGGAGGGCACAGGTCAAGAAGGGGCATGGAATGACTCTGGGAACCAGTGATCAAGCTGGGGAGAGGAGATTCAAGTGCACACCAGGAAGCACCCTGGAGTTCTGACAGAAATATGGCAGCTCAGGAAGTCAATGTGACTTCCTGATTCCAGTATGAAACTGGGACTTGGGAGACCTGGGTTCCAGTCCTGGTTCTGCCTCTCTCACCAACTCATTATATGCCATTGGGCAAGTAAGTCCCTTTCCTTCTTTATGCCTGCTTGCTCATCAATAAAATGAGTGAGTTGGCCATAGATCCCATCCAAGCTCTCTTCTAGCTCCATAAACATAATAAGATATGAAAGAATGAATACAAATGAACAGAATGGAGTGAGTGGTACATGTGCCCTTCATGAAGAGGATATTTCATTTGCACATGTACAGAAATGGCAGAGGCATAAATTCCAAAGAGGTAAAAGACTAAGAGAAGTTTCATGTAGACCAAAATATTCATAGCCCCCATGTATGTGTCTGTGCGTGTGTGCGTGTGTGATAATGGAGAACCGGAAATGAAGATTCCATTGATTGTTGAACGATTAAACAAATTGTGGTACATGAACGTAATGTGATTATTTCTTTGCTATAAGAAATTAGGAATGTGAAGAATGCTATAAAAAATGGAAAGACATATGAACTGATGCAAACTGAAGTAAGCAGAACCAGGAAAACAGTGGGTATAGCATCTTGCACATGCTGTCAGACAAGAGTGATGTGTCTGTTTTGCTGACCTGATTCTGTGTGTGTTTTTTAATCTTTGTTACAAGGGAAGTCTCACTGGATGGAAGAAGGAGGAATATATTTGGAAATGAATGTGATATAAAAACAAAAGGCATCAATAAAAAAATTTAAACACTAGTAAATGCTATTTGCATCATCTCCAGTGCAGCATTCTTTCAATTGTCTTTTAGAATTTAAACACCAATAAAAAAGAATGTTTAAATGAACAAAAAGTGGCAAAGATAAAAGGAATAATAAGAACCGGGAGGGATGGAGAGGAGATACTTAGAGCATCAGAGGAAGAATTTACAGGAGCCATAAAATAGAACAAGGATAGGAACTAGACCTGTTATTTCATTAATATAGAGAATTCTCCGGAAATTATCCCTATGAGGCACAGGCTCCCCACCCTATACCAATGTAGGTTGGCAACTTCTCTGCAATTTAAAGTCTAAAAGAGTGACCTAGAACACAGAAGAATTATGATTTGCCTAGGGTCACACAATCACTGTGTTAGGTGTGGAACTAAAATCTAAGTTTTACTGGTCTTGAGGTCATCTCTCTATGTACTAAATACACCAACCATGCTGCTTCTCAAAAATCAAAAGTAAGAACCATTAGGATACATGGAGTTGAAAAAGACCTTGTGATCACAGTGGTGCACAAATTTGTTTTGGAACCCAACATATTTGAAGTTAATAAACAGGGGAGATCCCAAAGGACTGGTTAATGACTCTGGGTCCAAAGAGTAATGCTCTGCAGGATGCTTAGTTTTTTTCTTGAACAAAGGAGGGATTGGGATGGAGATGAGAGTTCTTTCCTTGAGGGACTGAGGTGAGAAAGAGGAACAGGAAGAGAGCTTAAAGAGACCCTTGACTGTCTACCTTGGAGAGGGAGAATCTGTGGGAACTCCTGCTAAGAGGTGCCCTGAGACCCACTCCCCTTCTTTGGGATCATGTCATTCATCTATTTGCTACATTCTCAGTTCTCCCTTTCTTGCGAGGGTTGGGGGAAGGGGAAGAAGTAGTTCTCTTGATTTTTCAGTCCCACTGAGTTACTGTTCCATATATCTTTCAACCTGTTATCAGCAAATTGTTAGAATCATCTACCCCAGCCAACCATTATCTCCATCCACTGACTCCTCAGCCCCTTGTAATCTGGCTCCCTTTGCCAATTCCATCATGTGCTCCTTGAGGGTAAGGGACTGTCTTTGGCTTTCTTTGTATTCTCAAAGCTTAGCACAGTCCATAATAGGCATTAATACTTGTTGACTTGATCTCTCTACTAAAATTTATGTCTGAAACCAATAATGACATCTTCCTCTTTGATCTCACTGTGACATTTTACACTGCTGGTCACTCTCCCTCCCTGCTCTCCTTTCCTCCCCCTTCATTCCCATTCCTGCTTCCTGGGTAAGCTTTTATCTCTTGGCTTCTGTGTCTTCACATTCTCTTGGCTCTCCATCTCTCTCTATCACCTATGCTTTACCTCCTGCTTTCTCCTACTCTTTAAACATGGAAGACCCAGGGACTCAGTTCTCAGACCTCTTCTCTCTACATTCCTCCTCAGTCATCTCATTCAGTCCCATCACTTGCACTGATCTCTTTACCAATGATCTGACAATGTCTCCTACCCTGACCTCTTTCCCCAGCATCCATCTGCCTGCCATGCATTTCCCTACCTTATTCCAGTCAGGCCAACCTGCTTGATATTTCTAAACACAGGTCAGATTCACTCTTCTTTCTTTCATACACCTTAACCACCACCAGCTAGATGATACAGTGAACAGAGTGCTGGGCCTGGATTCAGGAAGACCAAAGCTCAAATCCAGCCTCAGATTCTTAGTAGTAACGTGTCCCTGGACAAGTCATTTAACCATTGTCTGCCTCAGTTTCCTCAACTGTAAAATGGAAATAATAATAGCAACTACCTCCATAGTTAAATGAGAAAATATTTGTAAAGGGCTTAGCCTGGCACATAGTAGGCATTATATAAATGTGTTTCCTTTCCCCTCCCTTCCTTTCCCAGGGTTATTGTGAGGATCATACACTTAGCCTGGCACATAGTAGGTGCTTAATAAATGCTTCTTCCCTTCCCTTCTGTTGCTCTTCTACCTGAAATGCCTCCTTAACTCCCTCCCTGCGGGCTAACCAAATTCTAACCATCTTTCAAGCTCCACTTCAAATTCCACTTCCTCCATGAGCCTTTCCCTCATTCCCCCAGCCCACACCACTTGTTCCAGCTTATGGTTTTCTTCAATACGTAACCTAATAGCTAATATTTGTATATGACTTTAAGGTTTACAAAGTGCTTTCCTCCCAGCTCTGAGGGAGGTAGCAAAAGTAATGATGATGACAGCGCTCATTGATAAAGTGCGTACTCTGTGCTAGGCACTGCGCTGAGTGCCTGTACAAATATAACAACCCCAGTGCTATTATCAACAATTGACAGATAAGGAAACTGAGGCAAAGAGAGACTAAGTGACTTGCCTAGGGTCACACAACTAGTAAGCGTCTGAGGTCAAATCTGAACTCAGCTCTTCCTAATGCCAGGCCTGACACTATCCACAGCACCACCTAGCTGCCATATTATCTCCAGTTCACAGATTAGGAAATTTAGGAGTTAGGTGGCAAAGTCAATAGAATGCCAGGCCTGGAGTCAGGAAGACTCATCATCCTACGTTCAAATCAGGCCCCAGACACTTCCTACCTGTGTGACCCTGGGTAAGTCACTTAACCTTTTTTTCCCCAGTTTGCTCATCTGTAAAATGAACTGGAAAAAGAAATGGCAAATCACTCCAGCATCTGCCAAGAAAACCCCAAAGGGGATCACATCAGACACTACAGGAAGCAACCGAACAAGAAACAGGCTCAGAAAGGTTAAGTGATTTGCCCAAAAGTCCTGCAGAGAGCAAATGAGAATAAGGTCTCCAAGCCATGTCCTCTGATTCCAAGTCCAGCACTCTTTTTTCCCCTCTACTAAATTTCTAAGCCCCTCAGGACCCTGTCTTGTTCTCTAAGTAAGTGTGAATTCCAAACCTCCACTCCCTGGAAATGGGTTTCTCAAAGGCTGTCTCCTCCACAGTATAGCCCAGTATCCAACTAATGGGATGTGGGGAGATGGAGATTACAAAGAGTTCACTCAGAGAACCCTGATGGTGCGTCTAGTTCTAAAGGTCTAGGGTTTTAGTAATTTTCTTTGAGTCTGTGGAAGGGATTATCTTTGAACCATTTCTGGGATTCTCTGAAGGGTCTCATTGAAAAAGGGAAAGTTTCATAACTTCTCTTTCCAATTCAAATCAATAAACATTGATGTGCAGGGAAACAGGAATGCAAAGACAAAAAGGAGAGATACCTAGTCCCTAGTCCTTTTCAAGGAGCTTACATTCTACTAATTTGCATTTTACTCTTTTACCTCTTCAACTGACTCCTGGGACCTAGTAAAGGTGACGGTGGAGGGACAATCCCAGATTTTCACCAGAAAATCAGGCCATAGCCTTTGGGAGCGCTACAGTGAGGCTATATTGCCTCCCACCTCCCTAGGAGAGAGTTCTGCCAATACCTCTCAAAGCACAACCCCTCCCCGCCCCACACAACTGCCCATTTCTTCTAGAAGAGGGGACCTGGATGGAGGTCTTCTTCCACAATGGAAAACATAGCTGTCCTCACAGGGCCCCACAGAGAACAGTGGGCTGTCAACTATTACTAACATAAGACCATCATCCCATTTCCCACAAGTACATTGTCCCTCCCATCCAAAAATTAGGAAAGCATGGGTCCCATCGAAAACATGAGTAGTGCCAGGCTGTTGTCCGTCTCCACTTATGGAAACCCAGCTCAGAGTCTGGGATGCTCAAGGGCCACAGGAGTATCTGGAAGAAACACCAGACATAGCCCTTATTGTAGAGGATATATAGCCCCCATGACTTGGGGTTCCACATGTGCCTAGAGAGTCACATAATTTCTCCTCTTTTCCAATATGTGGCCAGTTCATTGGGGCCATTAAAAGTGAGGATTGTTCCATTCTTTGCATTCTCAGTGCCTAGCACATATGGGGATAAGCACAGGACCAGAAGTTTCATAGGTATAGAAGACTCCCAGGTAAGGAAACTTCTTTTAATAATGCAGATTGCAGCATGTAATGTTAGAGAGCTGAATAGTGCACTAAGAGGTTAATTGCTTGGGTCAAACAGTGTGTCACAAGTGAGACTCGAACCTAGGTCTCCTTCACTGTAAGACTGGGCTGGTTTCCAGTATTTCACTGCTGCCTCTCACCAGGCACATAGTAGGAGTAGGCACTTAATAAATGTTAGCTGATTAATTAGCTTCTCTGTAAGGGCATCTTCTGCAAGTCTAGCCTCTAGGGTGTTTCTCTCAATTTTACAAACTGAACTCTCTATGGCCATTTTTATCCCATGTATTTGGGTGTTTGCTTGAATCTACGCCTTTACCTACTGTGGTTTATTCTTGGCTGGACCCAATGGTAGCCTCAGATTCTGTGCATGGAGCTACGGCGCCATAATGTGGCCATTATGAGAACAGCAAATCCCTCTGGTAGCGCTTTGAAAACTAGGGTTCTCAGCTGTGTTCCACCTATCCCTTATTAACCTGAAATCTTAAAGCTAGAAGGACCTTAGCTTTCAGGTATCTCCTCTTTTACAGCTAAGCAAGTAAGTCCTGATTTGCCCAAAGTCCCACAGGTGTAACAAAAGTGGAAGCCACTGAGCAGCTTTGATGGCCAAAAAGTTTTTCCAAAGTCATTGGGATATCCAACAAACCTTTGTAGAGTGCCTACTGTGAGCAGACTGCTTCTAGGTGCTGGAGGACACAAGATTTAGATAATAAAATACGATCTGTCTCCCCAGAGGAGCCCCTCCCCTTTGCTTTTGGTTTTGCCCTACGGAGCCAATCTAAATAAACAAATATGGCTTCCCCATGAGAGCCCTTCAAATTGTTGAAAACGTTGTGCATGGGCCACCTCTGGAGGCTCTTCTTCTCCTGGCTAAATATTGCCAGGTCCTTCAGGACACAGTTCTGAGTGTCCTCTCCATTCCGGTCATTCTTGTCTGCATCCATTCCAGTGTGGTACCTAGAACTGAGCCTAATACTCCACACGAGGTCTGACCAGTATCCAACGCAGAGAGGCTTTATCTTGGATAGAGGAGATACTTTTACTCTATACCTCTGTTAAGGCACCTGAGATTGTGTTACTTTCTACATTTTACAGAATGAGGTTCAGGGGGATCACGGGGCTAGTGAAAACAATGAGATTCAGATTCAAGTTTCTCCAGATTCCAACTGCAATGTATTTCTACTAAGTTCCCCATTCTGCTTCAGAGTGCCTCAAATTTAATCGGTTAACTACAAACATTTATCAAGTGCTTTCTGTGTCACTGGTTGTGTCCCAGGTAGTATTCTAGCCCTCAAGGATACAAAAGCAAAAAAAAGGCCCACCTCATCATGGCTCTAGAAGGTTTTATCACATTGGGAAGGCTTCAAGCATGGGATTAACCAAAGAACGTGTGTTCTCTGAGGAGCAATCCATGAAGCGAAGAAAAACACAAAAAAATGGGTCTCAGTCCCCGAAGCTCCTTCCCCACTTCTGCAATGATGGTGACAAAGTAGCAAAAAGAGAGCAGAAGGTGCTAAGAATCAAACTGTTTTTGGAAAGAGCTTTGGACTTGAAATTGAGATATGAGTTCAAATGCTACTTTAGATCACACAGTCATTGCGTGATCCTACACAAGTCACAACTACTGTGAGTCTCCGTTTCTCATTTGTAGAATGGGGGCACTAATAGCACTTATCTTATAGCGTTATTGTGAGAATCTAATAAAAATGTATGCACAGACTAAAAAACCTCAAATCGCTCTATGAATGAGCTATTACCATTGCTGTTATGACTATAAGATGGTGTGCTATGAAGAGCTGGCCTCTACAAACAGAAACCCCTGGCTTGAAGCCCTGCTCCTGACACATACTATTGGGAGGGTTCTAGGCAAACCCCTCAGCTTCTCAGGGAGCTTGGTGGTTTCTGAGGATCACAAGTTGCAGACAAAGTACCAGCCTAGATTTGTAGAGCTTCCTCTTCTAGGAGTTCCCAAGTTCCCCCACAGATCCAGCCCACACCCTTTCATTCTTGCTATGAGAAGCATTAATTTGGTACTCTAAATGTTAGACCCTTATCCAGCGACCAACTTGATGACATATTGCTGGGGAACCTAGATCATATAAACCTTACTATTAGACCCACTTAAGCAAGATCATTTGAGGACAAAACTGGAAGGACAGAAAAAAGACCAAAAAATGACAAAGATCTGCCAACTTTTCTAAAACTATTTTCTTTATCAATGATACTGAAGCCATCATCAGACTCTAACCTCATAGGCCCAGATGTGTTGCAGGTAATGGAGGGGTGGGGGGAAGTGGGCCTGGAAGGGGCGCTACACGAATAGAAGCAAAAACAGGAAGGGCAGCCAGACCAGGCCGAGTTATATACAGAGGAGTTCTGTATTGAAGGCACTATGGTTTTAAGGACGATAAAAGACTAAAGATCTCAAGGTATCCGAAAAAAGATGACACTGAATAGGTTGGGGGAAATCATAGATAGAATTACTACTGTAAAAAAAAAAAAAGATGTTCAAGAAAAATATCTAACTACAGATTTATATGCCTACACATTCTCATCTCTACAAAATCTTTATGAGGTTGACATGCATGCCTATAAAGAAGATTGTTGACGAAACTATGAGAAAGAAAAAGATTTTTACAATGGACAGTCTACAGCAGAGAATCCTTACCATAGTATAAATGATTGAAAGGTGCTGAGAATAAAAGATCTCTTTGTGATTGTTTGTTTAAGAAAAGCACTGAGTCATTAACACAAAAGCTGCCTTCCAAGGAGGTGCTTCCCATGCAAATGTTAAGATGATGTAAGATCCATTGATTGACACAACAGCAGAGATCACTTTAATAGCACTATGCAATAGTGAGTTATTTCCTTGATGATTGTCTGATTATTAATGTCAATAAAAGCATAAAACTGGGAAATATATTCTACCCAAAGGTGCCTGTCACTGTCATGGAGGATGTCTGAGGAGTGAACATTACACCTGGAAAAAGGATTTATAGAGAATGAGGTCTTCCAGATGCACCCGTTTCCTGATGAGATAGATGGTACTGATGGTACCAAACCTTGGAATACTACAGTACCCTCTAAACGAGGTTGACAACTATCTAAGAGAGATCAGCCTGATAATTCACATACAAAAACCAAGTGAATGAAGAATGAGCATCGCACAGACTATGATAAGCTGTTGAATGGCTAGCTCATTGATCCGATCTTTTGGTTTTCTGGTATCTATATTCATCTATATCTATAGACATATCAGAAACAGTAAGGTGAACGAGATGAACTTGGAATTAACTAAGAGAGTAGACTAGAATAAAAAAAAAACTCAATTTTTAAAAAACTGTTTCCCTATCTCTCATGTATCAGCATTCCCATGGTCCCCAAATCCTTTGAATGGCAAGAAGTCTGACCAGCTCTTTTACAGAATGGGTCAGTTCATCCCTCCTTAGGCAGCTTGGTGAACCCTGGAACCGGAGTGGAGCTAACCATTTAATAATATTGGTAATAATATTTAATAATAATATTGGTACTAGATTTAGCCTTACAGTAGCTCAGACTCCAGAGCTCAAGCAATCCACTAGCTTCAGAGGTAGCAGAGAATGTAGCAAAAATTCCCCTTTTTAACACTAATATTCTTCTGATAATGCAAGTCATGATATCACAGCCTCCAAAGAATTGCAATTGTGGGCTATTCAAAGGGCAACAGGGAAACATAGGCTAGATGTGAATAGGCTGCAGGCATATTGCCAACAATAACATACCTGCAAAAAGTGGCATCAAATTACATCCAAGAGGTGTATGCTAAGAAAAGGAGGTGGCTTGTTCCTATATTGAGATCAATGGGTAACAGATGGACAACTCAGGTGTTGTATCAGTACCTACAGGATGTTAAAAGACTTAGGGAGCCTGTTAGGTTGACAGCCACTGGAACATTCAGGACTCTGACAAGTCACAGAAGTACCAAAGGTGGTTGAATTTCAATCTTTGCTCTTGTGAGGAGTCCTCATAGCAATGAGATTACAGATCTCTAAGTCATGAAACACTAAATCACACTCTTTGCTGGTTGTCACATAGCTCATGGTTGACTCATTTTAAGATGATGACTAACGTTAGCCAAGGTCCTTTGTACACAAACTATTCTCAAGCCACATCCCTCCTGTTCATTATCTAGGCAATGACTTGCTTTTAAACTCAGAGCAGGTTTCTATAGCTATTCCTGTAAAACTACATCCTTGTAGCTTGTCAAGATCTTTTTGAATTCTGTCATCCTGCTCTGCTTCCTAGCTTCATATCATCTTTGGATTTGAAAAGTATATTTTTTTATGTTGAATGCATTCAACTAAATCATTGATAAAAACGTTGACCGGAACATGTGAACAGAATATAATGTGAACAGAAAAGAATACTGGACTTGGAGCCTGTTTTCTTATTTGAAAAGTGGGTTCTGGGGATGGGTAGGTGGGTGATGGCTCTTGTCCTGTCATTATGCTCAACCTCCAGGATTGTTAGGAGCAAGACTTCGTAAACTCAAATGCCACATAATTATAAAAACCAAGTTTGACCCCAGAGAAGAGTTAAAACACCCTCCTTTGTTAAAGATGCAAGAGACTACCAGTATGGGATATTGTATATATTCAGACATAGGGTGATGTGCTGGTTTGCTAAATTGCTTTTCTACTTTCTTTTTAAATCTTTATTACTAGGGATGGGGAGAAGCATATATTTGGAAGTGTAAGTGATGTAAAAGCAAAACATATAGATAAAACAAGGAAAAAATTAAATGTTTTATGTGAACTGTTATTAACAGAGTTGAGGCAGTTTTGTGATATGCCACTAGGAACCTCCTTCTAGACTAGCATATATTCATTAACCAACACTTTGGCTAAGGTCATTCAGGTAACTGAATTCACTTCCCTTACCCAGTTTAAGCCTCCTACAAGAACACAAGACTCTTGTCAAGTCAAATGTAATACCACATGCTACTAGGGGAAGCTAAAGCTGGTGATCTCTTGAACTTGGTAGTTCTGAGCTGCAGTTAGGGTTAAAGTGCATCTGGTGTCTGCAACTAAGACCAGTATCAATGGCAAGTCCCTGGGAAATGGGGAAGGGCACGCCAGTCTGCCTAAGGAGTCAATTGGCCTAATCTCAGGTAGAAAATGGAGTATATCAAGCTTTTCATGCTGATCAGCAACGGGACTAAGCCTATGAGTGGCCACTGAACTTTCAATCTGGGCAAGACAGGGAGCAGTTATTCTCATAAAAACAATTAAAAAAAAAAACTTCAAATCCTGCATGTTTCAGGCAGTGACCTTTAAATGTCTCCTTTTGCCAGAGCTGGGATTATGGAGGTAGTAGTGGGGACAAAGGTGGCTCCAGGTCTCAGAATTTTGGGAAAAAGGCATGCATAAGAGTAGTTGCCCTTGGAAGGCAAGAATCAGGAGCTAGGTGAGGAATCCTACATAAAGGAGTAGCCAGATAGGTGGTCATCACAGCCCATGGGCTCCAAGTCATATCTAGCTATGGACACAGGGGTCCAATAGAAAGGAGACTAACACTAAGTTCATCCTCTGAGTCATCCAGGAAGTTCTACTATGCTTTATTGGGGAGAGAATCAATCTTACATCAACCTAGAATCAGCAGGTGAGAGTAAGCGAGGTAGGTTAGGGAATCCATAAGGAGGTAACCTGGAGAAGGGTGGAGAAAGACAAAGGTAAGAAAAGATCTAGCAAGTTCTCTAGGAATGAAATGGGTCTGTTTAGGAATTTTGGTGGGACAGGACCTGCATGTAGCAGGTATATGGTCTTTGTGATCCAGCAGACATTCACTTGTTGGGTGATAGGTCGTGTGTGAGTTTGTGTGTTTTCAAAGAGGCAGACACAATCTACAGTTGAAAAAGATTTCTACTGGTGGGGTCATTCAGTATCAGGTCTAGACATGTGCAGTTACCAAGTACGTTCCATGCATGATCTCTCCCCTACCTACAGTTTGGGAACATGTAGGAAAATGTTCGGGGGAGGAAGGCTGTTAGTGTCTTTCTTGTTTTTATATTCTTTTTTGTATTCTATTTGATTCAATGTCTTTCACTTTTCAAAACAAAACAAGTCAGGGAATTCACTACCTCTTGAGTCAATCTACAGAAAGTTCAAATTGACAGTTTTACCCATATCAAGCCTAAGTCTGCTTCTCCACCACTCCACCCTACAATCATGTAGTTGACTAATCCCGAAGATACATCGTCCTTTTACAGTTGACCAAAAATTTTTTTTTCAAAAGATAAACTCTGTACTTCCCTTCCTGTAGAAGTGTAAATCACTAGCAAATCAATCTTGTAGCTCCAGACTAGAAGAGGGATGACTCAGGGGGAGTCTTGCATTTCACAGGACTTATTACAAGCAACCAGGTGCAGTACTTTGAATTCCAGGATGGAGCATGAGCACAGCTTGTAAGAGCTGCAAAGAGCCTCCCCAACCTCTCAACTGCTGGGGAAAACTTTGATGATAGGCTGTGGATGGCAGAGCTAGCATGACTTTGCTTGGCCCATCAACTAGTGGAAATGGAGAACTGGCTAATTTCAAGGTGACAATAGGGCTGGGAGGATTAAGTCAGGTCACTAACTGGCAGTCAAAGGAACAGAGGTGAGATGGTATAAAGTCATACTGAGGACAAGTGGTATCTTGTCCTCCAGATATCACCCAACTTTTGAGAAGTCTACCTGTAGAAAGAGCAGTAAGGTCCTTAAGGGCAGAGATGAACTAGTTCCTTTATGTCTATCTCTGGAATAAATGTTTGTTGAATTGAAGAATAATTTCCAGAGATTTCCCCCACCAGATCTGTCCAAATATATAGCACATGACGCCACTTCTGAGAAGGCAGGTACCACATGTGCACTCTCTGAACATGTGACTAAAGTAGATCCTGGGTCACATTCGCCAGTGATCAACAAAGGTCTTTCAAGGACCAAAGAAACAGCCTGGCTCTGTGATAATGCAAACTCTTGGAATGACTTCGTTCAAGACTATTTTGATTTTTATCTTGACGTATCCAGCAACAACATGATACTTATAACAAGGACAGAGCCTGGACTGTGATTTCACAGGTAGAGGGCACTCCTAGAGAAGCACTATGTCTGCAACTTACAGTTGCTTGGAGCACTGAGGGGACTTACCCAGGGTAACATAGTCTCTGTCTCAAGAGGTGGAGCTTGGACCCACATCTTCCTGAAGCTACCTCTCTTACAGCACATACTCTCTCAAAAATTTGTTGAACAGACCAGAGACTGAAGAAACAGGCCAGCCTGCATTTAGCCATTGTTACGTCAGTGCATGAACAAAGGGATGGCGGATTAATTTTATAAGGCAGTGGAAGAGTGGAGGTGAGGGGCATACATTCGGATGAGTTTATACGTAAACTATAACACTTCTCAGAGATCCTCCAATTTCAGAGGAGACAGCTCTCCATCTGCCAAGTAGGTACTTTAGTAGTCAAAACCTTTAGCAAATCCAAAAGAATGAGCATCTGGCCAAGATGGGTCAAGGAACCTGTATCTGGAATGCCTCCAATGTTTTTCTCTCAAGTAGAATTGAAGATGGCAAATTCTATTTGTGGAAGGTCTACATAACTTGAGTCCTTGAACTCCAAATCCAGCACCCTTTAAAGTTTACCTTCTCTCCTCCAACTTGTGTGACTTTGGGTCTGTCATGTTACCTCATTCAATTTCCCATTTTTCTCTTACCTATGAGGGTTGTTTATACACACTCTCTAGTCCCCTCTGGTTCTAAATCTTGATTTTTAATGAGTTACTGAAACCTTTAAATTTCTAAGTCGAGCCTCCCTCCCAAGTCCCCAAGGGCTCACACCAAGTCTGAACTGGATCTCTGATACTACCTATTTGTGACATCAGGGAAAAGTCCTTTTAACTTTTCTGGGCCTCACTTTTCTCAACTGTAAAATGAAGTTGGATGGTCCTTATGGCCCCTCCAAGATCTATCAAAGTTACACTAGTTGCCACTTCTCCAGGAGAGAATAACCATGATAACCACATTGTTCTTGGTGCCATTTAAACGGTATTCATACAGCACTTTAAAGGTGTGCAAGGTGCCTGTACAAATATCTAATTTGATCCTGTTGTAAACAAGTGATCGCCCAGGGTTACATTGCTAGTACCTAAAGCCAGATTTGACCTCAGGTCATTCCGGACTCCAGGCACAAAGCACTATTTACTGCACCACCTGGCTGCCTCTTATTACACCAAAGAAATAATATGGTCATAACTATGGACTGAGAGGAAACCTAAGTTCAAAGTTTCAGTGCCACCACTGACTAGAGTTGTGATCTAAGGCAAATCACTTCACCGCTGTCAGTTTAAAAAAAAAAGTGCTTGCATTTGATTTCAAAGGTACCTTTCAGATTATTGGAGTAAATCCCCAAGATATGCAGATTCCAGTTCTAGGTTATTTATCTAATATGCAGGTCCAAATATAAACTGCTTTTTAGAATCAAGACATTTGGAAAGAAATACGTTCTGCAAAAAACTAACATTCAGGTTTTCTATAAGCCAGATTTGGGCTACAATTAAATCATTTGTAAAGCCCCATCTGTGAGCTTTTTCCCCCCCTTTAGTTCAATATTTTTTCAAGCAGTTACTGCATAAAACAGAAAGATACATCAATGAAGACAGAAGCACAAGTGTCCCACTTGATGTGGATCCAAAAACTGTTTTGTGCTTGAAGGAATACTTAATTATTGAGGATGGGTACAGTTAAGTCTGAAAACAGATTCTTTCCTTAAGTACTTTAGAAAGGAGATACTTCATTGACATTTTCATTCCATGTGGAAAAGGTGTTATTACTCTGCATTTTTCTATTATGAACTTACAAAGAATTCTGGAAACCTACTGCCCTAAGGCACCTAGGATAGCCTTAAAGGTCTGATGAGTTCTTGGATTCAGGAGCTGTCAGTTATATATAGTCTGCCAATAAACTGAAAGCGGGAAGGATCCAGGAACTTGGCAATTCTTAAAAGAGGGTATCAGTTTTTAAAAAAGGAGTAAGAACTCAGTTGAGAGATATGAGAACTACTGCATTGCAGGCAGAGGTAAGGATGTAATTGGAGGGAGGTCTGAGTGCACCACCAAGATCATATGGTTATTAGATAAAATATAAGCTTAGAAGGAAGTCAAGCTTCTCAGAGGCAAAGAACTAGCTGGCTTGGCAATGCTTCAGGCAAACTACTCCATAGTCAGGTGAGAAGGTAGTATCTTTGGAACCAGAATCAGGACATGCAGGACAACAGAGGATAGTGTAGAACTAGTCAAAAACCAGGAAAATCCTCTTGGGAGTAGGACAGGAAAGTATCTTCCTCATTTGAATTCTATACTAATTTAAAGTGAGAAATAGAAACAGGTTAGGTATCCTAAAAGCTGTACTAATCTGGACAAGGTTAGGATAAAAATTATAAACCTATCTCTGTATTTATCTTTTGTTTCCTTCCCAGGAAAGAAAAGTTTATGCACCTTCAGTCAGGACAACTCAGGCATATTTAAACCTAGGAGTAACTACACTTAGGAGTAACACACGTTTAGTCCAACATGCTCCCTTTACAGATAAAAAAACTGAGTCAAAAAAGGCTGACTTGCCCAGTTACTGTCAATGATGAGAGGTGCATCTGAACGTGGGTATGACACAGGATCTTCTAGGATGCAGCTTCTACAACACAGCCGAGCCCTACAGAACAGCTGGAGATCCCAGCACAAATAAAAGGGAAATGGTACATATAGAAAGAGGCAAATTATATACTCCTGGGGTTTATGCCCTATGACCCATTACTGATCCTTTTACGTCTATGCCTCCTAGCCAGTAATCATAGAGAGGACTGAGAACACTCTCACCAGACCACAGATGGCCATTATAACGAACAGACCTGTTTCCAGTCTGAAGAGACAGCATGTCTAAAATGGCCATGCCAACAACCACAAATTGAATGGATATAATGGAGAAAGAGGAGGTAAAGAGTTGAAGGGAAACTGAATTCCTTAACCTAGAAAAGGTCTTAATCACTACCTACAGAGTTTCACATTTCTCATTTGACTTCTATATAATCACGTATCAGGAATCCTAACCTGAACACCTACCTCATACTAGGGCTGGACCCTTGCCCACTTCCTTTGCTTACTTAAATACAAGGACCCAGTTCACACTTTGAAGGTGTATTACTGTTGGCACTTGCACAGGGGGACAAGGCATGCACCTGGGTCAGTCTTGCTTATCGATATCCTTCCCCTCTGTCTCCTAACAGATTCAGATTAATGATTGCTCATTCCTAATTGTCAAATTTCTTTTCCTTCATCCTGTGTCTAATCACCAGTGACAGAAACCATTACGCAAATGAGCAGACGACTTTCCCCAACTGTTCCCGTTGGTAAAAACCTTGTAATTTAGAGCTCTGATTTGTAGGGGAAGCTGTATCTCCCCAAGGCGTCCTGGGCATCTGCTCCACTTTTGTGAAGTCACCCACCCCCAATCCAGAGCCCCCAACAAATATTTGACTTTGCATAATTAATCATAACTTTTTTTGTATCTGTAGTGGAAGGGGAGACATAAGAGTTCCCACCTGCTGGCCTAGCAAGTGATATTTATTCTGGCCAAGAACCCTTCCTTACGTGACCAGTTAGCAACATCATGAAGAGTATTGCTTTATGTCAAATAAGGAGTTTAGATAGCGGCATCCACAGCACAAGTTTCATCCAGGCAAAAAAGGGGGATCTGCCGATTCAAACTCTTTGAAGCTAACATAGCCTGACAATGTCAAGGGAACAGAGGAGAGCAAGCCAGGACATGGCAGGAAGAGTATAACACTCAGTATAATACTCCCAACCCAGATTATAAAATACCCTCACATCTGGGTCCTCAAATCCAAACTGAGCAGCCCTGACAACCAGTTATTTGTCCTTCCTGTTCTGAGGCTTGTGAGAGGTCAGTCATAGCTTGCTGCTGATTCACTACCGAGGATATGAAAGAGTGAGTTAAGCCACGAGGCTTGGCTTTTCTTGCCCTTTCTCTCACCACAGTCCCTCATGTCAGGTGAGAGACCAAGAAGGGACACAGACCATAACACTCAGGTCATTTCCCAACATTGGTTGTTATTGAAAGAACTACACTAGAGAAGGTACCGTGTCTTCCACACTCACACACACCCTGTTCCCATGAGAGAGAACACCAGGGCAGGCATAGAAAGCACAGGGATTTACAAAAGTAAACACCCCCTCCCCTACACACACCAGTCTATCAGTGCATTATAAGCTGAGCTTCTAGGGACAAGAACCACTGCTCAGACACTGAAATTAAACCTTTGGCAAAAAGGAAAAAAATAAAACACATTTCCTCCCACACTCCTTCCAGGGAGACTTCTTGCAGGAGGGCAGTCCTCAAGTCACTCAAGAAGACCAAGGAAAGGCCCATCCCTGGTGGCTGCAGCTACCTTGACTAGGGGGTGAGAGGGAGGGTCGGGGCGGGGGGAGCACTCTTCAGAGGTTTGGAGCATCTGTACATTCAGAACTAGGGATGATGGCAAGGGCTCTGGCTCATCTCCACAAGTGATGAAACAAGGGAGCAGCTCCAGTTTACCTCTTGGGCCCCAGTTGACGGCTCCCATCACTGATCCCACTGTCAGTGGGGATGAGCAGTTGGCTTGGACCAAGAAAGCCAGGAAGCTCAATCCCAAAGGAAGGGGGGTAGAAGGGGCATTCCTAAGCCCCAGAGGCGCTACCTAATAAACCTCAAGCTTGTTGCAGCATAGCCCAACCAATATAAATAAGCTAAAAACCAAATTAAAAATCATTTTGGTGGGCCAGGCAGCAACTTCCCTGCAGTAGTACCCAGTGGAAGTGGACCAAGTCAGCACGTGGAGTGTTGATAGGCAGACTTCAGCCACAGTGTGGCCATCAGAAGAGTCACACTCAGGCCAGGAAGCTCCTCCTGTAGCACAGTTTTGGCAGTCAAATTGTGGAGAGTGTTGGTAGACAAATCCTGGCCAGAGTAGGGGGACAAAGATGTACACACACAAGCCAGACAGCTCCTTCCTTCTTGTGGTACTCAGGATACACCCACGCTGTACAAAAATCAAACAAGACTGTTGGTGTACAGGCAGAGTATCTAGTCAGAATGGGGACAAGAAAGGCTGAAAAACCTCAGGAGTTCCAAGAGCCTGGGAGACCAGTAATCAGGTCAACAAACTCCCTTCAAAAACGCTAACATGATCCAGGTAGACTTGGCTCCTTCCCTTACCCAGACAATGGCAGTGAGACTGTAGGACATCATGCCAATGACAAGAGCACCATCGCAGCCTCAGGGGCCTGGGAGGAAGGACACAAAGACAGACAGACAAACACACACATACAATGACACAAGGCTGGAACTCCACACTGAATGCAGGACTTGGGCAAAGAGGGAAGGTGAGTCGGAACAGAAGTGGACAAGAAATCACTCAAGATGGGAGCAGAGGAGGGTGGGTTGCTTAACTGCCCCACCTGACCTCACACTCCTGCCCTGGGAGGCTGGGGCAGGAACCCAGTCTGTTAAGTGCTGCGTGCAATTAGTATCACTCTGGTTCTTCCAGTCCTCATCAACGAAGCAGCGTGGACCAGACGAGATGGGATGGGATGGAAGGGTTGGCAGTCACCCAGGAGGACTCAGCCTCCAGGCAGGTTAGTTGTATCGACCCTTGATCATCGTGTTCAACAAGGGGCCCACCTGTGCAGAGACGGGAGGATCCAGTCAGAGTTACCTGCAACAATCCCATTACCAGACTAGGAAAGAGGAAATGTAAGACAAAAGGCAGCTCTAGAAGACCTTGGACAAGCATGGGATGGGAAATGGGCTTTTAGACAAAACCGAAGTCTTATTTACCCTCTATTCCCTCCCCTCTCCACTGGAAGGAGAGTGGTAGAGACCACCTAATATAGCAGGGAATGGATAACACCCTCGGGAGAATATTTTGCATCAACTCTCTCCCACAATGCCCTGAAACACTGTACTGTGCCGAGCTGATAAACAGATGCCATGTTCTTCCCCAGGGGACAGAAGAGCTGATCCCTAAACAGACAACTGACACACATGTGCATATTTCTGCAGCCTCCGCAAAGAACTCTGGATGTCGTGTATCCCTATCAGATCACGTGCAATTAAGGCTAACATAAACCTAACACCCACCAAGTGTTCTTGGGGCACTGAATACAACAGTGCCCCCCTCCACAGGGAAAAGACAAGTGTTTCACAACTACCACGTTCCCCTATGCTCTGATTGAGTCACTAAAGCACCTCTGTGAGAATCAGCTCCCAATAATTTCCAAAGCTGCCTTGGCACAGATGTGAGCATGCTGGGAAATGCTTTACTGCTCTCTCCCCAATCTTCAAAAAATCCCCTGGAGGATCCCCCAGCCAGCACACGAGCCCCATAGGGAACATTACTGCCAACACAGAACAGGTTCCATAGATCTGTCGGCCAAGTCTGGCATTCATTAGGTAACAAGGGTTTTCTAAAGATGCCTGTAACCTTCATGGAAAATACAGTTTTCAAAATAAGAGAAACTAGAATTGACAACAAATTCTGTCTTTGCCCATCAAAAGCCGTTCCCCACCCAATGGCTGGGGCCTCAACCCAGGGCTAGCCATACCTCTTGTGGGTTCCCTAGGGCCTCTCCCAGCATCTTCTCAATGTTTCTCATTATGGCCACTTTTTGATGAGCCTTGAGAGGATATTCAATCCTCTTGGGGGTAGGCGCCCCCTGTAAAAGAAGCAGCAGTTCAGGAAGTCATCCTTATTGGCTAACCTCCAAGTTACCCTAGATCCTTGGACAGAGAACAGGCAAAAACAAATGGATACTGGGAAATACCTACATTGTCAAAGCTACTCATTGTGATGGAAACTTAGGATCCTATGAGCACAGATTTGGAGGCAGAAGGGACCTTAGAAGTCATCTAGTCCAAATTACTCAATTTATTCTCGAGGAAACCTAGGTCCTTGGAAGTGAAGTGGTTTGCCCAACATTACAGAATTACTAAGCAGCACTCTGGATTTTAGAGCACAGAGGTTCTTGGACTCAAAATCTAGTGCTCTCTCCATCTAACCACGAGGGGATTTTTGTACTTGGAGAGCTGTGCTGTATTCAATTTTTTTAAGAAAATGCATTTTACTTGTATTTCCTTTTGAAAAAGATAAAAGGATGGGAGTGAACACAGGTAAAGGAGGTTTTCTGAGGCACGACACTGAGGCAGGTCTGAGACAGTGACTGAAACGGAATATTCAGGTAGACAAATCCCCAGTGAAATACAAGATGTTTTGTGAGTAAAAACATCATTCTCTTGCAGAAGTGAGGAGGGAACTCAAAGTTCTAGACCTAAAAACAAAACCAAACAAAACCAGGCCAAATTAGGCACAAGGAACTATACAGCACAGTAGGAAAAGCACTGGACCTGGAGCAAGAAAACTTGGATTCAGATCTAAGCTCTTGTGTTACTTACTACCTGTGTGACCCTGGGCAAGTAACTTCATCTTTGGGCCGCACTTTCCTCATGTAAAATGAGATGATCTAAATCCCTTCTGCCTCAAAATCTTATGGTTCTATGAACTATGAAGAGAAGCTTAGAAAGTGTAGGCACCACCCCTTCTAGGACTGGACAGTTTGAAGGTTAATTTGGTGCGCGCGCGCGTGTGCGTGTGCGTGTGCGTGTGCGTGTGCGTGTGTATGTTCCTATTTCTAATTACCTTATTCTGGCACAATATTCCTGAATTTTTCCCCCTTGAAAATAAAAACCCCGGAAAATATGTACCCTGCAAAATAAGACTAAAAAAAAAGGCAAACATGGGAATTTGCTTGACTATGAATATTTTTGAATTTGTTTTCCTTTTTATGCCCAATGCAAGCAAGGTGTGCAGGAGAGAAAACATGTTACTAACTGAAAAAAAAAAATTAAAATAATTTTTTTAAATGAACTCTTACAGAAAAGAGTATATGGTGGCAGAAAAAAGAAAAAGAGAAACAGATAGTGAATCTGACAATGAGTCAGGAGAGGTCTAGGATAAATGTTGTCTTGGATACTAGTATGTTACCTTGAGCAAAGTCTTATTTTCTAAGTCTCAAGTTTCCTTATCCCTAGATAAATGGGAAAAATATTAGAGTACTTCACAGTACTGTTGTGAGGTTCCAATTTCCTATTTTATTCTGTAAATCTTAAGGTACTATATAAAAAAGTTGTTGGTGCCTTATATAAACCACTGGACCTGAAATCACAAAGACTTGAATTCAAATCTGGCCTTAAACACTAGAGTCTGGGCAAGTCATTTAACCTCTGGCCTCAGTTTTCTCAATTGTCAAAAGGGGGTAACAATAGCACCTACCTTTCAGGGTTGTTGGGAGGATCAAATAAGATGTTTATAAAGCATTTTGCAAACCTTAGTTCATTATATAAATGTCAGCTATTATTATTTATAAATGTTAACTATTACTATCGTGGCAGCAGCAGAGAGAACTGGAAAGATAATTAGGAAGCAAGAAGGTCTAGGAGGCTTACGGTTTGGTCCTCAGTGAAGATTTAGGAAGCCACAAAAGAAGGGCAAGATTCTCTGAACCTCTTCTAAGAAAGAACTAGTACCCAGGGAACCTCCCTGCGCTCAGCAAAGTCTAACTTATTCCTTGAACCTCCCTCAAACTTGTGCTACTTCACCTCCCTCTGCCCACAAGGAGATCTGAACCACAAAGTCATCTTTTCAAGAGTAGAAACCCTTCACTTCATCAAGGAAACTAAGCCCCAAAATAAGCACATTAATGCCTGACTTCCTCCCATCACCACCCTTACCCCAGGAAGATAATATTCACCTTGTACCAGAAGTTCACAGTGATGGTGGTTCCCCCATTCAGTAATGACTCTATGTGATGCCACCTGCAACAAAACAAACTAACATGCTCCAGTTCTGCCATGGGTATTTTTCAGAGTGAAGTGAGAACTACACAGGGTACAGGACAAAAATATAAAGAAAGAGCTAAGTGATTGGTCATCACCTAAAACCACTGAGAATCTTAAGATATGACTTATATTCAGTTTCCAAATGTCAAAGAAATAAGATCAACAAACCTTTTGCGGTTTTTATTAAGTGGAATGAACATTCTGTTGTCTTTGTCAGAAGAAAGAACTGTCATTCACCTGCCAGGCTTAGTGAGTACCCAATAAGGTTTTGCTAGCAAAACTGAGGTTTCAGCACCTCCCACAGGACACAGGTAGTTCTCACCGGGTAAACAAGAGATACCACCAAGTTACAATATGAGGCTACTTTCCTCATCACCCATCTCCTATCCCTTCTTACCAGTACATAGGGATGTAAAGAACATCACCAGGGCCAACCACTGTCTCATAGCCAACCACATTCTGGAAGTTCGGGAACCTCTCATAGTCAGGATTGTCAAAATCCACCTGGCAGATCCAGTGAGAGAAGAAATTAATCAGTCAACGTGTATTTATTAGTAAATATCTAAGCTAGCTGTTATCTGCATCGGTAGAAAAAATTTCCTTAATTAGGAGTTCCCCACACCAATGAAATTCTAGGTCTAATCTCTATCCTCATGTTAGATGTTTGGAATTAAAAGAAGGCAAACAGTAATAGGAATGAATAGCCTACTTGGGAGGCAAAACTAAACTTAAGAAACAATCAGATAATAACAGACAGGACAAATCTAACTGGGAAGGATCCCAAGACCTGGCACTCTGGGAAATGACTGACATAACCTAAAGGTTTGAGAGTTTATCCCAAAAGTTTGAATGCTGGGAATTGTGGAATATGCTGTCAGAGTACAAACAAAAGTATTCTATTGAGACAAGAATCCTACATGTGATAGGTCAGAAACCACTTTTGGTAGAAAGCATACATAGAAAGTAATACCTCCCTGGCTACTCACAGTCAGTCATGCCCTACTATGCCTAGGATTTCCTAAGATAATATGTACAAGTTATCCTGTGCTATACTTGGCACACTTCAATGGCTTAACAGAACAATCTCAAAACCCAGGGAACATGGGAAGGTCTGGATCTGAGCCTAAACCTTTTAAGGGACTGTAAAGCACACCAGCCTAGTCCAAGACAATATGAGGCATAGTTTAAAAAAAAAAAAAAAGAGGGGGGGTAACAAAATAGAGGGACTTCAATGAAATGAACTTCAATGAAATGAAATTAAATGGAGGTGGAGGTGTATCTATTCAGGGCACAATTAATATAGGTCTTGGGAACTGGTGACAAGTGAGAAGAATCACAGAATTTTATACACTAAAATATATTTCTGATTCATCTCCAAAATAAACTACCTTTATTTAAAGATTCAACACAACAGAGCTCACTCACCCATGAAAGAGGAATGCTATGAATGACGCTGGATTGCCTTCCTCCATACCCTGTTAACTCACCTGACTCTGCCTATCACAGGGATGGTGCACAGGGTAAGGATAGAGGCACTCAAACTGATCTGGAGGAAACAGGATGCATCGTTTATAGCCCTTGATCTGAGCAAAGAAGTTCTGTTGTTCATCATAGTGAGCTGGTGTCACATTTCCTGTAAGAGTGAAGATACTGTCATCCCCAGCAAAGCTATGTTGAATAGGCCAGAAAAGGGGTCTGAAAAACTATGGCCCACGGTCCAAATCTGACCTGTTTTTGTATATCCCCATGATCTAAGAATGGTTTTTACATCTTTAAATACAGTAAAATTTTATTTAAAATGTAAAAATCATTCTTCACTCAGTCTGTAGAAAAACAGACATCAGATACAGGTGTCTGTAGTTTGCCACCTCCTCAGCTAGAGTATAGAATACAGGAGAGGCTGCATGAAAGTACTGAAGGGTCAAACATCTTTCATGTTTCCACCTACTTATGACCCAAAGTCATGAAAATTCCAAAAATATATATGAACTAATTCTAAGCATGTACAATCACAAGCTTCAGCAAATTATCTAAGTGACAGATGTTTAATGTGCAAGTAGTTCATTAACCATCAAGCGATAAAAAGTTTGCCAATCATAAAATAATGGATTGTGCTAACAGCTGCTATCTCTTTAAGAGTAAGCTAATGTGTACCAAGATAGTATTTGCAATTTTGACAAAAATGGCAGATTACACCAATTTTTTGTTTGTTTGTTTCTAAGGCTAATATATCTTTTGGACATGCTAAAAAGTCCTTGAAGACCTTTAAATAAATCCATTAAGAAACACTGAAAATGAAGGCGTAACATAGATTCACTTCACTCTTGGATGAAGGCAGACAGTCTGAGCTATACGAATTGGCACAAGCTCTGCAAAGTCTTTCCGAATAGCTTTTAAATTTCTCACAGTATGTGCCCAATCCCATCCCAATCTTTACCCCCTCCACTCAAGCCAGTTGCTATAACTTTTCCAGAATCTATATGAAGTATTACATAGAAGACATTTAGTACACATTCCTGAGTGACAGAAATGAAATCTCTGTAGCCCAGAACTGTTTCTTCAATGGTATCAGTTCATTAATACTCTTGAAGATGAAATATTCTCCACTGCCCACCAATGGCAGGCAATCAGAAAAAGAAGAGTCTATATTAACTCAATTATGAACTTGTTAGGTTAGCAACGAGCAAGTGTGTGTTAGCTTAATAAACTGTTCCAACTAAAACTGACCTGTAACATTAACTCAGATCATAAGGAATCAGAACTTGCTAGAGAGAAATACCCAGAAGGGCAGAAAATGTTTCAGAACTCAAATTTAAGAGACTTAAACACTCACTAAGTGACTGAAAAGACTCTCTATCCAGATAGAAACCAAACATCTTGTCTTAGATTAACACTCTTCTGAGCATGATAAAAGCCTGCTAAAGATTAATCTTAAAGTCCTGCTTGGCATAGCCCACAATCAACTGAGGAGATTATTCTAGCACTGGGTCAGTGAAACTTACAACCACTTCTAGATTTTTGCTTAGTTTCTTACCTTCCATGCCAATGAGCAGCAGGTTGGAGGTCAGCTGCCCCCAGCCACGCTTTCCCTGCTGTTTATTAATCCAGTTCCAGTTAAAACCCAAGAAGTCCATGACAATCTTCCTGCCTACTGTGTCATTGAGAGTCTGCTGCAGATACAACCTGTATTCCCCAATAAAAAAGTCTCATTAGCATACCTTCCAGCCACAACCTCCCTACATCCTGAAATATAAACCCACACCCAAAGCTGGCACAAACCCACAGGGAACATCTGCTAACAGTCAATACTAATCTGGGAAATTTAAATCCTTTCCCCCACATCTCAGGGCTCTAACATCAAACCTATGCTTTTAGGAATTCCTGAGATTGAAGAATTACTATTATGCCTTTCAAAGCCTCCAGCTCATAGCAATTTTCTAAAATAAAGCTGAAGGCTTAAGGAGATTCTCTGTCCCAAACAGTCAAGTGTTACAGGATATGGGAGCTCAGATGAACTTGGCCAAATCACATGAAATGCCAAATATGGCAGTAATGTCCTAAGAGGAGCTTAGAAGATTATCAATCACCTTAAAGAGGTGGCAGTAATATCTGAACTGTATCAAAAGTAGAATCAAACAACAAAACTCATAGAATATAATTTGTAAACAAAGTGTGTGACAGTTATGACTGTCACCAAAAGAATAAGAACAGGGTAAAACAGCAAAAAAAATTTTTAGGAAACAATTCAATCCTTCAAGGGCCTAAAAGGGATACTTACTCCCATCAGGAAGGCAGTCATATCTCCTGGGCCTGTCTCAACAATCATAAAATTTAAAGCTCAAAGGGACTTGAGAGATCAGTCTAGTCTAGTCTCCACACTTTACAGATCTGAAAAAACTGAGACTGAAAAAGGTTAAGTGACTTAGCCAAGATGAAATTAAGGATCTGAGCCAGAACTTTAACTCAGGTATTCTGGCTCCGAAATCCAGAGTTCATTCCATTATACCACATTGCCCTTAATGATGGGACACTACCAAATTCAAACTAAACACAGAAATTCTAGGAAGGTGTTGGGAGCTCTGGATCCTCGGCCTCCTACATGGCTCCAGCTACATCTGACAGATATCATGAACAGGCTAAGAGGAAGGAAAAACCTGCTTTCTCCTAGAACCACAGCACAACAATTACTGCACAAATCTCCAGAAGACAGTTAAAATAACACCAAACAAAGCACAAATTATGGTAATATTCTATCAAATCCAACCATCTTCTACTCACAAAAAGAAATTTAAGCTCCTCTGGCAATGTGATTCCTAAGAGATCAGAATCCAAAGGCAACAAGGTACCACGAAGAAGAAAATATCCCAGGTCCGAGGTTGGGAAGACCAGGAAAGGATGAGGTTGGTGGTGAAGTGCCCAAAGAAAGATAATCTAATTGTGATGAATGGTAATTTTCAAGAGACAAGAATTTCTGGGCAATTAATTTATTAATTAGGCTAGCACATACTAAATTGATGGTCATTGGTCTCTCTTAGTAACCAAGAGATCCCACCTTAGAGAACATTGAATACCTAAAAACCTTTGGAAAACTGGGTATCCCTGAAAGGGAGAGACCAACCCAGACTTCTGAAAATTAATAAAGGGGTGGAAGATGAGGTGGGCTGAAAATCTCAGCTCCTCAATCTGAGGTCTTGAATAGATCAAGAGACTCAGCTGCCTCCAGATGGTGGGACACAAGAATTCATCTGTACCCAGACCACTTAAATTGAGCACAATGGGCTGGGAACTCACTTAGAGTATATTCTCTTTATATTTTTATCTGAAATGAGTTCTCCTAGTCCGATGGAGTCTGGCCAAGATCATGAGCCTTCAGGGCCTTCAGAGACTAGTCTCAGAGTCTTCAAAGACTAGTCTCTGAACAAGGAAACAGGGAAGAAACACCCCGGATGCCCCCTTATTAGACATCTCTGCATGGACGTTACCTCCCTCTAAGTAAGTACCTGAAAAGGCCAGCCTAAAAAGGCCAAGGTCTCCCATTGCATCCAGGGCCATCTCCAATCATCCTGATGCACTGATCAATATCTGGTCTCTGGACCCAGATGACTCAGGAGAAGAAAGTGAGGTTGGTGACCTGCACAGCCCTCCCTCACTCAAAACAAAGTCAAATACAAGTCATGTCATCATTTCTCTGATGCCATGGTCTTCTTTGAAAATGAAGGATGAACACTGACAGAATTGGCTATTAATAATCATTTCTCTCAATCACACATCCATGTGCAAAACTATTCAAAGAAAAGATCAACCCTAGTCAGACCCTAGAAGGAGCTGCTTTAGGAAGAGAAGTGAATTGGGCAAGCCAAAAGCACTAATAAATGGACAGACCCACACTAGACAATGATTAAGTGAGAGATATAAGTGAAGGGACAAATTCCCACACATGTGCATGCACATGACCTTGAGGTATATGACAACTCAATGTATGTACAATAATGGCATTCTCCTCTGGACCAATGTTGACTGCGGGGCAGCTAGGTGGTGCAGTGGATAGAGCACCAGTACAGGAGTCAGGAGGACCTGAGTTCAAATCTCACCTCAGACACATGACACTCACTAGCTGTGTGACCTTGGGCAAGACACTTAACCCCAACTGCCTCATCCTGGGTCATCTCCAGGCATCCTGATGAATATCTGGCCAATGGATTCAGATGACTCTGGAGGAGAAGTGAGGCTGGTGACCTGCACAGCCTTCCCTCCCTCAAAACAAAGTCAAGTGTCATGTCATTATTTCTCTTCTGACACGTCTTCGTCAGTAGGAAGGACAAACACACACAATGTTGACTGTCCAAAAGGTTGCATCTACAATTCTTTCTTCCCTTCTAGAGAGAAGAACCATGAATCACAATTAAAATTCACAATTAAAAAGCAACCACGTATCTACCCATCAGCCACTTCTCAGATCCCAAGTTAACTGGCCTGGTGGCCTTGGCTTGCTACACAACAGACCACTAATAAATTTAAAAATCTAAAGTCCTAGGAGTCCTAAGGACTGAGCCAGGGGAGTTCTAAGTTGGTGCTTCCTGCACTGTGGTGGTTGACAGGGTTTCCCAAAGAATTAAGTGATGAAGTCTCCTTTTACTGCTATCCTCACCCCAGTATAGCTCCTACTGGGCTCACCTTTCCTCACTGCCCCGTTGCTGTATGTCCTGTAGCTTCTCCACAAACTCATGGAATTTCATCTCTTCCCTGTTGGACCTTGGTTTAAAAGTCTGGAAGTTAGCCATCTTCTTCTCATCATAGTAGAGGAATTTGTGGGTGCTGGCACTATACACGGAGAAATCTCCGTTGCCAATATTCTCCTGTAGATAATCGAGGTCCCATTTCAGGGCCGGAAACACCAAGTTTGTGTCAGTCAACACCACAGGCTCCTGAGGAAAGAGCACCAGGCAAGAATAAAGGTGGAGAACGGTCCTTCCAGCTCCCCTTCTTCCCGGGGCGCTCCCTCGTCCTCACGCCTCCTTAGACAGCTCCCCGCTCCCGAACCTCCTCCCCCTCCCTGAGGGGCCCCGCTGTTCCTCGGACCCGCCGCCCCCCAACGCCCTGTGACTCGGAAATCCCCCCTCCTCCAAAGCCCGGGGCAGATGAGCGCCACCACCTGCAGGAAGCGCGGACACCCCGGGCTTCCTCCAACGCTGCGGCCCTTACCCCCCCGCCTCGCGGGTTCCCTCGCCCTGCCCCGCTCCGCGCTTCTCTCGGACGCCCCCCTCCCGGCCTCGGTCTTCCCCTCCCCCCGCCTCCACCTCACTCTCGATGAGCTCCTCCGCCCGAGGGTCGCTCTGGCTCAAGCGCGGGATGGGCTGGGTCCGGAAGCTGTAGCTACGGAGCTGGGACTCGTCCCAAGCCAGGCTCGGGGCCTCGGGCTCCTGTCGAGGGCCTCCGGACCCTGAGGCCGAGGAGGCCGCCGCTGCCGCCGCCGCCGCCGCCGCCGCCGCCATCTCCGCCGCCAGGCCCGGCACTCCCGGAAGCGGAAGCAGACCTCCGCCTCTTCCGGAAGAAGCCACAAAGGATACCATAGCGATGGGCAGAAAAGCCGGAGGGCGCGACGGCGAAGCTGCAGCAGCAGCGCCCCCTGGCGGGAGGCGGTGGAATCGTTTCTGGAAGGGCTTTGGGGAATCATCTAGGCCCAATCGCTCTACACGCGATGTAGGGGAGCGGTGGGAAAAGACTCGGTTTCCCACAAAGCCATGGTCCCGAGGCACAGGCGCCGTTTGGGGGCGAGGGAGCCGAGGCTGCTGAGCGGAGACAGGGCGGCCGGGGCTGGTGGGGCCTTTCAAAGTCAAGAAGCGGCGGGCCCGGAGGCCCCGGGCCAAGCCTGGAGCTGGTCGGGCGGCGGAAGAGCGAGCCAACGGGGCGCCAAGGGGGCGCGACTCCCGGGGAGCGCTCTGCGGCCGAGCGCGGCGTCCCGTGCTGCTGCCGCCGCCCGCGAGTGAGGCGGCGTGGGACACGGAAGCGCGCTGCGGCCGCTCCCCCGCCGCCCGGCCCCCGCGGCCGCTCCCCCGCCGCCCGGCCCCCGCGGCCGCTCCCCCGCCGCCCGGCCCCCGCGGCCGCTCCCCCGCGTGCCCGGCCCGTCATTGGGCGCAGCACGGTACGTCCTGCTCTCCCGCTCCGAAGCTCCGCCAGCTGGCCTTCGGGCTGGGCGCCAGGGCCTTCGTGGAACAAAGAAGGCGCTTCCCTTGTTACAAAGTTAAGAGTGCGTCCTGGGGGGCAGATCCGCCTTAGACCCGAGGAAACTAAGTCTTTCTCCCTCGCTAAATCCCTGCCAGGGCGTCCTCGGTTGTTTTATCCGACGTGAGTTCGTCCTTCGTTCCGGCAGGAGACGACGACATGACTGGCGCTTGACCTGGTTCTGACGGAGGGAGCTGTGCAGGTCAGCGGCCTCCCTTCTCCTCCAGAGCCATCTGGGCCCAGTGACCATGGCTCCAGGATGGCCGGAGAGGGCCCAGGATGAGGCAGTTGGGGTTAAATGACTTGCCCAAGGTCACACAGTTAGTGAGTGTCAAGTGTCTGAGGTGAGATTTGAACTCAGGTCCTCCTGACTCCTGCACTGGGGCTCTATCCACGGCACCGCCTAGCTGCCCCTTTTATCCGATAGGCTAAAGGAAACCTCTCCAATCCGAAGGCTTCTCTTTGGTAGTGAGGACGAGGGAGATTTTGAAGGACAGTGACGTTTTGTGTTCCTGAGACATCACGTAGCAAAAAGCAGTTATCTTCATCAAGGTTCCCAGCTCTACTGAGGTTTGTCACATCATATATTTGGCAAGTATTTATTAATACTTGGAAACAGTCCCAGTTCCCAAGGCATTCACGATTAATGGAGGAGACACAACGAACTGTAAACAACTACATACAGACATGAAATTGTGACTCAACAGGCCGTAGTTCTCAGCACTGCTTATCAACCAGCCTTGGGGAGCCCAAGGGTGGGGAAGGAGATCGTCCGCAGCTCTCTGCATCACCTGCTTTTTGTCATGTACCCCTCCCTGCAAATTCTCACGTTCTTGGTATCTTAGGGAGGGAGGGAAATGGAAGGACCCAACCTTTTTGCTGAGGTGGACCTACCTGAATTGTCTTAACGTTACCTATAAAATCAGCCTATCAAGGTGGTGTTACCTTGACATACTCCTAATAAAATCCTTTTAATTCTATTTATCCTGAGTTTTGCCTTGTTAATCAGGGTGAAAGCCTATACGAATAATTTTCATTTCAACAAAATATGCAGAATTGGAGATGGGGTCAGAGGGAAGGCCCTAGCATTAAGGAGTGCTAGGAAAGGCTTCTGGCAGCAAATGGGATTTTTAGCTGAGACCTCAAAAGAAGTCTGAAGGTGGAAAGGCAGGAGAGCACTCCAGGTACCAGTGAAAATGCGCAGATGATTAACTGTCTTGTAGGAGGAACAACCAGTAGGCCAGTCCCTCTTGGATCCCAGAGGACATGAGGCAGGGGAAGTAAGGTATAAGTAAGAACACTAGAAAGGCAAGAAGTCTAAATGCTAGAGGATTTTATATTTGATCTTGGCGATAATAAAGAGTTTTGAGTTGGGGGCATAATATTTCCAGACCTATGGTTTAAGAAGATCAGCTTGACAATGGAGTGGAAAATAGACTGGAATAGGGAGAGACTTGAGGAATGGAGAACCAGAAGGCTACTTAAGTAGTGCAAGTGTGAGGTGATAACAGCCTGCATCAGGGTGGTAGCGGTGTCAGAAAAGAGAGGGTAGAACCAAATTGGCAACCAAGTAAATATTAGGGATAAGGGTGAGGAGTCCAGCATGACACCTATGTTATGATCCTGTGGTGTCCTCAGCAGTAATAGGGACTTTTGGGAAAGGAGAGGATTTGGGCTAAAGGATAATAAGTTCAGTTTTATGTTAAATTTGAGATGTCCAGCAGGCAGGTGAAGATGCAAGACTGGAGATCTGAAGAGAGGTTAGGATAAATATATGAGAATCATCTGAGTAGAGAAGATAATTGCATCCTTGGAAACTGATGAGATTAGCCAGCAAAAGAGTATAAAAGAAGAGAGCCCAGAACAGGGCCTTAGAGGACACCCCTGGATGACGATCCTCCAGCAATGACTGAAAAGAAGTCAAACAGCTATGAGGAAAACCAGGAGAGAACAGTGTCTTGGAAAAACCTGGAAAGAAGAGAGCAGCATGTGGTGGCTCCAACCTGCCCAATTTCATGATTCTCTTCAGCTTCCTTCATCAGCACAAGAATAGGAGTGAACTCAGTGATGGTTGGAATACTCCAAGGCTGAGAATAGGTAGGGAAGGATCTTTGATATGGCGAGGGGCAAGGAATTTGAGAGGAAAGACCAGTGCAGTTGAACTGATTCACTAAGGAGTCAAAATGGGGAAGGGAGGAGTATAATTAGCACAAGGATAAAGGGATTTCTCCTATTGGTGATAGAGATTCATTTTTATCAGAGGTTGACCTACAGGCCTGGGCAAGGATAAAAACCCTAATGCCTTTGCCACTAGGGCTTGGAGATGGGTCACCTTTTTAGCCCTTGGAACCTTTATGTGATATGTGGCCTCAGATTCTAGAAGATTTGGTTCAAATTCTGCTTTTGATACATACGGGCTATGTGACCCCCCCCTAAATCACTTAACCTTTCAGTTGCCCTAGGCTATAAATTGCAAGGCAGGTATAAGTCTATATTTTCTCAAGGAATTCTCTATATCAATGAAATCACAAGTCTTGTGAAAAAAATATTTTTGTATACATGTATGTATAATATAATCTACACTGAAATATTTACTAGGAGCTTCTTTTTTTCTGTTTTAGCTTTTAGAATTTTTCCCCAGTCACATGTAAAAACAATTTAACATTCATTTTTTAAATCTGGAGTTCCAAATTCTCTCCTTTCTTCCTCCCCCACCCCGACCTCATTGAGAAGGCAAGCAATCAAATATAGTTTATACATGTATGGTCATGCAAAACAAATATATGATAGTCATGCTGTGAAAGAAAAGACAAGAAAAAAACTCAAGAAAAATAAGTTTAAAAAGTATCAGTATTCAGACACCATCAGTTCTTTTTCCGGGGATGGAAAACATTTTTTATCATAAATCCTTCAGAGTTATCTTGGATCATTGCATTGCTGAGTATAGCTAAGTCATTCACAGCTGAATATCTTACAATATTGCTATTACTTTGCACACAATACATTTCACTTTGCATCAGCCCATGCAAGTCTTTCCAGGTTTTTTTTGGGTTTTTTTTTTGACAGCTTCTGTATTGGGAATGATACCAGCAAATGCTGTGGAGGGGTAAGGTCAATAACACCAGCACACAGGAAGGCAGCTAATAGAGGTTCTTGATCTGCTTTTTGAAAGGAAAGCTTCAAAGGGGTTAATAATCTTACTTTAAACAATGCAGAAAGATGTGAATATCCAAGAAAGAATTCAGTAGATAGAGGTCCAATTGTCTAAACAAAGTAATAGAATAATTTATATCACCAGACCAGGGAGCACCTACATAGGGGGAGGGCCTTAATAATGGCTACCCAGAGTCTCCCCTGGCCAAATCACAAAGAAACATTCTTCCCATGAGTGAGCCCCACAGCAAAATGCCAACCACCCAGACTATATAACAAAGACTCCACTCTGACTCAGAGCCAGAAGGCATGACCCTCCCCCCCAATGTGACTCAGCACAACGGTGAATTATCAGGGTTCAAAGGAGATTAATCTTTCAAATGTTTATAATTTATCCTGAGCCTGGGAAACAATGCCAAAAACGAAACAACAAAAATCCCGCCTTGCTTACACTTAACAGCATCCTGCTCATCATTTCTTAGAGTACAAATAGTATTCCATCATAATCACAAGTGTTTAACCATTCCCCAAGTGATGGGGAATCTCCTCAACTTCTAATTTTTTTACCCCAGAAAAGAGCTGTTATAAATATTTTTGTATACATAGGTCTTTTCCCTTTTCGTTTTTATCTCTGGGGATAGAGACCTAGCGGTAGTATTGCTAGGTCAAAGGGTATGCATGGTTTTATAGCCTTTTGGGTAGAGTTCCAAATTAAAGGAGCTTGGTTCTTGTAGGTGAACTGGAATGCCCCAGGGGAAGTACAAAAAATGAGCCAAATTCAACTGTTCCTGTACTGTTTATCTGGGTGATAGCTACTCCATAATGTCAAGTCCCTGATTGGAGAGAGGAGAACAGAAGACTCTCTCCTAAATTATTGCAAAGGCCTCCTATATATTACTGCCAACTAATTTTTCTGATGAGTATGCCACTCCCCTATTCAACAAATTATCCTGTTGTCTCTAGGATGAAAGATAAACTCCTCTGTTTGACTTTTAAAATCCTTCAAAACTTAGCCCAGATTTATCTTTCCAGCCTTTCTCTCCATTCTTGCATTACTCTCCATCCAACACTTCAGACTAGCCACACTGACCTTCTCTCTGACCCTCACTCCAGATACTCTATGTCCATCCCCATGCCTCTCCACCAGCTATTCCTTATGCCTATAATGTACTTACTCCTCATTTCCACCTTATAGAAGCTCTCACTTCATGATGTAGCTCAAGCATCATCACCTTATATATGGAAGGTGTCAAACAGACCACTGAAATACTTCAGAGTGCAATGGGAACCAGATTAAAATGTAATTGGAAAATATTTTACAAAATATATAAAAATACAGTAGATCATAGACAATAATAATCTTGGTTTTCTAAGTCAATGTGCCCCAGCAAGGATCCTTATGTATGGGTTTAGTGGCTCTGTTTGTATTTGAGTTTGACACCACTGTTCTTCATGATTCTTCTCCCGATCCCAACGGTTAGTGCCCTCTCCACCAAATTACCTTGTATGACTATTGATAGCTTTGATTTCTTCTTCTGAATGGTTCTTATTTTTACAAATTTAGGTCATTTCCCTATATCTTTGAGAAATGAGGCTTTCATCAAAGAAACTTTCTGTAAATTTTTTTCTAGTTTCCTGCTTTCCTTCTATTTTTGGCTGCATTGGATGTTTGTGCAAAACCTTTTTAATTTCATGTACATCAAAATTATACATTTTACTTCCCATGATCTTCTCTTGTTTGATCATAAAATCTTCCTTTATCAATAGATCTGAGAGGTAATTTTTTTCTAGGTTCCCTTAATTTGCTTTAAGATACTATACTAAATCACATACCCATTTTGATCTTATCATGGCATATGATGTGAGTTTTTGGTCTACGTTTAGTTTCTGCCTGTTTTCCTAGCAATTTTTGTTAAATAATGAGTTCTTGACCCCAAACTTGAATCCTTAGGTTTATCAAACACTAGGTTACTATGATTATTTCCTTCTGTATATTATGTACCCAATCTGTTAAACTGATCAATCACTCTATTTCTTAGCCAGTACTAGATTGTTTTGGTGATTACCACTTTGTAACATACTTTGAAATCTACTGCTAGGCTACCTTCACGTCTTTCGATTCCCTTGATATTCATGACCTTTTGTTGTTCCAGATGAAATTTGTTACATTTTCTAGCTCTACAAAATAATTCTTTGGTAATTTGATTGGTATGGAACTAAATAAGTAAGTCAATTTAGGTTAAATTGTCATTTTTATTATATTGGCCCCAACAACCCATGAACAATGAACATATTTCCAATTATTTGGATGTCTTTATTTATTTGAAAGGTATTTTGTAACAGTAAAGACCAATGTCATATACCATGACATCTCAAAGACAAGAACTCACTATTGACCAAAACTTCTGGGAAAACTGGAAAACACTATGACAGAAATAAACTAATATCTTATACCCTTATACCAAGAAATGATCAAAATAGGTACATGATTTAGACATAAAGGGGAGATACCATAAGCAAACTAGGAAGACAAGGACTAGTTTACCTATTAGATCTATGAAGAAGGAAAGAATTTATGACTAAATGAAAGATAGAGAGCATTATGAGATGTTAAATTTTTATAATGTTAAGTTTAAAAGTTTAGCACAAACAAAACCAATGCAACTAAGATTAAAAGGAAAGCAGAAAGCTGGAGAAAAATTTCTATAGCAAGTATCTCTGATAAAGGCCATTCTCAATTAACAAATGACCAAAGGATATGAACAGGAGAAGAAGAAATCAAAGCCATCTATAGTCATATTAAAACTGTGCTAAATCATTATCGATTAGAGAAATGCAAATGAAAACAACTCTGTTGTCACATCTACATTACACCTACCAGATTGGCTAATAAGATGGAAGAGGATAAATGTTGGGGGGGGATGTGAAACAGCGGGACATTAATGGACTGTTATTAGTGGAATCGCGCAACATTTCTGAAGAGCAATTTGGAACTATGCACAAAAGACTATAAAACTATGTATACTCTTTGATCCAGCAATACCATGACTAGGTCTGTATCCCAAAGAGATCAAAGAAAAAGGGGAAGGAATCTATTTGTACAAAGATATTTATAGCACCTCTTTTTGTGGTGGTAAAGAGTTGGAAATTGAGGGGATGTCCATTAATTAGAGAATGTCTGAACAGGTTGTGGTATATGATTGTAATGGAATATTATGTGCATTAAGAAAGGACAAGCAGAATGATTTCAGAAAAACCTAGACAGACACACATGAACTGTTGTAAAGTGAGCAGAACCAGGAAAATATTGTACACAATATTAGCAATATTGTATGATGAACAACTGTGAATGACCTAGCTATTCTCAGCATCACAACGATCTAAGACAGTTCCAAAGGACTTATGATTTTAAAAAATGCTATCCACCTCTAGATAAAGAACTGATGGAGTCTGAGTGCAGATCAAAGCATAGTATTTTTCACTTTTTTTGTCTGTTTTATAACATGACTTATATGAAAATGTTTTGTGTGATTGCACATGTATAACCTATATCAAATTACTTACCATTTTTGGGAAGGGTGAGGGAAAGGAGGAAAAGAATTTGAAACTCAAGTTTTTTTTTTAAATGATGTTAAAAAAATTTTTTACATGTAATTGGGGAAAAAATTTTCAAAAAATTATATTCATATAATTCCTAGGTTGACTTATAAGTATGTTATACTGTCTGCAGTATCCCATCCTGCTGGGTTTTGCTGTTAATATATAGAAATGTTAGCAATTTATGTGAGTTTATTTTGTGTCCTAAAACTTTGCCATAGTTGTTAATTGTTCAACTAGGTTTTCAACTGATTCCGTAGGGTTTTGTAGATATAGCATCATATGATCTGCAAAGTAGATGTTTAATAAATCCTTGTTGATCCTGATTCTGTAGGGTTTTGTAGATATAGAATCATATGATCTGCAAAGTGGTAGTTTTGTTTCCCATTCCTTTCCTATTTTTACTCAATTTTTTTGGGGGGTATCTTTGAACATTGAACATTGAATACTAATGGTGATAATAGTCATCCTTGCTTCACCTCTTATCTTAAAAAGGCTTCTAATTTATCCTCATTAAAGATACAAATTACCTTGTAATTATCTATTTTGGATTTGCAGTATAGTATCCTCTTTATACTAATTGGATTTGCAGTATAGTAATCTGTTTATACTAATTCTGTACAGAGTTTTGGATTTGTCTTCTTTATGAGAATGTAAACCCTTTTCAAGGGGGGATTACTTTATTCATTGTATTTGTATCCTCTAGCACCTAGAACAGTGCCAGGCACATAACAGGGACATAATAAACTAAAACTGATCCTCCCCCTACTACCATGTGTCTAAATATCCCCACTTAACACAGGTTACATACAAATAAACAGAACCTAAGAGGGGAAATGAGTCTCTAACTCACCCTGATTTTCAGTCCAGGGATCTTTCATATATCTCATATAGTGGCAAGCCTCCCTGCTGGTGTAACACTCACAAGGGTGACCTGAGCCACATTAAAATGTGACTGGGAAATATTTAGCAAACTAAAAAACCAATACAGTAGAACATCAATAATGGCATTGTGTTTTTTTTAAGTCATTACCGGGCCAACAGGCATCACAAGGTTGGTGGCCCTGTTTCTATTTGACACCACTATACACTATGCTGCTTTTCTGATTTCTCACTTTGCAAAGATGAGGTGTCTTCTTTTCTCTTCCAGTATACAACAGCTAGGGACAGGAATCATTTAACTCAAAGATGTTTGCTAAGCTTCCCAGGAAGAGATGGCTTGCTCTTAGGAACTCACAGTCCGGTTAGGAAAAGAGATGAACAATATAGATGAGAAGATAATCTGGTGAAGAGGGAGGGAGAACAACAAACTGGGCGTGACTGCAATGTATCTAACCTGAGAAACTGACAAGATGTTAGTGGTGCTGAGGGAGGCAGAGGTGCAGGCAGGCAGGGGAGCAGGAAGGGGAAGAAGGGGCATCGTGAGTTTTTTCTCCGACAGCTTTAGTTGGAAAGGGCTTATGCACCCCCAGGAGAAAAGACAACTGGAAATGCGTTTCCGGTCCAGCTCGAGAAAGAGGTCAACTGGGGCCGGACAGACGCGGCTCTTCCCTGTAGAGGCCATAACAGGAGCAGGGAGACGGACTGAGAGGGCAGACGGGGCAAGAGGTGGAGACGGACGCTGCCCTCGGGGCAGGAGGGGCAGGACCGCAGTAGGTACCCTGGAGCCACAAGAAGAGAAGCTCTAGGGCGGCATGCCCGGCGAGAGCTTGGGGGTGGCCAGCTTCATCTGCCCCAAGCAGCACCTCCGTCAGGGCATTCACCTGCCTCGCCTACAGGAGCCAGGGTATCGAGCCCGGCTCGCACTGGCATCAGAGTCCTCGGTTACCTGGCCTCACTCCCTTCCTCACAGGGTCTTTCCACACGTGGCCTCCTTCGAGGCCCCAGAGAGTTCCGTAGCCCCGGCGAGCCAGGCCTCGGGTGCTGAGCGCCGCGCTCCGCCCTCTGGCTCCTGCCCACGTGAGCGCAGCGCCACGCCGCGGGACTCTTGGCCTCTGCTCGGCCGCCGTAGAACTGGCCTGCGCCTGCGCGGGCGCCTCTTGAAGAAGGTCAAGATGGCGGCCTCCATGGCCGCGTCCCGGGGAATCCGATGGCTGGGGACAGCGGCCCGGCGGGTGACCCGTCTGGGGGCCCGGGCAGGTGAGGTCCGGGAGGAGCGGAAGAGCGAGGGGTCAGCAGGGTGGGGCGGGTTGTGGAGGGCCGGAGCGGGGGTGGGGGGCGGCAGCCCCGACGCTGGGCTCTGATTCCCTGCGTCCGTCCTGCCCAGCCTCGGGCCTCAGCAAGGACATGCTCCCGGGCCCGTACCCCCGCACTCCGGAGGAGCGCGCCGCCGCCGCCAAGAAGTACAACATGCGCGTGGAGGACTACGAGCCCTACCCGGACGAGGGCTTCGGGTAAGGAGGCCGCCCCGAGGCCTGCGTCCCCTCCCCAGCCCGGGCTGCCGGGCGTGGTCTGTCACGGACGCCGGCGGCCTCTATCCAGGGGCTGCCAAGTTTTCGTTTTGTTTGTTTTGGATAAGTAGTCATCGGTGTGGCCCCGAGCCGGGGCAGCCGCCAGGCCCTCCGCGCCTCCGGGCTCCCCTCCGGCCCCCAGCTGCCCCCTGGCAGCACTCAGTGACAGCCGCAGGCCTTCCCGAGGGTCCTTCGGGCCCTGGTGGTCCCAAGCGCTCCTCCTTCCTCCTCCCCAGGCCCCCTCCTGCCCGGTGTGCCAGGGATTGTCTGGGGCACCGGCTGCCTAGGATCACAGCTTGGGGGGCACCCTGACTTGTCACCTTCGCTTACCCCCCATAGCCAGCGTGTTGCCAAGTCTAGGTTCCACCTTGACGATATATGTGTGTACGCATACATACTATATAGAGACAGAGTCGGCGTGCATCTGTGTGTGCTTGTGCGTATCTGTGCATATACTCGTCACTACGTGAGCTCCTTAGCTGCTAGGACTGCGTTTTTTCCCTTTCTTGTACCTCTAGTATTTAACACAGTGACTGAAACTTAGTAGATTTTTAATAAATTCTTGTTGATCCTGAGTGCTAGGTTCGGGGCTGTGGTAAGGACCGTTTGAACTGTTCCAGTCCCCCTGAGGGGAGGCCTGATGTTTATAAGATCGATCCCTAGAATCAGAGCTAGAGTTAGGAAGATCCTTAGAAGTCTTTCTCTTTTTACAGATCAGAAAACTAGAGCCCAAAGACAAGGTTTGCTGCAGGGTCACACAGGTTAGTAGCAGAGCAGGAATCTGAACCCAGATTTTCAGGTTTTAAGTTGAGTAATATCTCTTAAGTGCCCCATTGCTTCCTGTACAGAGGTGTATATATGACTTATGCCTCACTTTATGTGACTTTTGTTCTTTGATTTTTTCCATGATTTTCCAGGCTAGGTGGTCTTTCTGTAGTCACCATAACAAAGGTTGAATAGGTCAGATGCAATGGAAATCTTATCCCACCCAACTGAATCAGTTTTTTACCACACATCCAGACCCATAATCATCACTAGAGATCCAAAAACAAAGCAGTCCCTTCCTCCAAGGCACTTACAGTCTAATTGGGGGGGGTGGGGGGAGAGGGGGGAAGAGAGACACCTAATGTGGGGAAGAATAGCTAACTCCATTTAATATTCACTTGCCTTATTTCTCCTATTTTGTCCTGTTAGTAATGACGTTAGTTATAGGCACTGCATTCTTTTTTTCCCATTTTGTCCTTAGCAGTTTGATGCTTAGTATCCAACTTCTTCCTATGTTTCCCAGTTCATTTTGTATTGTGGCATATCTGTAGGATCTGTTTTCTCCTGATTTAATTAGAATTTCTGGCCAGCAGTAACCCTGGCAGCTCCTCTGTAAAGATAACATTATCTTTGAAGTCCATGGGATACGCAAATATGTTCCCACATGCTGGTTGGAAAATACAGCTTTCTTGGACTCCGAAGTAGAAAGAATCTCAGAAGCTGTTTAGTGCAAATTAGCTATTTACCCAAACAGGAACCCCTTTGGCATCGCTGACCAGTCATAAAGCCTTTTCAGGAAGGTTCTTAGTTAAAAATCCAAAACAGCAATAACAGTTGAAAGTTTTGTAGCACTTTAAGATTTGCAGAGCACTTTATTCACATCATCCCACTGGACAGATTGTTCCGTAGAAACTAGAAGTATTCAACATCAGTGGTTATAATGAGAAAGAGCAATCTGTCTCTAATGTTTTCTTCAATTTTTGGATTTGACACTACTGTTGAAAAATTACTTTGTGCCTCCATTTCTCATTCATAAAATTAGGGAATCAGATTTGATGGTCTCTGTGGTCCCTTCCAACTTGTTTCTTTTATCATCCTGATTCTTCCCATGAACTGAAAGAAAGGAGAGATTATTCATTTTTGGCATTTTCACATGAATGAAGTTAAACTGTAATTTGAGCTTACATAGCAGTCTTACTTAGTATCTAGAATTTGAGCCCTGAGTCTGGGTCTTTGTTCAATCATACCAGCTCAATCAACAAGTATGGTGCCTAGTACGTACCAAGCACTGTGCAGGCCCTGGGAATACAAATACAAAGAATGAAGCCATCCCTACTCAGTTCACTTACAATTCTAATGAGTGAAACAATAAGTAAATGTGGAAACAAATGCAGTAAAATTATAAAGTTAGTAAATACCAATACATACAAAAAAGTAATTAAATTCAAGGTAGTTTGGAAGAGAGACCATTAACAGGGGAAATTAGGAAAGGTATCACGCAGAAGTTGGTGTTTGAGTTGTGTCATAAAGAAAAAGAGGCACTCTGAGACAGAGATGAGGAGAGAATGCATTCCAGGCATGCGGGATGACCAATCCAAAGTCATGGAGATGGAAGATGGAACGTCATAAAGGTGAGGAATGGAAAAGGCAGCTTGACTGGATTACAGTGTGGGAGGAGGAGTCATGTCGAATGAGACAAGAATGATAGGTTGGGGAGAGAGTCTGGAGGGCTCTCAGAGCTGGTCAGAGAAGTTTGTATTTGTCCTAAAGGCGCTAGTAAACCACTGAGGTTAACTGAGCAGGGAAAGCTCAGGGCTGGATCCACACTTAAGGAACATCACTGTATGTGGGATGGCCTGGAGTCGGTTACTGACATTCTTTGTGACTTCATTTCTCTAATTCTCAGGTGAGGCATCTCCAGTTCCCCTGGGGTGTGTGGGCCTCCACTCAAGACTTGCTATTATGTTCTAGATATGGTGACTATCCCAAGCTTCCAGAATGCTCCCAGCATGAACGAGACCCGTGGTATGACTGGGACCATTCAGAACTGAGGCTGAATTGGGGAGAACCGGTGAGGAAACAATACTTATGACCCCTCCTTTTCTCTTTAACTATTTCAATCATTCACAGGGTTCTCCACCATACTTAAGGCATCCTTATTTCCCTACTTGGTGAATCTTCCTTTGTACCCAGGTGGTAATCTTAACCCTGTAGTGGAGAAGCAAGGTATCTAGTTAGCAGTAAACTTTTCTGCCTCCCAAGGAATGGGGTACTGCCAAAGTAATACATGGGTCAAATGTCCAGGGATCCCCAAAACTTTGTAATATTAGCAATTGAGCTGCCTTCCCTAAGTAGCAGACTAAGTTAGTAGGTAATAACCCCACCTCTTAGTTTCCCCTTGGTGCCTCCCCATCCCCTCCCCCCAATTCTTGGGTTGTCAGTGTCATTTGAGAAAGGTCTAGTCTCTAAGAACACAGCCTTCAGGAGCACTAGACCCTCTGCCAGGCAATTTCTTCAGAGCTCTGTTCTATGCTGCCTTCCTGTTGCTAAGCTAATGACATAGTACTCAGATCTCTATATTTGTTGTAGATGCATTTTGACTTTGATATGTACACTCGCAATCGTGTGGATACGTCCCCCTCACCTATTTCCTGGAACACTATGTGCAAGCATTTCTTTGGCTTCTTTGGCTTCATGATGTTCATGTTCTGGTTAGGAGAGGTGTACCCCTCCTATCGGCCTGTGGTAAGTATCTAGGGCAGGTATTCTTAACTTGGGGTCCACCGGTAAATTTCAGGGGGATCTGTGAACTTTGATGGGAAAATAATTATACTTTATTTCAGCTAAATTTCTGATTGAAATTTAATATTTCCTTCAGTTATTTAAAAACATTACTCTGAGAAGGGGTCTATAGGCTTCACCAGATTGCCAAAGGGATGGGGTCTGTGACACACAAAAGGATTGGACCCCCTGATCTAGGGGAAATACTTTTTCATTGCATGATGCTCAGCCTTGTTTCCTTTGGAAATGAGGCATCTGAAACACAAGAATCCAGCTTTGATCTGAAGAGGTGCTACCAGTGACTTTTTTGAGGATTCTCTGCCCGGATGCTGAATAGTAGCAACAGGATGATATATAGGCTTATTTCTTACCCTGACACAGGAACCCTTCAATCAGCTCAGGAAGCCTTATTAAGCATGTATGTATGCTTATGTATAGTGCACTATGATGGGTTACAATTTTAAGTTAAAGTTTAAGAGGATACAAATTTTATAAACAGTCTTTGTCCTCTAAATACCCACATTCTATTGAAAGAAAAAACTATGCACAGGGAAGTAAATAGAAACTGATTCTCCCCCTCCCCTCCAGGTCACTAAACAGCTGGAGAAATCAGGACAGACAGACAGGGGTGTCAGGAGGGTGAGCATTTCAGATATTGAGGGGTAGAGAGGGGGGACAGCCTATGCAGAGATGGGAGAAGGAATGAAATGTATAGGGAACCACCTGCCAATGGGATACTTAGCCAGGAACTTTGAGGGAGAATGAAAAAATAGGTGGAAGCCATATTGTGAAGAGCATGAAATGTCAAACGGAAGAGTTTGTATTTTACCCTAGAAACTCTCTAGCAGGAGTAGGAAAGTGACAAGGTCCGAAGCGCACTTTTAGAAATACACATGGGTCAGCTATTCTTCCAGTCATTGGAGATAAGAAGGGAATCTAGTTTGCCCCAAAATGCGAGTGCCCTGGGTGCTGTGAAGCCGTCGTTGTGACTAGTCAAGGACCGAGAAAGCAAAGCTATATGTAGTCTTCAGAGACTGAAATACAAAGGGGTTCTTGGGCGCTAGGCTGCATCTCTGAAAGGACCCTTCCACTCACTAGGCACTTATCAAGGGACACCAAGGTGCTGGCACCAAAAGTGAAAATCGGCCATATCCCCAGGGAGCTTGCATTTTACTCATCTTTAGGAGGGGACCGCATGGATCGTATGTTGTGTTTGATGAGCAATTAAATTCACACATAGTTGTATTCTAGACATAGAGTGAAAAACAGCCTCTATCTGTAAGTAATTTATAGAAAGACTGTGTACTTGAAAAACCTGGAAGAGATCTCTAAGGTAAGAAGGAAGGAAGTGTCCAGTGGTTTAGCAGAGGATTATACATCATTTGGGCATCTATTGTTAGGAAATGGCACTCAAGCTGGGCCTTGAAGGCAGTATGGAATTTAGATTGGAAGCAGAGGGAGGCCATAAAGGCAGAATGTGTAGGGAACCCTGAGCAAACTGGATGAAGTAGAAGGCATGTGTTGAAGAAAAGGGCCTTCAATGCCAGGCAGATCTTGTAGGCAATGACAGGTCCTGTAACTTTTGGGGCTAGTGAGTCATATGATGAAAATGGTGTTTTAAGATTAATCTGACAGCCGTGCGGAATGGATTGGAGGAGACAGGAGACCTATAGTTGTTGCAGTCGGATGCCCTGTGCTACCTCTGCAGAGATAATCCATGTCTCCATGGTAGCTGGTGTGTCTGTGTGCACTGACACGAGCCTTGATCTTGAGCCCCAGGGGCTCCTGGCTGGAGTGTGTGTACAGGGCTGATGTGAGCACTAACTTCACTTCAGGAAACCAGGAAGCATAGTGTAGCTTTTGCATTTTTCAGTTCTTTAAGCACATCACCCTTTTCTCCTCCCCTTGAGCTGCGAGCTCTGACAGCTGGTTGTTGGTAAAGCCAGCAGCCCTTAAAGCACGTCCCAGCCGTGCCTCCTCTGTGCTTCCCCCACTGCTGCTTCTGCACGCCTCATTTGCTAGGCCACTTTAGCAGGAGAACCATTAGAGGCTGAGTGACTTAAAGGAGATTGAGTCTGCCTCGACCCGAGAGAGAGTGGGATGGATGGATGCGCCGTCTCATTTAGAAAGCTTTGATTCTCTTACAATCAGTGCAAGCAGCACTTCGTTTACAATCTAGGCTTTTTCTCTGCCTTGGGCTCAGCATGAAAGAAGGATGTTTCTCCTGCCATTGCAGCTCAGCTGGGTTTGACAGGGAGGGTGCTGTTTGGTGGGTGTTAGTGTTGAGTAGGGTCACTGCAGATGGGGCATTTACCTGCTTTTTCTTATGTGCTTCCTTCCTCAGGCTCCAAAACAATATCCTTATAACAACTTGTACCTGGAGAAAGGAGGTGATCCCACTGTAGAGCCAGAGCCAGTGATACACTATGAAATCTGAAGGACCTAGCCTGCAGGGCCACTGACTTTTTCCTGTGCAAGCCTACTCAATCAGGAAGATTTAACCTTAATGAAATACCTAATGAAACTCAGTGGCCTGCTGTCTGTGCCTCATTTCTCTTAACACAGGACACCCCTGCTCCTAAACCAAGATAGTCTAGCCTCCTGCCTCTTGCATGGCCCTCTCTACCCCAGGGCTTCCTGCCTGTACCTGGTATTATCCTAGAGCTCAGATCCTGTTCTCACTGAACATTGTATTTGACCCTTGAGGCAGAATGGTTTAGTCCACAAGTATTTAGTGAGCACAGGCCCTTTTGTGCCTGGCAGGACAGTGACAAACAGCAGATGACTAAAGCCCAAGGCTCTTAGTGCACATTCTCTGACCATTCATTTCGCTGATTTTTCTGGATGTTCCCCAAAGCTTTCAACTGATCATTTACTAATCAACAAACCACCCATTCCTATTCCTGGTGGCCATTGTCTACCGCCCTGCTCCCTTCCCTAGATGAAATAGCCACCCCCCTTTCCTCTCTTAAGGAGTTCAGAACCTGACTTAGTCCTTCCTTATCACACCAACTGCCATTATGTTGGTATCTCATGTACCTTAACTTCCCAGGTCCTCATCTCCTATGATCCATTCCTTTACCACAGAACAACTGCCACACACAGGATGGTTATACCCCTGATCTCGCCATGTCATGAGTATTCCATTTCTGTGCCCATTCACCTTGAAATTCTTTTGTCCAATCATAACCTATCATGCCATCTTTCTCCGTGTATTAATTTTAAATCTATTATTTGTCTTCAGTCACTTCTAATCTCTCAGTCCCTCAGTACTTCTCAAGCCATTACCCCTGCTCTGACTTCACTTTCCTCTCCAGTCTTGACCCTGTGATTAGCCTGTCCTCTACTTCAGAATCCCTTTCCACCTTGTCCTCTCACTTCAAATATCTTGACAAATCTCAACTCTATATTACTTCCACTACCAACTTCCACTTCATACAAGCTGCCAAACAGAATTGGAGACCATATGGAAGACATCGTATTCACCAGGTCCATTACAAACTTAATTATTTGATCTTAAGTGTATCCTTGTTGCAGCAAATAAATCTTTTTCCTCTTTTCTAATTGATCCTACAAAAGCAGCTCTAAGCCTCCTATAACACACCTTTCTGTTTCACATCCCTTTGACGTCCTTTACTCTCTCTTGCACTCCAGGCTCCGAGTCCTTTTTGCCAAAGCCAGCTTCCACATAGACGCTTGACATGCCCTTCCATTTTATCCAAAAGCTTGCCCCCACAATCCTGTTATCTTTAATCTCACTCTACTCTGCTGCCTAGAAACCTGCCCAAGTCTATTTCAGGGGAGTAACACAACGGAAGACCCTGCTATCCCCTCAAGCTGTCATCCTGTATTTCTCTTCCCTTTAATAAACTAGAACACACTGTTCGTTGCTTCTCCTTCCTCTCACTGTAAAACTCTTCTCAGCTTAGTGTACAGCCTGCCTACTGGACCAAAGCTGCTCTTTCCATAGTTACTAATGATCACTTAATTGCCAAAATCATTTTCCCAGTCATCCTTGATTGCTTTTGTGGCATCTGACACTGCTGATTATCTGAATAGTTTTTTCAGGTTTTGGGGACTCCTCTTGGTTCTCTTCCTAGATACCTATCAGGTCTCCTTTGCTAGTTCGTCATACATATGCTGCCTAACTAGATGTATCCCAAGAGTCAGTCCTTCAGCCTTCTTTACACTCAGTTTGGTGGCCTTGGCAACTCCCAGGGTTCTGTTATCACTGTACAAGTGACTCCCAGATCTGCATACCCAGGCCTAGTCTCTGTCTTGGGTCCAGATTATCAACTGACTGGGGATATTTCAAACTGGGTGATCCACAGGTATCGCAAAACTCAGCATGTTCAAAAAAAAATTTTTTTTTTAATTACTCAGTCTTGCCTAATTTACCTACATATTTTTCCAGGGCATCACCATTTTTCCAGTTTCCCAGGTCATCCAAGCACAGTGCCTGGTACATATAGCCACTAAATAAATGTTTGTTGAATTGAACCTTCAAATCCACATTCTCCCTCACCCTGCATAATCAGCTGCCACACACATTGTGGTTCTTTTCCTCTAGAACCTCTTCCATCCATAATCCTTTCCTTTACTCACATTGTCACTGTTCTAGTTCAGGCCATCATTATGAGAGCTCCTGTCTCCAATTTGCCTCACTCCATTACAAAGCCACCAAAGTGATTCTCTTAAAGAGCAGTCTGATACCATTTCCTTGGATCAATTTACTCTAGTGGCTTTCCATTGCCCCTGGGATCCAGTAGATTGTCATTTGAAGTCCTCAACCCTCTGGCCTAATTTATTTTTTCAACTTTGTTATGTAGCACTATCTCCAGCACTGATCCAGAAAAATGACTTTTTGGTCTTCCATTTCTTTGCCTTTACATTGGCTATCTGGCAGATAACCAGCTGTAATATGCTGTCTCCTTTCTTCCACCTCTTAGAATCCTTTGTTTCCTTGGGGTGGGGGAGGAGATGTTAAATGGTAGGCTGAAAAATTGTGAGGTTCAAGTAAGGAAGCACTAAATGCCTACTATGTGCCAGGTAGGTGTACTCAGGTGATCCAGAGATAGTGATCTCATTCACTAAAGGTGATGATGTCCTTTACCAAAGTATAAGGAAGTCGTTGATAGAATATGAGTTCAACTTTAAACCTAACAGCTACTAGTGCTGTCCCTCCAAAAAAGAATTACCTTTCATTCTTAAGAAATGTGTATGGATACATTTCCCCTTTAAAATATCAGCCCCTTGATGGGAAGAACTCAGGTTTAGTCTTTCTCTGCACCTGGTACATTCTGGGTGTTTAATGAGATATGTTATAGGCGTTTGATGATTGATTGCTGAAGCCCCGTGTGCCAAGGATAAAGACAAAAATGAAACAAGCCTTGCCTTCAAGGAATTTATTACCTCCGCCAAAAGTATACAACATGTATCCAAAAAGTAAATACAAGTGCTAGGCATGGGGGAGGGGGGCTCAGGAAAGGGCCTTGGGAAGTCACTCGGCCTTGCTCGGGAGGAAGCTAGGGATTGTCTCAGGTCCGAGGTGCAGAAAGAGGCATTCCTGATACGGGGACCACCTGTGCACACAGGCGGGGGGACAGTATCACAGGGAGCTGCTCCTGGGGCGCTTCGGAACAGGCACGGGGTGAGTCATAAAAAACGACCCAGGGAAGGCAGCCACACGGGGGTGAGGGGCAGGCGGACACCGGAGATCCTTGGGCGCAGGAGGGCTGGGCTGGGCTGGGGAGGCCCGAGGGCTCGGGGGCAGCGGCTCCGCCTCACCTCCAGGTCTCCCCGACGTGGAGCTTTCCCCGAGAACGGTTCCGACGCCGGGAGCGCTGCCTATCGGACATCTCCACGTGGATCTCGCCTAAACTCAGTACGTCCAAGAAACGGACGCGCACCCGCCCACCCCGACCCCAGCCTCAGCTCCGTGCCCCCTCCCACCCCCAGGCCCCGCCTGGGCCCATCTCGGCTCCTCGGGAGCCTCCAGCAGCCCCCGCGCTCCCCAGCATCTCCGGCCCCGGGCCGAGGCCGGGGCGGGCCGCGCCCCCGAGCGCCAGCCGCGCCCCCGAGCGCCAGCCGCGCCCCCGAGCGCCAGCCGCGCCCCGAGCACCAGCCGCGCCCCTGCCCCGCCCTTCTTCGGTGGAAATGGGGGTGCGCCCGGCCGGAAAGCAAAGCCCAGCTCGTGGGCGAGTGCCCCTCTCAGGAACTCCGAGGTGGCCCGAGGGGCTCTACCACGTAAACCGAGGTGGCCCGAGGGGCTCTACCACGTAAACCGAGGTGGCCCGAGGGGCTCTACCACGTAAACCGAGGTGGCCCGAGGGGCTCTACCACGTAAACCGAGGTGGCCCGAGGGGCTCTACCAAGTAAACCGAAGTGGCTTCCGTGTCTGCGAGGGCACTCACGGAGGAGGGAGGGGACGCTCGGTGCCGGGCACGGAAGGGTTAACGGCGCGCCTGGGTTCTCTACGCATGCGCGAAGGGAAGGGCCGGCTCTTAGCTCTGGGAATGTTTTTGGTTCTCAGCGGCTTCCGTCGCTCGGGCCCTGCTGACCCCCGAAGGAAATTGTGGTGGTCGAGTGGATAGGCCGCACTTGACCTCTGACCCATGACCCGGTACAGTCGGGCACAGGTGGGTTTAGGGGCTGAGGGCCCCTGAACCTGTCCGCCAGCCCTCCCTCCCTTTCCCAGTTATGCCCTCTCCCGGCCCGGGCCATGAGCACCCCGCTGCCACCCCGACCCCTCCCACACCCTGTCACCCTGAGGATCCCCGTCCCCCTCACCCTGCGCACCCCAGCTGCCACCCCGATGCCCCTCTCCTGTCCAGCTCGGGGCCCAGAGCTGATTCCTGCCCCCACCCCAGCAACCTCCTCCTCCAGTCCTGCCCAGCCCCAGCCCTGAACAACCTCCTCTACCACCGTAGTCTGAGCTCTGCCCAGCATCGTCCCTGAGTAACACCCTGAGGGGCCCCCTCACCCCCACCCTAATGAGCCCCCTTCCTTTTCTGCCCAGCTCTGGCCCTGAGTCCCCAGGATCCCTCTCATCCTATGTCTTTAGCGCCTCAGCGTCACCCCCAGCCTCCCCTCCTTTACAGTCCATTCTCAGCCCAGAGTGACCCAGCCTAGGAGCTCCTCCTCCTGTACTGTCCAGCGGTGAGCACTGACAACCCCCCCATAAAACTCCCCCACCCAAGAAGATTCTCCTGCTCTCCTGTCTAGCTCGTGCTCTGAGCTTTGCCTCCTCACCCTGCTACCCTAAAGGTAGCCCTGAGCCCATCTGGAACCTGCCTGTCTCTTCTGTCCCATCCCACATCTCCCTCTGTCCTGAGAGCCTTGATCCCTGTAGTCTGAGTCCATGGGCCTTGCTGAGTCCTGCCCATGGTCCTCTGAGGGACAGAGAGCTCCCTGAGGGCTGCTGAGCCAGGACAGGAGGGCTCTGGTTCTTAAGGTAACTCAGTGATGCTGACTTAGCAGCCTCTGCACATTCAGGAGCTACTGCTGCATCATCGTCCTGGTTTTCCTATGCTGAATCTCCACCGAGGGTGGTGTAGGTGCATTTCAGGTCTGCTGCCCTTCAGTGTAGGCTCTCAGGAATCTTGAAGGGTCTTGTTATTCATCTTGTACAGGACATAACATGAAGCTGAAGGAACTTGAGAGGCCTGCGGTTCAGGTGTGGAGTCCAACCAGCCAGTACCCTATCTATCTGGCAACAGGTGATTCCTTCAGGAACAGGTAGCTCGGTGTTTGTTTATTTTTAAGGATTCCTAGCATCTCAAACTGATAGACTCTTTATTGATCTGTTGCACTGGAGTACCCTTTTTTAGTGATGTAGGTCTCTTTTTCTTCCCTTCCAGTTATGTCAAAGTGTACTGTGCTATAAAGACCTAACTTTGTGGGAAGTTGCCTTCAGTTTTCCCTTAATCTTTCCTTCCTTACATTCTTCTACTTCTCCTTGTGCTTGGTTCCTAGGAACATCTGCCCAGCAACTGGATGCATCCTTTAGCACAAATGCTACCTTGGAAATCTTTGAGGTTGATTTCAGAGACCCTTCCCTGGACCTGAAGCATAAAGGAGTCCTTTCTGCTTCTAACAGGTATACTACCAGTTGGTTGGCATGTTGATGGAGTGGCTCTGTGTGCAGAGGAATAATTCTGGAAGCATGTGTACATATGCATGTGTGTGCACGTGTGTGCGCGTGCACGCTGTGTGTGTGTGTGTGTGTGTATGAGAGATAGAGAATCTGGTGGAATGGGAAGAAAAGGCCAAGAAGTGGAGATGAGGACATAGAACATTGAAGGCCTGGGGAACAGCCAGACTGGAGATAAAGCCTTGTTTGAGGAACTGCAAGTAATCTAGTGTCCCTGGACCACAGAGTGTGTGAGATTAAAATGTTAGGAGGTTGGAGAGGTAGGAAGGAGCCAGGTTATGAAGTATAAAATGCCAAACTGAGGATTTTATCTTTAATCCTAGAGGTAATAGGGAGCCATTGGAGTTCATTGAGTAGGAAGTGCAATAAGGAGTGAAATTGTCATGCTTTAGAAAGGTCACCTTATGGAAGAAGGGGAGGTCATAGAAGGGAGGACAAACTGGAGGAAGGGGTGGATGGGTGCATGCTGCCCTGGGGTGGAGGGTGGGGAGAGATGGGGAGAATTCAAATTCTTACGGAAGTGAATATTGAGAACTGAACCATAAATAAATTATATATTTTTTTAAAAAGTCACCTTTGCAGCTAACTGAATGAGGCTCACCTGGAATGGGGAAAGATTCAAGGAGACCAGTCAAAAGACTGCAGAGGTAATCTGGGCATGAGATGAGGAGGGCCTGACCTGGGCTTGTAGTGAAGTAGAGAAAAGGAGGTGAGTGTAAGGGACATAGGAAAGATAGAAATGACAAGATTTGGCAGTGGATTGGATTTGTTGGATAAGTGTAAATTAAGCGTTGAGGATGACACATTGAGTGTGAGGCTGAATTGGAAGATGATGGTGTCCTTGACAGTAATAGGTAAGTTCAGAAGAAGGGTTATTTGGAGGTGAAGATAATAAGTTTTATTTTGGGCATAATGAGTTCGAGATGCTAGTGTGACATCCAATTAAAGATGTTCAAGAAATAATTACTGATCACGTGACTAGCTCAAGCGAGGGAGACCAAAGGCAAATATAAAAATCTGGGTATCATCTGCATAGAGATGATGATTGGCTTCATGGAAGCTTATCAGATCACCAAGGGAGATAGTATAGAGCAAAAAGAGAAGAAGGAAGACCTAGGAGAACCTTGGTTAGAGGGTGTGCCATGGGTGATAAACCAGCAGAGAAAACTGAGATTGAGGGGCTAGACAGATGGGAGAAGGAAAATCAGGGGAAGGAGTGGGAGAAAAGGAGCAGTGTCACAAAAACTTATCCATCTAATTTCCCATCTGTAGAAAATTTTTATAAGAATGTATCAAGGGTATCCTCAATGAGAATATTCATATGAAGCCAGTCAATCTTTTTGCAAGTGATAAGTTTACCATCACACAATTGACTGAAAAAATGTACAGAATGCAAGGTCCCACTGTACATATTGTCTATATTATTTTTTTAAAGTGTTTGATTTGGTCAAATAAAAATGCTACCTTAAAGGCTGTCTTCAAACCAAGTGTCTCCTATCCACCCATTAAAATTATTCAAGATTCCTTGAAAGATAGAACCATAGAGGGATATCCTTGTTCTGTAACCCTCAGATCTCAAATATCAAGTGAGATTTATGTCAAGAAGACAGAAGAGCCTTGCCACAAGTTTTTGCCACTATCATGGGGAAGGAAAGGAAAGGGAATAAGCATTTATTTGTATAGTATCTCCTATGTGCCAGGCACTATGCTAAGTGCTTTACAAAGATGATCTCATTGGAGCCTTGAAGCAACCTTGGGAAGTAAGTATTTGTTGTGATTATCCCCATTTTACAGTTGAGGAAACTGAGGCAAACAGGTTAAGTGATTTGTGCAGAGACACACAACTGGGAAATGTCTGAGATGATCTAGCACAGTCTTGAGTTGAAGAGGGATTCAGTGAAGTTCTACAGATACTGCTTTGTTGATTGTCTAGACTTAAAACAGGAAACATTAATAATACCGATTAAGCTTAAAAGTGTATTGTGTGTACAGTTTTTTCTCAGAGAGCTGGTTGTTAAATATTTGCCAGCACACTAAGTCAAAATGTAGTCCACAAGGATCTTGATGTAGGTGGTTTAGAGGCCTCATTTTTATTTGAGTTTGACACCACGGTTGTAGAGATTCCTAGAAGAGATTTGTAATCACTCAAGCATCTGCCCTAACCATGTACATAGGAAAAACCAGTGGATGAAGAACGTCTGCTGACTAGATTATGACATGCAGGTAGGTTTATAGTCTATAGAGCTTGTCCATCTGGAACAGACAGTACAAATGGATGATGAATTGGACCCAGAATTAAACAGGAGGAGGAGGAGAATAGCCTCCATTGTCTTTTGCATAATATTCCCTTGATAAGTTTTTGTTGGTTGATTGATTGATTGTCTTCAGGAAATGGCAACGCTCCTTTAATTACTTCATATTTCTCTCAGTAACAAAGGTCTATCTTTTTTAACATCTATATTCTTCCATATGAACCCCAGATGGTTTCTGAAGAATTCAAAATGAGTATCACACGGAGGGCATTGGAAAAGGTACATAGTGAATATGAGCAGATTATAATATATAACAAATAAGAAATTTGAAGAATTATAGTAAAGGATGTCATCAGGGAAGTGTACCATTAGAAAAAAAGATGAGCTGGTTCCATACAAGCAATAGGTGGGTAGCCACAGTGTGCCAGTGGAAACTTGTGACACCAGGACA
>CM053769.1:550301234-550321931 GCA_028658325.1 Potorous gilbertii
TTGGTGGGAACCATACTAAGTTGAAAGTGAAGTCTGAGTCCACTGCCTCTCAAGGTCAAGGTATGGTATAAAGGAAGGTGTGCCTCTGAGGTATAGAGGAAAAGTTTTGTGTTTTTGTTCTTGCTAAATATTTGAAGCAAATATCCCTTTATCAAAGGTAATTGAGGTTAAGTAGTTAAGTAGACCTGGGATGCTAGACAAGGGTAGTCAACAGTGAGGCTAACCTACCTGGAATGGGGACCAGAGCTGGTAGCATCTAACCCTTCAGGGGTTCCCCTAGAATCCCAAGAGGAAGAAGTAATTCTCTTTGTTCAGAAAGGGTAAGGCCATAGAGTACACCCTACATGTAGAAAGACCAAAATATTCATAGCAGCCATTCTTTGTGGTTAGGAGCAAGCTAGAAATAAATGGGTTGCTTGGGGAATGACTGAACAAGTTGTGTTACGTAAATGTAATAGAATATTATGGCACTGTAAGAAAACAATGCACATGAGGAATTCAGAGAAACATTGGAAGACCTTTATGAATTAATGCACAGTGAAGTAAGCAGAACCAGGAGAACAGTGTAGACTGTCAGACCAACTCAGATTGATTACCAGGAGAACAGTGTAGACTGTCAGACCAACTCAGATTGATTGTAATAACCAATCTTGACTCTGGAGAACAGATAATGAAACAGACTTCTCTCCTCAGGAGAGGTAGCAGAATAGACACACAGAAGCAGAATGTTCTATTCACTGTCAATAATGTACTGACAAAAATGCCAGTAATTATTTTTGAATGTTATAAGAAGGGTTCAATATATGTATGTGTGTAGTATAGTGGATATTGGAATATGTCTGTGATATAAAAAGAAAGGCGTCAATGAAACTTTGTAAGAAAGGTATAGTAAATTTTGGTCCCATAATAGGCTAATATATAGAGGTGGGCGTCTCTAAGCCAGACTAAGTAGACACAGTTGTTCCTCATATGAAATGTTCCATACATTGTGCTCTTGGTCATTGAATTTGGTTGACAATGTTTTCCAGTCAAGACATCACCATCATGATGTCATTGGTCCTACTGGAGAATAAAGGATGAACAATTTCATGTGGGTAGGAGAGGGATACTCTTCCTGCTTCTAGCTTTCTCTTCTCCTTTTATAGGCTGTGGAGTGGGTGTTTCTTCTTGGTTTAATCACCAATCATCTTTGGTTTACAATGCCCCCCGCCACAATACACACAGTGATCAATAAGGGATTGTTTTGATATCCTGAAGTGCAAGTCCTAAGCTAAGCCAGAACACAGGAGTCAGTGCCCACACCACCAGTTCCACGGAAAGTACCCCAATCCAACAGACCAGGAAGTTCTCCTGATTACCCCTGTTATATTTGTGTGACCCTGCATCACAATTACCATGGAGATCAAGATACTTACCCAGAACGACCAGCACCATGGCTGTGGACCTGAGGGAGAGTTTTCCCAAAGAATTTGAGAAGAACCACTCAGAAAGGGGAGAAACTGGACTGAGGATGAGAGTATGGAATTCACCTGCTATTTTGGGAACCTGCATTTTAAGCTCCAGTATCACAAAGAAAGAGAGAGAGGGAGAGAGAGACAGAGAGAGGGAGAGGGAGAGAGAGAGAGGGAGAGAGAGAGACAGACAGACAGACAGGCAGAGACAGAGAAAGACAGAAACTGTTGGTGAAGGTGCTGAGGATGACCATGATTTTGTGGACTGTGCTGATTAGATAAGGTTTAGGTGAGATGACTGATGCTGTCCCTTAGAGATAATTTCCTTCTGTGTTTCTGAGTGGGGAAAGGTAGACTTAGAGGAAGTGAGCAGTTGCTATTTGTTGCCCCTTCCCCTCCAGGGTTTCTGCCTCAGCAATTTTCTGTGAGCAGAAGGAGTTAAAGCAGGAAAGCTTCAGTTTCTAGGAAACCTGAGCTAGCTGTGCCTAGTCAGCGCACACCCACAGCTGTTAACCATACCCCAGAGCCTCCTATTTTTGCCCTTGCTACTTCTTATTCTCATTGTTATATAAATAAATTATTAGCTGTTGTATCTTGTGTATTTAATGTTATCCTACCTAGTATGGATTTGGGGGAAAGAGAAGTCTGGATAAAAGTACTAAGACACATCCAGAACCTAGCATGAGGCAAGGGATAGGATAGGGCAATAATAGTTAATAATAGCTGACATCTATACGGCGTCTAAGTGTCAGATGCTATGCTAAATGCTTCACAATTATTATCCCGTTGGATCTTGTGAGGTAGGTGCTGTTTTTATCCCCATTTTGTAGTTGAGGAAATAAGGCAAAAAAGGTAAAGTGACTTGTTCAGGGTCACGCAGCTAGAATCTGAAGTCAGATTTGAACTCAGGAAGATATCTTGCTAACATCCAAGCCCAGCACTCTGTGCATTATGGTGCCACCTAGTAGTTAGATACCAAAGTCCAGTGGGCTACCTTGAAGAAACACACTTGTGCCATTGTTTGAGTTGAGAGCTGAGGTTGCTGCTTTTTTTCCTAATTAGTGAAATATCATTTTTACTTGAAAGAATGGCAAACTATGGTTATTCAGATTTATTATTTGTTAGACATTTTCTCAAAAATGAGACAAGCAAATCTATCACTTGAAGGAAAATACTTGATGGTATTTGTTACCAATGATAAAATACAAGTTTTCAAACAAAAATTAGAATTTTGAAAAACTGCCACTGTAGCTTGATAGTTTTTCAAAACTTAAAATATTTTCTAATGAGATTGGTGGTGATACTAATCCATGTGATTTTTTGATATTGTAGAATGAAAGACCTGCTTTGGTTCCACTTAGTGAACCAACATTTTCCAAAGGATCAATGCATGATATTAATACCAAATCATGCATGAGTAAAAGATCCATTCAAAGCTAGACCAATGGATTTTAATGTGACAGGTCATGAAAGGTTCAGATTTCACATTGCAACAAACCTTTAAGCAGTTACCACTAGTTGAGTTTGGGTATAGTGTCAAAGAGGAATATTCACAATTATCTGAGGTCATTAAAATACAGTTTCCTTCCCTAACTACAAATCTATAGTAGGCCAGATTTTCTTTATATACTTCAACCAAAACAACATATCTCAATAGATTCAATGAAGAAGCAGAAAGGAGAATCTAGTTCTTTTCTACTAAGCTAGATGTTAAAGAGAGTTGCAAAAATATGTAAAATAATGTCACTCATTAATTTTTGTTTTGGAAAATAGTTATTTTCATAAAAATATGTTATATAGGTTAACTTATAATGGGTTTATTTTTTTGAGTTTAAAACATTTTTTATCATTTTTATTTAAAGTTTTGAGTTCCCAGTTCTGTCCCTTTTTCCTCTTCCCCCTCTCTGAGAAGATAAGCAATCATATATAGGTTATACATGCACACTTATGTAAAGCATTTCCATATTAGTCATTTTGTACAAGAAGACTCAATAGTGAAAGAAAGCATATTCAATCTATACCAATTGTTTCTCTGAAGGTGGATCGTATGCTTCATCATTGCTGCTACTGTGCATAATGTTCTCCTGGTTCTGTTCACTTTACTATGAATCAGTACATGAAAGTCTTTCCAGGTTTTGCTGAAATCATCCTGCTTCGTCATTTTTTAAAAAATTTAATTAATTTATTGTTTTCAATTTTCCACAGTCACTTCTCTAAATCTCTACTCTTTGTCCTCGAGATGGCTTGGAATCTTATGTGGGTTCTACACAAATTCTTATTAAACACATTTTCATATTAGTCATGTTGGATAGAAGAATTAAAATGAATGGGAGAAACTATGAGAAAAAACAAAACAAAACAAATCATAACACAAGAGAAAATAGTCTGCTTCATTCTGCCTTCTGATTTAATAATTCTTTCTCTGGATGTTGATGGTATTTTGCCTTGAGTCCTTTGGGAATGTTTTAGGTCCTTGCATTGCTATGCAGGGCTTGGTCTATCAGAAACAGTCCTCGCACACTGTGGCTATTACTGTGTATTATGTTCTGGTTCTGCTCATTTCCCTCAGCATCAGTTCATAAAAGTCTTTCCAGGTTTTTCTGAAGTCCGACTGTTCATCATTCCTCATAGCACAATAGTATTCCATTACATTCATATACCACAACTTGTTCAGCCATTCTCCAATGGATGGACATTCCCTCAATTTCCAGTTCTTGGCCACCAGAAAAAGATCTGCTATAAATATTTTTGCACATGTGGGAACTTGTCCCATTTTTATGATCTCTTTGGGGTACAGCCCTAGAAGTGATACTGCTGGGTCAAAGGCTATGCACATTTTTTGTTGTCCTTTGGGCATAGTTCCAAATTACTCTTCAGAACGGTTGGATCAGTTCATTACTCCACCAACAGTGCATTAGTGTCCCAGTTTTCCCACATCCCCTCCAATAGCCAATATTTTCCTTTTTTAGTTATATGAATCACTCTGTATATAAGTGCATATTTTTAAATTATTCATTTTGATGTCTAATATGGTAAATATTAATAGATATAACCCACACTAAAGTTCTTCAGGGTCTTCAAAAATTTTAAAGATATAAAGGGATCCTGAGACCAAAAAGTTTAAAAATCACTATTAGGTCCTCTTATTTTTTACTCTCCTACAATTATTATAAATTTCTCCAAAAGAAACCAATCTGTGAGAAACTTACATGCAGGAGACTGGGGTTAAACACATTTCACTCCAATCTTCTTTATAATTCATATTAGAGGTCATCTTTTTTCTTATTATATATAACATTCCTTATTATGTTTTTCTATTCCTATCCAACAAGATTGTAAGTTCTTTGAGAGCAAGGATTTTCCATTTTTTCTTTGTATCTCTAATTACTAGCACAGGGAAAGTTATATAAAAAGTGTTTAATGAATACTGATTGATTCATTCATTTTATACATGAGAAATTTAGACATTGAAAAGTTAAGTTACTTATCCAAGAATATTTAGTTTTATATATAGTGGTTGTCATGCCTTTTTTCCTCTCTGGGGGCCTGAGGGTCCCCCAAAGGCTGCAGAGGAAACAGTCCATGGGACATCAAAAGTAGGACTAGCCAAACCTAGTCTCCAGACAAAGATGAAACTATGCAAGGAGATAATGAGAAATTTTGCATGTGGTTACACAATTCAGCTCTTCCTCTTTGTTTGACCATAGGTTTCACCATGGCAAGTGACTGATTATTCCTAACTATGTTTTCCATTCTACTGATGGGATAGGTAACCATTCCTGACTGCTTGTAGTCACCACTGGTTACCAGCTATGGCTATAGATGGAGAAACAGATAAGATTCAACAGAGCCTGGATAGCTGTGGTGACAATGGCAGAGACCTTGAGTGCAGACAGGGCCAAGGAACAGGGCAAGGTTGACTGGTGGTCAAAGAGGCAGAACTAGAACATGATTGAACTGAATTGGAACTTTTGAAAATATCAGTGGACGGTAAGATGCACACGTGTCACTTTGTCTCGTTCCAACATTTTCCCCACTTAGAGAGTCCAGAATCACAGCCTCTCTTTTTCATATACCATGACCTTTAGATACTAGAAGAATATGAAACCAACCCCCTGACCCTCCTTCCACTCACTAAAAGTGATGAGGGTGGATTGAGCAGAAGCAATCAACTGAGCACTCCAGAGTAGCTCTAGAGAGGAGTTATTTATTTTATTATATAAGATACTGCATATGGCTACAGCATAGGTTGCCTATGTAAAAATGAATATAGAAAATTATTCATAAGAAGGGGAGATCCCGAAATCAAGGATGGTTGCTTGAAAGCAAAGATAGGAGACTTTCTTATTTTAGTAAGATGGCAGCACATTTGATGTTTTACTTTCTAGATGTATTCAGTCAACTCACTCACAGTTTGTCAATGAGAGGAAGAGTTGCCTTAGAGCTTGTTGTCAGAGCACCTTCTGGTGAACAGAGAGCAACGTTGCAGGTTAATTCTTTCTTCCCCTAGGAAACCACAAAGCTTTCTGGTTACTTTGCTATAGTATTTCTTCGTCAACTTAGGGTTATAAGCAGAAAGTCACCCTGTGTGAACTGAATCCCTTCTGATGAAACCACTTAGGTGGTAGTTTGTGGCCTTATGACAGGGACTATCTTCACATTTGCACCTGTATTCCCAGTGCTTGACACAATGTCTGTCACATAGAAGGTGCTTAATAAATGATTATTGAATAATTATTGCTGGTTAACCACATAATTGATTAAGGGGTAGCCAGGTTTTCTATAGTTGTAGAAATCAGGGTAATGAACCAGGTATAGGTAGCTGTCATTACTGTAGCCAAGCAATGTCCAGCAAAATCTGTCTATCCCATGCCAATTGTCACATATAATGATGATCTAAAGATTTAAGACTATAGCAGTATAAAGGCATTTAAAATGAAGCACCCTTTTATCTCCTCAAACAAGGAAATATTCTTTTCTTCTCTATTTCTGTCTAATCCCCTAATGTTTTTCAGTTTATAATTGTAAACATATATGAAAAACTTCCTTTTTTAGTTTCTTTAGAAACATTAAGAAATAATATTTCTTGGCTCTAAAACACCTTCTAAAATTCCTGAAAAAGCCCCTTAGAAAGGTAGATAATAGGTCAAGGACAAAAAAAAATCTTTTCTTATTAATAAATTAAGGAATAGTATACAATCTTTTTCTATAATAAGATTACTCATTTGAATCACTGCCTCTTTACAGATATAGAGCTGATGGGAGCCATGACTCATCCTTCTCTATTAAAAAATGATCAATACATATATATGCATATACATATATGCACACACATATATACATATATCCACACAAATATCACCTGTGGTAGTTCCAAGAAGTTGTAGCATGCCCAGCAGTACACCTCGGTAAACCATTTTGGCACACGAGCTAAACCAGGTTGAGGGGATCTCAAGATGGTTAGTCAAATTAGGGGGTGCCTTCCTCAAGCATGTAAAGACTTCCCTTGATGGAATGAGCAAATGAGAACAATTTGTTACCATGGCTATGAAGGCAGCTGAAGCAGGCACTGTGGAGTGCTTAGAGCTTGGTTAGATATCAAAGATGCCAAGTTCATTTCCTCCATCTCAAGCCATCACCAGTCAGTTTTGACTGTGTCCTGCCACTAGACTGTGATGACTCTGGAATTGAGTGAGGCTGATGACTTTGTGAAACTCTGCCTCACTTAAATCCAATTTATGCATGAATCAAAAGTCATCACCCATACCATTTTACCATTTTTACCTCTCTTAAAGTCCTGTGGTGACAAGCAAGTGATGAAACAGTAGATATGTATACACTGTGAACTATAGTCACAACTCTATACACAAGCAGCCCAGGCCATAGGGTTATCTTCTCACTGGAGGCAGCAATAGATTCGGCAGCCCCCTGGGTGTATGAGTGGCCTTTTAAAGATCACACTGCTGACCTCCTGGTATGGGGAAGAGAGTAGAAAAGGTACTCTAAAAATTGTTTGCCTATCCAACTCTGGTCTGATTACCACTGCAGACAGGAATCCTACCTTGCAGTCAAAACACACACCAAAAAAAAATGTACCAAAACTTCTGAAAAGATGCTTCCACTCAACATTGGTACATGGAACATGTGCAAACTTATAGATAAAATCTATAAAAATATAGACAAAAAAAAGTAGACTTGAAAAATGATCAGCTCTTGTTGTGAGAGAAAATAGCAGCCCTAAGTAAAGTAAGGCTGACAAATGAAGGCCAGCTTAATGAAGTCAGGGCTAGATAGATGTTTTTCTGGAGTGGCCACAGTAAAGGGGAGCACTGTGAAGCTTGGATAGGTTTGCAATCAAGACTAATTTTGTTAGCAAGCTTATATGTCTATCAAAAAGAATGAATGACTTATGACAATGCAATTGCCATTTGCACAAAAATGCCATGCCACCATCATCAGTGTCCATGCTCCCACCATGATGAACTCTGATGAGGTCAAAGAAAAGTTTTATGAAGACCTCGAGACCCTTTTCATCAATGTACCAAAAGAGGACAAGCTTATAATTCTGGGTGACTTTAATTCTAGAGTAGGTTCAGACTAGCAGGCATAACAGGGAATCCTTGGGAGGAATGGAGTTGGAAACAGCAACCACAATGGTCACTTACTACTGAAGATTTGTGCATCTTATGACCTTTTCATCATCAACATTGTCTTCTGTTTACCTAAATGCAATAAAATTTCATGGATACACCCTTGCAGCAAACATTGGCATTTAATAGACTATGTGATTATAAGGAGAAGAGACAGACAGGATGTGAGAGTGATGAAGGCAACGTGTGGCACAGAGTGCTGGACTGATCATAGACTTATCTTTCTCAAGCTAAATATTCACATTAAATAAAAATGGTGTCTCCAAGGCAAAATGACTACCAGAAGAATGAGTGCTTCTAATAGCAGGAAGAGTTTGTTGCTAGCTTAGAGAGAAAGTTGAGCCAACACACAGCTAGCAACAGTGGAGCAGAAAAAAATGGGGAACTTTCAGAGATTTGGTGTACAGCACTGCATTTGCTTATCTGAGTCAGAACACTAGCAAATACCAAGACTAGTTTGATGAAAATTATGGGGAAATTCAGATGCTGCTAAATGAAAAATGAGAACTCCACAAGGTTTACCAGCAGGATAGTTCATCCATCTCCAAGAAGGCTGCATCTGATTTCATCAGTGTAAGTGAAGCTTAGAGAGATGTAGGATTCTTAGCTGAGTAAGAAGGTGGATGAAATTCAGTTTTGTGCTGATATTAACAAATCAAAGCACTTTTATGATTCCTTGAAGTCTATTTATGGACTGAGAACCTATGGTGCATCTCAACTACTCAGTGGAGCCACATTTAGTGATAAGGATTTGATCCTAGAGAGATAGAATGAATACTTCCATTGTGTTCTCAATAGACCATCAATCAATGCTAAAGTGACTGACCCCTTACCTCAGATTCAAGTCAATCCCTCCCTAGCTGAAGTTCCAGTGGAAGAAGAGGTTTTGAATGTTATTAGGCTCCTTTCATGGGGCAAAGCAACTGGTGCTAATTCTATTCCAGCTTAGATTTACAAGGTGGGGAGTCCTTTGCTCATACAAAAGCTTGATGAAATTTTCTAGGTTATATGGCAAGAGGAGGTTATCCCCCAGGAATTCAAGGAAATCTCCATTGTCCATCTCTACAAAGGTAAAGGAGGGTCTGTCTCCTAGTCATTGCTGGCAAGATTCTTATCAGAGTCCTCCTTAATAGGCTTATCCTTCACGTGGAAGGTGGTCATCTACCTGAGAGCCTGTGTGGCTTTAGAAAGTGCCAAGGAGCAGTCAATGTGATCCATAAATGCCTAGAGTAGAACAGAGGTCTGTACACATTTATAGACCTGATCAAGGTCTTTGATACTGTCAGTCACGAGGGATTAAGGAAAATTATGTCAAAATTTTGTTGTCCAGAGAAATTCATCAGTATTATGCATCAGTTTCAAAACAGCAGGGTTTCCTGGGTTCTAGACAACGGATGATGCTCTAGAGCTTTCCCAGGCATCAATGGAATGAAACAAGACTGTGTGCTTGCTCCCTTGCTTGTTATCATGATGTTTTCAGCCATGTTGTCAAATGCCTTCAATGAGGACAAATACGACATCAAATCAGCTACTGCACTGATGGCAAATTCTTCAACTTGAAAAGACTACAAGCTGAGACCAAAGTGAAGGGAGTTGGTACATGATTTTCTGTTTTCAGATTATTGTGCCCTCAATACAGCCTCTGAAGTTGAATTACAACAAAGTATGGATCTACTGCTTGTGCTAATTTTGGCCTAATAATTAACACAAGAAAATATTAGTACTCTATCAGCCACTACCATAACATCCACATGTGGAACCATCAATTACAGAAAATGGAGAAGTTTTGAATGCTGTGGATAAGTTCACTTACCTTAGCAGTATGCTTTTCTGGGATGTACACAGTGAAAATAAAGTTGACACACACATTGCCAGAGCTGGCTTAATATTTGGGAAGCTCTGAAGGAATGTGTGGGAAAGAAGAGGTATTAGACAGGCTACCAAACTGAAGGTCTGTAGAACCCTTGTGCTGACCTCATTGTTATATGTCTGTGAAACCTGGATAGCCTACCAGCAACATGCCAGAAAGCTGAATCACTTGCATTTGAGTTGTCTTAGATTCTGAAGATTACCAGGCAGAGTAAGACACCAGACCCTGAGGTCATTTCTCAAATTAAACTGCCAAACATTCAAACTCTACTGCAGAGATTACAACTCCAATGGGCTGGCCACATTGTTCAAGTTCCAAGCATATGCTTGCCAAAAAGATAATTTATGGAGAACTCACACAGGACAAGTGCTCATATAATGGTCAGAAAAAGCCATACAAGGACACTCTCAAAGTCTCTCTTAGGAACTTTGGAATTGATTGTGTGACATGAGAGACACTGGCACAGGACAACTCAGTATGGCTTGCCCACATCAGAGAAGGTGCTGTGTTCCATGAGCAAAGCAGAATTGAAATAGCTAAAAAAAAATGTGAGATGTGCCAATTTAGAGAATCCATCCCAGATGTTCACATGGACTATTTGTACCCAATCTGTGGTAGAACATTCCAAGCTTGTGTTGGTCTGATAATCCACAATAGGACACACTGTAACTTGACTCTAATATAGTGATGCATTTTGGTCCTCTTTGAGAATGAAGGGCAAATATGTGTGTGTGTGTGTGTGTGTGTGTGTGTATGTCTATTGGGGAGGAGTCCTTTTGTTTACTTCAGGAGTGAGGGGAATAATCCGGGAAAAAAATGAGATTCTTGCCCAACTGTTCTCAACTGTTCTAGAATATTAACTCAAACTGTATATTACATACTAGGATCTTTTCCTTTTTCCTAATTCTGCCCTGAAATTATCTTGAGAGGGAAAATTATGTCTGAGGGAATGGGGAAAACTATATACATCTCTATCTCTCTTAAAGTCAGAAATGGTTTGGATATAAGTTCAATGGTAAATTGGGCAAAATAATTTCTGGCAGATTTTTGCTTCTAAATGCATATTACATTATGATTATTAATATTTTTCTCTGACATTACCTAAGACTTCATAATTTTTGCAATGCTTATTCCCATGTAAATCCCTAGAAGTTCATAGTGGACATTTGGCTTGAGAAGTCTTAGGAGATTTTCTATCAGACATTGGTTATATGCACCAGGAGGACAAAAGATCTCTCTCTGGTTGTTATGAGGTCAACATATTGTTTGCCATAGTATCCCCTCAGGAAGTAGTCATCATCCATTACTTGACTCTTCCTCAATTCTTATTGGATACATTGTCACCTAATAGCACCTATGGATCAAAGCCATAGTTCCTTGGAAGACAAGCAGTTATCTATTCTTCAGAGGGTGCAACTTCTTTCTCTTCAGGAAGAGCTTCATATCTATTACTTAACTCCAAATGTTTAATGGTTCTCTTCCTTCTTTATGTCATGTTCTTCCATACTTGAGCCTCTTCAAAGATGCTTGCATACTTCTGTCTCTTCAGATTTTTTTCCCTTGGGGTCGCTACATGGCACAATGGATAGAGTGCTGGGCCTGGAGTCAACGAGACATGAATTCAAATTCAGCCTCAAACAATTACAAGCTGTATGACCCTGACCAAGTCACTTCACTCTGCCTCAATTTTCTCAACCATAAAATGGAGTTGATAATAGCAACTACCTGATAGGTTTTTGGGAGGACCAAATGCTTAGCATACTATCTGACACATATCAGGCATTTAGTAAATACTTGTTTCTTTTCTTCTTCTTTGTTTTCATAATGAAGTCTTTCAATATTTTAGAGGAAAATTTGAAAATGTTAACAGGTACTTTTTAAGATTCTTTTCTTCTCTTCTAAGAAAGGAACCATTCTGCATACACTTTGGGCATAGATAACAATCCCCTGACCACAATGGAAATATAAACATGACATTGTAAAAAGATCATTGTAAAATTCTTCCTTGGTCTCTATATTTGCTGAAAATGGCATTCTTATTCCTTTGAAGTTATCTCAAGGTACTCCATCATCTTCCAAGAATCATAAACATGCCATTCTGCCTTCATCAAGTCACTGTTAAGTACATTAAATACTATAGAGCCAAGAACAGATCCTTGTGGCACTCTATTAGAGATCTCCCATGAAATTGATGTTGAGCTGTTAATTTGGGTGGTCTAATCATTCAATTAACTTTGAAAGCACCTAACAGTACAATCCTGTAGTCCATATTTTTCTGTCTTGTCCACAAGGATGGTATGAGTGACTTTATCAAATGTTTTATGAAGTCTAGGTGAACTGTAGGTGATATGTATATAGGAACATTGATTCACAGATGAAAAGGGCCTTAGAAATCATCTGATCCAACTTTTTCATTTTACAGATATGGGAACTGATTTGCTTAAGGCCCCATAAGTAGTAAGAGAAAGAACAGGAATTTGAATATAAGACCTCAAATTCTATTTCCATTGGAGTAACCTCTGTCAACCTGATCTAGCTAGGTGGATAGATGGAATGAAAGTGAGAGGTATTTCAAAGGAAGAACTGATAGCAAATGGATTTGGCGGGGAGGGGAAGAGTTAAAGATATCACTGAGGTTCGGAGTCTAATTGTCTAGGAGAATGGTAGTACTGTGAATAGAAGTTGGGAAAGGGGGCAAGTTTGGTTGGTGGGGCACAGAAGGTGATGAGTTCAGTTATGGACTTGTTGAGTTTAAAAGCCTGTAACTTCTTTACTCTTTGACTTCCTCAGAACATAGCCGAAACAATCCTTTCTGCAATCATTAACATTTTCCTCAAGCCTCAAATTATTTTGGGTTTTAGTCTTTGTTACACCCCCCCAATTATATTTTTATATATATCCTTACAAAATCTGAGCTTATTGGAGAGTTCCCTGTGTGACCACATCAGACCCTTTAGATACTTTCTTCTTTTTTTCTTCATCAGGATCATTTGCAAATGTGTCATCAGAATTGTGTTTTCTAGAATTTCCCATACTTCTTAAACCATCTTCCCTTTGAATTCCTCAAGTCAATTCTTACTATTAGTTTTACCTCTGCTTTAAAACCTTTTTATTCTGGACTTTTCAAAATCTACTTCCTTAATAATTAAACTTATCTTTACAAAGTGTGAAAAGGTCTTTTTAACTACTCAGATCCAAATAGGTAGTAGTCATTTTGGGGAACATTCGTTTGTGCATACAAAGGACAATATTATAAAAAAAGATGGTATACAATAAAAAGAGCACTAGACTTGGAGTTAGAAGATCTGAGTTCATATAGAAAGGGTGGAGCCAAGATGGCAGAGTGAGAGCAACTACTCACCTAAGCTCTTAGACAAACTCCTTCAGATGCCTCTAAAAAGAGAATCTGACCAAATTTTGGAGGTGAAGAAAGCAATAGGAGACAGACTGTGGCAGATTCACAGACCAGGACAGAGTGGAAGGATCTATTTCACGAAGGTGGAGTAGTATACAGCACACAGTGCAGTGTGTCCCCATTGCTGCAGGCCAAGCAGGAAAGCCCCGGGTGGTCTGAGGCAGTGACAGCACAGTGGAAAGCCCATGGTGGTAGTCCAGCAGAACTGAACAAATGAGAGTTACGGAGCCTGAGGTATCAGCAGCAGCCACTCCTGAGACTATCAGCCTGCAGGTTGAATGCCTGTAAGTCACCTACTCGAACTTCAGGGAGCCAAAATGGTGGACTGATTGGTAAATGCTCCCTCCCTCTCCCCTTGTTGACCTTGAAAAAAATCATAAAATATTTCCCCAGAAAAATCCTGAATCAGTAGGATCAGCAGAAGGGGCAAACAGTCTCACAGCACTTGAGGCTAGGAAAATCACTAATGAGTATTCCTCATACTGTGGCAAAGGACCAGAACTGTCTTGGACAGCCCCACCTCAACAAACCAGGAGGAGATCCTGAACCCTAGGGGGGTGGAGCCTCACAACCACCAACACCAGGACCTCAGGCATGCCTTAGCACTCCAGGGGAAAAGGAAAGACATGAGGGCAGCCAGGATCACCAAGCACTGAGCTTGCCTTTGCTCTAGCTCAACTGAGGAGATCTCCCATGACCAGACCACCTCACTCCCACACTTGGCAAGCTAGCTCCAGGGCAAATCCAGGGAAACACAAAAAGACTTCACTTGACCTCTGCTTTCTCACACCAGCCAGCTCAGCACTAGGTTCTTTAGCTTCTAGCTGAAAGAACCAGAGGTCATAATACACAAAGTGTCATCATCATGAATAAGAAGCAAAGCAGGATGGAAAAGACCATAGAATCTTTCTATGGGGACAAGGAACAAAACATGAATACCAAAAGAGATCAGTATAGAGACTGTACCCACGTCTGAAACTTTAGAAGGGACTATGAACTGGTCAAATGTACAAAGAGCACTCTTGGGAGAGCTGAAGAAGGAAATAGAAGAAAAACTGTCCAATGATTTTAAAAGTATAAAAAAGAATTCACTGAAGAGAACAGTTCTTTAAAAAGGAAAATTGAACAAATGGAAAAGGAAGTAAAAAAAACTAACTGGAGAAAACAATTCCTTAAAAGGAATAATTAAACAGATGAAAGAGGAGATGCAAAAGTTAACTGAAGAAAACAATTTGATGACAATTAGAATTGGATAAGTAGAAGCTAATGACTCTATGAGACATCAAGAATCAGTTAAACAAAATCTAAAGAATGAAAAGATAGAAGAAAATATAAAATACCTAATTGGAAAAAACAATTGATCTGGAAAATGGATCCAGGAGAGAAAATTTAAGAATTATTGTCTTACAAGAAAACCATGATGAAAGAAAGAACCTGGACAATATCTTCCAAGAAGTCATCAAGGAAAACTTCCCAGAAGTCCTAGACCCAGAGGGCAAAATAGTCATTCAAAGAATCCACTGTTCACCTGCTGAAAGGGATCCGAAACTAAAAACACCAGAGAATATTGTTGCCAAATTCCAGAACTATCAAGTGAAAGAGAAAATACTACAGGCAGCCAGAAAGAAACCATTCAAATATTGAGGAGCAACAGTCAGGATCACACAGGAACTTGCAGCTTCTACATTAAAAGATTGGAGGGAGTGGAATATAATATTGCATAAGGAAAAGGAGCTGGGACTACAACCAAGGATCAATTATCCAGCAAAGTTCAGCATAACATTTCAGGCAAGGAGATGGACATTCAGTGAAATAAGGGATTTCTAGACCTTCCTGACAAAAAGGCCAGAACTCAACAGAAAATTCGATCTTCAAACACAGGTCTCAAGAGAGGCATAAAAAGGTAAACAAGGGAAAAGAAAAACTTGTTACTCAATATGGACAAACTGTTTACTTCCCTATAAGGGAAGATGATACTTGTTAATCTTGAGAATTATGTATCTATTATGAAATATAGAAGGGATATACATAGATAGAGGGAGTGGGCATAAAGCAAATGATGTGATAATAAAAATGTGATTTAAGCATGCAAAGGGATTGTAACAGGAGATGTGAAAAGGTGGAACAAGAAAATGGTAAATTACATCACAGGAAGAAGCACAAAATTATATTACAGTATAGGGAAGGAGAGGAGGGAGATGAGCATTGTTTGAGAGGTACTCTTACCTGATTTGGTTCAAGGATGGAACAACAAAATTGATTAAGTATATAAATCTAACTAGCTCTATAGGCAGTAGGAGTGGAAGGGGGAAAGAAAGAGGAGGAGAGGCTAAAAGGGAGAGAAGAAGTAGTAACTGTAAATGGGGAGTAAAAGGGAGGGGGGCTGAAAGAAGGAAGTGAAGACTGTGGGAGGTGTTGGTCAAAAATTAAAACTCTATTGTGAAGGGGAAGGGAGAACTAAAAGCACAAATGGTGGAAAAGAGGATGGAGGGAAAGACACAGACAGTAATCATAACTGTGAATGTGAATGGGATGAATGCTCCCATAAAAAGAGATGGATAGCAGAATGGATTAAAAACCATAATCCAACAACATGTTGTTCACAAGAAACATATTTGAAACAGGAGAATACACACAAGGCAAAGGTAAAATGTTGGAGCAGAATATATTGTACTTCAGCTGATGTAGAAAAAGCAGGAGAGCAATCCTAATCTCAGACAAAGCAAAAGCATAAATATATCTAATCAAAAGAGGTGAGGAAGGAAACTATATCCTGCTAAGAGGTACCAAAAACAACAAAGCAATATCGTTACTAAATATATATGCTCCAAGTGGTATAGCATCCAAATTCTTAGAGAAGCTAAGGGAGTTACAAGAAGAAATAAATAGTGAAACTATATTAGTGGGGGACCTCAACTTCCCCCTCTCTGAACTTGATAAATCTAACCTTAAAATAAATAAGAAAGAAGTTATGGAGGTGACTAAAACTCTGGATGAGGTAGATGTGATAGATCTCTGGAGAAAACTGAATGGGGATAGAAAGGAATATACCTTTTTTTCACAGGTACATGGCACATATAGAAAAATTGACCATGTACTAGGGCATAAAAACTTCACAATCCAGTGCAGAAAGGCAGAGATAGTAAATGTATTCTTCTCAGATCATAATGCAATAAAAATTATATGTAAAAAAAAGTCATGGAAAGATAGACGAAAAATTAATTGGAAACTAAATATTCTAATCCTAAAGAAGGAATGGGTTAAACAACAATCATAGAAACAATCAACAACTTCATTCAAGAGAATGATAATAACGAGACAACGTACCAAATCTTATGGGATACTGAAAAAGTAGTTCTTAGGGGAAGTTTTATATCTTTGAATTACCTACATGAATAAAACAGAGAAAGAGGAGATCAGTGAATTTGGCATGTAGCTGAAAAAGCTAGAAAAGGAACAAATTCAAAATCCCCAAGTAAATACCAAATTAGAAATACTGAAAACCAAAGGAGAGAAGAATAAAAGTGAAATTAAGAAAAATATTGAACTAATAAATAAAACTAAGAGTTGGTTTTATGAAAAAAAAACCCAATAAAATTGATAAACTTTTGGCCAATTTGATTTAAAAATCAAAAAAAGAAAAAAAGAAAGAAGAAAACCAAATTACCAATATCAAAAATGAAAGGGGTGAACTCACCTCCAATAAGGAAGAAATTAAAACAATTTTTTGCCCATACATTCAACAATCTAAATGAAGTGGATGATTATTTTAAAAGATATAAATTGCCCAGATTAACAAAAGAGGAAGTTGAATACTTAAATAACCCCATATCAGAAAAAGGAATTGAACAAGCCATCAATGAACTCCCTAGGAAAAAATCTCCAGGACCAGATGGATGTACAAGGGAATTCTATCAAACATGTAAAGAAAAGTTAATTCCAACACTATATAGACTATATTTGAAAATTGAGGAAAGAGTTCTCCCAAATTCTTTTTATGATACAAATATGGTTTTGATACCTAAACCAGGAAGAGCCAAAACATAGAAAGAAAATTATAGACCAATTTCTCTAATGAAATAAAAATTTTAAATAAGATTTTAGCAAAAATTATCACCAGAATAATACCTTATGAGCAGGAAGGATTAATACCAGGAATGCCGGGTTGGTTCAATATTAGGAAAACTATTAGCATTATTGATCATATCAACAGCAAACCTAACAGAAGCCACATGATTATCTCAATAGATGCAGAAAAAGCTTTTTGACAAAATACAACACCCATTCCTATTAAAAACACTGGAAAGCATAGGAATAAATGGAACTTTCCATAAAAAAGTAAGCAGCATCTACCTAAAACCATCAGCAAGCATTACATGCAATGAGATAAGCTAGTACATTTCCAATAAGATCAGGGGTGAAAGAAGGATGTCCATTATCACCACTATTATTCAACAAGGTAGTAGAAATGTTAGCTGTAGCAATAAGAGAAGAAAAAGAAATTGAAGGAATTAAAATAGGGAAAGAAAAACTAAGTTATCACTCTTTGCAGACGATATGATGATATACTTAGAGAATCCCAGAGATTCAAGTAAAAAACTACTTGATAATAAACAACTTTGGCAAAGTTACAGGTTACAAAATAAACCCAAACAAATCCTCTGCATTTCTGTATATTACTAACAAAGCCCAACAGCAAGAGATAGAAAAAGAAATCCCATTTAAAGCTAGGGTAGGCACTATGAAATATCTGGGAGTATACCTGCCAAAACAAATCAAGGGACTATATGAACACAATTACAAAACACATTTCTCACAAATAAAGTCAGATCTAAGTAAGTGGAAAAGCATCAGTTGCTCGTGGGTAGGCCAAGCTAATATAATAAAAATGACAATTCTACCTAAATTCATTTACTTACTCAGTGCCAATCAAACTATCAGATAATTATTTTCTAGAGCTAGAAAACATAATATCAAAATTAATCTGGAAGAACAGAAGGTCCAGAATGTCAAGGGAACTAATGGAAAGAAATGCTAGGGAAGATGGCCTAGCTCTACGAGATCTCAAATTGTATTATAAAGCAGCAATCATCAAAACCACTTGGTACTAGCTAAGAAACAGAAGTGTAGACCAGTGGAATATGCTAGGTACTCAAGACACAGTAGTCAATGAACATAGCAATCTACTGTTTGATAAACTCAACTCCTGGGATAAGAACCCACTGTTTGACAAAAATTGCTGGGAAAACTAGATAACAGTGTGGTGGAAACTAGGCATAGACCAATGTCTGACACCATACACAAGAATAAAGTCCAAATGGTTACATGATCTAGGCAGAAAGATTGGTACTATGAACAAATTAGTGGAGCAAGGAATAGTGTATTTATCAGATTTATGGAGAAGGGAAGAATTTTTGACTAAACAAGAGATAGAAAGCATTATGAAGTGCAAAATGAATAATTTTGTTTACATTAAACTGAAAGGTTTTTGCACAACCAAACCTAAAGCAACTAAGATTAAGAGGGAAGCAGAAAATTGGGAAAGAATTTTTGCAACTAGTGTCTGTGATAAAGGCCTCATTTCTAAAATATATAGAGAATTGAGTTAAATGTACAAAAATACAAGTCATCTCCCAATTGATAAATAAGTCAAAAGATAAGAACAGGCAGTTTGCAGAGGAAGAAATTAAAGCTATCTATAATTATATAAAAAATGCTCTAAATCACTATTGATTAGAGAGATGCAAATCAAAACAACTCTGAGGTACCACATCATACCTATCAGATTGGCTAATGTGACAAAACAGGATGATGATATATGTTGGAGAAGATGTGGGAGAGTAGGAACACTAATTCATTGGTGGTGGAGCTGTGAGTTGATCCAACCATTTTGGAGAGCAATTTGGAACTATACCCAAAGGGCTACAAAAATATGCATATCCTTTGACCCAGCAATACCACTTCTAGGTCTATATTCCCAAGACATCATAAAAGTGGGAAAGGATCCCACATGTACCAAAATATTTATAGTAGCACTCTTTGTGGTGGCCAAAAACTGGAAGTCAAGGGGATTCCCATCAACTGGGGAATGACTGAATAAATTGTGGTATATCAATGTAATGGAATACTATTGTGCTATAAGAAATGTTGAACCAGAAAACTCCAGAGAAGCCTGGAAAGACTTATATGATCTGATGCTGAGTGAAAGGAGCAGAACCAGGAGAACTTTGTACACAGCAACAACCACAGTGTGCGAGGGTTTTTTCTGGTAGACTTCGAACTTCATTGCAATGCAAGACTTAAAAAATTCCCAATGGTCTTTTAAGGTAAAATGCTTTCCACATCCAGAGAAAGAACTATGGAATTCAATCGCAGAATGTAGCAGATCATTTTCTGTTGTATTATGTTTTGTTTTGTTTTATGATTTCACCCATTCATTTTAATTCTTCTATGCAACATGACTATGGTGAAAGTGTATTTAATAGGAATGTATGTGTAGAACTCATATAAAATTGTATGCCATCTTGGGGAGGGAAGGGGGAGGAGGGGGAGAGAGGGAAAAACATCTAGGTTATATGGTAATGATTGTAGAACATTGAAAATAAATAAAATAATAATAATTTTAAAAAGATCTGAGTTCAAGTTCTCATTCACCTACTTACAAGCCACATGACCTTGGACAAGTCACTTACCAGTTTCCTCATCTATAAAATGAAGATAATAATCCCTATATCTTTTGCTTCCTGGGGTTTTTTGTGAATGCCAAATGAGACACTGGATGTGACTCAAGTAGCTACATAAATGGTAGTTATTATTACATAATACATAACCTTGATTCTTCACTCTATTGCAGAGCAATGGCCTGGGATATGTATAAAAGTAGACTATCCACAAGTAATTCTAATTCATTCTTGAGATATATTCTGTGGTACTTTCAGCAACAGTACACCTTCTTAATTCTGCTTTGTTTCAGTTGATATTAAAACACTTTCATATTACTTAAGAAAATATCAGAAAGTATATAAAATTGCTTATTATCTCAAGGTAGGGGTAAGTGAGGGAAAGGGAAGTGAAAGGTAATGAGGGAGAAAATTTGGAACTCAAAAAAATTTTTTAAATGAATGTTAAAAAATGTTTTTAATGTAATTGAGAAAAAATTAAATGTTATTTTTTTTAAAAAAGAAAAAACCAGGAAGACAGACAAGAAACATGTCAGATACCAGGAGGAAATCAGCCTAGGATTTCTTATTTGCTACCACTGATCATCACAGTGACTGGTGCACACATTGCTATCCTAGAGAGGCAACATGT
>CM053769.1:550322431-550338911 GCA_028658325.1 Potorous gilbertii
CTTGACTCCTATGTCTTTCTGTGATGGTAAGCATTGGTCTTCCTCGTCAGAGAGGAAGGGCAGAATCATCTGGTCACCAAGAAAGTAACCTTCTATGGTCTTATTTTTTTTTCCTTTTCTGGGCATTTTCCCAGCCAGTTACTTGACTTTTGAGATTCCTCTCCACCTCACCTTGCCTCCAGATCCGCCTAGCTAGTGCTTGGGTTCTGAGATTCAAATGCTGGTTCCCATCCTCAGGTCTTTCGGCAGCAGGTTTGGCTGCTATTCAATGGGAGCTTAAGTTCTGGTGCTCAGGTCGGGGCAGGGCCACCTCCCAGACTCAGTTCCCTCATGGGGTTTATGCAGAGACCTTCTGTAATGGAGCTGCTGCTGAGCTCCTGCTTGCTCCAGGAGCCTCTGGCTGCCCACTGCCTCTGCTGCTGTCTCCCGAGGGGGCCCGAGTCATGGAGACACCCCGTTCCCCTCTCAGCCCGTCCAGATGTCTTTCTCACTGACCTGTGCATCTGTGGGTGGAGGGACCTTCACGGATGCTGGAGATTCTGTCCCTGAAGCCTGCTCTGATCTGCTCGCTCCTCTCAGTGCCACGTGGCCAGGGCAGGGGAGGGCTGGTCTCCGCTCCCATCCACTGTGCGATGGACCTTTGGGATTGATTTTTCAGGACTCTCTGGAATGGAAATCTCCTTCACTGTGTTGCTGCGCGTCTTCCACTGTTCCAGAATTTGTTGGGAGTTCTTTTTAGAGGAAATCCATAGGCTGTGGGTTCGGAGCTAGCATATGTGAGTCTTTCTACTCCGCCATCTTGGCTCTGCCCCCCCTAACTTTATAATTTTTAATTTTTAAAATTTTTAGTTCTAAATTTTCTTTTTCCCTGTGGCCCCTCCATCATTCATTGAGAAGAAAATGTGATGCCCATTCTACATGTGAAGTCATGCAAAACATATTTCTATATTAGTCATGTTGCAAAAAAAAAAAAGGCAAGAAAATATTTAAAAAGTTAAAAATAATGTTTCAATTTGCATTCAGGGGTCATCAGTTCTCTCTCTGAAGTTGGATATCATGCTTCCATTATGAGCCCTTTAGAATTGTCTTGGATCATTGTCAAAGGAGATTCTTTCACAGATGATCATTGTTATAATATTGCTGTTATGTATAAAATATTTCCCTGGTCACTTTACTTTGCATCAGTTCGTAAAAGTCTTTTCAGATTGTCGTTTTTTTTACAGAGAATAGAGCCAGCACATATTTTATTTTTCTTCTTTTTTATGTTTATTTATTTTTACTCTCAAAATTCATTTCCACAAAATTTTGAGTTCTAAATTTTCTCCCTTCCTTCCTCCTCACCCATCCCCACTGAGAAGAGAAGCAACTCAATATAGGCTCTATATGTGTAGTTTTGCAAACAACTTCCATAATAGTCATGTTGTGTAAGACTAACTATATTGTCCTCCATCCTATCCTGCCTCCCATTTATTCTGTTCTCTCTTGACCCTGTCCCTCCCCAAAAGTGTTTATTTCTAATTGCTCCTTTCTCTCATTTGCCCTCCCTTCTACATCCCCCACACTCACTTCTCCCCTTCTCCCCTACTTTCCTGTAGTGTGAGATAGATTTTCATACCAAATTGAGTGTGCACGTTATTCTCTCCTTTAGCCATATGTGAAGAGAGTAAGCTTCACCTCTCACCTCCCCCCTTTTCCCCTCCATTGAAAAAACTTTTTCTGGCCTCTTTAATGAGAGATAATTTGCCCCATTCCATTTCTCTCTTTCTCCTCCCAATATATTCCTCTCTGATTTTATGCATTCTTCTTCCTTATCCAAAAGGATGGAAGAAAATACTTGTTCACCAAGAAAGCTGCCTTCTATAGTCTATTTTTTCTCATTTTTTGGGACATTTTCCAGCCAGTTACTTGACTTTTTGAGTCCTTTGTCAAGAGGAGGGTGTACTCTGGGGACCTATAAGTTCTCAGTTCCTCCAAGGTGGCACAATCAAGGGAGAGGAGTTTACTCCTCTCCTGGCCTATGTTCTTGTCTGTGAGCAACCACAAGCACTCTGTTCTCTCCAGGATCTGCCAATGGGATTCATTCTCCAGAGCCTCCACCAGCTCCACCACCAGCATTCTTTCTCACCCCAGGACCATCACTCAGGGCAGAGATTCAGATCAGTGACTCAATTTCCCCAGGGTCTTTAGGCTGAGAGCTCCAAAAATGGACACTGCCATTGCAGTTGCTGCCGCCTACTGGGCCAGACTATGTTCCCTTCTCCCCCAGGTGAGAGAGCTTTCTCACTGACCTTTGAAGTTTTCTTTGGTGTTTGTGGGTTGAGCAATCTGGTAACTGCAGCTGCTGCTGGGGATTCCATCTCCTGATGCCTGCTCTGGTCCCATTCCTACTGATGCCACACTGCCAAGGCTGGGCTGGGCTCTACAACCTGTACTCTGCTCCACATCCAGTGTGATAGACCTTTCCTGTCAATCTTCCAGCAGTCTTGGGTTGGAAATCTCTTTCACTCTGTCGTTTTGTGGCTTCTGCTGCTCTAGAATTTGTTTAGTCATTTTTTACAGGTATTTTATGGGCTATGGGTGGGGTGCTTCTACAGGTCTGTCTTTCTACTCTGCCATCTTGGCTCCACCTCCTTTCCACGTTTTTCTTGAGAAAAGTTATTATTTTCTATGATATTAATAACCCATTATTAATTAGGATCCAGGCTTTTTATTTCCTCACTCAAGGACAGTCTTTGTACATCATCCAGACAGTGTCTGAAGGGCTTGGTTGATAGAAGAGATTGCCCTAATCCTCATTATTTGGCAGGACCCTACCCTACTAGGAGACCTTACTTCTGTTTGGAGTGTAAACAGAATCCAATCTAGGTGAATTTTTGCCCTGAAAGAACAAGCTCATGTCCTTGCATCCCTCCATTAGAATTTAGAGTGACCCAATTCATGAAGAAAACCAACCAGAGAGGTCTGGGTAGAGATGGACTAGATTGCCCCCTGTCTAGATTGCTGGAGGTTGTTGAGTCTCAGGTCAAGCCACATTCTCAGCAGAAGAAGTTGAAGACTCCTAACCCCACCTCACCAATTGTTCACCAGTCAGGGTTGATTTTCACATGTTAGGGGTATCCCCTTTTCCAAAGTTACTTAGAGTATTCAGTTTCTCCATGGTTTTGTCTTTGGTTACTGAGGGAAACCACTGGCTACCAATTTATTGGTTGTTCACTAGCCTAAATAACAAATTAATTATTAATTACTCAGAAACTCTGTCTCTTCGATTTTTCATTTTTAACATTCTGAGCCCATCCTCCTCATTATTTTTTATGGCACAATAGTATTCCTTCATAATCATATACCACAATTTGTTCAGCCATTCCCCAATTGATGGGCATCCCTTCAATTTCCAATATAATATATATATTTTCTTCATACAGATTCTTTTTCTTGGTCTTTACTCTCTTTAGAACACTTGTATATTCTTATTGTATAATCAGGTATGTTTACCCAAGAGACAGAGTGACTCATCTCCTGGGGAAATTTAGCACTATTTCTCCTAGTTCAACTGATGATGCATGTGTCTTGGAATGCACAGAGACCATGCAGCAGATACAGAGACTGATGGGCAGATGGATCACCAGGATCCAAAGAAGGTCCTGAACATCAGTTTTGGGCAGGCCCAGGGAAGGGAATGGGGAGGGATAGTTGCTGCAGATGCAGGACCATTGGTAGCACAACTAGCAGAATATGGAAGAATGGATCCTCAGCCCCTCACTTTTCCCTTCCAAAACCCTAGAGTCCTTTGAATGCTTTCCCCTTCAGGTGTTATATGGTATCTATACTCTTCCTAAGGAGTTCTTGGACAAGTTGTCAATTCTGAAGTTTTTGAAACTGTTCTGGAAGTCATTCCTTGTACTTGTTTTGGTATTTTTGTGGCCAAGAGAACTGTTATTTTTAAATTATTGATATCTTTTGTTTTTACATCACATTAATTTCCACCACATTTTACACTTTACATCACATTTGTTGTATATCCTATAAAGGTAAAGGAAATAGGTTGTCCTATGACAATCACAGGGAAGGCACTCTCTTAGTCATTGTGGGCAAGATTCTTTTTTTTAAAAATCATTTTATTTGTTTTAAGTGTTCTCCAATCACTTCTATATATCTTAGAATTTTTCCCCTCCCTCTCCCTCTTTCCTCCCTACCTTCCCACTCCTTCCCTGAAACAGCATACAATTTTTTATAGGTTCTACACATACATTCCTATTAAATGCATTTTCTCCTTAGTCATGTTGGGTAGAATTAAAAGAATGGGAGAAATCATAAAACAAAACAAAAGTCAAACGTAATACAAAAGAAAATGGTCTGTTTCATTCTGCGATCAAATTCCATAGTTCTTTCTCTGGATATGGAAGGCATTTTTCCTTAAGAGTCCATTGGGAAGTTTTTAAGTCCTTGCATTGCAATGAAGTACTAAGTCTACCAGAAAAATTCCTTGCACACTGTGGTTGTTGCTGTGGACAAAGTTCTGCTGGTTCTTCTTCTTTCACTCAGCATCAGATCATATAAGTCTTTCTAGGCTTTTCTGAAGTCTTCCAGTTCATCATTTCTTATAGCACCATAATATTTCATTACATTCATATACCACAATTTGTTCAGCCATTCCCCAATTGATGGGCATGCCCTTGCTTTCCAGTTTTTGGTGTGGGTAAGATTTTTGCCAAAGTCTTCCTTAATAGGCTGATCCTTCTCCTTGAAAATGGTTATCCACTTGAGAGCCAGTGTGACTTCAGTAAGGGCCAATGAACAGTCAACATTGTATTTGTTCCCTGACAACTCCAAGAGAAATGCCAAGAACAGAACAGAGAACTGTATACAACATTTGTTGATCTGTCTAAGGCCACTGTCAGTCATGAGGGCTTTTGGAAAAATATAGCAAAATTTGGGTGCCTGGAGAAGTTTATTGGTATCATATGTCATTTTCATGATGGCATGCTTACATGGGTTCTGGATAATGGACAATGCTGTTGCATTTTCCCAGTCATCAATGGGCCCTTTATAGCTCCCATGCTTTTTAGCATGATGTTTTCAGCAACTTTGTCAACTGCCTTCAACAAGAAGGAAAATGACTTCAAAGTTAGCTGATGTAAATTATTTAACTTGAAAAGGCTACAAACCAAGACTAAAGTGGAGGGAGAATTGATGCATGATTTTTTGTTCACAGATGATTATGCACTCAGTGATGTCTCTGAGGTTGAGGTGGAACAAAGTATGGATTGATTCTCTGCTGCTTGTGCTAATTATGGCCTGACAACACCAAGAAAACACAGGTTCCCCACCAGCCAGCACCACATCATATACATGTGGAACCATCAGTTACAACAATGTATGCTGTTGATCAGTTCACTTACCTTGGTAATATACTTTCCTGAGATGTACACATTAATTATGAGTTAGACACATTGCCAGAGCTAGCTCAGTGTTTGGGAGTTTCCAAAAGAAAGTGTGGGGGAGAAGAGGTATTAGACAATCTACCAAACTGAAGATCTACAGTCATTGGGCTGACCTCATTGTTATATGCCTGTAAAACGTAGATATTGTACTGGCCCCATACCAGAAAATTGAATCACTTCCCTCGGGATTGTCTTAGGAAGATTCTGAAGATCACCTGGCCTGAGCTAAACTGCCAAGCATTCAAATTTTATCGCAGAGAGCACAACTCTGATGGGCTGGCCTGATGGTTTGAATGCCAAATGTATGTTTGCCTAAAAGAACATTTTATGGAGAATTCATACAAGACAAACACTTATATGGAGGTTAGAAGAAAGCATACAAGAACACTTTCAAGATATCTCTGAAGAACATTGGAATAGATTGCATGACATGGCAGACATTGGCAAAGGACCACCTTGCATGGTATGCTCTCATCAAAGAAGGTGCCATGTTCTACGAGCAAAGTAGGATTGTAGTAGCTCAAAAGAAATGTGAGATTTACTAGAGACATCTCCACTCCAAATGGTCATGTGGTCTATCTGTACCCAACCTGTGACAGAACCTTCCTAGTTTGTATTGGTCTGATCAGCCACACTCAGAGACACTGTACCTTGATTCCAACATAGTGATGTCATCTTGATCCTCTTTGAGAATGAAAAATAACAAACAACATTCATTCCCAAATATATCCTTCTCCCCTTCCCTCTCCAGAGAGCTATTAGTAACAATGAATTTATTAAATTCTGTAAAATTAAACAAAAAACTGAAGGAATTTGACCCTATAAGCAATGTTGCTCACCCATAGGACCCCCTGCCCCCACCAACTCTGCAAAGAAGGGAGAGAGATATATTTTCTCTGGGGTCAAGTTTGGTCACTATACTTATATAATATTCAGAGTTTTCAATTTTGTTTTTGCTGTTCATTCCATGTATGCTGGTTCTTTTTATTTCACTCTGCATCAATTTGTTGGAACATAAGATTTAGAGTTGGAAACAACATTAGAAGCCAATCTCATCCACTCTCCTCATTTTACAAATGAGAGAACTGAGACCCAGAGAGATTAAGTGATGTGTCCAAGGTCACACAGATCACAAGTAGCAGAACTGGGATCCGAACCCAGGTTCTTTGACTCAAAATCCATCTCGGCTTCCATTGCATCATACTGCCTCCTAAAAGTTTTCTCATGCTTACAGGAATTTTTCACATTCATTGTTTCTTACAGTAATATTACCCTACCTACACCCATGCCCCACAGTTTGTGTAGGCATTCCCCAATCAACAGGCATCTTCTTTCTTTTCAGTTCTTTGCTACTATAAGAAGAGCTATTATGTTATGAATATTTGGGAGGTATATAGGACTTTCATTCCTGCCTTTTACCACTTCAACGTATACTCCTAGCAGTAGAATCACTGAGTCAAAGACATGATATTTTAGCCACTTTTCTAGCAAAATTCCAAATCATTTTTCAGAATGGCCAGACCCAATTCATAGCTTCACCAATAGGATGTTAATGTGCCTATCTTTCCAAAGCCCCTCCAACATTGGCTTTTTACAAATTTTATCATCTTTACTAATTTTCTGGGCATAAAGTATAATTTCAGTGTTAACTCTGATTTGTATCTTTCTTTTTATTACTGATTTGGAGCAGTCTTTCATATATTTGTTAATAGTTTGCAATTCTTTTTGGAGAACCTTTGATATTCTCTAACTATCCATTGGAGAATGACTGTTGGTCTTACATATTATATTCTAATTTAATTCATGCTGATCTATTCTCTAGGCAAATTGGAATAGTCCATCTCCAACATATATGAGCATATGACCTGTACTTTCCTGCCTCCAAGTGTTTATTCACACAGTTTTCTGTGCCTGGTGTGCCCTCCCCTACCTATTATTACCCCTTGAATTCCTGTCTAACCTTTAAAATACAACATAAATGACTCTTCTTCCATGAAGCTTTTCTTGATCCCTACCTCCTTTAGAACTCATATAGCATTTTGTTTACATTTGCCTTGTTGTGGCCGTGTACATTTATCATATACTATTCTATACTATAATTATGTGTGCATATTAAAATAATTTACATTTATATAATTCAAGTTTACAGAGCTATTAGATTCTATGCTACCTGAGTGCTTCACTTATTTCCTCAACAGAATCTAGCAAAAAACTGTTTTTTTGTTCCAGACTTGATTTCATCACTGTAGGGAACTCCAGTTGTCAAAACGCCCTCCCCTAATGCAACTCAGCAACTCCTTTGTAATTTATAATCCTAAATAATTGCCCAGGCCCCTGAGAGGCTATGACATTTGACCATGCTAACACAATCAGCATGTAGCAGAGTCATGGCTTGAATCTAGATTCTTCTGGCTCCAAGGTTGGCCTAGTAGCCATTCCTCTCCTCCACACAATAAGTACTAATAAATTTTTGTAGAATTGCTGTATTTTGAACCCTAGTAGAGTTGTAACAAACATGGGAGGCCAAGGTTTTATCTTTGGAATCAACATTCAGAAAAGTATCCTCAGGACGGGCCCACCTGTCCATTCCCTAACCCCCACCCCTGGACTACTGTATCCCCCAGGGCCATGAAACCATCACACTCCACTCTCAGTCCTGACTATCCACCTGGGCCCATAGCCCTAGATATACCACCTGGCTTGGGATCCTATACAGAAAGGACCCTTAGAATTAGTGTAGGATCAACCAAGCAACAGATCTGGCATCAGGAAGATCTGAATTCCAATCTGGCCTCAGGCACTTACTAACTACGTGACCGTGGGCAAATCAGTTAACCCTGTTTGCCTTAGTTTTCTCATCTGTAAAATGAGCTGGAGAAGAAAATTGTAAACTACTCCAATATCTTTGCCAAGAAAAACCCAAATGGAGTCCCAAAGAGTCAGACACAATGGATATGACTGAACAACAAAAACTTCCTTAGTTCCAATAGTGGATTGTGCATATTCAACCTAAGTCTACCCAGCCAATCATGGTTATACCCTGTTCACAGAATTTGCTTTGTTGCTCTTACCTTTAACATCGAGTGCGAAGTCTACTTGAAAACAGCTTGTATCTCCCAGGTCAACTGTGAGGAGGAAGACAAGCAGGAGGACTGGAGGAACCTTCAAAATATACCAGAGTCATAATTGTCAAAGTCCATTAGGAAGGCATTTGGGGAAAGTTAACTTGGAAATATGGAAAGAAAATCAAATATCTCAAAGAAACGAGATAAAAAGTTCATTTTTGTTGTAGGGTCATATCAAGTACAAATGCAACAAAGATATCTCTCCCAAATTATATTTGGAAAATGGAAGAAATTCCTGCCACATTAAAGAATAATGATAAGTGATTGCTTTCCTGCCTACCTCAAGGCAATTATTCAGTTGAATTCATCTATCAAATACCTGTTGTATGCAAGACTTGTGCTGTGATTAAAAAAAAGATATAACTTTTGCCTTCAAGAGGCTTACTGTCTCTCTCCTTTTTAAAAATAAGTTTTCACTGAATCTTAAAAATTGTTTTTACATGGAATTGGAGGAAAATAAAATGATTAAATTTGCACCAAAATTTTTCATTGATGTCTTTTTTTTAACATCACCAAAATTTCCCCAGAATCCCTTTCTCCTTCCAGACAGTCATCCCACAAAATAATATTTTTAAAGAAAAATTTAAAAGTTAGAAAATTTATCAGTATATCAAAAAAAATCTAAAAATATGTACAATATGCCTCAGCTGAAAATCTCCTACCTCTGCAAATGGATGGGTTGGAATTGTCTTCTCATATCTCCTCCTTGGAGCCACATTCTTCATCATTTTGCAACATTTACGTTTGATTATTTTTGGTGATTGATTTTTTTTCTGCTCCTATTATTATAGTCATTGCATATTTTTACTGTTTTCTTGTTTTTGCTTATTCTGCATCACTTCTTATAGAGCTTTCCATTCTTCTCTATAGTCATCACATTCATAATTTTTAAAATTAAATTTAGTTTTTTTGTTACATTTTAAGTTCCAAACCATCTCCCTCTTTCTCTCCCCACCGCACCCTGTAGAAGGTCTATACAGATACATAGATACAACACATACTTGTATGTAGGTATATATATATATATATATATATATATGTATGTATGTAAAACCATACTATACATACTTCTATTTTTCAGTTCTTTCTCTAGAGGTGGATAGCATCTTCCTTCATGGGTCCTTTGTGGTTGATTTGAGTAACTTGGTCATTCACAGTTCTTCAAACAATATTGTTGTTACTTTATATAATGTTTTCTTGGTTCAGATTCATAATTTTTTACAGCACAGAAGTATTCCATTACCTTTATCAATCAACTAATAAATATTTGTTAAGTACCCACTTTGTGGCTGGCAGTGCTAAGCACTTCATGTACCACAATTTGTTTCGCCATTCCCTAGTTGATGGAATCTGCTTTGTCTCCTGTTCTTGCTGCTATGTGGGTACTTTCCTATCAATGACCAAGAAGCTTGTAGTCTAATAAGCTATTGTTGGAAGGATCAGATATATGAAATGTGCAAAATACTCTACAATGATACCTCAAGGATAGATGATTTCATTAATGTGAGTACTCTTTTCACCAGTGAAAATTATAATAACTTTCATGTCTTGTTAGATAATAATACTTTTTTTTTGTTGTTTTATAACTTCATTGATGCTTGGAGCTCCCAGTGAGAAAATTCCCTCTACCAACACAGATCTACATTTATTCTACAATTTATAATCTTGGAGAGATGCCGGAGGCACTGAGAAGTGATATCCTTTGTCTAGGACCATATAGAATGTACCCAAAACTTGGAACTCAGGCTTTCCCACCTCTGAGACCAGCTCTTTCACTAAATTAGTCTGCCAGTAATAATAGCTAACACTTATATAATGCTTTATAATTTGTAAAATACTTTGTATATGTCTTCCCATTTGAAATCCATATTTTCCTAGAGTTGCTATGACCAAAAAAGTTAATCACTTGGAAACTAGCCTTCTGTTGCACCAAAGCAGGAAGGAAATTAGCATTAAGTAACTACTATGAGACAGGCATTGTGCTAACATTATCTCATTTGACCCTTACCTCCCACCTTCTGAGTTAGGTGCTATTACTAGCCTCATTTTACAGTTAAGGAAAACAAGGTAGATAGAGGTCAAGTGACTTGTGTAGGGTCATAGTTTTTTAATCCCAGATCTTCCTGATTCTATCTCTTGTGCTATGTAGCTGCCAATTAAAATTCTATGATAATGTATCATCCTGCTTTGGAGGTGACCTTTGGTTCTCAAAAGTTATGCAATCATAGCAACAAAGGATTATGGGAATGGAGGTCAGGAGAATTTGCTTTACATCTCTTTTAATTTCTTCCTTTGTTCTGCCTTTCTCCCACTGGTTTCATAGATTTAGAGTTAGAAGTTATCTTAGAAACAGTGGTACTTCTAGTAAACGTTTAATAACCAGCTCTCCCCAAAACACAACACACTTTAAAGTCTAATCTACATCATTAACATTTCCTCCATCATTTTCTTAAACCTAAATAGTCAACAAAAACAATATACCAAGTTGTATTATGTAGTATTTGCTGATTGCAGAGGTGCAAATGTTCACACTGAAAATTTAACAATCAGCTCTCCAATATGCTGACTCCAGCGCACCCCTTCTTAGAGATCAAAAGTCAGTCTAAGAAAGGCAGCTAGGTGGTGGAGTGAATAAAGCAATAGAGTGCTGGCCCTGGAGTCAAGGAGTTCAAATTCGACCTCAGATACTTGACAATACTAGCTGTGTGACACTTGACAAATCATTTAACTCCATTTGCCTTGCCTTCCCCTCTGAAAGAAAAGGAAGGAAGGAAGGAAGAAAGAAAGAAAGAAAGAAAGAAAGAAAGAAAGAAAGAAAGAAAGAAAGAAAGAAAAGAAAGAAAAGAAAAGAAGTCTAGGGTTTCTTAACCTGGTTTCCACCAACCATGGATGAATTTAAAGAAGTCTATGAACTTGGGTGAGAAAGTAATTACATGTTTATTTTCACTAATCTTTAACTGAAATTTAGCATTTACTCCAATTATTTAAAAACATTTTTAGGAGAAAGAGACCACGGATTTCACTAAACTGCCAAAAGGGTCCATGACACACATAGCTATTAAGAACCCTGCTATAGTCTAATCCCCCTCATTTCATGAACGGAGAGTTTAAGACACTTGTCCAAGGTCACACAGCTAGCAGGTATTTGAGGAATTAAATCCAGATCTTTCTGTCTAAAGTTCAACACTCTGTCCTCGATGACCCAATCTTTTATGACGCCCTCTTTTTAATAGGACAGGAAGAGAATCACTGCAAAGGAATAAAAGGACAATCTCTGCTTTACATCCTCCCTCTTTTCACTCTTCCCTTTCTCTCTCCTCTTCAGACATGGCTGCATAGGAGGCTGAGACAGAGACAGCAATGAGCAATGAGCGATGAGTATAATTATCGACAACTCCCCCAACTCCTTATAGTCTGATCTCCTTTTTCTAACCAAGACCCTTTTCTAACTCATCCTGGAACTGCACTCCCTTCTCAGCCCCCTCCCCCTGTCATTTCTATCATTTGGCGAATGGCAATTGAAACAATCAGATTGATTCTATATCATCTTTTAATCGATCCTATTTCTAGTTCATTGATTTTTGTCCAGTAACTGCCTAACTCATGGTTCTTTGTCTCAGAACTCAATTCTCTTCTTGGCAATTCAATGATCTGAAACAATTCCAAAATACTTATGATGAAACATGCTGTCCAAATCCAGAGAAAGAACCATGGAGTCTGAATGAAGACCGAAGTATATTATTTTCACTTTCTCTGGGGTCTTGTGTGTGTGTGTTTTTCCTTTTGATTTGTTTCTTCTTTCACAAATGACTCATGTTGAAATATGTTCAACACAATTGCACTTGTACAACTAACCTATGTCAGATTGTGTACCACCTTGAGGAGGGAAGAGGAGAGGGAGAAAAATTTGAAACTCAAAAATCTTTCAAAAAATAAATGTTGAAAACTATCTTTACATATAATTGGAAAAATAGAATGATATTTACATTAAAAAGAGCTTAGTTCAAAAGTTCAGTTAGCCTAAAATGAGATGAGTTTTTAAATCTAGTTTTCCTGCTAATCACAGTTCTATTCCTGCCTCAAGGAAAGCTGTTATCCTTGAGGGATACAGATGGATGCCAGGGCATTTGGTCTAGTATCTCTACACCACCAACCTGTCCTGGAAGGACGTCTGGTTTGTTCTCCAAAGAAATCTGGTCCACTATGTCTGACCTTGCAGGTGGACTCAAACAACTAACATTCTTGGTCCCAGAAAGGAAGGAGGGGGTTGTTACCAGCTCCTCATTCTCACTTTCCCACCAATCAGCTCTGTAACCAGTCATTTTGATTTTGCCATTCATGATATCAAGCTCTTTTAACCAACCATAAGTTGGTGGCACAGGGGCAGCTAGAGGGTGTGATGGATAGAATGCCTGAAGTCAGGAAGGCTAGAGTTCAAATCCAGCCTCAGACACTTACTAGCTGTGTGACCCTAGGCAATCACTTAACCCTGCTTGCCTCAGTTTCTTCATCTGTAAAATGAACTGAAGGAAAAAATGACAAAACCATTCCAATATCTCCACCAAGAAAACCCTAAATGGGGTCACAAAGAGTTGGACAGAACTGAAATTTACTAAATAACAACTTGTTCCCCACCCACAAAGTCCTGTTCTTTGTTTTGTACTCCCTAAAACTATAAAAAAGAGTTGTTCTCCTCACATGGGGGTCTTAACTTTGGTGAGGAAGTTGAGATCCTATTTATTGGTAAATTTACACTTTACTAATAAATTGATCATGCTCAGAATTTTGTGCCTTAGTTTACCTTATTTTAACTGTTACACAAAATTATGGATTAGATCTGTTTTGATCTGAGAGAAGTCCACTAGCATTTTAGAATACTTCAAAGTAAATATTTTTTTAAAAAAAATATTTTTGAACATAGTGCTCCAGAGGGTATAAAATATTTTTCCACTCCTAACCCTTCATTTTACAGATGTGAAAACTGAGACCAAAAGCATTGAAATGATTTGTCTAGGGTCAGACAACTACTTTTTTTTAAAGTTAATGTATACTTTATAATCACCTAATGAAAAAGTAATTATGTATATATAAAGGGAGTACCAATGCAGAAGGCACAGAGGGAGTCGGTTGGTGGGCATAATGTACGTACATAGTTTTCATGATTTTTTTCATGATAGATGGAGAGAATCAGGTCTGAAATCAGGAAGAACTATTTGGCCTCAGACAGTGCTTAGCTGTGTGATCCCGGGCAAGTTACTTCACTTTTGTGTGCCTCAGTTTGCTTAACTATAAAATGGGGAGAATAACAGCAGCCCCCCCTCAGGATTGCTGCAAGGATCAAGTGGGCTTCTTAACACAGTGCCTAGTACATAGCAAGCATTATGTAAATAAATACTGTTGTTACTATTTGGAAAAGACCATTGAGGGAAAATCACTATGTACTAACATTTGTATTGCCTACTACAAGAGATTGCTACAAAACCACTCCATGGACTTTAAAGTGCTATTTAACAATCAACTAAGACTAAGACTGTGGAGCACTTTACAGGTGTTTTTGCTTTCTTTTTGGACTGCTATGAGAGACAGCATGGGATCTTTGAGGCCAAATTCAGATAAGAAAAAAATATTTTTATCCAAAGAGAGAGACACAACTAAATGGCAGAATGGATGGACTTCTAGGCTTGAAGTCAGGAAGACTCATCTTCCTGAGTTCAAATCTGGCCTCAGACACTTACTAGACACTTCTCCTGAGCAAATTATTCAACCCTGTTTGCCTCAGTTTCTGTAAAACGAATTGGAGAAGGAAATGACAAACCTTTCCAGTATCTTTGCCAAGAAAACTCATGAACATGACTCATCATCATCATCATCAAACAGCAACAAAGAGACACACCAAGGGGAAAGGAAGGGAGCATGGGGAAGGGAATATGTGCTTTTTATGTAATACTTACTATGTGCTAGGCACCAGGATAAGAGCGTTTTACAAATATTTTCTCCTTTCACCCTCACAACAACTACTGAGATAGGTGATGTCATTATCCTCAAGTTATGGTTGAAGAAACTAAGGCAAACAGAGGTTAAGAGGTTTCCCCAAGGTCACACAGCTAGATTTGAATTCAGATCTTTCTGACTCCAGGACATTGTGTTTTCTTCCTGCCTCAACTGTCACAGGACAAACAAAAGAATTAGAGAAGTAGGTAATGAAGAAGGGAGTTACAGGAATTTTCTCTGATATCATTAACTAGATAGTGGAGGGCTTTGGGATCTTTCTCTCATCTGTAAATTGAGGAAATGAACCAGGTAACTGTCAGGATCTCTTCCTTCTCTATGACTTTGTGATACCCTGTGGTCAGGTTCAAGTCCAAAAGTGGTCTCACAGCTGGAGTAAGCAGAAATAGTGAGCCAGTAGGAACTTAGGGGCAGGTAAAATCCTACAGGGTTCTTTAATGACATATGTCGGAATCAGACCTTGGGCTCTTGACTACCAATTTAGTCAATTTTCTTTTACACTAAGCTGTCTCTCCAAATTAGAAGATCCTGACAATGATATTTTTATTTTCTGTGCAAGATAGATCTCTTTTCTGCACAAGATAGGTAGAAAGATAGGGAGAGGAGTCACTGGAATGCATGGCAAAACTTTTAACCCCTCCCTTCCAATGACCTTTCCAAAGATCATGGTGCTTGGGACCTAGACAAGAAAGCATCTGCCTGTGTCTCATTGTAGCATGCTTCCAAGACTTATTTTACCCACAATGCTATTTTCTCTATCATCAAAAATGTATCTGTTACATTCGAAAAGGAGCCTCTAAAATTTCTATTCACAACTATTTTCCAGATTCCCATGGTAGGATGGAAAAAGTGATCCTCTTCCAATTTCAAGAGACATCTGGGAAAACTCAACTGCATTTTCCCAGCACAGTTTGAATCTTACGATTTAATCTATTCTCCGGAGACACCACCTGTGTCCACAAATCTCTCCAGGCCCAATCCACCTCTAATCCATTTGCAGTTGGGGACTCTTAAAAAAATTAATTTCATCTCTTTTCTGAAGTTTTACTGCTGTCTTTTGTTTTCTCATCATAGTCATTTATGAATCTACTCCCTCTCCAAACCAGTTAAACTTCCCTTGAAACCAAGAAAAGCAGTCAATTAAAAAATAGGAGACTTTTAAAAACACAATCAAATCCCAATACTCTTTGCTATTAAAGGGACTCAGTAGTAGAAACATCCAAAACTTCAATATGTGCTCTTGAAGTTTTTAATGAGGCCACAACATATTAATCTTAATTTCCTTAGTACTTCGGCGTATATTCAAATGAGTTGGCAACTATGATTTCAGAAAGAATACTGGCAAGTTACTATGTCTACTTCAGAATAGTAAAGGGATAGATCAAAGGAACTAGGTCAGGAGAAGGGAAGGCTGTCTGCTGCATTTTCTTGGCAAAGATACTAGAGTGGTTTGTCATTTTTTTCTCCAGCTCATTTTACAGATGAGAGAACTGAGGCAAACAGGGTGAAGTGACTTGCCCAAGGAAACATAGCCAGTAAGTATCTGAGGATGAAGATGAGTCATCCTGATTCTCAGTCTAGTACTCTATCCACTGCACCTTATAGCTGCCCCTCTGAAGGGAATAACTGCCTTTCAATATTTTAAGAGGGTGCCATGTGGTAAAGGATTTGGATATTTTTGTTTCATGACCTCAAAGAACCAAACTAAGAGCAGCTGGTAGAAGTTTTAGAGAAATCCATTTAATCTTTTTTTTTTAATTTTTTATTTTATTTATTTATAAATGTTCTACAATCACTTCCTTAAAATTAAGATTTTATCCCCCCACACCTTCCCCCCGCTACCCCGCTCCCTCCCGATGACAGCATACAATTCTGTATAGGTTCTACATATACTTTCCTATTGAG
>CM053769.1:550339411-550354473 GCA_028658325.1 Potorous gilbertii
GTTCCAAACCATTCTCCAGAATGGTTGGATGATCTCACAGCTCCACCAACAATGAATTAGGGTTCCAACTCTCCCACATCCTCTCCAGCATTTATCATTTTCTTGTTCTGATATGTTTGCCAATCTTATAGGTGTGATGTGGTACGAAATCCATTTAATCTTGATGTAAGGGAAATGGGGATTGACAACCTCTGGAGTCAATCAAAATCTCCATTGGAGGAGGTGTTCCAACAGAAACTGGTGAAGTGATAAAGGGGATTCCTATTGTTAGAGGGGCTGGACTAAATGACCTCTGAGACAACTCACTCTGAGATTCCATGAACCCATGAGGACAATGGCAAAGGCACATTAAAAGGAACAGTGAGAATAAAAATTTTGCTGTGGCTACTCAGAAATCAATGCTACATCCAAAACAGAGTATGGTTCCCTGTCTACAGCTTTTCCCTGTTAATTGACACCATCACCCTGATCAGGTCTACTTAGCATTTAATAACTACAGAACTAGTAAATGGATAGAATCTCAAAGACACTCACCATCTTGAAGTGCTTGGTGACTCTACCAGAGAATGAATGCTGGGAAATTTGATGCTGGGGAAATTTATGGGTCGTGAATTTCAAGGCAGCTGGCCAATACTGCTAAGAGAAAGCCATGTCAGAGGGAGATCCAATCCCAAAGAAAGCTGGAGGGTATAGAGGCCAAGATTCCACTTAAGGGCACTGTAATTAATTAGCATTTTCCACACATTCTGGTCAGGGCTTGTGAAGACAGAAAGGAACTAGAAGCAAACCATTACATCCTTTTAGCCTAGAGGATCTTAGAAATTTATCCAATCCCTTCCAAACCCTTCATTTTATTGATGAAGGAAGAGAGGTAGGGTGACTTGTCCAAAGTTGCACACCTTGTGAGGGTACATAACCAGTGTTTCTGACTCCCAACCCAGTGAACATTCCACCTCTTCATCCTGACCCTCTCTGATTCTCGTTGCTTTTCCTTTTCCTTCCAGACACTAGGTATACAAGGGAGATAGAAAATGGGAAAAACCAAAATAGAAGGTATGCCAACCAGAGATGAGAAAGAAGAAAGAAATGACTCCTTACGTGTGTCCAAGTTCTTCATAGGTTACTTTTCATAATCTGGTAATTTTATTAGTAATGTTATTGATACTCCTATTTAGAAGCAACTTGGCATAGTGGAAAGGACATTGCATTTTCAATCAAAGACACATACTATTGTTGTCTTGGATCAGGGATGGAAAGGATTAAGGGGAAGGGAATGAGGACTTTGTGCCAGAGACTATGTGGTCAAGGAAATTAAACCATTTATTTTGTTGGTGGTGTAAACAAAAAGAGGTGCTACTTATAAATAATGATGTAATGTGATAGTTTTATACTAGAACCACTTTGCTTTGTAACTTTCTAATGCATTTGTCAGGGCAGCTAAGCAGTACAGTGGATGGGACCTGGAGTCAGGAAGACTCACTTTCATGAGTTCAAATCTGGCCTCAGACACTTACTAGCTGTGTGACCTGGGCAAGTCACTTAAGCTTGTTTACTTCAGTTTCCTCATCTATAAAATAAACCAGAGAAGGAAATGGCGAACCACTTTAGTATCTTTGCCCAGAAAACTTCAAATCGGGTCAAGAAGAGTTAGATCCCACTGAACAACAATATGCTTATTATGTACTGGTGGGCATTAGTTATCTGTTTGTGATTTGTTCTATCCATCCTATGGCTAGACTATAGGCTCTGCAAGAACAAGGACCAAATCTAAAACTTTGTCTTTCCCTCAGCAGCTAGTACCATGCTCTTAAGCACTGCAAGTGCTTCATAAACATTTATTTATTGACATTATTGACTATTACACTATTGGCAAAATGTTTGCTTTAAACTATTTCTCAGTAATAGTCATGGATTTGCAGAGCCATGTGTATATACTTTGAGATGATATATAGAGAAAAACACTGGATTTGGAGCCATAAGGACCTAAGTTCAAATCTATTGACTACCTATTTGTAACTGGGCAAATCATTTCAACTATCTGGGTCTGGTAACCTCATGTGTAAAGCAAGGAGTTAGAGCAGATGTTTTCTGAGGTCTCTTTCAACTCTAAATCCTATGATCTATGAATGTGATTTTTGAGTATTTGTGAGCTAGGATGACAGGTATCAATATTGTCTATGGGCAGCAGAGTTTTCTTTGCATGGAGCTAACTAGCTTCTTTAAGAGTTGAGCTTATGCTTTCACAAGCACAGCAGCCCTAAGTAAGCTAACAATCCAAAATAAAGGATGAAAAGCTGCAGAACTAAGTTCTAAAAGAGAAGAGGGGAGGGAGTGTTGGATTATGAGAGCCTAGAAACATTTGACCCAAAGAAAAACCTAAAACAAGGGTTTGGGAAGGGAGGTCAGCAGGGAAAAGGAGGAATAAAGATTCTAAAGTTGTTGGGTTTTCTGTTGAAATATGTTTAAATAATATTGTTTTACTGTTCTCTCTCCTTGATCAAACCATCTCTGGTACACTGTGTTCAGTGAGCAAAGACATTGATGAACTGGTTTAAATCCAGAGAAGGATGATGGAGGATGGTGAAGGGAGCTTAACATCAGGACATATAAGGATTGTATCTGACCTTTGTATCTCTTCCTTCTCCCCTCAGGCCACCACCCACACACCCAGTACAGAGCTCTGTACTGCTGGCCTTTAATAAGTATTCATTGATTTAAATTATGGTAGACGTTATTCATGCTGTATTTTAGATGGCCTTTGAGTTCACTTCTAACTTTGAAAGTCTAGGGATTCTATCAATATTCTTGACAAGAGAATCTGGGGTTGTCCTTAGTGTTTAATCTGACCTTTGGGCATAATTTCCTGACCTCTCTTGGAAATTTTCTATGTACAGTACTCTGTGTTCCATATCTGATCAGTCATGGGAGGCCATATGGTCCAATAGTCCTGTTCCTCACTTCTCATAAATCTATTCTTCACCCTTCGCATGACTTCCAGGGCTCCCTTCACCCTTCAGCGCTCTACCAGCCCATCACCCATGTTCTGGCTTCAATCTCTTCCCTTCCCAAACTTGAGCCTGTAGTTAATCAGTTCAACTCTACCATGTCTTCTACTCTTTAATCCTCTGCCCCCTTGACCTTTCTCCCTTCTCAGGTTTTGTTAAACCTCAACCATGGATTATCCTTACCATTTGCTGTTCTTACTTTTACCCACATGCTACTAAATGTCATTAGAGGAAGCCACAAAGACATAGTGACTGGGTCTACTGTAAATTGGAGCTATATAATATTAATTGGACCTTAACTGATACTAATTGACCCTCTAGCACATTTTTCCCATTAACTTTTCCAAAGCTCTTTTCTCCTTAACCCTCCCATATCATCCTTGTCCCTCTTCTCACAGAAGAGAACCTTATTTCATACTTTTCTTAGTGACCATTCCTATTAAATTTCCTCTTCTCTTTCTATTCTATATCTTAAAACCCCTTAACACTACTCCATTGTTTCATTCTCTGATAAGGAAATGGTACTTCTCCTCACCAAGATCAATTCTTTTACTTGTACCCTACAATCCTTGGCTATGGGTTGATACTATAATCCTTGTGTGGATATGTGGCATATGTATCATTTGAGTCACTGCAGTAATGTCAATGCCTTACAAGCAACCTAAATCCACCATCTTACATAAGGCTAGAGAAAGACAGTGTGTCACTGTATTAATTATCCAGCCAGGGAGTGTAAATTCTGACTTGTCCATTAGGTGGCACTTTCTTTGAGTCACCAACCAAGTGGTCTCATCACAGTCTTATCTAAGGACTGAGTGTTCCAGTTCCCTGTGTGGAGACTCAAATTCATCTCAAGATCTGCTATTCTCTTGACTCAGGAAACAGCAGCAGCCAGAATAATCAGCAACTACTGCCACCATCCCATAAAAAGGAACCCAACCCAAGGGCAAAAAACTGGAAAGGAGAACTCCAGATCTGTGTTCATGTCTAGATATTGTGCCTCTATAATCTTTTATGATATTTCCTGTTCTAGAGAAGATTCTGAGTTTCCCAGTGAGGGAAAATGGCAGTCATTAGAAATGATCTGTCAGTTGCCAGTCTCTTACTCTCTCTGCCCTCAATTCATCATACCAGGCACGAAAGCAAACAATAATTTGGAGCAAAGAAGTGACTGCTAGAACAGCATAAGGCACTGAATAGGCAGAAATTACCCACCCATCTCCCCTAGTGGCTTACTGCCTCAATTGTTCCTATATACACACCCCACCAAGCTTCAATCTCTCCCTATCTGTTTGTTCCTTCCCTACTACTCACAGGCATGCCCAGGGCTCTCCCTTCTTGAAAACTTTCCCTTAGTCTTACTAGTTCCTCAAAATATTTTCCCATATCTCCCCTCCCTTTGATAAGTGAACTCCTAGAAAAAATTATGTTTATTCACTGCCTCTTTTTCCTCTTTTCTCATTCATATCTCAGCCCCTTGCAATCTGACTTCTGAGCTCATCACATAATTGAGATTGCCCTCTTCAAGGCTAACAATGATTTCTTATTTGCAAAAGCATTTTCCCTCTTTAATTCTTTCTTGACATCTCTGAAACATTTGACTCTGTTGAGCACTCCCTCATCCAGAGTACTCTGTCTTCTCTGGGCTTCCCTGACACTTTTCAGTCTTGATTCCCTTCCCACCTATCTAGCTGCTCTGTCTATATCTCCTTTGCATTTCTATCCCCAGTGCCTGGCATATATTAGGGGCTTAACAAATGCTTGTTCAGTGATTTCTTGATTCAACTGCTAAATCATCATCCATGTCCCACCCACTATGCTCAGGTCCCTCCCTCTGCCTCTGTATTGGTTCCTCTTTTTTCTCCCTTTACTCTCTTACTCAGTATTCTCCAGTTCTCCTGATGAATATCAGGCCACTGGATCTAGATGCCTCAGGAGAAGAAAGTGAGGTTGATGACCTTTCACAGCCCTCCCTTACTCAAACCAAAGTCAACTGCAAATAATGTCATCATCTTGATGTCATGGTCCTCTTTGAGAATTAAGGACAAACACAACAACAATAGTACTCTCACCAGTTTCCATGGATTCATATATCATTTCTATGCAGATGAAGTCTAGATCTACATATCCAGGCCTCACCAACTTTCTATTGCACATTTCCAACTATACGTCCTGTAGGCATCTCATATTCAACATGTCCCAAGGATCCTCATTATCTTTCCCACCAAACCAGTCCTCTTTAGTCAAGTCAACAAATATTTATTAAGCACCTCTCACATGCTAGCCACCATGCTGAGCACTGAAGATACAAAGGCAAAAATAAACAAACTAAAAACAGCCCCTGATCTCAAGGAGCTCACAATTTAATGGAAGAGACAACATGCAAGCAACTATGGAAAACAAGATACATACAGCATAAAATGGAGACAGTCTTGAAGGGAAGACACTAATGTCATACTGTGACCCTCACTGCATTAGGGAAGGTATATTAGATTTCATCCCTCCCTCAGGGTTCTCCACCATGATGCCAACGTCACTATCTGTAGAACAAACTCAAGTGAAAACCTCCATCAGCACCTGAAATTGAGAAGGACAAACAAAGCAGAGGGGAAATAAAAATCTCCAGCCCTATTTCCTGGAGCTGGGGTAAAAGAGGGAGAGTTGGGGAAAGAAGTCCTTCCGCTTTCACTCATTCAGTTCCTGGCACCCATGATGTGGATGAACTGGGATCTTTACCCTCTGAACACAGAAGGAAAGAGTACACAGGCTAGAAAGTACAACTATCTCAGTCCCACCAGTTTTTGAAATGTAGCCTGTTTTAGTTAGGCAGCTAGTCAAAAATGGATGCCCTGGCCCATGTGGTAGGAAACTAAGAATGATTCCATCTTAGGATATCTGTGCATTTCCAGAGAAGCCCCCTTAGGGGTACCTCAATTGTGGGAAAACTGGGTGTGCTTCAATCCTACCATTGTCCTAAAATCAAAGAAGACTGGGAAGGACTTCTTGAAGAAGGTGGGGCTTTCGCTAAGACTTGAAGGAACCAGGGAAGCCAGAGGAGATGAAAAGACATTCCCGACATGGGAGATAGCTGGTGAAAATGCCTACTCTGTAGATGGAGTGTCATGTGTGTGAGGGACAAAAAGGGTACCAGTGACACTGGATCATGGAAGGGTCAGCAGATGACTAGAAAGATAAGGAAGGGATTGGTTTACGAAGGGCTTTAAAAACTAAACAGATTTTCTATTTGATCCTAGAAATTATAGGGAGTTACTTCAGCTCATTGAATAGGGTGGTGACATAGTCAGACCTACAGTTTAGGAAGGTCAATTTGGCAGTTAAACAGAAGATGAACTAGAGTGGGGAGAGATTAGAGGCAGGAAAGCTAAGCAGAAAACTGTCGTAAAAGTCCAGGCATGCAAGCCTGGACCAAGGTGATGGCAGTGTCAGAGGAAAGGAGGGGACATATACAAGAGATATTAGGAATGTAGAAATGCCAAGTTTTGGCAACTGATTGGATATGAGAGAGAGAGACAGAGAGAAAGAGAGAGATATTAACAGAGAGACAGAGGGAGAGAGAGAGACAGAGAGAGGAGAAGAAGGAGGAGGAGGAGCCAAAAATGACACCTAGACTGTGATCTTGTGTGACTGGGAAAATAATAGTAGTTAGGAAGAGGGGAGGGTTTGGGGGAAAGATAATGAGCTCAGTTTTGGACATGTTGAGTTTAAGATGTGTACAGAACATCCAAATCAAGATATTCACTAGGGAATTGGAGATACAAGGCTGCAGGTCAGGAGAAAGGTTAATTCTGTTCAAATAGACACAAAAAGTATTTGTTTAGCTCTCTGTTTCTGGGAGAGAGATAGAGAGAGAAGAGGACACAGGGCAGAGCCATGCAGGACACCCATGGTTAGTGAGCATGACCTAGATGAGTGTATGGCAAAGGAGGCTAAGAAACAGTGGTCAAGTAGGAGAACGGGGAGAATGGTTCCCTGGTTCTCACAGGAGAATTAGTGTCACTACAACCTAGAGAGAAAAGAGTTTCAAAAAAGAAAAGGATGAACAACAGTTTCAAAGACAGTAGAGAGAGGTCAAGAGGGATAAGGATGGAGAATAATTTCCCTACTTTTGTCAAGGGCACATCTATCTTTCCAGTAACCTAGGTTCATCACCTTGTCATACCTTCCAAATCTGACATTATTTGATTTTTTGATAATATTATCCTAGGAAGGGGCAGCCTAGTGTAGTGGGTAGAGGATTGACCTTGGAATAAGGACCACTTTGGTTCAAATTATGCATATGATATAAACTGTGTGATTGTGGCAAATCTAGAACTGAGCAGTTGCTCAGGGCCTTTAGGTACCTCTCTAAGACTCTGAAGAGTTCTACCTCAGTGGTGTCAAACTCAAATAGAAAGGGATTCTGCTGTGTATACGTTGACTTAGAAAACCACAAATTAACATTAGCTAGGTTGTATTGTATTTGTACTTATTTTGCTAAACAGGTTCTGTATTGTATTGTCTTTTTATTTATTTTGTTAAATAGTTTCTGACATTGGGCATTTCCCATCTTCCAGAGTTTGATATCTCTGGTCTTAACTTAACTGGAGTTAATTCCCACATTGAGATTCCCCTACATGAATAGAATCACAAGCTGAAGCCAAAAATTTTTTATATGATTTATTTTTAGTTTTTAATATTCGCTTCCATAAGATTTTGAGTTTTAAGTTTTCTCCTCTTCCCTTTCCTCCCCTCCCCAAGATGGCATGCAATCTGATTTAGGCTCTACACACATATTCATATTAAACATTTTCACATTAGTCATGTTGTAAAGAAGAATTAGAATCAATGGGAAGAACCATAAGAAAGAAGAAACAAAACAAAATAACAAAAGGAAAGCAAATAATATGGTTCCATCTGCATTCAGACTCCGAAGTTCTTTCTCTGAATGTGGACAACATTTTCCAAAGTGAGTCTTTTGGAATTATCTTATACTCTTGCATTGCTGAGAAGAGCTAAGTCTACCAAAGTGAGTCATTGTACAATGTGGCTGTTACTGTGTACAATGTTCTCCTGGTTCTGCTCATTTCACTCAGCATCAGTTCATATAAGTCTTTCCAAGTTTGTCTGAAGTTCACCTGCTCATCATTTCTTATAGCATAATAGTTTCATTACATTCATATGCCACAACTTGTTCAGCCATTGCCCAATTGATGGAGGTTCCTTCAATTTCCAATTCTTTGTTACTACAAAAAAGAGCTGCTGTAAATATTTTTGTACAGGTAAGTCCTTTTCCCGTTTTTATGATCTCTTTGGGATACAGACCTAGAAGTGGTATTTCTGGGTCAAAGGGTATACATAGTTTTATGGCCCTTTGGGTATCGTTCCCAATTGCTCTCCAGAATGGTTGGATCAGTTCACAACCCTACCAACAAGGTATTATTGTTGCAATTTTCCCCCATCCTCTTCAACATTTATCATTTTCCTCAGGCCAAAATTAAGAGCCATCTCTTGGGATATTTTGTTCATAATGATGAGTTGAAGCCCATGAATATAATTGAGTGTTAAATGTATATTACAGTATTATAGTTGTGGAAGGCACTGACTGAGTGCTCTAAAGCAATTGAGTCCCGCTAATCCACTTGAAGAAAGACCCGGATATAAGTATCAGGTAAAAGGGACAATGAAATGTAACAAGACCCACTTTCAGATTTTGAGTGGCTGGATTTGCTTGTTGTAAAGATGTTTCCCTTTTATACCCTGAGAGGTCCATATGGTTTCACATGTAAAGTTCAGGAAACTGACCTGAGAGTTGGCAAAGACAATGGATTTGTTCCAATGTCCTTTTCTCCACCTTATTGCTTGTCATGAGGGATTATGGGTATAGAGCTACAGAGACAGTCAAGAAAGTCATCTTTTAAGAATATTTCAGGAAGAGTACAGCAGGACGAGAAAGGGGATCTTCCTGTCTTCTCTGCTGTATAGCAGTAATTTTTCATGATTTGTGAGCATGAGTCTCAGAAACTTTCCTCACCCCTCTGAGGTGCTACAAGGACAAGCAAGAGATGTTTTGAGGAGATGTTTGGAAGTGCAAAATTCCATGCAAACATCCTTGATCTTTTTCCTTTTCCTTTTGTCATATTTAGCAAACTATGTGAGATCATTGAAGTTCATGAGTTTGTGGAGTTAGAAAGAAACAGAATTGGTAATAAGTCTGAGTGCTTGTCTTCTGTGAATATAGATTCCATATGTGGGGTCCCTAGGACTACACATTTCCTATATTTAATAGTTTTAAGCAATATTATACATCATCTCCTGGTTAAATTCTAAATCCAGGAATCCTGAGTTTAAATTGTTTCCTATGAATGACCATTTGAAGCTCTGGGCTCCATGATGAGGGAATTTCAACGGTATATGCAGGTTTCATGCCCTCTGGTGGCCAGTAGTGATACTATAGCTTTTGGGGAGTCCACTCCTTGATTAACCAGAGAGAAACAGAGGTGGCATTTATACTGATGGGTGGTTCAAGGATAGTATCCCCTGACAGACAACTTTAAGAATGCACTCCTTTACAGGATAATTCACATGGTGACACATTACCTTTCTGCAGGCTTAAGGAAAATAATTCATGAGCCAAATTGGACTGCTATAACTACTTATACTGCCTGTCTCCTGTACACAAAAAATCCCCAATTACTTATAAAGATAGGATGGTGATGTGTTTGGAGTTCTGGTTATGAAATTTGGAAGATCTGGATTCAAATCTCACCTCTAACACTGGTTATGTGATACTGGACTAGTTACTTAATCTCTCTGCTTCAGGCAACTAAGTCTTTGAAAACCAAGAGTTCCTTATATTGACAAAATTCTAGATCCTGCATATATCTCAGAATATACTACCATAAAGGGGATTGAGTCAACTGATATCTCTCAGATGTTTCTTGCAAAAACACATGGAGGAATCAAATATGTACATGCCCACTTAGCCTGAGAGGGTAATTTATGGACATTGTTTTTCAAAACCAAACTCCTACATGGAAATAAGAGAATTTAATTTCCCTGGTCAGTGGGGTGCTGGAATCTAATCTAGTAGAGAAAAGAAAGGATTAGTGTTGGCAGTGGTGACTTTGTCTGGACTTTCTAGAGAGAGAAAAATGACTTTCTGATGTAACATGCTCCTTGGGCTGGGTGCGAGGGCAAGGGAGGACATCCTCCACATAGTTTCTGGAATAGCATTATGCTTAGAGTATAAAACCAGTGAATTGACAGTTTAGGTCTGATAGGGGAAAAATAGTTTATTCAGCAGCCTCAAAGTACTTGCACCCTCTGAGGGCAATCCACATCATGACACCATGAGGCTGGGAAGGATTGTGTAGAATGTAATAATTTTGGGAAGGAAACAAATTATTCAGCATCCGCTAGATGTCTGGATCACTGTTTTGTCATAGTGAGCTATGCTGTGCAGAGATGGGCAGGTCCTAATAGAGAGTTCTGACAAAGGGTGATCCCCTGAAGTAAAAAATGGCAAATCACTCTGGTATTTTTGCCAAGAAAACCTCATCAACAGTATTAAAATGATAAAAGATATGACACCTAAAGATAAGCCTCTCAGGTTAGGAGGTGTCTGATGCACTACTGGGGATGAGTGGAAGACAATTACAAATACCTCCAGTACTGATGGAGCAACTGGGCCCAAGCAAAAGGAAGTTCAGCTGTGAGTGTGTCTGGTGATGAAAGGAAAGTCTGATGTTATAAAGAATGATATTGCATAGGAACTTGAAATGTAAGATCTAGGAACCAAGGTAAGCTGGATGTGGCTAAATAAGACATGGAAAAATTAAACATCAACATCTTGGATGTCGGTGAACTTAAACGTAAGGGAATGGTGAAGTTTAACTCAGATGGTCACTACATTTATTATTGTGGGTAAGAATCTCTTAGAAGAAATGAAGCAATCCTTACAGTCAATAAAAGGGTGAGAAAAGCAGTGCTGGGCAATAATCTCAAAAATGACAAAATGATAATCTGTTCAAATCCAAGGCAAACAATTTAACAGCATAATAACTCAAGTCTATGCTACAACCACTATTGCTGAAGAGGCCAAAATTGCTCAGTTCTATGAAGACCTATAACATCTTCTAGAAACAACAGCAAAAAAGATGTCACATTCATCATCATAGGAGATTGAAATGCTACAGTAGACAATTAAAAATAATAGGTAACTGTAAGTTTGGCCTTAGAATACAAAATAAAGGAGGGCAGAAGCTAACTCATTGTTCATGGCAAAAGCTCTTTTTTTAAAAAAATTATTTAATTTTAGTTTTCAATACTCACTTCCAAGGGGCGGAGCCAAGATGGCCAAGTAGAAAGACTCACATATGCTAGCTCCGAACCCACAGCCCATAATTATCTATAAAAAGAACTCCCAACAAATTCTGGAACAGTGGAGCTGCACAGTAACGGGGTGAAGGAGATTTCCATTCCAGAGAGCCCTGAAATACCGATCCCAAAGGTATGTTGTGCACCGAATGGGAGCGGAGCCCAGCCCTGCCCTGGCTGCGCTGCACGGAGAAGAGCAGATCCGAGCAGGCTTCAGGGACAGAATCTCCAGTGGCCACAAAGGTCCCTCCACCCACAGATGCACAGGTCAGTGAGAGAGACGTCTGGATGGGCTGAGAGGGGAGCGGGGTGTCTCCATGACTTGGGCCCTCTCGGGAGGCAGCAGCAGAGGCAGCAGGCAGCCAGAGGCTCCCAGAGCAGGCAGGAGCTTGGCAGGAGCTCCATTACTGAAGGTCTCTGCATAAACCCCCTGAGGGAACTGAGCCTGGGAGGCGACCCTGCCCCCACCTGAGTACCAGAACTTAAGCTCCCATTGAATAGCAGCCAGGCCCCCGGCTGAAAGCCCTGAGGTTGGGGAGCAGCATTTGAATCTCAGACCCCCAAGCACTAGCTGGGCGGATCTAGGCTATGGTGGACAGAAATCTCAGAAGTCAAGTAACTGGCTGGGAAAATGCCCAGAAAAGGGAAAAAAAATAAGACCATGGAAGGTTACTTTCTTGTAAACCCCCCTTCCTTTATGATGAGGAAGAAGAATGCTTACCATCAGGTAAAGACATAGGAGTCAAGGCCTCTGTATCCCAAACATCTGAAATAGATTTCCAATGGGCTCAGGCCTTGGAAGAGCTCAAAAAGGATTTTGAAAATCAATATTCACTTCCATAAGATTTGAATTTTTAATTTTTCCTCCTCCTAAAACAGCATGCAATCTGACATAGACTTTACTGATATATTCATATCAAACATATTTTCACATTAGTCATGATGTAAAGAAGAATTGGAACCAAGAGGAGGAACCACACACACAAAAAAAGAAATAAAACAAAATAACAAAAGAAAAGGAGAGTAAATAGTAAGTTTCCATCTGCATTCAGACTCCAAAGTTCTTTCTCTGGATGTGGATAGCATTTTCCATCATGAATCTTTTGGAGTTGTCTTGATCCTTGCATTGCTAAGAAGGGCTAAGTCTACCAAAACGAGTCATTGCACAATGTGGCTCTTACCGTGTACAATGTTCTCCTAGTTCTGCTTATTTCACTCAGCTTCAGTTTATATAAGTCTTTCCAGGTTTTTCTGAAGTCTACCTGTTCATCATTTCTTATAGTACAATAGTATTCCATTATATTCATATACCACAACTTGTTCAGCCATCCCCCAATTGATGGACGTTCCTTCAATTTCCAATTCTTTGTTGCTACAAAAAAGAGCTGCTATAAATATTTTTGTACAGGTAGGTTCTTTTCCCGTTTTTATCATCTCTTTGGGATACAGACCTAGAAGTGGTATTTCTGGGTTAAAGGGTATGCACAGTTTTATAGCCCTTTGGGCGTAGTTTCCAATTGCTCTCCAGAATGGTTGGATCAGTTCACAACTCCACCAACAAGGCATTAGTGCTCCAATTTTCCCACATCTTCTCCAACATGTCATGTTAACCAATATGATAGGCCTGATATAGTACCTCAGAATTGGCAAATGCTCTTTTTTTCCTTCTCCAGCTCATTTTATTTGTTTTTAATATATAATTTATTTTTCAGTTCTCAACATTCACTTGTACAAGAATTTGAATTAAAAATTTTCTCCCCATCTCTCCTCACCCCCACCCCAGGACAGCATGCACCCCATCCACCCCTTCCTTCAGTCTGTCCTTCCTTCCATTACTCCCCCTTCTTCTATTCCTCTCCCCTCTATTTTCCTACAGGGCAAAATAGTTTTCTATACCCCATTGCCTGTACATCTTATTTTCCAGTTGCATGCTAAAACAATTTTTAACATTCATTATTAAAGCTTTGAGTTATATATTCTCTCCTTTCTCCTTCCCCACCCACCCTCATTGAGAAATCAAGCAATTCAATATATGTCATATATGTGTAACCATGCGAAACACTTCCATAATAGTTATGTCCATTTATTCCATTCTCTTCCTTGACCTGTCCTCCCACAATAATGTTTTCTTCTGATTATCCCTTTCTCCAATTTGTGGTCCCTTCTATTATTTTCCCTCTCCTATCTCCTTCCCCCCTGCCTTCCTGCTGGGTAAAATAGATTTCCGTATCTATTGGGAAATACTCTTTATTTTTTTAAAACAATCTGAAAGGTGGTTCTATACATGGACATCCTTAGATTTTCAATATCAAAATCAGATTGATTATATATTTTGCAGCCACAGATGGAGAAGCCCTATACTGTCAGTTACAACAAGATCTAGAGGTGACTGTGGGGCAGCTAGGTGGTGCAGGGGATAGAGCACCAGTGCAGGAGTCAGGAGGACCTGAGTTCAAATGGACCTGAGTTCAAATCTCATCTCAGACACTTGACATTCACTAGTGTGACCTTGGGCAAGTCACTTAACCCTAATTGCCTCATCCTGGGTCATCTCCAGTCATCTTGATGAATATCTGGTCACCAGATTCAGTTGGCTCTGGGGGAGAAGTGAGGCTGGTGACCTGCACAGCCTCACTCCAAACAAAGTCAAGTGCAAGTCACATCGTTATTTCTCTGATGATGTGGTCTTCTTTGGCAAGGAAGGATGAACACACACAGAGGTGACTGTGGCTCAAATCATAAATTTCTTTTTGCAAAATTCAGACTTAAATTGAAGAAAGTGGGGACAACCATCTGACTATATAAGTATGATCTAAATAACATCCCTTGTGAATATGAAGTACAGGTGATGAATAGATTTAAAGGATTACATTTGGTAGAGAGAGTGCCTGAAGAACTATGGACAGAGGTTCATAATATTGTACAGGAGGCGACAAACAAAAACATCTCAAAGAAAAATAAGAAAGCAAAATGGCTAGCTGATGAGACTTTACAAATAGCTGAGGAAAGAAAGAAAGGGAAAAGGAAAGATACACCCAACTCAATGGAGAATTTCAGAGAATAGCAGGGAGAGATAAGAAGGTATTTTTAAATGAACAATGCAAAGAAATAGACAAAAACAATAGAATGGAAAAGACAATAGATCTCCTCAAGTAAATTAGAGATGTCAAGGAAGCATTTCATGTATAAATGGGCAAGATAGAAGACCAAAATTGTATGGACTTAACAAAAGTAGAAGAGAATAAAATGTGGTGGTAAAAAAATATACAGAAGAACTATACAAGAAAGATCTTAACATCTTTCATAATCTAACCATAATGGTATGGTTACTGATCCTGACTTCCTGGAGAATGAGCCACTTGATGTGGGTGAAAAAGAGAGTGTAAAAACTAGCTTAAAGCTTAACATAAAAAAACTAAGATCTTGGCAATCTGTGCTATTACTCTCTGTCTAATAGAGGAAGAAGAAATGGAGGCAGTGTCATATTGTATCTTCTTGGACTCGAAAATCATGTCTGAAAGTGACTACGGCCATGAAATTACATTATCTTCCATTTTTTCATTCTTTTGGTTTTGTTTTGTGATTTCCTGGTTTCTCAGAATGTCATTAGCCTCCATCTGTTCCATTCTAATTTTGAGAGAACTATTTTCTTCAGTGAGCTTTTGAACCTCTTTTTCCACT
>CM053769.1:550354973-550427775 GCA_028658325.1 Potorous gilbertii
ACAGACTTTTGGGATCAGTTTTTCAGGGGTCTCTGGAACGGAAATCTCTTTCACTGTGTTGTTGTGCAGCTTCCACCGCTCCAGAATTTGTTGGGAGTTCTTTTTAGAGGAACTCCATGGGCTGTGGGTTCGGAGCTAGCATATGTGAGTCTTTCTACTCCGCCATCTTCTACAGCCATGAAATTAAAAGACATTTGCACCTTGGAAGGAAAGTTATGGCAAATATGGACAACATACTGAAAAGTAGAGGCATCACCTTGCTGACAAAAGTTCATATGGTCAAAGCTATGCTTTTTCCAGTGGTAATGTATGGCTGTGAGAATTGGACTATAAGAAGAACTGAAAGCTATAAAATTGATACTTTTGAATTGGAGTACTAGAGAAGATGTTTGAGAATCCCTTGGACAGCAAAGGAAAACAAATCAGGCAACACTTAGATAAATTAATTCAGACTCTTCACTGAAAGGTCAAATTCTGAAGCTGAAGCTTCAGACCACAAAATGTGAAGACAGGACTCATTGGAAAAGATGTTGATGTTGTGAAAGATTAAAGGCAAAAGGAGAAGATGGTAGAGGATGAGATAGACTGTGTCATGGAAGTAATGAATATGAGCTTGGTCAGACTTTGGGAGACAGTGGAGAATAGAAAGGCCTGGCATGCTATAGTCCATGGCATCATGAAGAGTTGGACATATTTGATCAGCTGAACAACAACAACAAATATGCCAGTTCCATTATTATTTCATTTGATTCTCAGGGAGCTATAATGATCCTCCATTTTGTAGTGGCAGACAAAGTCTAAGTGACTTGCCCAGGGTCACACAGCTAGTAAATGTCTGAGTCCAGATTTGAATCTAGGTCTTCCCAATTCCAGCCCAGTGCTCTGTACCAGCAACATGTCCAAGAGATACACAGAGGGTAGTTCTAAGTTCAGTTTTGTTTTGAAGGTAGCTGATGGGCTATCTGAGTCCCTTATGTGCTCCTGTATCTATTTATACACCCTGTGAGGTCTTTGCATTTTCTGCATGGTGAAATAAAGGCGAGGCTACCCATATACATTACTTGCTGGAGTGCCTGTAGAGGGGCTAGGACCCTGGGGGCCATTCTGGGTAGTGGAACAAATGGAACAAATGTAAGCTATATTTAGAAATTTTCCTGGAGTATCTCCAGGTAGAGGAAACCAGTCAAAGAAAGAAAATTATTCTCATTGACCAACCTCTGGGTTTAGACCTAGTCTGTAAGAGTTTATAATCTTAAAATGGGGGGGGGGAGCAGTGCTGGGAGTGATACAAAGGAAGAAATTTATCAATCTCAGTGCCATGGATTATGGGTTATACTCATATGGGAATGTGCAGTTGACCAGAACATTCAATTAATCAGAACATTCTATTCTTCCATTCCTCATTAGATAAAGTGGAATTAATTGTAGTATTATTTCCCTCAAAGACCCTCTGTTGACTACTTGGACCAGTGTTACCTCATATAGCAACATAGAATTTCAACAAGAATTCATTTTTCTTTCCTGATATATGAGTCTTTGTTCTCTTATATTGCCATTCCTCCAATTCCTTCTGATTTGGTTAATTTATTCCCCAAAAGGATTCCACACCTTGCATGACTTGGCTTATGGTCTGTAAAGTGCTTTAAGCAAGAGACCCTTAAGTCCAAAATATTAGATTGGTATTTTGTTTGGGAAAGTTGTCATTGGAGAAGAAACACAGTAAACTCACATGGTACAGTCCCACAGGGATCTTGAAATAGTGACCTTGGTTGAAATCATTGGTCACTTTTATCAGTCATTTGAACAAACAGAAAACTGGCTTTTCATGTTTATGGATACTACAAAGCCAGGAAGAAAAAAAATATGTAACATGACAGAATCAAGATCTAAAATAATCTTGACAGGCTGTAATGATGGGGCATCGCTAATCAGAAGAAATTAAGTAAAGCTAAAAAATGAAGTCTTACATTTGAGTTGTTAATAATCTATTGCAAAAATGTGGGACTTATGATTTCATCAGTGGAAGGAATTCTCAGTATGGAGACCACCTTAAGTGATACTAATCAATAACTCCTCTGTCATTCATAACCTTAGAATGTTGTAGGGGGCACGAAGTCATTTAATGATTTACCCAGAGTAAGATAGATATGTTTTCACCTCCATGGAATGAAACATCCTTCTAGGATAAACTCATAACTCCTATTCTTATCACTATGTTGATAACTTAAGCCTTGATTGACATCATCTCTGTCAGCCTCTTCTCCCCACTGATCAGAAGGCGGGAGGGGAGAGTACCAAATTCCTGCCTATGCCTTCCTTTATATAGGGCAGAAATTAAACGGAGCTCAATCCACTTAGGATCTGATGCTCTGCCTGGTTTCAACTGCATAGCATGAGAGTCCTCCACTTGGATACCCACTGGTGTCCCATTCCCTCTGCTTCCTTTCTTACTTCCTTTTGCACATTGTCTCTTCCTTTGGATTGCAATCTCCTTGAGTGCAGGAACTGTCTTTCTTTTTGTTAGTTATATTCCTAATACTTAGCCTTATTTTCCTTAGTATAGTGCCTGGCACACAGTAGATGTTTAATAAATGTTTATTGGATTGGATAAAATGGGCACTCAGTATGACTGGCATGAACTGTCAGTTAGAAAGTTATTCTAATATACTACATAATAATTAATATAATAAAATTAATATTATAATAATATATTATTAATATAATAACAAGATAATACTTTATATTACGTAATATCTTGGCTGGGGTGGCAAGGTGGGACCTGAAGTTCTATGGCATCCAGTAATATTTAAACAAGTTTATAGGATGGCAGGAGGAAGGAAATTTATACTTCCTTTCCCTGACTTAAGGATCAACATTCCCGGTCTGCTTTAGCCATAACTGAGCTTTCATCTGGCCACAAACCCCTCAGTTAAAGGACAAAAAAAGTATCTAGAGAAGTGGGATATGCCTAATTTCTTCAGGACCAGGACAGTTTGACCTGTGGCTTAGTTTCTATATGAAGATTCTTGCATACAACTTTATGAACCTCCCAGAATCCTAGGACTGTAAGAGACCTTAGGAATCTTCCACTGGAATATAAATTACCTAAGGGCAGGAATTTTCTCACTGTTGTCTTTCAGTCCTCGAGACAGAGTGTAACTCCTAACATAGGCCCATAGGAGGCACTTAATAAAATGTTGGTTGACTGATTCATCTAACCCAACCCAATCTTTTTGTTGATGAGAAAAGCAAAGGTCCAGAGAACAGAAGAGTTTTACCCAAGGTTTCATATGTAGTAGTAAACAGGGCAAGATTCCAACACGTCTTCATATTCCAAGTTTATTGCATGTCATTACCTTCAGATGGGCCCTTGCATTTGGCCAACTTTAAACCTGTGTCCTGATTTCCTTTAGAGCTTTACCTTTGTGTGTTTACATTCAGGTAACTATGCCTCCATACGCATGACTCTATGAAAGTTACAGAATTCTAGAGCCAGGAGGGACCTTTGAGACCCTTCAGTCAATAATTTCATTGTAGTAATGAAATTAAAGGACTTAACTTTCAGAAGGTGATGTATTATGTATGGTCTGCCCTTACTTGCTCCATCATTGCCTTGTTGTGGTAGAGGGACTAGGTAACTCTATGAAACTATGATCTATGCCATGTAGGTTACCCAAGATGAGTATGTCATATTAGAGAGTTCTGACAAAAGGTGATCGACTGAATAAGGAAATGAAAAACTACTCCAGTACCTTTGCCAAGAAAGCCCTGTGGACAGTATTAAAATGCTGAAAGATATGACTTTGGCAGATGAGTCACAAGTGTCCAACACTCTACTAGGGAAGAGTATATCTAAAAATAACTCTAGAAAGAGTAAAGTAGCTGGGCCAAAGTCAAAACAAAGCTCAGCTGTGGATGTGTTTGGTGATAAAAAGAAAGTCCAATGCAATAAAGAGCAATATTGCATGGGAACCTGGAATATAAAGGTTAAGAACCAAGGTAAGCTGGATATGGCTAAACAAGAGATTAAATGATTAACTATCAACAAGGGAATGGGTAAATTTAACTCAGGTGATCACTACATCTACTGCTGTGCTTAAGAATCCCTTAGAGAAAATGGAGTAGTGCTCAAAATCCATAAAAAGATGAGAAAAGCAGTACTGGGCTATAATCTTGCAAATGATCAAATAGCAATCTGTTTAAATCTAAGGCAAACCATTTAACATCACAGTAATACAAGTCTATGCCCTGATGCTGAATATACTGATGCTGAAGAGGCTACTCAGTTCAATGAAGACCTATAACACCTTCCAGAAATAACAGCATAAAAGATGTCACATTCATCATATGGGATTGGAAGGCTAAAGTAGGCAATCAAAAGTAATTGGAATAACATGCAAGTCTGTCCTTAGAGTACAAAATGAAGGAGGGAAGGGACAAATAGAGCTTTATTAAGATGATTCAGGGGTCATAGTAAACAACTTTTCAACAAACCAAAAGGTAACTGTACACATGAACGTTACCAGATGTTCAATATTGAAATCAGATTGATTATACACCTTGAAACCAAAGGTTAAGAAGTCCTATACTGTCATCTAGAACAAGACCTGGAGGTGACTGTGGCTCAAATCATGAACTTCTTTTTGCAAAATTTAAATAGAAGAAAGTAGGGAAAATCACCAGAACATACAGGTATGACCTAAATGACATCCCTTATGAATATGAAATAGAAGTGATGAATAGATTTAAGGTATTAGGTTTGGAAGAGTGCCTGAGGAACGATGGAGAGAGGTTCACAATACCATACAGGAGGCAACAAGTAAAACTATCCCAAAGAGAAAGAAGAGCAAGAAAGCAAAATGGCTGTCTGATGAGGCTTTAAAAATAGCTGAGAAAAAAAAGAAGGGGAAAAAGAAAATATACCTAACTGAATGGAGAATTCCAGAGAATAGCAAGGAGAGATAAGAAAGTGTTCTTAAATGAGCAATGCAAAGAAATAGAAGAAAACAATAAAAAGTGAAAGACAAGAAATCTCTTCAGGAAAATCAGAGATATCAAGGGAACATTTCATGCAAAAATGGGCATTGTAAGAGACAAAAATGGTAGGAACTTAACAGAAGTAGAGGAGATTAAGAAGAGGTGGTAAGAATATACAGAAGAACTATACAAGAAAGATCTTAACATCACTGATAACCATGATCCTGACATCCTGGAAAATGAAGTCAGGTGGGCATTAGGAAGCATTGCTAACAATAAGGCCAATAGAAGTGACTGAGTTCCAGCTGAGTTATTTAGAATCCTAAAAGATGATGCTATTAAAGTGCTGTATTCAATAGGCTAGCAATTTTGGAAAACTTAATAGTGGCTACTGAATTAGAAAAGGTCACTTTATGTCCTAATCTTAAAGAAGGGTGATGCCAAAGAATATTCAAATTACCGAACAATTGCACTCACTTCACATGCCAGCAAAGTTATGATTAAGATTCTATAAGCTAGGTTTCATTAATATATGAAACAACAATTACCAAAAGAGCAAGCTGGTTTTCAAAGAAGAAGAGGAACTAAAGACCAAATTGCCAACATTCACTAGATTATGGAGAAAGAAAGGGAGTTCCAAAAAAAAAAAATCTTCTTCTGCTTCATTGACTACAATAAAGCCTTTGACTGTGAGGGTCACAACAAAATGGGGCAAATCCTCAAAGAGTTGGGAGTGACAGATCATCTTACTTGTCTCCTGAGGAATCTGTTTGTGGATCAAGAAGCAACAATTGGAACCAAACATAAAACAACTGATTGGTTCAAAATTGGGAAAGGATTATGACAAGTCTTATATATTGTCATGTTTTTTATTTAACTTATAAGAAGAATACATCATGTAAAATGCCATGCTGGATGAATCAAAAGCCATAATTAAGGTTCCCAGGAGAAATATTAATAATCTCAGATATGCAAACAATACCATTCTGATGGCAGAAAGTGAAGAAGAATTAGGAAGCCTCTTGATGAAGGTGAAAGACAAAAATGTGAAAGCTGGCTTGAAGATTAAATTTTTAAAAAACATGAAGATTTTAACAACTAGTCCCATAACTTTTTGGCTAATAGAGGGAAAAGAAATGGAAGCAATGTCAGATTGTATATTCTTGGACTCAAAGATCATGGCAGACAGTGACTACAGCCATGACATTGAAAGATGCTTGCACCTTGGAAGGAAAGCTATACCAAATATGGATGACATACTTAAAAGCAGAGATATCATCTTGTCAACAAAGTTTCACATAGTCAAAACTATGGTTCTTCTAGTAGCTGTGAGAATTGGATATAAAGAAAGCCGAATGCTATAGAATCAATGTTTTTGAATTGTGGTGCTAGGGAAGACTTCTGAAGTCCCTTGGACAGCAAGGAGATTAAATCAGTCAATATGTAAAAGAAATTAACTCTGACTATTCATTGGAAGGATAAATACTGAGGATGAAGTTCAAATGCTTTGGCCACATAATGAGAAGACACAACTCACTGGAAAAGACCCTGATCTTGTGAAAGATTGAAGGCAAAAGGAGAAGGGCATGGCAGAGAATGAGACAGATATTGTCACGGAAGCAAAGAACATGGACAGACTTTGGGCGATAGTAGAGGACAGAAGTGCCTGGCATACTATGGTCCCATAGATTAACAAACAGTCAGATATGACCAAATGACTGAACAACAATGATTACAGTCTAGGGAAGGGGAAAGTGTTAAACTTACAGTGAGGAAACATGGATTCAAACCTCATTTCCAGCACTTCCTAATTATGTGATCATAGGCACTCAAACTTTCTGAGTTTCTGTTTTCATGTCTGTAAAATGGTGATGATATAACACCTATAGTTACCTCTTTGAGGATTGTTGTGAGACACAAATGGAAATGTTTGTTAAATGATTTGCAAACTTGAAATGTTATATAAATGTCAGTTTTCATTATTAATGACCAAGGTCAGTCAACTAGTTAGGACAAGAAGAATTTGTTTCAGCCCTTGTGGCCATGGTCATAATTATATGTTTCTTCCCTTGGCTGAACTAAGCATGGCTCAGTGAGTCAAGCTTCAAGTCAAACACCAGAGTATGTCTAAGATGTCATTCTTGTCCTGGACCAGAGTGGACAATACCCAGTCACAGAACTTGCTGTTCCTCAATTCATGGTTCTCTGAATAGCTCTTGTGTCATGTAGTAGGCTTGACTAGTCAGACTCACTGGGCAGAAGAAGACAAGCAGGAAGGAGAAGAAATAGTTCTACATATATGAAAGATAGATAGGCAAACAGAGAGAAAGAAAGAAAAAAGAGAGAGAGAAGAAAAGGTATGTCTTCTTCCAAGAGGTCTGCCTGAGATCATCAGGATCCAGGGAGGAGCAAAGAAAGATCTTATGGTCTTGGCAAAACCAGAAACAGAAGCTTTTTCAATTTCAGTTATATTCAATAAATATTTATTGAGAATTTGTAAGTCTTTTAAAGCACTATGCTAGTGGAAGAATCCTGTGGGAGAACATGGATGATAATCATCCAAAAAACATTTAAGTATCTTCACTGTGTTCAGTTCTGGATAAGAAAAGAGTGTCCCAGATCTTAAGGACGTTACAATCCATTAGTGAAAATGACAGATTGCTAATAAGAATAATGAAAAATTATAAGAAATGACATTTCTATAGCATTTGCAAAGCATTTCACAAACATCTTACTTGAGCCTCACAAAAACCTGTGAAGCTGGAACTATTTGTTTTTGGTTTTGTATTTGTAGATAGATCTTTATTGACATTTTTTGTTTTTACATCATCTAGATTTCTCCCTGTGTCCCTCTCCTGCCATTTCCCAGAGAAACATCTTGTACCACAAATTATTTTTTTAAAAGAAAAAAAGCAAAATAAGCCAGCAAAATGAAGAATAGCTGGCATTATATACAATGTTCCAAACCAGCTATGCAAACAGGATGGAAGGGGACATGGTAACTTCTCATATCTCTTCTTCAGAACCAAGCTAATTCATTTTTAATGATTTTATGGTGTTGGCTCCCTCCATTTACATTGTTGTAGTCATTGGGTATATTGTTTTCTTGACTTTGCTTACTTAATTTTGCATCAGTTCATGTATATCTTTCCCATACTTCTTCAAACTTGTCATCATTATTTCTTATAACACAATGATATTTGTACCATAATTTGTTTAGCCATTCCTCAATTTGTGGTTATCTACTTTGTTTATAATTCTTTGCTTGCAAAAAAAGTGGTATGACAAATATTCTGGTCTATATGGGACCTTTCTTTTTTGTTAACAACCCTGGTGCAGGATGTGCCTAGCAATGGACACTCTGAGTCAAAATGTATAAATATTTTAGTCCCTTTATTTGCATCATTTCAAATTGTTTTCCAAAATGTATATACCAATTCCCAGCTCTATCAACAATGTATTAGTGTGTCTGCCTTTCTACAATACCTCCAACATTGACCAGTTCCTTTTTTTGCCATCTTTTTCAGTTTGCTAAGTATAGTGTTCAGGGTTGTGATTTGCATTTTTCTTAATATTAGTGATTTGGAAAAATCTTTTATGCAGTGGTCAATAGGTTGTACTTCTTTTGTACTGTTTGTTCTTATACTTTGATTGCTGTCTATTAAGGAACAGTTTTTGGTTAGTTGTCTATCAAACCTGTATTTGATGGAAAGATTTTTTTCAAAATCAAGCACTTCCCTTTTTATCCTGGATACATTCATTTTGTTTGTGCAAAACCTTTTCAATTTCATGTAATCAAAAATATCTATTGCATTTTTGTAATTGCTTTTATCTATTGTTTGGTTAAGAATTTATTTTCCATCCATAACTATGAAAAGTATATGATATGTTTCTTTTTTGCGGTGTTTGATATTTATATCACATATACAATTTGAATTTATTATGGCACAAGATGCTGCTTAGTCTAATCTCTGAGTAAGGTACTATTGTCCCCATATTACCAATTAAGAGACTGAGGCTCATGGAGATTAAGTGATTCATCCATAGTCACATAACTAGTAAGTATCAGATTGGAGTTTTGAACCTGATTTCTGATTCCAAACCTAGGTTTATAGGTTTAGATTAGATCAGATCCCTCTGTGCCATGTTGCCTCTCAACAAAGAATGTGGTAAATGAATAAGACTGTTAGACTTTGGGAAGTACACTGCTCTTATTCATATACCATATAGGAATTTGGTTTCTTCTTCCTCAACTTGGATGAATGGGTTCATAAATATCCTCTAGGGGACCTTATCTTTGATTCTAGGCACATAATTCCCCCTGGAAAGAGTAGGGGCTATGGAGAAAGAAGCACTCAACAAGCATTTATGAAGTATCTACTATGTTCCAGGCACTATGGTAGATATTGTAGCTAGAAAGACAGTCTCTACCCTTTAGGAACTTACATTCTAATGGAGGAATGGGGGTAAATATTCAAATCCATATGTATTCACAAAATAGAAACTGACTGATTTTGTGGTAAAGGTGCCAAAAGTTGGGGGATTAGAAAAGCCTTATGTTAAAGGTGATATTGGGACTGAGTCTTTAAGGAAAGTAGGAATTTTAAGAAGTAAAGGTCAGGGGACAGCGTATTCCAGGGACATGGAACAACCAGGGCAAAGGTACAGAGATGGGAAATAGAATATCATTTATGAAAAACAGTAAGAAGGCCAGTTTAACTGGCCATAGGGAGTCATTGAAGATTTTCCAAGGAAAGAATGACAAAACTAGATCTATACTAAAAGAAGATTTGTCTGGTGGTGGCATTAAGTATTGATTGGAGTGGAGAGAGAGTGGAGGTGCCTTCTGCTGTAATCTTATCACTAGAACCCTTCTCCGAGGCAAAGTCAGCCTCAGGGCTGGAGTGAGAGCAGGTAGCAGAGCTTCCAACAATAATTTGGCTTGAAATATTGTGAATTTGCATCCAGAGAAAGAACTATGAAATTTGATCGCAAGATGTAGCAGACAATTTTCTTTTGTATCATGTTTTGGTTTGTTTTTATGATTTCTCCCATTCATTTTAATTCTTCTATGCAACATGACTAAGGTGAAAATGTATCCCATAGGAATGCAGGTGTAGAACCTATATAAAATTGTATGCCGTCTCAGGGAGGGAGGGGGAGGGAGGGTTTAAAAGAGGGGGAGGGAGGGGGAAAAATCTAAGTTATATGGAAGTGATTGTAGAACACTGAAAACAAATAAAATAACTAGAAAAGTAAAAATAAAATAAAAAAACAAAAACACCTTCCTATGTAATATGGAAAGTGACCAAGTAACCCTGGCTACGTGTATTCTAATAACTTACTACTGCAAAGGGAATAGTATGTTTCATTTAGAGTGTGTAAAAAAAAAAGAAAGAAAAGTATTGTGAATTCCCCAAAGTATACACTTACAAGAAGACAAAAGAAAAGACACTTTTCTTCCATCTTTGTAACAGTAAGGGACTATGGAGAGGACTGCATACAACATCAAACACAGTTGTAATATTATTGCTACTATGGGGGCATACATATGGAAGACAATAGGAGAATCATGAATTGGATCTATATGAACACTGGATCATGTGCAGCTGTTCTACATCAGACTACCATATGGTTAGACTACCATTAGCTTTGTGGCATCATCGAAAGTGTTTGTGTCAACTTTTGTGACATTCATGTCTGAGGAATCAAAGTGACTCTTTTATTTACAGCTTCCTGTGAGAAAACCCTACTGTAAGGAGATTTGTAAACCCTTGCCTCTTACTCTCTCGAGGCCATTTGCCTCACAAGAAATAGGCTTAAAGATCTTAGAATCCTTAGGAATTTAGAAACAGAACACTAGGGATCCAGGAGTCCATGAATTCGGGCCGAATGATACAGTCAGCCCAGTAGTGATGCCCTGAAGAGCAAGGGTTTGGGGCTCTATGCAAGCAAAGTATGTCATCCAATCTGGCTTTGGATGTGAACTTGGAAGAAACAATGCTATATGTTAGCATTAAATTGAATGCAGTTGTGAACCTAATCCCACCCATTCACCCAGAAACCAAAGTGATGTAGGAAGGAATTTTGCCCCTACAGTCCTGGGGGAAATGTTTGTTTGTTTGTTCTTGTCATATCTTTAAAGTAAATATTCCTTTTGAAAAGAACCTATATATTCTAAAATATTTATAGCAATTCTCTCTGTGGTGGCAAAGAACTGGAAACTATGGGGGTGCCCACCAATTGGGAAATGGCTAGAAAAATTGTGGTATATGATTGTGATGAAATTTTACTGTGTCATAAGAAATTATGAGCTTGATGTTCCTAGAAAAACATAGATAGACTTGCACAAAATTGTGAAGAGAGAAATGATCATAAGAAAAAGAATATTGTATACAGTAACAGCAATATTGCTTTAAGAACAACCTTGAGTGACTAAGTCATTTTGACTATTATAAGCACTCAAATTAACTACAAAGAACCCATGAAGGAAGACACATCCAGAGAAAGAACTGACAGATAGAAGTATGTATAGAATGGTTTTACATATATATATATGTATGTGTGTATATATATATATATATAGATAGATAGATAGATAGATATATAGATATATACATATTTGTGTCTAGTGGTAGCCATCACTAGTGGTAGGATGGCATGGGGAAGAAGGAAGAAAAAAGGGAAAAAAGGGGGGAAGGGATAACTTTATTATATATTTAAAAGGAATAGCAAGTTGTGCATAATAGATCTGCAGTTTCATGTACAATCATTTTTTTTCTATTCTACTATGTTATGGAAATGTTTGTTTTATTTTAAAGCTATTTTTCTATTCTACTATGTTATGGAAATGTTTGTTTTATTTTTAAGCTCAGAAAAAGGAAATAAAATTTAAAAAGCAAATATTCCTTTGTAAAAATTGTCCAATGTCAAGTGGCCAAATGGAATTGGGGTATTAGTCACTGAACCCTCAATAATGCAATGGAATGTAATTAGTGAGGGGGTTGAGCCAATGACAGATGAAATAGACATCTATAACCCTTCTCCAAATACCTGAGAACCCTGTGTTTGAGATATAACTGACCAGATCATTAGTGAGTAGGGCTGTAGTCAAGCATATTGAATAGTTAATGTGTTAGTTAATTAGGATGAACTGCTTTCCTCTCCCTTCCTGTCCCCTCTTTTGTTACAAGAGATTACTCTGGTGGTGGGCTAGAGGAAGGAATATGATTGAAAATGAAGGCAATTTAAAAACAATAGATAACAATAATTTTTTTAAAAAGATATACTCAGGTTAAAGGATATGAACAAACAGTTCTCAAAAAAAGGAATTGCAAACTATTAACAGCTGTGTGGAAGAATGTTACAAATTACTAATAAGAAGAGAGTATAAATCAAAACAACTATGAGCTTTTACCTCATACTCAGAAAACTGGCAAAGACAAAAGAAGGGAATAGTAAATGTTGGAAAAGTTTTCGGAAGACACTTGGTGCATCATTGATGGAATCATCAATGGGTTTGACCATTTTGGGATATACCAGGCATATATACTCCAAGGAGATTAACAGACAAAAAAAAGTCCCCATATACTCCTAAATATTTATAGCATCACTTTTTGTAGTAGTAAAGAACTGGAAACTCAAAACAAAGACCCCCATTGATTGAGGAGTCAAAGCAATAACCACTTATTAAATTTATTGGCAATAGCTAAAGAAGACGTGGTACATATGACCATTCCTCTCCAGGATACACTCTGGACTTTACCATACTCCAGACATCTCTTCCTCCTGGAAGTTCACAGTAGCTCTGGAATTCACACATTGGAAGTATCCTCCACCCCTGCAGTATCCAACCAGTATGCCTCACCCTAAGACCAGTCATTTCCTTTTTCTTTCATTCCTTTCTTGGATGGCATCAATATTGCCATAATTATCATCTTGTTCTTCTCATCTTTTTTGGATGTAAATATTCTTGGGACAAGTTGCTATCTTAGTATTATTTTCTAATTAATGGTCTATAAACTCTTCCACAGATAGATAAAATGTTGCTTTTTGCATTTGGCATAAAAAGTGTTCAAAGATAAACTCATCTTCTGTAGGTTTACTTTGAGCATCTACAGTACAATTCTAGTAGCAGAACAGACAATAGGAATGATAGATTTCCACATAATTTTGGTCTTTTCTAAGACTATATATTTTGAAAGTTTTTTGTTCTGTGTACCTTGGAAATTATGAAAATTTGGCATAGAAACATCTATTAAAAACAATGTTCTTAAGATATATGGATCAATGTTATGTTCAAATGATTTGGGATAATAGCAATTATTCCTGGCAGATCTACTATTATTATAACTTGTTATTATTAATGGCAGATCCCTAAATTCCATTAGTTTGCAACCCACCGTGTGAAGGAATATTTCATTTTAATTTGGCTTGACACTGCGTCCTTCAAAATATGGGACTTATGTGTGGTGCTACTAGGCCATCCCCACTAATCCAAATAATTGACTCAATTATTTAATTGCTTGCCCAATATTTGATCATGTAGAAACAGTCTACAAGCTAAGTAGTAATTATTACTGAAGCCTCATGCAACTTTGCTTTTTCTATCTCCTCTCTCCGTAAGAGTCTCAGAAATTATTAAATATGAAGAGAAGGGAAATTGCCATGGGGTTTTATCTTTTCAATTAATAATGTCTGACCTCTTCACTTTTCATCCTCCTGCCCCTCCCCTTCCTTTCTACCAAACCTATAGGAAAAAAAATCACTTACCCTCTTCTCTCAACTTTTTGTCAGCTCTAATTAGAAGCTACATTTTGTTAAGCAAATTAGGAGTTAAAATGAAGTGGAAGGAACATGTGAAATGAATAATTAACATTGTGTAGACTTCAGTATCATAATTAAGATTAAATACTACATGTGTTCAAACTAGATTAAGGCAACCATCGAAAACGACACTGTGCTCAGAGGAGTCTGTGCATTTGGTAAATCATGTTTTATGAAGAATGTTCTAAAAGCATCAAACATAAGGTTGTCATATATACAGAGATTAAAGTTTATACAAAGATGCTTTAATTCCAGCAAATGAAATTCTCTGTATGCCTTCACCTTTAGAAATATACTGTAAATGGAAAGTGGTTCAGTGTGAATTGTTTATTAAAGAGGATGTGGAAAAAAAATAAACAGTACCTCCTTCAAACTTCAAGAAGCAGCTCTATTCTAGGATTTGTTGAAAAAGTTTAAGTTCAACATTCCTTTAGGATAGAAATATTTTAGTCAGTTTCAGACTCACAAAATGTTAGAGCTGAAAGTACCCTGAAGTAATCATATAGTCCAGCCCCTTCATTTTACAAACAAGAGACCAGAGATCCAGAAATGTTCATTGACTTTTCCAAGGACACACTCCCACTTAGTAATGGAGCCAGGATTTGAAGCCAATCTGAATTCATCTTAGTTGATGTTCACTCTGTGGATGGTTTCCAGCTGTTACGTCTTTCTGATGGTTTATCAAGCAAGATGGCAAGCATGAGGTACGAATAATTATCTTCAGAAAGTGTGCTTCTGTCAATGACAAGTAATGGATACATTTAAACTGTGGATTGCTATCCTTCATAGAAAAGAAGATGGGGCATGTTTCTGTTCTTTAGATTATCCCAGGGATTGAAATGGAAGTGTTTCTTGAAAGAATTGATGAAGGACTTCAACAGATATAGTAAAGGAGTCTTCTCTGCTACATCCAGGGCATTGGTACTACTAGGCTGTTTGTCTATTCACATCCATAGTTCATTAGCCTCCATTGATGCTTCTCATATTACTGGATAACCAGGGATTCAAAGCAAAGATTTTGAACGAAACAGAATAACCCAATAACAGGGAAGTGAACCAGGTACTAATCACTCTCAACATCTATTCCCAAGTGTCTGCAGTTCCAAAAGATATCTACCAGTGCTATTCTTGGCTTCTAATTAGCAACTCTCTCTTTCTTGTCAACCCAAAGAGAAAGGTGTAAATCAGTCATTCATTGAAAGATGCTGAAGGAATACCACTCAGCTCCAGGGTACTCTGACCTTTCCAGAAAAACCCCAAGGCATACTAGCCATCTTGTGATAGGAATAGCAGGCTAGGAAAAGTTGAACTTCAGATTTTGAGTCCCAGGCTCAAATCCTACTCTGTCATGCACTATTTGTGTGACCTTGCATGAGTTAATTAACTTCTCTGGGTCTTATTTTCCTCATTTGTAAAACAAAAAAATGGACTAGATGGGTTATAAAGTTCTTTCTAGTTTTTAATATGTGATCCTATAATAAAAGATGACATTTGTCATGTTGGAGTGTGATCTTTCCAAACTTGAAATCAGTTTCTATATGCCCTATCTCAGAACTTAACAGTGACAACACACTCATTGTTGAATGAGATTACTGGTCCTACTCTTAGTGAGTTCTTTACTGGAAAATGCAATAGGGTCCTGGTATAGAGCAGCCACTATGTCCTCTAGGGGGTCCCTTATGGATAAAGTCTTGTTTAGATCTGCAAAAGCCAGTCTGGGTATAAGTATGAGATATTTAACCAAGTTCTTAAAGGCCTGATCACATTTCTCATTCAACAATCTCTACATGGTGGCAGATGGTGCATACCAGATTTTACTCCTTCTCTCAGTTCATCTTTACCACATGTCCATAAACCAGATTGTGAAGAGGCTTAGTAATGTTGGCATCATTTCTCACAGTTTTCAGCACTAGCTATAGAATCCTAGAAAAGTTATCTCTCAAAGATTCTTCAGACATAGTCAAATAAACAGGGTTTCACTCTTCTTAGCCTTCATACTCACAACCTGAAAAGATACTACATAAACCAAATCTTTGACAGAGGCTCTGGAACTGACCCTCATTGATGGATTCTGACTACTGACTTCTGGGTGATTTGATATTTTCAATAGGTTTTCTTTCTGCTCTTCCATCAGCTTTCAAATTCAATCTACATGAATATTCAAGTAAGTCATGTTACCAATCACTTGTTGAAGTATGTCATAGAAACATCCTTCATAAATGGACTGGAAAGTAATTGTCACTTGAGATACACTGCCCTATAGAGTAAGACATTCTAACTCTTCAAACTTCACTTTCTCTATAGACCAGGATTACATGAGTTCAGAAAGGAAGCACTCAGGAAAGGTTTTTGAAAATGGGTTACAATGTTAGTGATACATGCAGATGGAAGAATCCAGTAGAGAATTAGAACTCAAAAGGATGATTGGATTTAGATGGATAGATATGAGAAACTTCTATATAAAAGTTATAATTAAAGACCTAATAGTACATGAGAACATCAAAGGAGGGGGTACAAAAAGGGAAGTGAAGAGAGTTAAGGATTAAACCTTGGGGTACCTGTTATTAAGCTTTGATAGATTAAAATTGCACTGAGGTTTTGGGGGATACTCTGTATGGGAGGAGAAAGTAACTGCTCCCACTTTGCAAGACTGAACCTTTGTGAAAGTGCAGAGAGGACCTCCTTGCCTGGGATGTGCAGATCCCAATGCCTCAAAAAATCAGGTGATATTTTATTTTATCTTATTTATTCTGTGACATAAAATAAAAAGGATATCATAATTTATTTGATTTATACCTCCATTACCATGAAGGGCCTAATCTTTCCAAAATGCAAGCTGTCAATAGCTGTATGAAAAAGTGAGACAAGGAGGTGGAGCCAAGATGGCAGAGTAACAGCACAGACTTTCTAGAGCTCTCCTCTCAAGGACAGCCAAATACCTGTAAAAATTGGCTCTAAACAAATTCTGAAGCTGCAGAACTCACAGAATGAGAGAGTGAAGCAAATCTCCAGTCCAAGACAGCCTGCAAGTTCACCAGAAAGTGTCTATCATGCCATGCTGGGGGCAGGGCATGGGCCTCACTGGCACAGATGGGACCTAAGTAGGCCTCAGGGAGGGACTGAATCTTGGGCACCTGTGGCACTTTCCAGACTTCATATCCCCAAAATGCTGAGGACAGTTTGGAAGATCAGTGGAAAAAGCCTGTGGGACCAGTGTGGGAGAGTGAAGTGGTCTGGTCCCAACCCAAGGGCAGCAGAGGGGAAAGGGAGAGGAGGAGCCTATGGCAACCACAGCAGGCAATAGAGGCAGCAGTAGTAAATATTTCTGGAGCTCTAGATCCACAGATTGTGGGGAAATCAAGCTGCTGGCAGTAGATCCTCACCCCTACTGGAAGCAGAGAAGTATCTTGACAAAGAGCTCAAAAGTCAAGTAAATAGCTAGCAAAATGAGCATAAACCAGAAAAATAATCAGACTATAGAATCTTACTTTGGTCACAAGGAAGACCAAAGTATACAAACAGAAGACAATAAAGTCAAAATTTCTACATCCAAAGACTCCAAGAAAATATGAATTGGTCTTAGGTCATGGAAGAGCTCAAAAAGGATTTTGAAAATCAAGCAAGAAAAATAGAGCAAAAATTGGGAAGAGAAATGAGAATGATGGAAGAAAATCATGAAGAATGAGTCAACTGCTTGCTAAAGGATATCCAAAAAATGCTTAAGAAAATAATACTTTTAAAAATAGACTAACCCCAAATGGAAAAAGAGATCCAAAAAGCCAATGAGGAGAAGAATACCTTAAAAAGCAGAACTGGCCAAATGGAAAAGAAGGTCCAAAAGCTCACTGAAGGAAATAATTCCTTAAAAATTAGAAAGAAGCAGATGGAAGCTAATGACTTTATAAAAAATTAAGAAATTATAAAACAAAACCAAAGGAATGACAAAATAAAAGACAATTGAAATATCTCATTGGAAAAACAACTGACCAGAAAAATAGATCCAGGAGAGACAATTTAGAAATTATTGGATTACCTGAAAACCAATATCAAAAAAAGAACCTACACATCATTTTCAAGAAATTATCAAGGAAAACTGCTCTGATATTCTAGAACCAGAGGGTAAAATAGATATTGAAAGAATCCACCAATTGCCTCCTGAAAGAGATCCCAAAAGCAAAACTCCTAGAAATATTGTAGTCAAATTCCAGAGCTTCCAGTTCAAGCAGAAAATCTTGTAAGCAGCCAGAAAGAAACAATTTGAGTAGTGTGGAAATACAATCAAGATTACATAAGATCTAGCAGCTTCCACATTAAGTGAATGGCTTAGAATATGATATCCCTGAAGTCAAAGAAACTAGGATTAAAACCAAGGATCACCTACCCAGCAAAACTGAGTATGATACTTCAGGGAAAAAAACAGTCATTCAATGAAATAGAGAACTTTCAAGCATTCTTGTTGAAACAACCAGAGCTAAATAGTAAATCTGACTTTCAAACACAAGAATCAAGAGAAGCATGAATAGGTAAACAGGAAAGAGAAATCATAAGGGACTTACTAAAGTTGAACTGTACATTCCTACACAGAAAGATCACATTTGTAACTCTTGAGACTTTTCTCAGTATTAGAGTAGCTGGAGGGCACAGGGTGAGTTGAATAGGTAGGGATAATATCTAAAATAAAATTAAGGGATGAGAGGAATATATTGGGAGGATAAAGGGTAAAATAGAATGGGGCAAATTATCACTCACATAAAGAGGCAAGGAAAAGCTTTTTCAATGGAGGGGAAGGGAGGGAGGTGAGAGGGAAAGCGTGAACCTTAGTCTCATTGCATTTTGCTTAAGGAGGGAATAACATGCACACTCAATTTGGTATGAAGATCTATCTTACACTACATGAAAGTAGGGGAGAAGGGGAGAACAGGGTGGGGGGGAATAATAGAAGGAAGGGCAAAAGGGAGGAGGGGGTACTTAGAAGTAAACACTTTTGAGGAGGGATAGGGTCAAAAGACAAATGTTGGAGAGGATGTAAAAAAATGGAGACACAAGTGCACTGTTTGTAGAACTGTGAATTGATTCAACCATTCTGGAGACCAATTTGGAACTAGGCCAAAAGGGCTAAAAATTGTGCATACCTTTTGACCTAGTAATATCGTTACTCAGTCTGCATCCCAAAGAGAGTAAAGAGAAAGGGAAATAACCTCTATATACAAAAATATTTATAACCACTCTTGTGGTGGCAAAGAATTGAAAATTGAGGAGAATCTCTTCAAATTCAATCTCTTCAATAGCTGAACAAGTTATGGTATATGATTGGGCTGGAATACTATTGTGCTCTAAAAAGTGGATATGAGGATGGGTCCAGAAAACCTTGGGAAGAGTTACATGAACTGATGCAGAGTGAGCAGAATCAAGAACATTGTACACAGAAACAGCAATATTTTACAATGATCAACTATGCTATTCTCAGCAATAAATACAATGATCCAAGGCAATCCCAAGGTCTCATGATGAAAAATATTATTCTGCTGCAGAGAGAGAACTGGTGAACTCTGAATGCAGACTGAATCCTATTTTCTCACTTTATTTTTCTTGCTTTTTTTTTGTTTACCGCTTGGCTAATATGGAAATACGTTTCGTGTGACTTCACATGTATAATGGATATCATATTGCTAACCTTCTCAATGGGTAGGAGAGGGCTTGGAAAGAGGGAGAGAATTTGGAACTCAAAATAAAAAAGAATGCACCAAAAAAAAAATTCAATCTTCCCAACTCTGTGTGAACCAAAAGACTACACATTCACATTAGAGACTACATTTACTGAATGAAATAAAAAATAAAACATACATGAAAACTCCCAAGATGCTGAACTAAAAGTTTGAAATATCACCTTGATTCCGTTAAGATCTGAGGACTTGCCTCCACTTTTGCCTAAAGAACAGCCCCACCCAGAGGCTGCTTGTAGAAGAGAGTTAGAAGCTTCTCTAATATCAAAACAAGGAAAAATATAGGTGGCAATTCTCTCCCCAACTCTTACCAAGATAATACTCATTTCCTATTGAATTGCCAGGGAAAACCTGGAGCTCAGTGGTTATTAGCTCTTTTAAAAGCTTCTATAATCACTCTGTTCTCTGCCCATGGCCCCATGTTCCACAGCTACTCTCCCCACACTGCCATCTCAATGTCCATTCCAAAGCCCAGCCATGTTTTTCATGTATACTCCTTCAGCTTATATCTAAGATTTCGATGTATCATCTCAATTGTCCTAATGTCCCTGCAATAATATAATATTATTATATTTATTTTGCAGAGGAGGAAATTGAGGCTGAGGGAGGTTAAGTGATTTACCCAGGATCATACATGGGGTCACCGGTGTGCAATGAAGAAGATAGGGATTACATATTTTTCTCCCTGGGTCCTGCTCTATCTCATCTTCTGTGGATCAAGTGACCGTTCTTTTAAGAATATCCTGCTATTTTATAACATCATTACATTTTTGGAGATTCCATTTATGCTAATTTCCCTAAGGTTATATGAACCAAATAATTTCTATCTTTTTGGCATCTTCAGGATAGTAATGATGCAATGGAATGCTAAAAAAAAAAGAAAACCTAGAAAAATACAAGAGGTTTCAAATATAGCTTATACTACATCTAGTTGGCAATGAAAAGGGAGAAATGGGATGACAGCCCAAGCAGAACAGAAGGAAGGGAAAGGAAAGAACTTACCATGTGTTCAAACAGAAAGGAAGGAGCCAATGGAGAGCAGAAAAGGGCTAGAAAATAATGCTGAGTGAGTAACAAGGATCTCTTCAGGAATATAGGAACTTGGGGGAAAAATGGCAAGCCCAGTGACTAGAGTGACCAGGGAAACCTTCAGGCCCAGGGAGCATTTGGTAATCATTGTTTCCAAATGAGTTAGACTTGCCCCACAAAGGAGCTCCTTAGCTTCAGGAGTAGAGAACCAAGACTATGAGGAATTCAGAGAAACATGAGATTTGTATGAACTGATGCAGAGTGAAGTACAGAGAGATATTTCTCTCCTTTCAGTAGAAAGGGCTGTGGCCGCAGAATGTTTCAGTTGCCATGTCGGTTGGTTTTGTTTAACTATTTCTCTTTGTTACAAGTGAGTGGAGAGAGAGGTGGGTATATACAGAAATGATTGTGATATAAAAACAAAATGCTTGAATGAAACTTAGTATTTTTTTAAATGAGTCAGTTATGATGGCACACAGCCTTGTAAGCCTTGCTAATGGAGAGACTGAGGCTGAATTACTTGAGTTCAGGGCATTCTGAGCTATAGTAGGTCAAGGTGATACAAATTTGACATCCAGGGGCAGTAAAACTAGTGCAGGACAGAAATAAAGCTTGATTCAAAACTTCCAAGAGAATCGGCGATGGGATCAGGCCAGTGAATGACTATACTTCTACTATGAATGGGACAGAGAGACCAAATCCAAGAAATAAACAAATAAATAAATGGAGAAATAAAAATTAATGAATGAATAGATAAATAAATAAAGGAGGGAACCAAGGTGGTGGAAATTTACTACAAAACACACTTGGGGCTGGAGCAAGATTTAGCAAAGATTTCCATTTCTGCCACCAAGTCTTTTTCTCTCTTTATCCCCTTACCTCCTCAAATCCCAAATACATTTTTTTTATCCTTGCAGGTTAGAAAAACAGTGCCTCATCTAAAATCTCCTGGCTGGACAATTGTAATAGCCTCACAACTGGTCTCCCTGCTTCCAGTCTCTCTCCTATCCAGTTCATTCTTTACACAGCTGCCAAATTTGAATGCACAGATCCAACCATGTCAATGCCTTGATCAAGAAGCTCTATGCTCCTTGTTTCCTTTAGGATAAAATACAAATGTCTGTTTTTGACATTTAAAGCCCTTTGCAATCTGGCTCCAGTCTACCTGCCTAAGAGTAGTGCCAATTACTCCCCTCCATGCACCTTATGTTTCAGTCAAACTAACCTACTTACTATTCCCTGTGGAGGACATTTTATTCCCCACCTCCAAGCCTTTGTACAAACCATTTCCTATTCGGGGAATATACTCCCCCCTCAATTCTACCCCTTAAAATTCCTAGCTTCTACCAAGTCTCAGCTTAAGTACTTCAAAATCTTTCCTGACCCCTCTAGTTATTGTCCTCCCATATACACATGCACTCAAGACACATGTATGTGTATGATTATACATGATATATACATACGGTAATATGCATGTGCATATATGCATCTATTTACATATATATGTAATGATGCCTATATGTGTATACATGCACACATATACATGCATACATGACAGATAGAGAGAGAGAGATAGATAGATAGTATCCCCATAGCAGCCACAGTTCCCACAGCTCATATATTCAGTGTCAAATGTATATATTTTGTGTTTACTTATCATCGCCCCCAAATAGAATATAAGTTCTTCTAGGACAGAGATGGTTTCATTTTTTTTTTTTGGTTTTTTTATCCCCCTGGATCCAATATGGGGCCAGATACCTGTCAGGTGCTTCATAATTGTTTATTAAGTGAATGAGTTAAAGTTGGGGAAACATATAATCAGGCTGTCAGTGTCTTGGAAAAAGCACGAGATTTGAAATCAGAGAATGTGAGTTAAAATTCTGACTCTGCCACTTAGTATCTGTGTGACTGAAACTGTGAATGTCTAACCTCTCCAGACCTCCTCATTTGCCAGTTGGAGGTTGTACCTGTCCAGAGGTTCTTAGTCTTTTGGGGTCATGGATATCTTTGGTAGTCTGGAGAAACCTATGGACTCCTCAGAATTATAGTTTTAAATGTGCTTTAAAAAACAAACCAACAGGATTACCAAGGAAAACAAACATTAGTAGTCATGACAGTCTAATGTTTTTCCCATTCAAGTTCATGGACCCCTGAAATCAATCCACAGATCCCTTGTCAGTGGATCCCTGTGGATTAGGTGATTTCTAAAGGCCCTTCCAACTCTACGTCTGTATAATCCTATGGCGTCACACAGTATTCACCAGCAGATGCTGTAGCCTCAGTACCACAATAGGACCAAGTGTAATAATACCACCTAGTGCTTCCACCCTGTGGCCATAGTAGAAATTGCATGTCCCTGGAGGATAGTGCTGTTTATACCTGGTATCTGTCCAGACATTCCTGCTCCCCATTTCCTAAAGCAGAGACACTCTTGTTCTGTTATCATTTTTGCTCTCCAGACCAGTTCCCTGCTGCTTAGGGATTCTGCAAACTGCGAGGCAGTTGGGACTAGGTACAAAGGGACTATAACCTCTTAAATTGTGGAAACCATGCCTTACTCTTTTTTTCAGAATAATATTTTATTTTTTCCCAATTACATTATATAATTTTTAATATATGTTTTTTAAAATGTTGAGTTCCAAATTCTAGAGCTCTCTCTCTTTTCTCCTCCCTCATTGATAAGGAAACAATTTGATATAGCTTATATATGTGAAGCCATGCAAAATATTTTTCCATCTTAGTCATGTTGTGGGGGGAAAAAGTACAAACCAAACCAAATAAACAACAACAACAAAAAAAAAAACAAGAAAAACAAAGAAAGCTAAAAAAAAGTATGTTTTAATCTACATTCAGACTCCATCAGCTCTTTCTCTGGATGTGGATAGCATTTTTCATCATAAATACTTTTTGTCATAAATCTTAGATCATTGAATTGCTGAGAACAGCTAAGTTATTCATAGCTGATCATTGTATAATATTGCTACATTGCAATGTTCTGGTTCTGCTCAATTCACTTTACATCAGTTCATGTGTTTCCAGGTTTTTCTGAAAGTATCCTACTGGTCATTTCTTATAGCACAATTCCATCACAACCATCTACCACAACTTGTTTTCCCATTCCTCAATTGATAAGCATCACCTCAGTTTCCAATTCTTTTTCACCCCAAAAAATGGCTACAAATATTTTAGAACATTTAAAAATATCTTTGGAATATAGATTTAGTAGTGGTATTGTTAGGTCAAAGGGTATGCACAGTTTTATAGCCCTTCAGGCGTAGTGCCAGATTACTCTGGAGAGCGATTGGATCAGTTCACAACTCCACCAACAGGGCATTAGTATCCTAATTGTCCCACATCCCCTCCTACATTTGTCATTTTTCTTTGGTGTCACATTAGTCAATCTGATAGATAGGTGTGAGGTGGTACCTCAGAGTTGTTTTATTTTACATTTCTCTAATAAGTAGTGGTTTGTAGCATTTTTCATGGGACTATAGATACCTTTGATTTCTTTATCTAAAAGCTTCCTATTCATATACTTTGATCATTTGTCAGTTGGGAAATGGCTTGTATTCTTATAAATTTGACTCATTTCTCTATATGGTTGACAAATGAGGCCTTCATCAGAGAAAATTGCTGGAATAATACTTTCCCAGTTTTCTGTTTTCCTTCTAATCTTAGCAGCTCTGGTTTTGTTTGTGCAAACCTTTTTTATGTTAGTGTAAACAAAATTTTCCATTTTCTATCCGGTCATGTTCTCTGTCTCTTGTTTTCATACATTCTTCCCTTATCCATAGATTTGATAGGCAAACCATTTCATGCTCCCCTAATTTGCTTATGTTATCACCCTTTATGTCTAAATCATGTAGTTCACTCTGCTCTCCACTTCTATTTTATAGGTGTATTTATCCTAGTCACATTCACAGTAATAATTACTGTGTATTTAGTGTTCTCTCTCTCTCTTCTCACCATGTCCCTCAGAAGTGTTTTGCTTCTGACTACCATCTTTCCCAATCTACCCTCTCTTCTATCAGACCTTCCCTTCATCTGTTATCCCCCTTCCCTCCTACTTTCCTGTAGGGTAAGACAATTTTATATAATCAACTGAGTGCATGCTAGTCCCTCTTTGAGTCAATTTCAATGGGAGTAAGTTTCAAGTGCTGCCTTTCCCTCCACTGTAAAACTCGTTCACACTTCTCTTATTTGAAATAATTTATCCCATTCTATTTTCCCTTTCTCTTCTCCCAGTGAACCCCTATTTTCTCACCCCTTAATTTTATTTTTTTATAACATCCCATCAGAATTAAGTCACACCTGTGCCCTCCATGTATACTTCTAACTGTCTTAATAATCATGAAGTTCTCAGGAGTTATAAGCATCATCTTCCCATGTAGGAATGTAAACAGTTTAACTATATTGAATTCCTTATGATTTCTCTTTTCTATTCACCTTTTTATGCTTCTCTTGAGACTGGTGTTTGAAAGTCACATTTTCTATTCAACTCTGTTCTTTTCACTAGGAATAATTGAAAGTCCTCTATTTCATTAAATACAATTTTTTATCCTCTGAAGAATTATACTCAGTTTTGCTGGGTAGGTGATTCTTGGTTGTAATACTAGCTCCTTTGACCTCCAGAATATCATATTCCATGTCCTCTGATCCTTACATGCAGAAGCTGCTAAATCATCTGTTGTCCTGACCATGGTTCCACTATATTTGAATTGTTTCTTCCTAGTTGCTTGCAATATTTTCTCCTTAACCTGGGAGCTTTGGAATTTGGCTACAATATTTCTGGGAGTCTTCATTTTGGGATCTCTTTCAGGAGCTAATTGGTGGATTCTTTCAATTTCCACTTTACACTCCAGTTCTAGGATAGCAGGGCAGATTTCCTTGATAATGTCTTGAAATATGATGTCAAGGCTCTTTTTTTATCAGGGCATTTGGGTGGTTCAATAATTATTAGATTATGTCTTCTCAATTTATTTTCCAGGTCATGTGTTTTTCCCATGAGATATTTTACATTTTATTCTTTTTTTTATTCTTTTGACTTTGTTTTATTGTTTCTTAATGTCTTATGGCGTGATTAGCTTCCCCTTCCTCAATTCTAATTTTTAAGGAATTATTTTCTTCAATGAGCTTTTGTACCTCCTTTTCCATTTGGTCAATTCTACTTTTTAAGTTCTTTTCTTCAGTGAATTTTTGTACATTTGGCTTATTCCACTTTTTAAGTTATTTTCTTCAGTTGTGTATGTGTATGTGTGTGTGTGTATGTGTGTGCGTACACATGCACATCCTTCTCCTTTACTAAACTGTGGACTCTTTCTTCATGATTTTCTTGCATCATTCTCTTCTCAAATTTTATTCAACTTTTCTTGTTTGATTTTTAAAATTCCTTTTTGAACTCTTCCAGGAATTCTTTCTGGGGGTTGGGGAGTCTGATACCAATTCAAGCATTTTTCTTTGAGGCTTTGCATGGAGCTGTTTTGACACTGTTGTCTTCTTTTGAGTTTTTACTTTGATCTTTCCTGCCCCTGTAGTAACTTTCTATTATTAGGTTTCTTGCTTTTATATTCAGTTGGGTTTTCCTCCCCAGTAGAGGTGGCACTGTCCGAAGTTTCAGGTTTTTCACACTGCTATTTTCTGAGGTCCAGAAGGAAGCCAGTGCCACAGATTCAGTCACACCAAGACCCAGTGCTGGCTTGCTAGAGAGTAGTCTGCATTGGACTTTACTCCACTCTCCTTCGAGTGAGACAGACATTCCTGCTGACCTTCTAAATTGTCTTGGGCTAGAAAATTATTACACTACATGCTTTTGTTGGTTCTGATGCTTGAGAATTCATTTCAATAAATTACTTTTTCATCTTGTTTGGAGGGGAATTTAGGAGAGCTCATATGAGTCCTTGTCTTTTTTTCACCATCTTGGCTTCTCCCAGTCCACTATGTTTTTCTTAATGAAAATTAAGATTGTTTTAGCTTTTGACTGCCATGTCACATTTCCTCCCTTTCTTTTGGAGGATAGAGATGAGGGGAGGTGGATTAGAGGATGGGATATTTGGAAATCAAGACCTATAGGAAGCTAGACAAGGAGCTATTTCCCTAGGAGCTACCTAGAGCAATTCAAGAAATGTCCACATTTTTTGGGGGGGGTGGATTTGAGATTTGGGATAGAAGGAATTTTGTACAACTGATTAAATTTGCTATAAAATCAGTGGTAGAAGCATGGTAGCATTTGGATAAAGATTGATGGAAGCAGAAATAAAATTAGTATTGTTTCCAAAGCATACTACAGGTAGTACTACTTAACAGAAAGCAATAAATGAAGAATTCTGGAAATATTACATAATAAGTCCGACATGGGGTGAGGGGGAGAGGGGTATAGAGAGAAGGATGATGTGGTAGCCTAAGAATAGCCTGTGCAAAGACATGGAGGTGAGAGATAGAATGGACTCTACAGGGAACAGTGAGTTCAATTTGATTAGTATGGAAAATAAATACATAAGGACAAGTAATATAAAAAATCAGCTGAAAAGATAAGTTAAAGTAGTTTATGAAGGGTTTTAAGATAAATAGAAGAGTCAGTATTTTATCTTAGAGACTAAAAGAAGCGGGTCAAAGTTCTTGAACAGCAGAATGTCAGAGTTGAGTTTTAGTAAAGTGTAGAGAGAAAGGAATGTGGAATCAAGAGAGAATAAGACTGGTCAATTCTGATTGGACACTGATTTGAGGGAGTTTGAAGAGTCAAGGATAACTTCAAAGATATAAGCCAAAGTGATGGAAAGGGTGGTGATGTCTTTGACAGAAACAGGGAATTTATGAAAAAGAGTGAGTTTTAGTGAGGAAAGGTTCTTCTAGTCATGGTAGCTGCCTGAACAGGAAGCAAACTTCCTAATGGCTACCTATCTACTCCAGCAAAACCCTAAAGTTTTTACTGGATCAAATAATGATCCATTAGATGATACAGTAACTTTTTCTACTCAGAATAAGAAGGAATCTTAGAGGTCTTTTAGTCTAACCTCCCACTCAGTGCAGGAAGTCCTTCTACAGCAATTCCTCTGAAGGATGGATGTGTGGATGTCAAGTGCTTTCTTGAACATTTCCAATGACAGAGAGCTCACTACTTCAATATAGCCTACTCCATTCTTGGACAGTCTTAATTTTTAGAAAGTTTCTCTTTATACTGAGTCAAAATCTGCCTAGCTGTAACTTGTACTTTTTGGTCCTAATCTTGATCTCAGGAGATACAAGGATGTCTATTTCTTCTTTTACTTAACAGTTCTTCAGAGATTTGAATATAACATCACATCGTCTTCTCTGAACTCTTGGTTCAACCAAAATGACTTTTGTTTAACCTCACTCATTAGAGGCCCATCAAAAGTCAAAGAAACTAATAGAATCAGAATATAGTTATTGCAGTATGAACTAATGGAAAGAGCATTATGTAATGCTGGATCATTCAACTTATCTGTGTCTCAGCTCTCTCATTTGTAAAATGGGCACAATCCCATTTGTTCAGTCTACCTCACAAGGTTGTTGGGAAAGTGCTGTCTTCAGGTTGGAGCCCATCCCAAAAGTCTTAGTGTGATTTTAGGCTTTACAAATTAAAATTTTTGGGACACCCTGAATTGAACACCACCTGAACCTTAAGTGAGAGTTTTCATGTGAGAAGCAGAAAACAAACAAACAAACAAACAAAAAACCCATATTCTAGTCAAGATTTGGAATCACAGGAATCTAAACTGATGATGTGACTTAATGTGGGGACAGAAGGAAGTCTTAGAGAAGGGAGCATTGACCATGATAAATGACTCTTATAGGCAAGGTTTCTTGAGGACCATCCATCCTCTTACACAGACTGTTGGAGTCTGTTCCATGAGCATCACCTTTTCTCTATGAGCAGAGGGAGAGGTGACCAGGGTTCTAGCCTTTCCCTTAGTACCATTGCATCATCAATCTTCACATTCATATACCTATTGTGTCACTAACTAGACTGTAAGTTTCTTGAAGGCAGGGACTCTCACTTATGTATTTGTGTCCCCAACATCTAGTATAGTGCCTTGACACATAGCAGGTGCTTAATAAATGCTTTTTGATTGATTTCTTCCAACACCATTAATTTACAGATTAAGAAAAAGACCCAGAGGGGTTAAATCACACTTAGTCCGGGTTAGATGGGTAGCACAAACAATCACAATGAATATTTATATAGTGCTTTAAGGCTTACAAAGTCTTCTACATACCTAATTTCATTTCAGCATCATAATAGCCTTTTTAGGTAAGTACCACAAGCATCAGTGTCATCATTTCACAGATGATGAAACTGAGACTTGGGGAGTTGTATACTCATAACTTTTCTTATGGCATCTAGGTGCCATAGGAGGTTTAGTGTTGAAATCAGGAAGGTCTCAGTTCTAACTCTTCCTCAGACACCAACTGTGTGACCAAGGACAATAATTTAACTTCTCGTAGTCCCCTTTCTCTCATCTGTAAAACGAGGACAATTGAATCTATTTTGAAGGGTTGTTGTGAAACTCAAATTAGGTAATGTATTTAAAGCACTTTACAAACTTTAAAGAATTATATAAATGTTAGTTATGATGACGGCCACACAACTAGTAATTATCAAATACAGGAAGAATCCATCTCTCATCCTGACTTCAAGTCCAAAAGACTGTCCCAAAGTGGCAGAACTATGAAATGGCACTTTTATTTTTTAACCAGCCCATAACTATTTCTGGGTCTCCATACATAAGGAATTTCAGGAATTAGTTAGCAGGTGGGGTGTCTTTTTCTTGGGAAGAAAGGGGGCCTCTGAAATTACAACACTAGACAGCTGGCCCTGCCAGCGAGGTAGTCTGAGCCAGGGATTGGATTCCGGCTTCTTAAAGAAGCCCTATCTCAATCACCAGGCTTCTCCTGTTACTGAGTTTTCCAGGCAGCTGCTCTCTTATTTTCATAAAGAGTAAGGGGACGCTAATGACAGAAAAGATTTGGTCTTTCTGTCCAGTGCATGTCCAAGGCAGTCTGAGCAGAGAGAGCTGAGGTATCTTTCATTAGCTTATTTCTCTGACACTGCGGTTCAGTCTAACAATATTGCCTGTAATTGCTTAACCCAGCATTCATAGATATTGAGGAATTGAAAGAGTATTTAGAGATAACCCATGACTCCAATCCATGCGTCTCAATTTAGGATCATTACATTTAGGTCTGGGAGGGACTTTAAGGACCATCTAGATCAATCATCTCATTTTATGGAGGAGGAAACCGAGATCCAGGGAAGCGATGTTAACTTGCCCCTAATCACAGAGGTAAAGGGCTAGGATTTGAACTCAGGTCCTCACCCTAGAGCCAGGGCTCTTTCCACTACACAAAGCTGATACGGAGCCTGAAATATAACTAGGGGAAATGTCATTCCTCAGGAAACTAACTGCTCGATGCTGGAGTCCATAAAACCTAGGTCTCCCAATTTTCGTATCTGTCATTCAAAGCCCCCAGCGAGCTTCATCCTCAGAGCTCCGACTACAACTCCCATAATGCCTTAGCTCTAGGCTAGTCAATTCCCTCCCTACCCCAGACCGCCTGACAGTGGCTACTGCCAGTAGCCGGGGAGAGTTCCCAGGGCTGCATTCACGGAGACCAATCGCGAGAGGAGAGGGGCGGGCTTTTCCTGTCCATTGTTCTCGGCGCCCTAGCGTCCAGCCCGAGCTGGCCCGGGAGGTCCGCTGAGCCCGGGGGCGCGCGCCGCCTCCGTGTCCGCGTCCCGGGCGCCCTTCGCGGGGAAGCGCAGCCAGGCCCCCGGCCCGCCGGGCCCCTGGAGCCACGGTGAGTGCGGAGGCGCCGGGGACGGAGGGAAGAGCGGTCCCTGCGGGGGAGGTGCGGGGGAGGGGGGTGTGGAGGAATAACGGGCCCCGCAGCCCACCCGGGGGCGGGGGTCCTGCGGCGCCGCTGCCCACCCCTCGCCCAACCACCCTGTGCACCCCGTGCAGCTCCGGTTTGCAGACCTCTTCTCGCTCTGAGCCTTCCATGCAGCCTCGCTTTATGTAACTGCTCCCCCGGACCCTGGCTTAATAATAGTGGTGCCCCCGCACTCGGAGCGTCGCAGCCTCCTGACCATTCCCATAATAAACGGGAGGAGAGCTGGTGCCGAGGCTGGCGGCCCCCGCCCCACCCCCGGGGGCTGGGGAGGTTCGCCGAAGTTTGGGACGTTGGCCGGGCCAACCTCCAGCCTTCCCTTCTTTTACAGGTGGTGAAACTGAGTTAACAGGTTAAGTGACTCACCCCAGTCAGTCAGTGGCAGACACACCTGGTCCCTCGTTCATGCTTTACTTTGAGCAGTTATCCTCTGGTCGGGGAACCTGCTTGAGGTTTTCTCTGCTCTGATTTCTTTTGGCTCCTGGATGATGATGCAGAATATGTGGGCTTTGTAGAGCAGCTAGAGCGTTTGGACGTTTGATCTCTCATTTTTTCTTGTTCAGATTCCCCTGCTTGTATTATCATCTCTCTACTTAAGAGGTCTAGAAAGGCAGTCCCAGAAGTTTGAGGGAGATGAGCCGCAGTAACTGGTCCAAGGTCACAGACTCCAGTGAGCCCTAGAGCAAGGACTCAGCCTTGCTGTCCGTACAACTGCCAGAGTATGTCTAGTCATGGCTCCTTCCCACAGGAACCAGCCTTGAGGGAAGAAATATGGTCTGTAGTTTGTAAAGTGGGCTTTGTGGTGGTGGGAGTTTTCAACTTGACTCTCCACAGGGAAATAAATTTGAACTCAGAAATAAGATCATTCTTCTTTTATTAGTGAGGGGATACTGTTAGTTTGGTGATACACAGATTATTTTGTGGGCTAATGTGGGACCCTACTTGTCAGTGCCTTTACCCCTAGGTTTACCTTGGATCAACTTTATGTCTCACATATACCTTTTATCTATTTTATGTCTTGCATCATCTATATGTACATGTTGTCTTGCCTATTAGGATGTAAGGTTCTTGAGGGCAAAGTCGTTTTCACTTTTTCCTTGTGTTCCCAGGACTTAGCATAGTGCCAGATGTGAGGTAGCTCCACAAGTGCTTACTAACTGATTGACTGTAAGTGAGATTATTTTATAGTACTGCTTGTTAACAGTCTCACTCTGTCAAATCTCTCTTAGAAGTGACTCCCCAGAGAAGGTCAAGGTTTGAGCCTTCAAGTCAAGCAGCCGTTAGAGGGACATCTTCCTCCAGAGTTGGACAATGGCTGGAGAAGTCCCAGGAATGACTGCCGCCTTGGATTCTTTGGCTCAGACAACCGAAGAGGAAGAGGAGGAGGAGGATGCCTCAACAATGGTACTGGAAGATGAGGACTCCTCCTGGAAGCCTGACTTAGCCCTGCCAGGGGACAGCTGCAACCCTGAATCCTTCCATCAGATTAAAAGTAAAGTTGAGTATCGGGAGGCCACTGAACCTAGGGAATCTCTTAGCAGACTCAGGGAACTCTGTCAGCGATGGTTAAGGCCAGAACTACATACAAAGGAGCAGATGCTAACTCTGCTGCCCGGGGAGATTCAGGCTTGGTTGAGGGAACATCGGCCAGAGAGCAGCAAGGAGGCGGTGGCTCTGGTGGAGAACTTGACCGAAACTCTTCGGGAGAGTGGTGAGAATGCGAAGTTTATTGGGAAAGGGAAAGAGGTCTCCTTAAAATTGGAAGTCGAGTAACTAAATCCCTTTCCTTGGCATCAGCAGGGTGGGTTTTGGGCTAAACACTGAATAGTAAACTCTGAGGGGAGCTCACATATCAACCAGAAAACCCAAGCTCTTGTATTCTGTTTGAAGGAGAAAGACAGCAGATGACAAGTGAACTAGGAGAGGCAGTGGGATCGGTGGGTTTAGTAGAATGAGCCCTGTATTTGGAATCAACGGACCTGCCACTTACTGGGCAGGAATAAGGAGAGTGATGGGAGAAGGATGGAAAACATTGGAAGGTGTTTGTGTATATAAGTGACAACCTCTTTTGACCTCAGTTTCCTTCTGAAAAATGAAAGAATTTGACTAGATAATCCCCAAGGCCCTGCCAAGGCTTAAACCTCTACTCTTCAATGATCTAATTTGATAATCAAGTTTTCTAAAGTATGTATTCAGCCCTTTAGTTATTCCTAATCAGCTCTTGATGGGCTGTAAAATGAGTACCAGTGAGGTTTTGTGGCCCCACTCACAGGTAACACATACTTTTTAAATTGATGAAATTCACATTCTAGAAAGGACTTATTCCATATGAAAGTAACCTGTTAGCCTTTGGGATATACTGTACATGAAGTTCAAGGTAGCCCATGCTTTTGCACCCAGCTTTCCCATGGCAGGCAGGAAGCCCACGTGGCCAAGCTGCCTCTGAAGAGTTGATAAACAATATATGTGTTAGGGTGACTTCAGGGCAGTGTTGTTGGTAACTGGATTGTAGCAATTTTGTAAGTATTAAGCACCTGTTGTGTGCAAAGCTCTGTGCTAGGTGCCAGGAGAGATATTCCTGGTCACTACGCTCAAGGAGTTTGCAGTTTAGCAAAGGAATGACACTATTTAGAGGCAGCTAGGTGGTGCAGTAGATAGAGCCTTGGGCCTGGAAGCGGGAAGACCTGCCTGAGTTCAAATCTAGCCTCAGACATTGCTAGGAATATGACTCCAAGCAAGTCACTTAACCCTTGTTTGTCCCAGTTTCCTCATCTATAAAATAGGAGTAATAAGGGCACCTGGGTGGAGCAGTGTCTAGAACACTGGACCTGGAATCAGGAAGACCTGTGTTCAGATCACCTCAAACACTAGCTGTATGACCCTGGACAAATCACTTAACCCAGTTTGCCTCAGTTTCCTCATCTATAAAATGAACTGGAGAAGATGACAAATCTCTCCAGTATCTTTGCCAAGGAAATCCCAAATGGGGTTCATGAAGAGTCAGACATGACTGAAAATGACTTGAACAGTAATAGCATCTACCACCCAAGTTTGCATGAGGCTCAAATGAGATCTTATTGGTAAAAAGTCCTTGGTGTAGTAGTGCCTGGCATGTAGGCATTAGAGCAGTCTGATTCAGATAGATGTAATGCATAGTCTCATAGGGAAACACAAAACAAAGTGCTTCATGAAATCCAAGGAGGAAGGAAGGCCAGTAGTGACCTGAGAGATCAGAGAATTCTCTTATTTTATGCTAAACTTTGTGTCCATTGCTGTAGGAAATCCAGATGGAGTCAGATCAGGAGGTACAGGTCCTGCCCTCTAGCAGTTTAGAATCAGACTGGGGAGAAGTTCTGACAGATGAAACAGAATAATTAAGTGCCTAGCTATATGATAATGGTAGGACATCATGTGAGCTGTAGTTTTTAGTGAACATTTCATGGTGGAGGTGCTGCTTGAATTGGGCCTGGAAGGCTGGTTATTATATGGACAGCTAGAGTTTTCTTAATAAATAGCATGATCTAAGACACAAAAGCAGGAAGGAAAGTGGGATATAACTTCCACCTTCTCCTGGACTGCTTGATCCAGTTTTAATTTGGGTTTGTATGACCAGTAGATGGAACAAATTGACTTTATGCACAGTGGGCACTTAATAAGTTCTGGTTGGGTTGGATTAGAGGAGATTGGTGAGGACAGGTGAGGTGGCCTGATTGGAGTATAAGGTACAAATTATCTGTAAAATGAGACAACTGGAATGAGATGTTGAATAACTTAGGAGATCTGTGATTTAAAAAAAGAGTAGTAGAAAATAAAATTGTCTAGGGAAGGGCAGGACCACATTCTTACAGCAAGTCTTGCAGACCACATAGAGGAGTTTGACAAGGAGCTGTTATTAGAGAGGGGGTTTTAACCAGGGATAAAAGATATATTTTAGGAAAATTAGTTTGGAAACGGAATACAAGAGGGATTTCACTTGTGGGAAAGGAGAGCAAAAGGCATGAAGGGTTAGTATCTAGATGGGTGGTAGCAGTAGGAAGAGAAGAATATGTGATGTTGAGACATACTTAAGGAAGAAATGACAGAATGTGGTGACAAATGAAAGGAACAGAGGAGGGAGTCAAGGAGAAAAGACAGAGGGTACTCTCTAAGGCTGTTGTGAGGGTCTGAGAAAATCACAGCATCCATCCCTGTGACCTTCTTTTATATCCATGAGAAACAGCTGTTTACACACCTGAATCCCAAGAGCACTCAGTTTATACAAGTGTAGGAGAAAGTGGAGAAGTAGCCACTCTTTGGAATCAGTATTCAGCCCTTGAGACTCTGACACTAGGGAAAAGAAAAGAAAGGGGTCAGGGAGTCCTCCTCATTTTCTTTCTGTGCCTATTTCAGCCTGGCTCACACTCATTCAGCTGGGCCAGGGAGAGCCATGGGAACCATTAATTCTTCTTCCCTGGTGGGGAGGAGCGGTGGTGGTAGTATATTTTACTGAACCCAGAGACTTTCTGCCCCCTGGATTCCTTGAAACATGTGAATGGATCGTCTGGCAAGGGGCTGGAGCAAGGAGGGGCACGGTGTGAGATGTTTCTCATGAACGCTGAGTGGTCCAGGCCCAGGGGACCTTTGGGTGTGCCCCCTCAACATCTTTGGCATCCTTCGTTAAGCAAAAACATTTCACTTCCTTTTCAAGGTTTTTCAAACTCAAAACTGCAGCTGAGCTTATTTCCCAAGGGTTTCTCTCTACCTTTATTTTTCTGTAAAGGTCAAAAGGGAAAAATAAAAAGACATTTAAAAAATAGGAGAGTGCTTATTCTCCCTAGTGTACTATCTGCCAGCATTTAGGAACAGGGCCTCCTTTTTCATCCTTTTCCCAGTGATCGGCCAGGTTTGCCTCCTTTGGTGTCATTTATAATTCTTTTTCAGACTTGTCTCCTTCCTCCAGCTTCTACTGGCTGAAAAAGGGGGAGGGAAGCAGACTGGTCCCAGAAGGAAGCAGCTCAAAGAGAAACTTGGATGTACCCTGGGGTGGGTGGAAGTGGATTTGTGAAAGCTGAAGGGGCATGGGGATGGGGAGGGCATCCAGCTTTTTTCAAGTCCTAAATTTTCCATGTACTGAGAATATAATGTGTGTATTTCTTGCTCTGGAATCAGAAGACCTTGGCTCAAATCCTGCCTCAGACTCCAGTAGCTTTTGTTACCTTGAGCAAGTCATATAACTTCCCAGGGCTACAACCTCCTCATCAATAAAATGAGTTGATTGAACCAACTGGCCTGTAGGGTCTCTTCTAGCTTGATGATCTACCTGCAGGCAAGTCCCCTATCATACTAAATTTCCCTTGTACTTCATTAACAGCTTTCTGTTCATTCCTTGATTCTTCTGACGTCTTCATCAGGAAAAATTAAAAACCACTTTTAATTCATCACAAAGGATTCCCCAAACACTGAGCTACCACTGGTATTAGATAATACATGAAATTGGAGTCATTTTTTACTCTTTCCTCTTTCTGCCTAGAAGCAGCTAGTGGTACAGGGGGTAGAGCAGTGGCTCTGGAGTCAGGAAATCATAGTTCAGATCTAGTCTCAGACACTAGATGTGTGGCACTGAGCCAATCATTTGACCTCTGTTTCAGTTTCTTCGACTTTAAAATGGGGTAGTAATAGCCCCTACCTTGAAGGTACCCTGATGGCATATTTGTAAAGGGCTTAGCACAGTCCCTGGCACATAGTAGGCATTTCATAGCTGCTTGTTGCTTTCTTTTTTTCCTTTGGAACCTCCTGCCTCTAGTCTAATCAGTTCCCATGTTCTGTGCCTCCTTTCTCAGTGTTGCTCCTGTTCCCTTTGTGCCATTGCTACTGCTACTACTCTTGCTCAGGTCCTCATTTCTTCTTTCCTGAACTATTCAATAGTCTTCTATCTGACCAATCAATCAGCACTGAGCAGGTATTTAGGGAACATCTGCTAAATGCCAGGCATAATTGCTGGGACTTGGGAAAACAAATAAAAAGAATGAAACAATTTCTATTCCCAAGGAGGTTGCATTTTATTGGGGGAGACAACATATATGTCTATGCAGAATAAATAATAATATCTAGCATTTATATAGGATATTCATGTTTTCAAACCTGCTTCACAGGTTTTTCTTTTTTCATCTGAACAGCAACACTGTAAAGCTGGTGTTATATTCATCTCCATTTTTACTGAAGAAGAGACTGAGGCAGACAGGTGAAGTGACCCTCCCAGGAGAATCATCATGTGGAGAATGGATTGGAATGAGGGAAGAACTGAGGCAAGAATAGTCTAGGTCAGAGGTGATGAGTGCCTGAATTAAGGTGGGGATCACAGGACTAAAGAGAATGAGTTGAGTTTAGGAATTGGTGTGTTGGTAGAAATGGTGAGACTTGGCCACTGGTTGGCTATGTGGACTGGAGGGAAATGAAGAGTTGAGGGGAAAAGCCAAGTTTACAAACCTGGAAAATGGTAAGAATTTCTGCCTTCCACAGGAATAGGGAAGTTTGGAAGAAGGCTGCTCCCTGTCCCCTAAACCTGACTCCATCCTGTCCAGGTAGATGTTTCTTAGCTGTATTATCACAAATCTTCATGGCGCCCCTACCCTATTGTAATCACAAAACTGGACTGTTTGATGTTCTAACATGCCCTACGTCTGTGACTTTGTTCGGTATTTCCTTGATCTGAACTGCATTCCCCCAATCTCTTCCTGTTGAAATCTTATCCATTCTTTAAGACCCAACTCAGATGCCACCCCATAAAGCCTTCCTTACTTCTGCTTCACCCTCCCATAGCCATCTTGCTCCAACTGGCAAAAGCCTTGGATATGGAGTCAGAGAACCTCATTTTAGATATCGGCTGTTTGGTTAAGTGACCAGACTTTTTCTGAGTTTCAGTCTGTCTATAAAAATAAGACTCCAGGGTCCCTCCTGTTCTGAATGCCTGTGTTCCTATAACTGAATTCAGCCTCCTCTGAGCTCCCCTTGCACTTTGTACTTCTCTCTTATTTGCTTTAACAAGTTTTATCTCCCCTACTGCACTTAAAAGTCCTTGAGGACAGTGATTATTTTATCTGTTTTTGTCTCCCCCACAGGACCTTGTATTTCATAGGCACTTAATAGCTATCCATTAACTAGATTAATAAAGAAATGAAGAAAACATGGTGGGAAGGGGTAAAGATGAGCTTTTCTGTCGGGTTTCCAGAAGGAAGCAAGCAGATAGTTGCCTACTTGTTAACACTGACACTTTTACTCTGATAGAGGCAAACTGGCTACTTAAAATACTGTTCTGTTTTGTTTTTCCCCAGCAGTAGATGGCAGGGGTCAGACTCAGAAGCATGACTGAAATAAGCATGGTCTGGGTGGTTTTTCAGTCGAGGAGAAGAGTCAGGGAAAATGTGTAATTTAGCCCTGGGGAAATAATAAATTGAGGCTAAATCCAGCTCAACTAACTCAGTCTAAAGAGAGTAGTTCCTTCAGTTTATATTGAGGCATGTGTAGTTTTGTTTAAATTGTGTCACCTAGTGGATCACTATGTTCGGTAACTTTAATGGATCCATAATTTTACTGTCTCTACAAACCCAAGTCACAGCCCTTCCATGCCTCATCATCCAGCTTTAGTTTCCTGGCTAGCATGCGAAATGAATCATTCAGTATTTCTGTTGTTTTACTTTTATATTTCTCTATAGCGCAGTTGAGAGTGGAAGCGTGTCTTATTCCTTCTCGTATTTATCCAATACCATTAGGCCCATAGACTTTTAACAGCACAGTTGAGTATGGAGATGCTGTTTAGTTAGGAAATAATTCTCCATGGAACTGACCTTGTACTTTCAAGCACATTAACTTATAGCAAATATTACAGTCCCAGTAGCTGGATGTTTACCTATTTGTTTTGTGAAATTCTGTTGTAAGGAATTGTGTACTTATACTGACTGTGTGTGCTGAATTATAGTGTTCAAGGTGAACTAAAGGTTACCACCGAAGAGAAGGAAAACCTGGACGAATGTGCAAATCTAGGGGCAGGTGGCCTTTAGTGAAGAAATCTTGCTCTATTTCTGTTCTTGGTTGGTGACTGTGGAAGGTTAACCCAAGGGCCACAAGAAGACAAGGAACTTTGCATGGGGAGTCTTCTGTCTGAACTGGAGCTGCCTCTATTGGGTACAATACTCCATTTCATCACAAGGAGAGAAAAGGTTGCTTATACTTACAAAATAATTTAGAATTCAGGGTTCTTTGGTATGATATTTAGTTGTTTTGATAAAGAATTTTTTACTTAAAAATGGATAAAAATGGGAAGTTAATCTCTTAGTTTACCATGCCCATCACTAAAGCCTGGTTGTTTGTACCATGTGGCCAAAAGCAGAACCACTGAATATCTTGAAGCTTACCCTAATTGCCAACGAAGTGCTCTTAGGCAGTGGGAGAGCAGGTCAATAGCCTTTTGTGTATCAAACTTGCAAACTTAAAAATAAAGTGGCAATAGTGCACTCTTATAGGTTCAACCTGAAACTGGCTTTCTTCTTGGGAACACTTGCTATTTGTACCATGTTGGACTTCTGTTGTTATTATTGTGGAGTAGTTTTTCACTGTGTCCAACTCTTCTTGGTAATTTGGGGTTTTTTTTGGCAAAGATACTAGATTGGCTGCCATTTCCTTCTCAACTCATATTATAGATGAGGAAACTGAGGTAAACAAGGTTAAATGACATACCAAGGGTCACACAGCTAGTAAGTGTCTGGAACCAGATTTGGACTCCAGAAGATGAATCTTCCTGACTCCAGACTAACCACTCTATCCACTGCATCACCTACCTGCCTACCATGTCAGACTAATAGGGGACAAAGCAAATAGAAACTTGGACCAGCAACCTTATTTTCATTGTGCAGCTGACCATATAAAATAATCTGATTAACGAGAGCATCCATCAACAGCTTTGTCAGATAAAGATTAATACTCCTTTTAATATTTTTGTCCACAACTGACTTTATTGGTGTAGGGAAGTGCTGGTTTGAAAACTCCCTCTACCAATGCAGATGCCCAGCTCTTGTGTAATTGGTAGTTTTAGAAAGAAATGTCAGACCTGAACTTACATCTTCCTGACTACAGGGGGTGGGGGTGTGTGTCTCTATCTACTATGCCCCACAGTTTTAGTAGAACCAAAATTTTGGTCACTTTAAGGGGTGGGGGGCCTTGGGAGCCCTCAGATCTTTTTCTCTTTACTACAGCTGTTTAGAGATTCGAGGCACCGAGATTTGCCTGCTCCTACACACTTGCTCTTTGTCCCAGCAATTATGCTTTCTCTTGGTGTGGAGATGAACCTAGGTTCCCAAAATCCATGCTTGCAGAACACAAACTCTGGCAAGTTCTATCATGCTAAAAAGACTTTTTGCTGCCCAACCCAACTGAGTCTGGAGAAACATCAGTAGGGTGACCACTAGGTGATGAATTCTTTGGGCACGATAATCTAAGGAACAATGAAAAATGGCCCTGAGTCCTATACATCTCCCTTTTACTTCCATGGTGACAGTAGTGAAGTGGTAGAGAGGGAGAAAAGGATGCTGGGAAGTGTACAATATTTCATTGACCAGTGAATTAATATACCATTGGAAGAACTGAACTGTGTCAAGATTGCCTTTCTTCTGATTAAGCAATAAGACAAAAGAGGTTACAGCTAAATGGTAGGATGGCTCAGAGGTTCTACTTGGAGAAACAAAGGAATTATCTGAATTGGTTTTAGCCTATAGCCAAAGGCAATAATAAATGTCATTTTAATAGGATACTGGGTCATCTCATCTTGAAGTACTCATAATGAGCAGCAGTTAAAAGAACGTTGTAAGGATATTTGCAATTAGTACACCAGTCTTTATTGGAAAGGATGAAAAAATAGACCATTTTCATAAAGAAGTTTACAAGGTCCTCTAAACCTAGTCACTCCATACTTTGATACTTGATGACTTCAGTACAGGATTGATCACAAAAGAGTATGGTAAAATTATGTCAGAATATATGGGTCAGGTTTAGTAAATTGGATCAAAAGTTTATAGGCTTCTCAAAAGCCTTTATGTCATGAATACTTTCCTCAAGAAGAGTCAGGAGACACTGGATGTGAGGAGCTCAAAAATAGCACTTTTCTGGAGCCTGTCCAGAAAAGGGGACCATTATTAGTAGAAAACTGGAGAACATGCCATAGAAGAGTCTGCTGAAGGAACTGAGATTTGGCCTGGAGAAGGTAAGATTTGGAAGAGGAAATGATGTTTTCAGGTCAGACAAAGACTGGTATGGAACAGGATTGTTTTGCTTAGCAGGAGAGGTGAGAACTAGGACTCGTGGGTGGCAGTTACAGAAGGGCAGATTTGGCTTTGATATAAAGAAAAACTTTAGGGGATTTTAAAAAAAGGATTAGAAGATATATCTGATATTTAGATGACTTGGAAGGTGATGAATTTCCTTCTTGCTGAAGGTTCTCAAGCAAATGGATGACCACTTGTTGGGGACCCTGCAGAAGAACTTCTTAGGTACAGATTAGACTAGTGGGCCTTTCAGCTATTTTGTAATTCTGGACATGTCACAGAAAATAGAATTAGTTGGTTTCTGTTTCTTAAGCAGTAACAACTTAAAAATAACTGTAGCAATAATAACTTTTATATAGTGCCTACTGTGTGCCAGGCACTATGCTAAGCATGTTATGAATGTGTTCTTATAACCTGGGAAGTAGGTGCTATTATTATTTCCATTTTACAATTGAGGAAACTGAGGTAAAGAGAGGCTTCTTGTTTAAGGTCACATGGCTGATTAAGTGTCTGAGGTCAGATTTGAACTCAGGTCTTCCTGACTCCAGACCTAGCACTTCATCCACTGTGCCATCTAATTGTTTCTGATCATTGATAAGGTAGTTATTTTAGGATCAGCTGAATGTGTTATTAGATCATTAATCAGTTAGAACAAGAATCTCAAATCAGATGATACATTGCAGCAGTTTTGAGTTGACCTATTCAAACTAGCCACAAAGGGGGAAGTGGGAGAAAACAGATTAACCTTGACTTTCACTATTTCTTGCAAAAATATAATCTCTGTAAATCAGTCACTACAATGAGGAAATTAGCTAGCAAACCCTTGATTTCCTTGCCAAGTGGAGAGAGACAGCAGCCAAGGTTGATGCCAGTTAAGAATACAAATTCATTTGTCAAACACTGTGAGAGGAGCAGGAGGAGGCAGAAGATTGTAAGCAGTGTTATTACCTCTTAAAGTAGCATAAAGCTGTAGAGGTGAAAACAAGCTAATAGCTTGATGGGAAACCCTACTAAAGCTATATCCCAAGAGCATAGGTGAAGCAGGGAAGACACTGGAAAATGAAACAGATTTATCAGCATTTCAGTAGTTCTCTCCAAAGCAAGATGAGATCCACAAGAGCAGCTGGGCCAAAACCAAATTCACATTAAGGATATCTAGGCCAGAGGTAAGACAACCTTGAAAATATCAAATATCTCTCAAGGCATAAGAAACATAACAGGAATTAGAAAAACCACAATGTTAATCTCTATAAGGAATGATAGCTAGGATATCAGTAACTACTTGCCCATATGCCTCCTTTCTCATCTTTATAAATTATAAAAATGATCTACACGAGGAATATCCTCGATGAAATATGAGATGGGAATAGATGTGTTTTCACAAACATTTTTATAGTACATCATATAGTAGATCATATCTTTTCAATCACACAGCTAACTGAAAGTTTCAGAGAAAACAAAATACCACTGTTATTACAAAAAAAAAATTCATTTGATTTGGAATAGCAAAGTATAGCCTTCAATCTCTTCCTCCAACAAGGAATCTCTCAAGCACATGTTAAGATAATACATCCTTAATAAATAGACACAAAGACAGTGACACCCACTATTAGCATGAAACGAGACATGAAAGGAAGACCTAAACTCATCAAAGACATTCATTACTGTCATGCAGGATGTCCTGCACAAGGTCAGGGAAGGAAGGAAACGCATTTGTTAAGCACCTACTGTGTGCCAGGCATCATGCTAAATACCTCACAGCTATCCCATTTGAGACCCCATGACAACCCTGGGAGGCAGGTGCAGTCACCCCTAGTGTGCAACTGAGAAAACAGGCGCAGATGCAAGTTAAGTGATGTGCTTGTCTGAGGCTGGATCCGTGAGGCTGTCTGTGTAATCCTGTTTGCAGATTTGTATTGAGCATTCAGGTGTCTTCCATGAGATGACAGGATCACTGATTTAGAGTTGGAGGATACCAGGGATCATCCAGGGAGGGAAAACCTGTGGCTTTCTGGGTCCTTTAGACTGAGTCCAAGTTTTACAGAATGTGAAGTTTGGATTCAAAAGGCTGCACTTGAGGACCTAGAGGCCGATTCCCCAACTCTCTCAGGTTCCATGAGTGCTCAAAAGAATCCAACCTTAGAGTCAAAACTAAAGGGATTATTGTTCAGACTAGCACATGCACTGGGAAGGCCAGGCCATGGAGTTCAGTACAACTATCTGGGACAGGCACAAGCCAAGGCAGGAAGCATTTATTAAGTGTCCGTGACTCTGGGCTAAGCTCCAGGGATACAGAGAAAAGGCAGTCCTTGCTCTCAGGGCTCTCAGTCACAATGGAGGAAACAACATGCAAACAACTATGTACAAACAAGATGTGTGTATGTACATATACATACATACATGTGTGTATGTGTATATGTGTGTATATACATACGTATATATAAAATATTAGAGGTGCTATCAGAAAGAAGGCATTAACCTTAAGAAGGACCAGGAAAGATTTCTTACAGAAGGTGGAAATTTAGCTGAGACTTGATGCCATGGGAGCCAAGCAGTAGAAGAGAGAGCATTCTATGCATTTTCATTTCAGTCAATGAAAATGTAGCATCATGCAATGAAGTATTTTCTGCAAACCAGAGGAAGGAGTCTAGTGTCAATAGAGGGGAGTCAAGTTTTAGAAGACTGTAAAGTAGGAAAGTATTAGGTTATGAAGGACTTTAAAAGCCAAATAGAATTTTATTTTTGATCCTGGAAGTAGTATGGAATCCTTTGAGTTTACTGAAGAAGGGTGATGTGGTCAGACTTGCACTTTAGAAAGATTACATTGATAGCTTTGTGCAAGATAGAGTGGAGCGGGGAGAGACTTGAGACAGGGAGGTCAACAGGCTGTTGAAATAGTCCACTGATGAGGTGATGGGGGCCTGCCCTGGGGTCTTGGTAGTATCAGAAGAGAGAAGCAGAACAGGAGGAAAGCCAGGTTGGGGAGGAGATTTAGGAGATGTTCTGAAGGTAGAATTAACAGGACTTGGTAACAGATTGGACATAGAGGATGAGAATGAGGAGTTGAAGAAGATACACCTAGGTTGTGATCTTGGGTGACTGGAAGGAAAGCGGTGTCCTTGACTGGATTAGGAAGATTAGGAAGAGGGTAGAGTTTGGAAGGAAGCTGATGAGTTTCAATTTTGGACTCGAGTGTAGGATATTTAATAAACACCCAGTTCAAGATGTTCAGTGAGCATCTGAAGGTGGCAAGACAGAAGAGAGGGCTGGATAAATAGATCTGAGATTCATCTGCATGGAGATGATAATTGAATCAATTGGGAGCTGATGAGTGAAACAGTCTAGAGGGAGAGGGCCCAAGACTGAGCCTTGGGAAAATAATAGATTTAGGCTAAATCCTAATTCAGCCAATTAAGTCTAAGGCAAAAAGGTCCTTCAATTTACACCTAATCTTGGGGGACACCAATACCTAGCAGGCATGACTGAATGAAAATCCAATAAAGGAGACTGAGGACAAAGAGGAGGAAAATCAGGATCGAGCAGTGCCACAGAAACCTAGAGAGAAGGGAGGATCAAGGAGAAGAGGGTAATCAGACGTCAAAGGCTGCAGAGAGGTCTAGAAGGAAGAGACCATTGCCGACTTTACTGAGAGCTATTTCAGTTGAATGAATGATTTAGTCAGAAGCCAGACTGCTGAGAGTTAAAAAGAGAGTGAGAAGAAAGGAAGTGAAGACACCACATGGTAGCAGGCCTTCTCAAGGAGTTTAGCCATGAAAAGGAGGAGAGATAGAGACCTACAGCTATCAGAGATGGGCAGATCAAGGGAGGATTTTTGAGGATGAGGGAGACATAAGCATATTTGTAGGCAATAGGGAAGCAGCTGGTAGAAGAGATTGAAGATAAGTGAGAGTAACATCTAATAAAGGGGGCTACCTGCTGGAGATGATAGAATGGAATGGGATCATTTGTGGATATAGATGGGGTTTGGCTTAACGAGGAGAAGAAACATCTTTTCGTATGTGACAGAGAAGAAGGCATCTGACTGATGTGAGCTAAGGAGGGGAAGAAAAGAGAGCTCTCAGCAAATGACCTTGATTTCTTTTTAGTGAAATATGAGATAAGGTTTTCAGCTGATAGGGTGGAGGGAAAAGGATCCATGGGAGGCTTAAGGAGAGATGGAAATGTTTTGGAAAACTACTGAGTGAGAAAGTGAATTGAGTAGGGATATGTAGGATTGTTTTGCTGCATTGAACATTCAGTTGAGATTATGTAACATAAATTTGTAGTGGACCCAGTCAACACAGATTCATGATTTTTCTCCAGCTTTGTTCATCAGTGAGAAGAGAAGCCCGTAGATGGTGGGAGTAATCTAAGACTAAGGCTTGACAGGATTGGTGACAGGCTAAGGGGGCAAGGGCCTCCCTTGAAAGAAGAAAATAATTGAGTAGGAAGACAAGCAGGCTAGCTTACATTGTGAAATTATTCAGTGCTTTTAACAGTTCTCAGCCAGTCCTTAATTTTTTTAGACTTTTTTCTTTTAAATATAAATGTTCTCTCATGTTCTGTGGTTAGGAATCTTAGAATGCAATTTTGATTCCAAAGGGTCAAAGTTGTAGGTGAATTTAATTTGCAAAATAGGTGGTCAAAAGCCTACCTATTCCCTTCTCATGCTTTCCCTAATGATGTCCTTGACATTTGTCTAGATTGTCTCAGAATTTCTATAAAGATAAGAAAGTAAACATAGAAGTTTGTAGCTATTGCTGTTCTCTTGATTGACTTTGTTTCCCTAGGTCTTTGGTGTGTTCCCCTCTTTCATGGACCTTTCGTTTCCCTTAAACGGACCTTCTCTGTGTATCTTTGATCATGCCTAGCTATCCTTCCTGTTTTTGTTTTCTGCACTATTTCCTTTCCTCAGATAGTACACTGTGTATTGTGACGGTAGAGTTCATACATCATGGCTCCAGACATCAGTATCTGTCTTTATATTTTTTTTCCATCTATTTGCTGTCCTTCTAGTTACATCCTTAAATGTTCTCAGGATAACTTTGGCAAAGGAGAGTAAGAACTTGTTGGCCAAGGCAGTTTTTAGGCTTTTTTTTTTTTCAAAAAAATCTTATAACAGCAGTTGATTTACATTGCTAAAACTTTTTAATGAAATGTTTCTAATCTGTGACCTTGTCTTTTCCTCACTTCACTTCCTCTTTTTTTTTTAGTCTTATGGTTTCATTTATAGAAAGAATGTCAAGATTGGTGTGATTCAGTTCCTTCTGTAGCACATCCAGTAGTATCCTCCTGGTCGTTGGACCAGGATTTCAATGGCTAAGTTACTATTTAATGGCAGTCTAAAAACCATGATACATAGTACCCTTAGTTCCTTTCTCTTTCACTTGGACCCCATCACTGTAGAAGCAGGAGGGAGTCCCACAGGACTAAGGACCATTTAGTATTCATCATCAAATGACCAGCCTGCTAGTGACGAGACTGTACTTAGGCTAGTCCTTGGAAAGTTGACACAGTTGTTGCCTAGTCCATACTTGAAATCTCTCCAAATGTTTAAAAACCTGTTGGAACTTGTGTTTTGCTAGCATTGATCTGAGAATCCAAGGTTGCTACCCTCTTACCACAATAAGGCACGGGAATAAACTCTATATAGATATCATAGATGCTTATTAAATATTGGTTTAAATGAACATAATTGCTTATTGCTTCTTTTGGGACCATTGGATCAGGCTTCAAGGTCCAAAGTGTGAGAGTAGAGACTACCAGATGTTAGGTCCAGTTTTTATTTGGATATCTCTTGTGTCTGAATCAAATGAACTTTTGGTATCAGAAACTTCAAACTTATTGCCACTGCTGCTTAAGTGGCTTTTCTAACTAGAGGACCCCCAAACAAGTGGGTGATCTTAAAACTCGTTGTGCTCCTTTTCCTAGGCAGTGTGGTTATAGTGACTACAGTAGCTCCTACTTTCCCATCCTCACTGGGAGTATTATTAACCCCTTTCCATGGTCAAAACATCTCTACCTTTGTCTGTATGCAACCAGTTAAATAATTTGTAACTTCTTAATGGGCTTCTGAGACAGGAGGAACGGGTATGGGCCTGGTCTCTAATGCCCTCTCTTTCCCTTCTTCTAGCTCTCTCTATTGAACATGCTCCAGGCTTTTCTGAGGAGGACAGTACCGAAGACCAGATTATGGAGGATGCACTCCTCATGGCCAGAGCTCCAGTGAGTTTGGGGTCCTGTCCCGTTAGTATTGTTGCTTACCCATTATCAGCTCTGAGAAAGCTACATTTTTCACACTAAGATAACCCCACCAAAACAGTTTTATGGAAAACCTTTAGATTTCTATTCTTGGGGAATGAGTATCTTTCTCAGGCTGCTGTTCTGTTTCCTAGACCTCTCCTTTGCCATCATTGGAATTCCATTACTCCAGAATGGCTGACTTTGGGGGCAAAGCAGCTTTACTTGAATATTATTTGCAAGCTCTGATATCTTTGGAGGCAGGTTGTGCTTGAGATAGCTGATAATAGTGGAGGGTGTTCTTGTTTCAGGGGCCGGGGACATTTAAGGATGGTGAAGTTTCTCCCTCCCAAGATGAACAACAAGGTCTAGATACTGTTCCGAAGGACCTTTATCATGGTGTGATGCAGGAGAATTATGGGAATGACATGTCACATGGTAAAGATTTATTTTTTTCTGGAAATACATAGTATCTTTCTTTTAACAAAATTGTGTCCTTGTATGAAACTTCATCCCTAGATAGAGTAAAAAATGGTAGTTAACATAAGTATGTTATCAGTGTCAGCATGTTGCTGATAAGCAGCATTGGCTGTTGAATCCTGCCAGAAAAGAGAAGTTACCACATTCTTGAATCAGAATTTGTTTTATATTCCTATTATCATTTCATTTTGTTAATCTGGGTAAGATCTTATGTTCACTGAAGGTATACCTGGATCCCTACTGTGCCTTACTATAAGATATGTCCAATTTTAATATGTGGAAATCAAGCACCTTTCCATTTAATTATGGGCACCAGTGGAATTTAACCACAGCAAAACATCTGACCTCAAACCAGCAAACAGTGAGGCTTGATATTAGAAGTCTTTCGTCATGGCTTTCATAACTTTGCTAATTGATCCGCTTACCTAAGAACAGATACTGCTTCTTCAGGAAGTCTAAATTTACAGAGCTCTTGAGATTAATCAGACCATCTTCTTTCTGATCATTAAAAGTATTCATCAAGGGATACTTTGTACTAAGTATTCTGCAAAGCAATGTAAGTAACTTTTCTAGTCACTAGCATAGACATAAATGATAACACAACTCAGCAGACAATTGAACACAATGTAAATATGTTTAAGTAAAAGGTTATGTGCAAACATGGTGAGTGGAAAAGGGGTTTTGAAATGTAGATTCCCTATCAGAGCAAAGGGTGAAAATCATGGAGTCAAAGATTTAAGACTAGAAGAAACCTTAAAAGTCATCTAGTTCAACCCCTTCATTTTACAAATAAGGAAACTGAGCTTCACATTGAAATCATGTGCCTTATAGGGTTCAAATCCACCTCCCCTGCCTCTTTTTCTACTACACCAGCATCTTGGTTCCCCTTCGGGAGGATGGAAAGGCAAACAAAATGGATTAACAATAGTAGTAGAGCTAAGTAGCTCTAATTAAATTAAGAGAGCTAGAGCTAGGCAAGGGATTTAGCCACCTACAACATAACAGAACGACACCTTTGATTTTTTTAAAAAAGATTATTTTTACAATGCACATATTTTTAATGGCAAATCAGTATGTCTGTCATAGTATATTCATCTTATTTTATGATGTCAATTTTGAGACAAAGGACCTGGTTGCAAATCCCAGCTCTGCTACTTACTGTGTGAAGTTGGGCACACCCTCTTCCTCTCTGTAGCCCTTAGTTTTCTCATTTGAAAGAAAAAAGTGGGACTAGACAGTCAACCAACCTTTATTCTAAATCTATGGTCCTATGATGAAGACTCCAAGACTGGAGCAGATCATTTTCAGAGGCTATAATTTCCAAACTTTATGGCACACAACAGCCTTTTCCCTGTTCGTGGGTCAATTAGTCAGTGAGTACTGAGCACTTATTTGTGTGTTATTTATCTTTGCTGCCTTGTAGCTGTAAACGCTATGGAATGCACACAAAGAAACTTAAAGGCTGGGGCTTAAAACACACATAAAAAGTTGCTCAGAAAATTTCTTAATAGCCATTTTTTAATGAAATGTAACTGCTTTGTAAGGGGATAGATAAGTTCCCTTCCCTAATGTCCCATCCTTTGAGTACAAGAAGCTAATTTTTTTTTTGGAAGATGGCAAAAGGGAAAAAAATCAAACCAAACCACTCTATTGGTAAGAGCAGCATTTTCCTACAGTCACTGAGTGAACAGATCTAGAAGGTAGTGAGGGCCTAAGGATGAGAAGAGGCAGTAAACACAAAGGAAAGAGATTTCTGCCTCCAGTGGAAGTTGATGATGCTCTATCAGGGAATACTTGAGCAATACCGAGATACATATTTAATGGAAACCAAAAAAATGTTATAGAAGTTTGTCTTGATTTCTGCAGGTGCTAGATATTAGTTTGAAGTCTGGAGATGTTAAATTCTTAAGTTTACATTTTTATATTTTAACCTTTATTTTTTTAGATTAAAACAGGGTTAGAGTTGAAATTTAGCTTTATTAAGAACATTTTATACTATTTGCTACTCAGATAAGACAATATTCCTTAAAAATAAAAGCTGACCAAGAAAAAATATGAAATAATTTAATGTGATGACCCAAACAATATCTCATTGTGCACCAGAGAGATGTGGCCCTCAGGGAACCAGACTTAAGCCTAGTTTAGTCAGGAACTAGTAGAAAGGAAGTATCAGCTCCTAAAAACTGCTTTGTTTTTTAATTACAGAACAGTATTTTAGTATGACTCCCAAGTTTGGCCCTTTTCTTAATTTTTCCTTAGTTAATGTTCCCTCAGATTCAGCTCTTTATATTAGCTTTTGAAGAGTGCTGATTAAATACAACAGATTAGTATACATGGCCACAGGATAATTCACCTTCTCTCTTTCTGTTCTGGGTAATGCATTTATTAAAGTTGAATGAATGATAGCCTCCCCTTCTTGACTTGCTCACCTGCATCTCCACTTGACTCCGAATGTCACAGAAACACAAACAGGTTCTGGCCTGAGTCATCGCATGGTGTCATTTCACCTCTGAGATCTCCCAATCCAGTATTTTCTTCTCTCACCGTGTTCTTGTCTGGACATTAGCCTCTTCCTGAACTACTCTGCTCCTCTGCCCCAGATTTATTCCACTGTTAGCTGTTTGAGTGCTGCCCTCTCTGGGACTAAACATTTCCCCTCTGACTTTCCACAGCACTGACTCAGCCACAACATGGCATCCCTTCAGCTTTCTGCCTTCTCTCAGGCCTGCAGTACTATTGAAAAAAATTGTGTAACTATTAAACTAGACCACCACAAATTTAACTTGGTCCTTCCTAGTTGTTTAATAGTCTGTTTGGTTTTCATCTGCTTCTTAACAAAAGCTCCTGTTACCATAGCTGATGATCTAGCTTTTTATTTCCTCACATACCTGTCTCTCCATCCACCCTCTCTTTTTTACCTTCATTCCTTATCATGGACTTAGACGGTATGTACATAAAAAAGAACCTCATTGTTTTCCTCACTCCTAATTCTCTTCCAACCCTTGACAGTATACATATATACTTTATAATTAGTAATCTATGTCCATACAGTTTTGATCTGCTTTTAAAAACTTTAGTACTAGTTCCTACTTGTATACCTGATCCACATAATTGCCATTTTAATAGCCATTTCTAAAAATTTTTCCTAATTTTTGAAACATTGTCTGTATTTTCCAGAGGAAGACGTATTCTTCTGCCTTTCTAAAGCCAAGTATTTCACCTGTGCTCAGAATTCTATCCCTTCCTCTCTCATTTCTTCCCTCCTGTCTTTAGTTGTAGAGGCAATGCTTATTAACCTTTCAAGAAAAACCTTGCATCTCACTTTTTCCCTTTTGCTACCAAACTCTTCCAGGGAGTAATTTCCATCTACTATTTTCATTACTTCATTAACCTACTGTAATCTTGTATCTGGTTTCACTGCTGTAATAAAATGTGGTTTTTTTCCCCCTCTGATTATTCAGATTCACCAGCCCTTTCTCATAACTCTTTCTTCTTGACCTCACAACTATATAGCACTATGGATTATATTCATTTTTTAAAAATGTTCTGTTCATTTCCTCCTCTGCTGGTAAATATCTAATCTTTTCTTGATTCTTAACAACATAGTTCATCTCTCAAAGACTGACTCAGAAAGCAACAGTCACTGCAGGTTCACAATCTGAGGCAGCAAACTTGTATATAGGTTCTTACAAAAATAGTTTGGCAATTCTTATATCCCTGTTTTTAAAAAGTCAGATATCATTGTCCCTTTTCAATTTTTACCTTTTTAGGAGAAAGAAATTGTCTATTTGAGATAGCTCAGTTTTGTTTACAGTTAGAAGCTTCCCAGAAAATTGAGATAAACCTGTTTCAAGAAACTGCTTTGTGATTATTTTTGTTTCTCATTCTCTGTGTAATTTTCTCTCAGATCACTTCATTTTCCAAATATTATTTTAGTCATAGGCAGACAAAACTTTTCTAGAAACTAAGGATTTTCTCTTAGAAGTATTCAAATTTTTGAAGACTTTGAAGAAAGAGACATTAGGGAAAATGGCTGGAGTGATATTACTAAATATGTAATTACAGACATTTCTCATAGAAATAATAACTTTCCCTCTAATAAAACTGTACACAAAATTAACCTTATTTACAGTGGTTCAGGAGCCTAGAAGCTCAGAGTTGAAAGGGACTTCATTGAAGCCTCTGGTCCACCCTGTACCTGAGAAAGACTCTCCTCTGACAGACAACTAGTCAGGCGAAGGCTGGCTGGCCAGCTGGTGTATAAGCTGCAGAGGTGACTCCACTGCTTGAAGCATCTTTCTTATCTTCTGTGATTACTTCTCTCCTGATTTCCCTATTCTGACTCCACTTAATTTTTTTGTCCTATACCTGTAGGTGTCCACCATCTTTCATTTCTTAGTTTTTCTGCTCTCTTACTCCCTTAGAGAACTCAACAAGTATTATGCTTTGAGACATTTGTAAATAGATCTTTGTAAAATTCCTAATTACATATGTCTAGCACTGACCTCTCCCATCCAACTTCCAGTCACATAGTCTTGGCTTCTTATGGGACATCTCTCTCCATATGTCCCACTGTAACTCAGGTTTATGTCTGGAATCAAATTCATCTCCCCTCTCCAAATCTATCTCCCTTTCCAACTTTCCTTTCTTGGTCAATGACCATACCATTCTACAACTTATACAGCCTAAAAATATTTTTGACTCTATCTAGTTAGTCATCAAAGTCCTGCTCTAAAATGTCTCTAAGATTTTTCCATTTTTTCCCCCATAATCTCTGCCACCACCCTAGGTTACTGAATAACCTAACTGGTCTTCTTGGCTCCAATCTCTGGTTACTGCTACCAGATTAGTTTCCTTAAAAACTTTCAGCACATTCCTGCAGAATATTATTACCTAACAAATTAAAATTAAGCTTAGTTGCTCAGTCTGGAATTAAAATTTTTATTTGTTATTTATTCTTTACATAGTTCCCCTAATAGATTAAAAACTCTCTGAAATATTTTATACATCACTCTACCCCTGAAGTGCCTAATACAGTGCTCAGTAAAGATTCAGTGACTTGTTGGAAGTACATAGTTTAGTCTCACCTTATCTGTGTAACTTTATCTGCCATTGATCTCCACATTATTCCTATTTATTACTCCAACCCTCCCTCTCATTGTGGCCTGCCAGATTCATAGAATAACATAAAGCAAACCTGTATTTATCTAAGTACTTTATTAAGCCTGCATGATTCCAGCTAAAAGATGTGGGGAATGTACTTGCTGTGCATGCATTCAAGTCTCACATCTCCTCTGGATACAGGACCATACTTAAGACACATCTCATTTTTCTCCCATTCCCATGAGGTTCACAGACATCACTTCTTCCTTCCCCTTCCCCCAATGTCATTCAAGCATCAGTCCCAGATATTGGAGGTCTGTTGTTTTCTACAATTCCCATAGCCTTGAACATATCCAGTCCAAGACCCAGTGGAGGTGAGGGGTTCCTCTGCCGTCCTGGGAGCTGTCCTGTTGCACCTTCAGATCATTGCCTCAGTTCATTCTCTGGTTTTCTTATCCAGGCTTCTTCCTGAGTACCCTGCATTCTTGGGATCTTCCATGGGGCTCTCTTTCCCTGTTGCGTCTTCCCTTAGATGTCTTATATATCTCATGTGTCAGCTTCAAGGTTAAAGAACCCCCATTTGTCCTTTGTGTGTCATATCCCCTTTATCCTTGAGATAGCATGCTTAATAAATACATTATTAACCTGGAGCAAGTAGGTTATTGCACATTCCATAGAGAGGCTCTCTCCCTTACATCTTGAGCCTGGACTGGCTTCTTTCTCAGGTCATGTTCAGCCCCAGCCCTTAGCCAACTTAATTCCCCTTAGGCACAGTAAAACTATTTATTTTAATTTCCATCCATTTCCCCCACTTTTATGGTGCTCGCTTCCAACTCCGTTTCTGTATTCTTGCTGTTCTTGTCACCTGTAACGTCCCCGCCCAGCAGTCCCTATAACATTTACTCTCTGCTTCTTCTAAAACCTTCTTTCACTTCTCCAGCCCATACTGGGATCACCTTCCTCTGAATTCCTGTGACATTCATAAACTATATCAGCATTGCACTAGATACTACAAGATCCTCTATTTAATATGATTATGTGATTTTAAACGTGCATGTGTATTTGTTTGTGCACAGTTTCCTGCTTTCTCCCCAATCAGATTATAAGATATGGCAGGGACTATATCTTCTTCTGTATTCTTTGTATCTCCTTCCTATAGCAGTTATCAGACGCTCAGTCACATGTGGTCCACAGCACTCCTAAGTGTGGCCTGAACCAGATTAAAATGTGATCAGGAAATATTTAACAAAATAAACATGAATACAATAAAACAGATAATATTACATGTTAAGACTAAGCCTGTATGTGACCCATAGGTAAATTTATGTAGGGTAGTGGCTCCTGTTTCTATTTGAGTTTGACAGCACTGCCCTAAGTCTTGGGCTCACAGGTACTTTTTATTGTTGGCCTTTATCATGAGCCCTCAGATAATTATGTACTTCTGACTAGTTCTATCTAGCATTGTGCTGTAACCTCAATACCATCAGCAAAATAATCCCCAAACTTCTAACTTTATCAAGAGGACCATAACTGCAATTCAGCTTAAGGAACTGCCTACTCTCTTTCTTGAACCCCAATGAATGCTGTGGTTCTCAGAGGCTTAATGTTTTCAAGGCAATAGCCAGGGTTTTCTGCCCTCCGTTTATCTCAGGGCTACAGAAATTGAAGGATTTCCCTCGATCACATCATAATCTGTGGTCAAATGACCAAGATATTCCTTAAAGCTTTGTACCTGAACTACAGATGGATTTTTTTTTAAATTTTAACCATGAACCTAGTCAGCTATGCAAATACTTAATTTGGTTTTAATGATTTGATCATTTCATATTCTGTTAAAATGCCAAATAATTATGATGGTGGACCCTAGATAGATACTAAATGATAGTGATAACTATACCTACTACTCCAGTGGAGCAGAGACTGACCTTGGGACCGATGAAAGGCATCATTTGTGTACCCTATTTGCTTCCTGCTGATCAGATTCCCAAATTCTAAACCTGACTTCACCTTTCAACTGAAGCAAAAATTAGAGCCATGTACCATTCTAAGCTCTGGAAGGAAAAAAAATAAATGGAAGATTGTGAGACATTCATTCCTCCTTAGGTGAGATGGTTGGGATATCAGCTTGAAGGAAGTAAAGTGGGGATTAAACCCTCTTAAACTCTCAAACTTCTTTGTTATTACCAAAGAAACTTAATTTTAACTTTTCTTTCTTTCCTTTATCTACAGTTTCTTTTCAGTGAAATAAATTACTTATAAATATGTTTTTTTCTTGGTCTTTTCAGATTTTGAGATCCAGAGTGAGAATGAAGAGAATTCAAATCAGGAAATGTTTGAAGCAGTAGAAGAAAATATGATGTTATCAGGAAGATCTGAAGGGGAAGGCATTCAGCATTTTGGTTGGGGAAGTGACTTTGAGAGAGACTATGGGATAGAGAGGCCTCAGGGAAATTCTCAAGCAGAGGAATATGGGGAAACTACTTCACAGGACAGGGAAATAGGGCAGTTCATAGGCCTTCAGGGAACCTATTTAGGTGAGAAGCCCTATGAATGCCCTCAGTGTGGGAAAACCTTCAGTCGGAAATCACACCTTATTACACATGAGAGAACCCATACAGGAGAGAAATACTATAAATGTGATGAATGTGGAAAAAGCTTTAGTGATGGCTCAAACTTTAGTAGACACCAAACAACTCATACTGGGGAGAAACCTTATAAATGCAGAGATTGTGGGAAAAGCTTTAGCCGGAGTGCAAACCTAATAACACACCAGAGAATCCACACAGGGGAAAAACCCTTCCAGTGTGCTGAGTGTGGGAAAAGTTTCAGCAGAAGTCCCAACCTCATTGCTCACCAGCGAACTCACACAGGAGAAAAACCATATTCATGCCTGGAGTGTGGAAAGAGCTTTGGTAACCGTTCTAGCCTTAATACACACCAGGGAATTCACACTGGAGAGAAACCCTATGAATGTAAAGAGTGTGGCGAAAGCTTTAGTTACAACTCTAACCTAATTAGGCACCAGAGAATCCACACAGGAGAGAAACCATATAAATGTACTGACTGTGGACAGAGATTCAGTCAGAGCTCAGCCCTTATTACACACCGAAGAACTCATACAGGAGAAAAGCCCTATCAGTGCAACGAATGTGGAAAAAGCTTTAGCCGGAGCTCAAACCTGGCAACACACCGAAGAACCCACATGGTGGAGAAGCCCTATAAATGTGGTGAGTGTGGGAAAAGTTTCAGCCAGAGTTCTAGTTTGATTGCCCATCAAGGAATGCACACAGGAGAGAAACCCTATGAGTGTCTGACATGTGGGGAAAGCTTTAGTTGGAGTTCCAACCTTATTAAACACCAGAGAATCCACACAGGAGAGAAGCCCTATAAGTGCTCTGAGTGTGGGAAATGTTTCAGCCAGCGATCACAACTTGTGGTCCATCAGAGAACTCACACAGGAGAGAAGCCATATAAATGCCTCATGTGTGGAAAAAGCTTCAGCCGAGGATCAATCCTTGTCATGCACCAGAGGGCTCATCTAGGGGACAAACCTTATAGATGTCCTGAATGTGGGAAAGGTTTTAGTTGGAATTCTGTTCTTATCATACATCAAAGAATACACACAGGAGAAAGGCCCTACAAATGCCCAGAGTGTGGAAAAGGCTTCAGTAATAGTTCCAATTTTATTACACATCAGAGAACTCACATGAAAGAGAAGCTCTATTGATGTAGCAAGTATGGGAAAAGTTTGCTATCAGGAAACTGGTAGGAGAGGAAAGCTACAAGCATCCTGAAGGGAGTAGTTTTACCAAAAAAAAAAAAAGTCTTATCTAATGTCCCATTAAAAAGTCCATTCATTTTAATGTTCTATAGAACTTTTTGCCAAAATCCTACCATTGCCCAACCTGATATTTGGAATGCTGTCTTGTAGTCTGAAGAGCTCAAAAGAAACAGGACAGGAATGGAAGGTCAGGCAATGGGGATCATGTATCTTGTTCTGCCAGCAATTCACTGCTTAATTCCCTGTCTCTTTGTGCCTAAGATTTCCTCCTGGTAAAATGAGAATATTTCCAGTTGTGAGGAAGAAAACAACACCTGCACCATGGGTCAAATTGCTCAGAAAAAGGCCAGAGATCCATTTGAATGTTTGTCCTTTTCCCCAGCTTGGTTGTTGCTATGGTGCCTTCATTCCATTCTGTTGCGCTGCCACTAAATACTTCTTCTTGGATTAAGTATATTAGACTACACCTCTAAGGTCAAGGACAAAGACAAGGCAATAGAGCCCTGTAATGAAGAAAAGAGGGATGTACATCAAGGTAAAAAGTCCTTTTCTGTTTCTGGAATATGCCAAGAGCACAGAGAAGGCACATAGAGTAGGCTCAGCCTAAAACTGGGCTGTATTCCACTGAGAGGGGCTGGGTCTCCCTGGTTTGGAAATTGATGAACTGAAGTGAATTTAAATTGGCCCACTAAGCTTACCATGTAGTAGCTCTGCTAGAGTAAGGAGGCTACACTGGGGAGTAGAATTTGTTGTTGAGAATATATATCTGAAAGCGTGGAGGCCCATTTGTGACCCAGTGACTTCTACAACTAGTAGTTAATGATTTTCTTCCTCATACAGTGGGAGACACTCACTGCCAGAGGAAACTTCTTTTCACTTACACCACACACAGATATGTATCCCTATAATCATTTTATAGTAACTCATTCTATGCACTTGTATTTTCCTATAGATTATTTCTCTTGTATACCCAGCTCTAGAATTCTATCAAGTAGTTTATTGCATACTAAAAACTTATTTCTGAGAAAGTGCTGGTGTTCATGTCATCTGGTCTGAGTTTAGACCTCTGTGGGAGGTCATCCTGTGGCTCGGGCCCATTTTTTTGTGACACTGCTATGGGTTTGTGCCTGTGGTCCTTGGTTCTTTCAGTAGTGAAAACAGTGGAAGGAGAATAGCTAAAGGGGGTTACTAGTGGGGCAGAGGACAGGCAGAGAAGGTGTTTCAGGGAAATATGAAGCTGTCTCCTCCCTCTGCACATGGAACCTGGACTCAAGGTGAGTCCTCAGGTCCCATGGTCCTTCATTCTTTTAATAATGTATTCCTGTCCCGCTGCTGACTCAGTCGTTTAACTCGTGTGGTTCAAAATCATGTGTTTCTATATCAGGAAGCCCCAGTCAATGGATTAGGATTATGAAAGACTACCTAATAAATTAGGCCAGTTGTCACTGCTGCCAGTCATAATTCTCCAACCTGTGATGGTTTGCCAACAGTCCTGATAGGGTGAGGAAGACAGCTGGTATTTATCTCCTTTCTTCTTTGGGGACGTGAATTATCAAGCTGCTTCACCCCACTCCCCATTTTAGAGACTTTACCATCATTCTTCAAACTCTTTTCCTGTCCCTTCCCCCCACCCCCCGCCCACACACACCAAATGATCTTACTAATACTTCATTGAAATGAAAGATGAGGCTTCAGTTCTCAGAAAGTTTGGGGACCCCTGTTGTATGTAGGATTTGCTACCAGGCCTATTGTAGCCCCAACCCATGGAACTAGCCGGCCAGGTGGTGCAAACATTCAGTCATTAATTATTCCAGAGCCCTACACAGTGCCTTGCACAAATTAAGTGATCAATAAATATTTTTGGGTTGATTCTTCTCTTAATAGCCTTTGAGCAGAGAGAAAAAAAGTCGTAAAGAACAGGATACCAGCTTTCCTTGGCTGTCTGATCATGTAACAGAAGTGTTCATTCTCTTAGATAATGCGTAATCCATTTGTCATGGCTTCATTTTCAGCTACAGTTTAGAATTATGACCTGGAAATTGATTTTTTTTTAAATACTCTTTCACTGGTGTAAGTGTAACTTATTTGACTTTTGTAAGACAGAGCTGGCCCTTGATATTTGTTCATCTGATTGACTTTAACATTTCATTCTTTGTAACTGGCCTTAGTGAATGTATTCATAGCTAAATACACTAACCAAATAAAGGCACGTTGAAACAATGTATTTTAAACAGTCATCCTCCAGTTCTGTCATATCCTTAATGGCCAACGTAAACCATGTACCAGTTTTAAAATGTAACCAACAGTATAAGCACATAGCATTCGTTTCTTTTCTGTTTCCTCATTTAAATAACCAAAGTTCTCAGATGACGGGGTTGGACTAGATGATCTCTAAGCCTGAGCTCTAAATCCTATAAGGGTAATGTAATCCTAATAGCTACATGGAAATGTACTCCTAAGGAAGTACTCCCTCATTTTTATTAGTTCATAGGGTTTGAGGCAAGTCCTAATAATTAGAGTATTTAATTATTTGTAAGTCATTTTATATTATCCCAGGTTGATTTTGTCAGGTGAAAGATTTTGCCAAATATTGGTGATGGTGGCTTGCTGGCCTGAATACTTTACATATAATTGGACATAGAGATTTCTCAAACAAAATGAACCACTGCATGGTTATAAACAAATCATAAAACAACTGCACATAAAATGACTAAATCAGTGAGAAATAGAATGAAGTACTAACTGAAGCATACTAACTGCTTAATTTAATCTGTCAATTTTAGTTTTCTGAGAGGTTTTTACAGGTTTATCCATTGTTCTGTCAAAACTATGCTCCACAGCTTATGCTTAGTTGCACTCCTGTTTTATCTTCATTAGCACATTTTAAACTCAGAGATAGTTCTTCCAAAAGATTGTTCTTTTACAATAAATCTATTGCTTTCAAAATGAAGGAACATCCCAACAGCCTCTTTCAAAAAACTGCATATATGCCCAACTACTTTAATAACAAAAACATTAAATCTAAACAAATTGAATTTTTCATGCTTCTTTACATAATGCTATATATAATGTTTCTAAATCACTTTATAATCCTAACAAATCTGAATTCCCATAGTCACCAATCACATAACCCCTTCTTAACTTTAATAAAACTTTTTGTTGAATCTGCCCCTCCTACTTGACCCCTACTGCTTCTGCTGCTCTTAGTTAAGGGGCAGAGGAACTAGCTAGATGTTTGCTTCTAAATGACATTGTACTGGCAGTTAGTGATCATTGGGGGATCTGGTCCCCATAGCAACCGGTGCTGTAAGCAGGTAAGCTGTGTTCTACAAGGATGAATTATTGGGATTTTGTTGAGAAGCATCCTCCGAGATAAGGAGACTGCAGTTCACTGATCAAGGTAGAACCAGTTATTTTTTTCCTTTGGAAAAGTCCAATCTGGATGGAACACAGAAGGTACCCAATGCCAGCCCTCAGGTATTACACTTCAAAACATAGTAATTCCAAAAATGGTTATCCATTGTTTCTCCTGAAGATAGGGGATGAAGTGTATGACTCTATAGTCTCCATGTTTGACTTTTTTTCCTTATCACAGTCCCTCCTTTCTCTAAAAGACTTTGGAAGGCCTGAGGAGGTACCTGTTGATTGAAAAAGGCTAAATGACTGGGGGAAAAGAAAAATCCAGCACTGGTTTCTTCAATTAAACATGTTCTACAGAAGTTGCCTCTATGTAGCAGAGAACTTAGAATTCAAAGGTTCTGAATGTATAGAATTCTTAATTAAAAGTTCCAAAATGACAAAAATTAACTAGTCAGAGGATGTATTGAGTCTTGGTTTCCTCTGGTAGGGGTAAGAATGTTGATTGACCAGGTGCCTATCACTGGATTGCTTAACACCTGATGTTCTGTCCAGCGTGCCCCCCTACATAAAGATGGACTCCACAGGACTTAGAATTGGAGGAGATCTTAGGGACCACCAAATCCAGCCCTTCACACACCAGTGAAGGAGGAAAGCTGCAGGACCACTACAACTCAACCCTAGGCTAGGAGGAGAGTAATGATAACCACAAACACTCAGCACCGTGCTGTACCCTGCCCCTCTTTAAGTCAACAGAGGTGATGGGGATGGGAGCCGGACGGTCCAAAAGAGAGGAGCGCGGGCTTGCAACGGAAAAAGGAGATTAAAAAAGACCCAGTCCAGCTTCTTCTCATCGCCTAATAATTGTGCCTTCATTTGTTTAACACTGCACAGTTTTCCAACCACCTTCACATAAATGATCTCCCGGACCCTTCCCCACTGCCGGCGAGGTATGCGGGGCAGGGCTGCGTGTGTCCAGAGCACGGATGCAGAAACTCAGAGGATCTGGGCAAAGCAACAAGTTAACGGCACGAGGATCGGGGCTCAGGCCGCCCGGACCCCAGCACGTGGCCAACCTGCCACTTTCTGTGACCCTGCCCCACTTTGTCCCGGCTCTGTCTGAGACACTCGGCGAGGGCCGGACCCTCCCTGGGGGCGGTCGGGTCACCTCTCTCCTCAATCTCCTGCGGTCACGTGGTCCAACCCCCACATTTTACAGGCGAGGAAACTGAGGCCAGAGAAGTGGAGCGACTTGCCCGTGGTCACCCAGCGAGCTCGTGGCGGAGCCGACGTTCGCGTGCAGCGGTCCTGTCTCCAAGGCGGGGGCACTTCGACTGCCTCCCACACGTATCTCGGGCCGGGCCGGGCCGGCCTGGGGGGATCGTTGGTCGCCGGCGCCGAACCAGGGCTCCCCGAACTATCGAATGAATGAAAGCGTTACCCGGCGAGGATCTCGCTCTTCAGAACCGCCGCTCTCAGGCCGGGACTCCTCCAGCTGGGCAGGGCTGGGCGGGGCCGACCTCGCCCCCTACAAGGCCCCGCCCCGGGGCCGCGGCTCTAGGCTTCGGCGGGCCGGCCGGAGAGGAGCCGTGGAGTCGCGGACGACTCTAACCGCCCAGTCCGCGAAACGGCCTCCAAGCACCTGGGAATCATGAGGTCAGAAGCGCCCACCCTTCCCCTTCGGTGATAGGTCCGTGTGAAGCCGCCCCCGAACTCACTCTTTTCCCATTGGTTGGTCTTGTGGGGCGGGGAGAACGCGAGGAGGCTTCTGGGAGACGTAGTCGCTTTGACTCCGCCCGGGTCCGCCTCACAGGAACTGCATTTCCGCTTCCTGTGATGCTGCGGTTGTGTCCGTCTGTCGGCTTGGAGCCTTGAGCTGAGGCGGATTGAGGGGCAGGCGAGGAGGCCGCGGGGACCGCGGGCTCTCCGAAGAGCTGGCGATCCCTCGGGAGTGAGCAGACCTACCCGCGCGGGGCGGGCCTCCGGCAGCAGCCTGGGAAGGGGGCCGGGTCCATGAGGGCCGGACGCTGCCCGGGCCGCTCGGACACTGCCCTGTGCCCTCGGGCCTGCGGAGGGAGGGGAGGGGGGCTTCTCCGGCGGCAGCCTCCGAGACCCGCCGGCTCCGGGCAGGGAGGGACCCCGGGGGCAGCACCCATCCTGACCCTTACTTCTCGACTCCGGAGAGGCCCCCCCTCTTTTTCCTCTCTCTTCCCCGTAGTTTGAGCTGTGGCCGAGGCATGTCCCCAGTCCCCGGCGTGCTTTGCGTGCGCTCCCCGCCTCCCCAAAGTTAGCTGGCTGGCTCCGAGAGAAGTGGTCCCCAGTGTGTGTGCGTCATAGAACTTCCAGTGAAAGGCTGCACGTGTTAACCCAAGGAGCCTTGCTGTGTTTGAATCAGCTAATGCAAGTTTAAACCCAGAGCCCTTTTTCTGACACTAATAATTTGCGGGACCATAGGCAAATTACTTGACTTCTCTTGACAAAGAGGAGATTGCACTCCATTTCCAAAAATCCTTTCGAACACTAAAAATTTGTGATTCATTGGCTCAGTCAGAGGACCTGGGACCCGAGGAGAACAGGGTATGGAGAAGCTTGAGGCAGATAATCATTCTACCAGCTAAGTTGGCTCTAGAGAGCCTACCCTTTTTTAAAATCCCATGCAGTGCTCAGGGGCTGCTCTCCGTGGTGCTTATCTTGTATGTTCTGTCAGCGTTGTTCTGGGTTCCAATTTATAGTCCTGGGGACAAAGATAACTTGGTATAATGGAGGAATAGGTAGGGACTGACCTCTCTCTGCTGAAGAGGCCTGGGAAAGGAAGAAGCAGAGAGGTATTTTATACAGCTCTACAAGGATCTGGGATGGGTTAACATCCATCAGTTAATATCTGTTGATACTATTGTTGTCTTTCTGTACCTAGAGCCCTCTGAAAGAGTTCCACTCAGTGGTGCCTAGCCAGAGGCAAGAGTTAGCTTGCCAGGAAAAAAAAAAAAAGGAAGAGATCCTAGGAACAAAACCTCTAATTCCTGAACTGGATAATGGCTGTAGTTTTGGACGCTCAGGTCCAGGCTCCTCAAATACAAGATGGATTCCTAATAGTGAAACTGGAAGATGATTCCTCCCATTTCCTTCATGAAAATGACCAAGATCCTGAGGCTTCCTGTCAGCGTTTCTGGCAGTTCCAATACCAGGAGGCAGCAGGACCACGTGAAACTTTGAACCAACTCCGTGAACTCTGTCGTCAGTGGTTGAGACCAGAGAAGTGCACCAAAGAGCAGATTCTAGAGCTGCTGGTGCTGGAACAGTTCCTGACTGTTCTTCCTAGAGAAATCCAGACCTGGGTTAGAGAACAACATCCAGAGAGTGGAGAGGAGGCGGTGACTCTGGTAGAAAATTTGCAAAGAGAACCTGGAAGGTCAGGGCTGAAGGTGAGAATGGAATACCTTTGTTTCATAAAAATAGAACTATATGAGCTGGAGGCAACATGGGTAAAACATGACACCCTACTGTTTCATGTTCATTGGGATGATTTTGATGCTTAGGTGAAAGGAATTTTCCCTTGCAGTGTTCAGACAATATGTCCAGGGCATATATAGCACTTTCCTGAATTTTTCTTGCTGTCTGCTATAGAATGGAAAAATAGCTTGAAAGGTCCCCCATCCCATTGTTACCAATGAAAATATAAGTTCCTTGAAGCAGGTGTTGTTTCATTTTTTAACATCAGTGCCTAGAAATAATTCAGTGAATTTGTGATCTTGTAGATGTGAGTACTCCCCTCAGTGGTGCAGATTACAATCTAAACCTGCCTTATTCTGTACTACCCTTGTTCATGTTTCCCACAAGGGGTCAACCCAATGGGTAGTACTGGGGACCTTCTGCTAGACCTCTTGACATTGCAGGCATACCACAGGAGCAGTTCATTGGTTATCCCTTCTTTCTACATGACTGACTTACCTCTTCTAGTAACACATTTCCCTGGTGACATCTTTTTAACTGCTTCCTTTGAACAGCTCTTCACTTCTAATATGTTACAGAACACTTATGTCTACCATGTCTCTCCATGTCTTTGTGGAAATAGCAACTTTAGTTCTTTGGAGACTGATATTCCATGACTCATACATACAACAACACCAGAACAATATGTGTCTTTAAAAGAAAGGTCTTTTTTTTAGGGAAGACTCTGGATTCATTAAAAGCATTGCCCAATTTTCCAGATGCAATCCAGCCCATTTTTCTTCCCATTCAATTCTGGGACCAGCTCCCTGTCCATCTTCAGTGTCTTGTAAGCTGTATGGCATTGATGGACTACTTTTGTTGTTGTCCATTTGGCAACATGTCATTGTCTGGACAATGGGTATTCTTCATCCATTTCATTTTTCTTGTGTTAGGCCAAACACTTGCGTAATTAGGGATCTCATTAGGAGGCTCTACATAATCATCCACAAACAGAAACATATGGAATCCCTCTTTCATTTAGACTCTGTACTGGACATCCTCCATGCCTCCAAATAGCTACACATTTGGCAAACATACATCTACCTTTTTATGCTTCACTGAATATCAGTAATCAGTGTCTGAATAAATTTACTTTAAATCTCCCTTCTCATCCTTTGAAATAGATGTTGAGACATAAGCTGCAATTACTATGGTGGCCTTTTTACAAATACTTACCATAAATGCTGCAAAAATATATGACCAAATGCTCCATGAAATTATTTTTCTTATTTCCTTTGGATGCATGATAAAACCAGTTCTGCCAACTTCTTTACTTATCTTTCTAAGGAATACATATGCATAATCCTTCCATTTAATTACGGCTTCTTTTTTTCTTCTTATTTCTCTGACATTGAAGATGTCAAGCTTGGCATGCTTGAGTACTTCCATGAATATGACCATTCACTGATCAATGGACAAAGGTCTCACATTTAGAGTATCGGTAGCTAAGTTGATGTTTATAATTTTAAAATGATGTGATTCTTAGTACTCCCTCCCTGCTCCCTTTTATACCACTCTTACCATCATTGCTGAAGGAGAGCACTATATAGGAGTGAGGCCCTTTTGTTATTTTTTTTTATTTCATTGATAGTCATGGAAAAAAGAATTTATTTACAAATGGCCAACCTCTTGGCATTAAGCCTTTACCCATTTAGCTAATTTGGTCCTGGGAAAGTAGAAGGCCTGTAGTAGGGATCATCTATCAAGCTTTATAGTCTGGTAGAACCTGCCAAAATTTGTTCTTCACCACTATTATCTTTAGGAACACCAAGTCACTTCCTTGGCACAATGAGACATCACAATAGAGTTTTATGGAAGATCTTGTACTTTGCAGACACTCCCTAAATATTGAATGGAATTGAAGGAGAACCTTGTAAATGGCAGATCTTGGGATAACTATACAAGTAACAGTTTCTGCCACATATCAGCTGAAGAGAAAAGCTTACAAGGGCAGCAACAGTTTCCCCACTGATTAAATAGGGGTAATAATAGCGCCTAAGTACAGTGAAAACACCGAGTCCCATGAACATTCCTGTGCATCGCTTTACTCTTATTGGTATGACCTTAGTAGGGATGGTCAGTGTTTCAAGGTGGTAGGAATGGCTGGCAGCAAAACTGGGTAGGCAAGTTGCATGGTACCTGACTGCCGAACCTGATTGTAGCACAAGTGCATGCAGCTACTCTTGAATGTCTCTATATTATTCACTGATAGCTTAAAGAATTTCAGTAAGCCTGGTTTTCTCTTTTTATCCTAGGGGATCCTACCTAGAATAGTTTGGATGGTTATATGTTAACTTACAAGATTCCGCCCACGTTTAGCAGGCTTTGCAGTGACAGGAATTGTGGGCTTTTCCTAGGTCCCAGTCGTTGTGAAAGGGCAGGAAGTACTCACAGAGATGGTAACAGCTGCAGGATCATTACCCAATTCACTAAGTGTCCATCTGAAGCAAACACAGACAAAATCCAAATGTACATTCCAGGAGAACGCAGAGAGATTACACCTAGAACCAGAGAAAGAGCTGAGCTGTGATCCTAAGATAGAGCCCCATTCCCTTCAGGAAAGTGGTAAGTAACTAGAAGAAAAGAGGGCACACTTTTTGGAGGTTTATGGAGTTGTGAGAATCCGGACAGCTTTGAGAACAGAAAATGTGTGATGGGGACATTTTCCTGCCTTTTGGAAAGAATTGTGTACAGAACTAGTACCTTTATTTGAATCTTTAGAAGTTCAGTTTGTAGACCTCCAGTAATATCTATATGTAGTTAAAGAGGAAGAGCTTTTCTTTAATCTTGTGAAGTCAGTGTATAGATTCTAAGATGGGAAAGAGAAGTGGGGTTAGAAGGGAAAAGGAAAAGGTGGCAAAGGTTATATAATGCCAATAGATGAGGGTGGGCAGGGAACCCAGGTCTGATTAGTGGCAGAGCTACAGGATAAGCTTGCAGTAATTCTCAGTCATGTGTTATAGAACCGTTCAAATGACAGGTGTATCACAGGAGGGGGGAATAATGATTGAAATGACAAAATTTATATTGTATCCCTTAGATATTTCTCATTTCACTTTTTCACCAAATCCCTTTGGCAGAAAGAGGACATAACAAAAATAGCTTATCTCCTCCTAGTTAAAGTCATCTATAAGTATTGATACATAAAAGGGGTTGGGAACAGTTATAATTTAATAATTCTTTTTTCCTCTAGCCCTACCTACTTCTCAGGTGCTTGATCTTCCTGTAGAAGCAAATAGTGGTAACCAAGGGATGGTGAATGGGTCCCAGGTAAGCTGCTGTTTCCACTTTGTCCTGTCATGGCTATTTGAATATGGTCCTTTGCCATTCCTTCCACCTAGAACTATTTACCCCATGAGGAATATTACTCCAATTTCCCTCTTTCCACCTTCCCCAGCCCCGCCCCACCCAGTGATTCTATCTAGCCTGACTGTCCTGGAAAATAAATTTTGAAATTTCATTAGCTTATAAAATGTGTCCTGAACTTTCTTATATAGATATTAGTATCCTTAAAAAAAAAAAAACAGGTCAGAAATCAGGGTTTAGAAACATGTTCTTACATTTTATGAAAATTTTTATTTTCCCACAGTGACTGCTTAAGTTTTGGACATGTGCAAATTTGTATGATTGCTTTAAATTACTGGATGCTTCTTCATTCCTTGTGTGTTTTTTTCACTCAGAGAGGCTTGCCACACTCAGAATTGGAAATAAATTCCTTTGCTTTTGGACAAGGCAGTTGTATTTTTCTAAAAAGAGTCACTCATTTCAGAGTGGGACAATTTTTTCATTATTTCAGGAGCTGGTGACTTTTGGAGATGTGGCCATATACTTCTCTCAGGAGGCACAGGGACAGTTGGATTCAACTCCACAGGACCTCTGCCAAGATCAAACTCAGGAGAATTATGACAATGGTGTCTCACAGAGTAAGAACACTCATCCCTGTTAAACTCCTAAGTTACTGCGCTTCAGTAGGACTCATCTCCTTGGAACTTTGACAGTGTTTTCTTTTAATCACAAATAACAAAGAGCATCCATTCCCTCCCCCTCCCTTTGGCACAGAGAAAATGAAAAAACCCAATACATTCTTGATCAGCCTAAACCACTATGTTCTCTGTTGTTTTTTTTCTTTTTAAATTCTATTTTAGACTCAAACGCCAGAACACAAATACAGAATAGAGAAAAGAAACAAAAACATATAAACTTAAACACTGGAACTTAAATACCAAGTTAAAAAGAAAAAAATGTCATGTGCATAGGAGAACATAAGAGAGGATTCAAATTATGTAACAATACATTTTCATTTCAAGAAAACCTGTATGATAAATAATACTTATTGTGTTAAAAATTATCCATCTATTCTTTGCTTCCTATGAGTTCTTTTGTTCTCTGCTGGGCACTCTTTTACCTTGTTCTTTCTTCCCCTCTCCCTCACAACCCCGCTCCGGAAGGCTACATGAAGTTTAGATATGTTTTTTCTCTATATGTTCTCTGTTTCTTTGTGAACAGGATTTCCCAGACCCAATATGATCTCCCAGTTAGAGCATGAGGAGAAACCGCAGAACCCAGATCCTCAAGGCTCTAAAGAGGAAAATTCAAGAGATTCTCAAGTGGGTGGAGCAAAACTTGTTGAAGCGTCAGGAATGAAGAAAGTGAGACACTGGGATGATCCGGAGCATCCGGGCTTGGAAGATGAGAAGGTGGCAGGTGTACACTGGGGCTATGAGGAAACCAAAATTTTCCTAGGGATTCTCAGCGAATCTTGGATTTATGAAAAACTCCGCACTTGTCACCGAAACCGTCAGGTGTACCGGATTGTGGCTGAACGACTACGTGAGCAAGGCTTCCTCCGGACTCTGGAACAATGTCGATATAGATTTAAAAACCTTCAGACAAACTACCGCAAAGCAAGAAGCACCCACACCCCAGGAACCTGCCCCTTCTATGAGGAGATGGATGCTCTGATGAGCCCCCGTATCACTGTCACTGCCCCAGAGATGGGAGGGGATCTCCTTGGGCAGGGGGACCATGATGTTGAAACTGAAGAACTTGAGAGGGATAGTTGGGAACATGAGGAGATAGCAATGGCAGGGGTTGTGTTAGAGGGTGGATCCAGGGAACCGAACCTGGGCCATCCAGCCGCATCTTTGGAAGAACTGCATTCAGGAGCTGTAACAGAGGAGTCTGATGGTGATGAATTGGGTAATGATGAAACATCAGAAAGCCCTGGTACCCCAACCCTGTTTCGGAGTGCCACAGGTAAGAAGACTATGTCAAGAGCAAAGCTGGGAATTCCTGGGGTTTCATGGAATTTGATCATGTATTGTTGTCTTAACCTCATATTTCAGAAGTGTCATAAAATCAGGGCATTATGATGATAGTAGGAAGGCATGTGGGCCAGAGTTTTGTACATGTACAAAAGTTTTCATTCATGGGACTAGTCAAAACATCCATTACATCAGAATAATTTATGTAAGTAAAAACAAATTAAAGTTTTAGATAGGTTATCAAAAGTCTAATCTTAGGAAACAACTCTAAACTGATTGTTTTTAGAAAGTTGCTACTTAAAAAGATTAGAGAGGAATTGGGGTGGGGGAAGGATTCAGAAGACTTCTTCTACTGACCCCACAATACACAGTTCTTGTTTGACAGGTCTAAACTTTTCTCTAGGAGTGCACTGGGGATATGAAGAAACCAAGATTTTTCTGGGGATTCTTGGTGAGCCTCGTATTTATGAAAAACTCCGGACCTGTCATCGGAACCGTCAAGTGTACAGAATTGTGGCTGAGCGACTTCGTGAATGTGGCTTCCTCCGAACTTTGGAGCAATGTCGTTACAGATTTAAAAACCTTCAGACACACTACCGAAAAGCAAGAAGTGGCCACACTGCAGGGACCTGCCCCTTCTATGAGGAGATGGATGCCCTGATGAGTCCATGGACCACCATTACTCCCTTTGATGTCCTAGAAATGGCAGGGGGACTTTTAAAGAGGAGAGCAGAATCCAAGGAGAGCACTAACTGGGAGAACCAAGAGACAGTAACGGAAGATGGCAACCATGTGGAAGTGGAGGCATCACCAGAGGACCTGAAGAGCTTTAAGTCACAGGATCTATTTCAGAATCCCAGTGGTAAGCACTCTTTCTATGGGATCTTATATTCACTCCCTGATGGTCTTACTGCAAAGATTCATGATCTAGGCATCAGGATACGTTGGTTGTAGTCCTACTCTGCTACTGCTGTCTGTCAAGAACACTATCTGCTTATTAGGTGGAAAACTAGTCACTTTTTTAGCACAGTTGTCCTAATTGTAAGCTGTTGACCTCTCATCATCAAAATGTTCCATATGCAAATCTTTTAATTGACTCAGGAGCTATCCTGGGTGAATCACTATGATCCCTAGGTGCTAGGGCTATGAGCAGCCTGATACTGGGCACAGACAGGATTTGCTTTTCTTGGCTCAAGAATGTCATTATGCCTCTCACTGATAGAAATGAAAACTACAGAAGCAATGGGGAATGAGTTAAGAGAGTCATTTTATTGAGCAGAGATAGAAATTTTGCCATTTCTGATTTCCAAAGTACTTGACAAGCACTGGTATAGGTACTGTATTGCACAAATAGGTCTTTTTTTTCTCCATCTCCTAAATCCTAACCTCTATCCATATGCCCATTTGACTTCAGAATGCAAATTTTTACTCGATCTTTAACTTACTTTCTGTACAGCAAACTTTACTAAGTTTTCCTAGATTTTTTTCTTATGGTTTTTCATACTTTCTATGGAGAGGAAACCTCAGAATGAGTTCTAGAGAAGTTTCATGGAACTCGTCTGCTTTTTCTTGAGCAGAACTTCTCATTCCCAAGCCAGATTCAAATTCCAAGCCAGAGAGGGAAGAAGAGTGGTGGAATGTCAATCTCCCTGATTCCAAGGAAATTCAGAGAACTTCCCAGATAGGTAAGAATAAAGAAACAGTCAAACCTGTGGTTGTGAACACAAGAGACGTGTTGGGAACAAGGGAATTCACAAAGAAGATTTATTTCATAAATAGGCAACAGCTGCACTTGCTTTACCCCACCAGTGCCAAAGTGGCACAGAGAAGAACACTACAGGAGAAGGGAATGCCCAAGAAGACATATTCCACTATTCTTGAGGCTTATACCTAAGACAATGGCTGTCTTATAGAACTGGGCTGAATTTGTAATCTTCTTATCATTGAGCATTCATTGGACTCATGCCAGTGTTTTAAATAGACTGTTTTTATTCCTCTTTATTAAGGAGATCAGTAATATCTATACTCATTTTTTCAGATTTGGAAATGTGCAATGAGAACAAGGAGAATCCGAGCCAGGAAATATCTGAAGAAATAGAACTACATGCAGCATTACTGGGAAGCTCCAAAGGAAATGTTTCCCATTATCATAATTGGAGGAAAGCCTGGGAAAGTGAGTATAGAACTGAAAGGCAATGGGAAATGTTCCCAGGGGAGGCACAAGGGTCACCATCTCCTCAGGAAAGAAATCTGGGAAATTTTATAGGTCTTCAGGGAACCTACATAAGAGAAAACCCAAACACATGTTCTGAATGTGGAAAAAACTTCAGTCAGAGTTCTCACCTTGCTGTACATCGATTAGCTCATATTGGGGAAAAGAAATCATATAATTGTGATGAGTGTGGCAAGACCTTTGGTCGAAGTTCACATCTTATTTGCCACCAGAGAATCCACACAGGAGAGAAGCCTTACAAATGTCCTGAATGTGGAAAAGGCTTCAGCGATCACTCTAACCTCACAGCACATCAAAGAATCCATACAGGAGAAAAACCCTATAAATGTAGTGAGTGTTGGAAAAGCTTCAATCAGAGCTCAAGCCTTATTATGCATCAGAGAATTCACACAGGAGAAAAACCCCATAAGTGCAGTGAATGTGGAAAAAGCTTCACTAATAGTTCACATTTCAACGCTCACTGGAGGACTCACACTGGTGAAAAACCCTACCAGTGTCCCGAATGTGGGAAAAGATTCAGTAAGAGTTCTACCCTCACCAGCCATCAGAGAATACACACAGGAGAAAAGCCCTATGAATGTCTTGAATGTGGGAAAAGTTTCAGTGATCGCTCAAATCTCATTACACATCGACGAATTCATACAGGAGAGAGACCCTATAAATGTGGTGAGTGCGGGAAAAGCTTCAATCAGAGTTCAAGCCTTATTATACACCAGAGAATACACACAGGAGAAAAACCCTATGAATGTAGTGAATGTGGCAGAAGGTTTAATAACAGCTCACACTTCAGTGCACACCGGAGAACTCATGTGGGAGAGAAACGCTAAATGGCACCAAATGTTAGGAAAGTATCAGTAAAGCTTCCTTTCACATACCAGGTAATCAACCCCAAAAGAAAAGTTTCCATTGTGTTTAATTCTGTACCACATCTGAAAAAGACTATAGTAGTTAAGGTTCACTACCCAACAGAAATAATGTTTCTGTTTTATTAAAATGTGCACTTGTCTTAGAAAATATTCTTCAGGGTTCTCTTTTAAATGATGTTGATGCTGAAGCCATGTTTCCAAAGCCATTAGAGACTAGAGTTCTTTTCTGGCTCAGTCACCATCTCACTGTATGGCTCCTGTGTGACTATGCCTTTGCTTCCACACCTCAGAAATAGGAAGAGGGAAGTTCTGTCCTTGAATGCTCTCCCTGCCTGGAGAGAGGAGTGGCGTTATTCCCATCAGAGTAGTGACAATAACAGATAACCTAGCTGCAGAGCAGGACTGTGGACCCACACTGCTCCTGCAGTTATCACTGCCCAGCATCATCTAAGGACATAAAGGAGAGGCCACATCTCTTAGAGTCTCTTCCAGGGGAGGGTGGAAGCAAACATCAGAGGCAAAGGTTGGTGCCACCTGCCGGCCTGTTTTTTTTTCTTACTTAATGAGGTATGGCTCTGGGTAATGGTATTATATTTAACTCAAGTCAGTAGCCATTATATTAAGTGCCTACTACACACTGTGCACTACTGCACTGTGCACTATAGGTAGGGAGTGGAAGAAATACAAAAATAATTGTTCCAGATTATAGCTCTGCTTCCATCATGTTGAAGAATTACAGTCTTTGGTTTTGGAACCTGGAGTTGTGTCTAAGATAAAGTAACTAACTGGGTTATAAAGGAGAGACAAAGTGGATGGTTTCTTGAAATGTGGTGAAGAGTTTACTGGAATGTTAATTAGTGGGGGTCGGGAGGGACCCAGCCTGAGAGGAATGGGCCGAGAAGAAGAGTGAGACCAAGTGAGGTCTAATTTATTGTACTGCATGCCGTGCTTATATTCAAGAGGAAAAAAAAGAGAGCAGGAAGATGGGAGGGGTAGCGAGGGAATTTCCAGGGGCGGGTGCTGAGACGTCTTGTGATGAGCTAAAGCGGTTTGTGGTCGGCTGATTCTCGGATGATGGTGCTCGGGGTGTGGCTTTCTCATGGGAAGAGAACTTCTGCTTAGGGCAGCGCTCCCAACATCTCCTCCCTTTGTTTTTTATAAAAGCTACTGGTGGAAGGCCTGTCTTAGGCTATGAGGCCGGCTTCTGCGTCCATTGCTCGTATGGCAGTGCCCCTG
>CM053769.1:550428275-550464634 GCA_028658325.1 Potorous gilbertii
ATATGGCCTACATTGAATTGCATGCCTTCCCAAAGGGAATGGGTGTGGAGGGAGGGATGGGGAGAAACTGGAACTTAAAGTTTTAGGATCAACTGTTGAGTATTGTTCTTGCTACTAGGAAATAAGAAATACAGGTAATGGGGAATAGAAAGTTATCTGGCCCTACAGGACCAAAGAGAAGATGGGGTAAGGGAAGGGAGGGATGATAGAAGAGAGGGCAGATTGGTGATATGGGTAATTAGAATGTCCAGTGTATTGGGGAGGGGGGAGGGGAAAAAGGGGGAGAAAATTTTAGAACCCAAAATCTTGTGAAAATGAATGTAAAAAGTTAAATAAATTTAAAAATAAAAAATAAAATCAAATAAATAAATAAAAAAACAAAAAAAAAGAAGGAAATTAAAACAATAATTGGAAATTACTTTGCCCAACTTTATGCCCATAAATTTGAAAATCTAAATGAGATGGATGATTATTTTAAAAGATATAAATTGGCCAGATTAATAGAAGAGGAAGCTGAATACTTAAGTAACCCCATCTCAGAAAAAGAAATTGAACAAGCCATCAATGAACTCCCTAGGAAAAAATCTCCAGAGCCTAATGGATTTACAAACTGGGGAAGGAGTCCTCCCAAATTCTTTTAATGATACAAATATGGTTCTGATACCTAAAGCAGGAAGAGCCAAAACAGAGAAAGAAAATTATAGACCAATTTCTCTAGTGAAATATTGATGCAAAATTTTAAATAAGATACTAGCAAAAAGAATACAGCAACTTATCACCAGAATACACTATGATCAGGTAGGATGTATACCAGGAATGCAGGGCTGGTTCAGTATTAGGAAAACTATTAGCATTATTGATCATATCAACAACAAAACTAACTGAAACCACATGATTATCTCAATAGATGCAGAAAAAGCTTCTGACAAAATGCAACACCCATTTCTACTGAAAACACTGGAAAGCATAGGAATAAATGGAACTTGCCATAAAATAATAAGCAGTATCTACCTAAAACCATGAGTAAGTATTATATGCAACAGGGATAAGTTAGATGCATTTCCAATAAGATCAGGGTTCGTGAAACAAGGATGTCCATTATCATCACTGTTATTCAATATGGTATTAGAAATGCTAGCTGTAGCAATAAGAGAAGAAATTGAAGGAATCAGAATAGGCAAAGGAATTAAGTTATCATTCTTTGCAGATGATATGATGATATAGAGAGAATCCCAGAAAATCAAGTAAAAAACTACTTGGCAAAGTTGCAGGTTACAAAATAAACCCAGATAAATCACCTGGCATTTCTATACATTACTAACAAAGCCCAACAGCAAGAGACAGAAAGAGAAATCCCATTTAAAGCTAGGGTAGACACTACAAAATATCTAGAAGTCTACCTGTCAAAACAAACCCTGGGACTATATGAACATAATTACAAAACACTTTTCACACAAAGTCAGATCTAAGTTAAGTGGAAAAAAAACAGTTGCTTGTCAGTAGGCCAAGTTAATAGAATAAAAATGGCAATTCTACCTAAATTAATTTATTCAGTGCCATACCAATCAAACTACCAGGTAATTATTTTCTAGAGATAGAAAAAATATCAAAATTCATCTGAAAAAACAAAAGGTCCAGAATACCAAGGGCACTAATGACAAGAAATGCTAAGGAAGGTAGCCTGGCCCTACCAGATCTCAAATTGTATTATAAAGCAGCAATCATCAAAACCACTTGGTACTAGATAACAAAGAGAGGGGTAGACCAGTGGAATAGATTAGGTACTCAAAGACACAGTTAGTCAATGAATATAGCTATCTACTATTTGAATAAACCCAAGGACCCCCAGCTTCTGGGATAAGAACTCACTGTTTGACAAAAATTGCTGGGAAAACTGGATAACATTGTGGCGGAAACTGGGCGCACCAATGCCTGACACTGTACGTGTATAAGAATAAAGTCCAAATGGATACATGATCTAGGTATAAAGACTGACAAACAAATTAGGGGAGCAAGCAATAGTGTATTTGTCAGATTTATGGAGAAATTTATGACCAAACAAGAGATAGAGAACATTATGAAGTGCAAAACGGATAATTTTGATTACATTAAAATGAAAAGTTTCTGCACAAACAAACCTAATGCAACCAAGATTAGGAGGGAAGAAGAAAACTGGGAATTTTTGCAACGAGTGTCTGTGATAAAGGCCTCATTTCTAAAATATAGAGAGAGCCGAGTCAAATGTACAAGAATACAAGTCATTCCCCAATTGATAGATGGTCAAAGGATATGAACAGGGAGTTTTCGGAAGAAATTAAAGCTATCTATAATCATTTGAAAAAATGCTCTAAATCACTACTGATTAAAGATGCATATCAAAACAACTCTGAGGTACCACATCACACCTATCAGGTTGGCTAACAGGATAAAACAGGAAGACGATAAATATTGGAGATGTGAGAGAATTGGAAGACTAATTCATTGTTGCTGGAGCTGTGAGCTGATCCAACCATTCTGGAAAGCAATTTGGAACTATGCCCAAAGGGCTACAAAAATGTGCATACCCTTTTGACTCAAAATATCACTTCTGGGATTCTATCGCAGAGATCATAGAAATGAAAAAGGGTCCCACATGTACAAAAATATTTATAGCAGCTCTCTTTGTGGTGGCCAAACTAGAAATCAAGGGGATGCCCATTAATTGGGGAATGGTTGAACAAGTTGTGGTATATGAATATAATGGAATACTACCGTGCTATGAGAAACGGACAGGAAGACTTCAGAGAAGCCTGGAAAGACTTACATGAACTGATGCTGAATGAAAGGAACAGAACCAGGAGAACTTTGTACACAGCAAGAACCACAGTGTGGGACAAATTTTTCTGGTAGAAAAACTGAAATACATGGACTTAAAAAATTTCCAATGGATTCTTGAGACAAAATGCCTTTCACATCTAGAGAAAGAATTATGGAACTGGATCACAGATAGAAACAGACCATTTACTTTTGTATTATGTTTTGTTTTGTTTTATGGTTTCTCCCATTCATTTTAATTCTTCTATGCAACACACATTTAACAGGAATGTACATGTACAGCCTATCTATATAAGATTGTACACCGTCTCAGAGAGGAAGTGGGGAGGGGAGGGAATGACAGGGAGTGAATGGAAAAAAAATCTAAGATGTGGAAGTGATGGTCAAACACTGAAAACAAGTAAAATAATTTAATTTAAAAAAATTTCCAAAGGACTCTTGAGGCAAAACATCTTCCACATCCACAGAAAGAACTATGGAATTGGATCACAGATAGAAGCAGACCATTTTCTTTTGTATTATGTTTTGTTTTATGGTTTCTCCCATTCATTTTACTTCTTCTATGCAATATGTATTTAATAGGAATGTACGTGTAGAACCTAAAAAAGAAAAAATATTCTGAGTTCCAAATTCTTTTCCCCCTCCTACCAACATGGTAAACAGTTTGATATAAGTCATACATGTGCAAATCATGCAAAACATACTTCCATAACAGTCTTGTTGTGCAAGAAGACACAGGAGGCTCCCCCCCCCCCCAAAAAATAGAGACCAGTTATTTTCCAGAGAGGTGAGAATTCTTTACCATTCATATTGAGGGCCACAGGCAGAAAGGAAGAGACCCCATCAAAAAGTAATTGAGTGTCTAGCAACATAGCAATTTTAGTTGTGACCTATAAGGAATAAATAGTCATATAGGAAATTCTGCAGAGAAAGTAACAAGAACTTGAGATAAAAGGAATTGCCAAAATAAAGGGGAAAATCCTTAGCCCAGAAAGTAAGTTTTTTCTCTGGCAAACAATTATGTTTGACATACTCACACTGAATTGTAAGAGGTTTAAGACTAGTTAGAACTGTGCAGTATGCCATTATTTCCCTAAAAGTTTTTTCCTTGGTATTTTTGGGGAGAGGTAGGTTCTCCTTATAGATTATTCCCATTAGAAGTCATCTAGAACAAAAAACAAGATGAGGGGAAGCTTAGGAGAATGAAATAAATGCACATATCCAAGTTTAGCCTTCAGGCTAGGGAATTAAGCAATTTGAATTACTCAAAAAACAAAAATCTTTCAGGACTACTTATAAATTCACAAATACTTTAAGAATCTGAAAATGGGGGCAGTTGGTGGTGCAGTGGCTAGAGCACTGGCCTTAAGTCAAAAAAAACCTGAATTCAAATCCAACTTCAGACACTTGGCACTTACTAGCTGTGTGACAAGTTGCCTAACACTGACTGCCTTGGGGGAGAAAAAACCAGAAAAAAGAATTGAAAATGAAATTTCTGGAGGAAGATCTTTGTAAGATCTAATTTGGATTCTTTCAGGTTTACAATAGGGACAGGGACAACTAATCAGATTACAAAAGTGAATACATCATAAAGAAGAAGGATAAGTTCTAACTGAACTTTTAACACCTGACTGAAAGTAAAAATAAAAATAAACATCATCATCACATATGACACCATGGACTCATTGTATGATATATTAAAAAAAGGATTGAACATCCAAACAAAATATTTGCAAGTCAGAGAGAGTTAATCTATGCTACCAAAGATCTAGATTTCCTATGCTGCCATATCATTTGAAGAAGATGTGAATCTTGTGGACAAACTATTACCATGAGAGTGACAGACAACAATAACCCCAGCTCAATACCTTTCTGAGCACAGATATTCACTCCACCAGCTTAGTCAGGATGACACAGCAAACCTTAGTCAATTACAATCCCCCTTATAGCAGGCAATACAAGCTGTTCCACAGGGGGAACTCACCAAAGGGAGAACTGGTCTCTGTTGCTTTCTGCAGTCTATTTCTCCCAAGGCTCATTGTGGGAGAGTACACATGTAAGTGAAAATGCAATGTGCCAAATTTGTGTCCATGCAGAGCAAGGCCTCACAGAGTTCCCACAAACCTGGACATCCAAGGCCACTAGGAAAATTATATTCCCCATAATGTGGCAGGGTTTTCTCCTAAAGTTTATTCTTATATATCACGGAAGGTCATAATGTTGCAGATTCAATTACTGACACATCAGTGGCTCAGGCGCGCTTTGCTGGTTTATTAGTCATCAACACCATGCTAGATCACATTTTACAAAGCAACAAAGATGGAGTTGAGCTACATCCATTGGTATGGGCCCACAGAATGAACTAGATGCCTCCGGTACACTGTCAAAAAAATATCCAGGCATGGAATCTATTCCCGATGCCAGCCTTCTACACCTGGCTGGGTTAAACCAACTTGAACACGGATTATATACACAACTTCCTGCAATAGGTGTGGCTTCTACCCATGGAAGCACACTTATTGGAGTCAACCTGGGTGAGAGATACCAAGGTCTCAGGGAGTTAGCACGTGAAACTGAGAGCAAGCACTGATGACGCTGGCAAATGCTGAAAGTTAAACATCTCAAGCTTGCAAAGGAAGATGAAGAAATCATCTCAGAGTTCTTCCAGCAAAAAAATGAGATCAATATACATCAGCAAAGGGAGACTGCCAAAGCTAGACAAAACTTACTTGAAAAACTTAAAGTGCAACTGGCCCCCAAGCCCACAGGAGAACAAGAAGAGTCCATCATTAGTTCAACAAAGAACTAAGTTACTAGAGGAAACCATGACTCATCCTAGAACAGAATTACAATTAATCAGACCTGCAAGCTTTAAAACATAAACCTCTCTGGTGACACCATCCAGGTCCCCATCTTCAAACATTCAAATCTTTGAATGTTCTTCAAACATTCAAATCTTTAATCTAGAAAAGTTACTCCACCCTCCCAATAGCTGGAAATGAAGATGAAGGAAGCCTTACTGACTTAGATAAGTATTTTAAAGATAAGCCCCTCCAGTTGGCAGGCATACCAGAAGAATGAATACTTCCAAATGTGAGAGAGACACCCAATCCCACTGCTGACACTGAAAGTTCTGGAGGTGTCCAATCACCTGAAGTACCTCCTGAACCCAAAGGCCTACACACCTCTCAGCAACAGCATGTTCAAAGACCCCCTACCCCTGCAGGACCAATGAGTCAAGCTCTATTTAAGTTGGAATCCACAACAAAATTCCCAAACTATGTAGAAGCTTTATGCCACTACAATGAAACTGGCAAAGCCTTGACCACCTTCACTGGTAGACCTCTGGTTTTTTTCAGATACAATGATTTCAGATGAGTTTTGAAAGGAGCTCTACTCAGCCAAGGCTGGTTCCCTGGCAGGACATGTGCCATGGAAGGTCCCCAAAATATTTGATTAAGGAAAAAAAATTAAATTTCCTATACACAGAAACTTTGCCCACATAAAAAAAAAATCTCAGAATAACTACAATTAGGAAAACAGAAAAATACATTGTAGACATAAGCTTCAGTTACTTACTAACAATGCTTTGTATGCAAAAATGTCATGCAAGTTATGATCAAAAGCAGGTATAACTGGAGATGGACTGGTCACATGGAAAATAAGAAAGAACTGAACAGTGCCATTTGGATGGCATATTGGTAATCCCTGAAATATAAAAAGGAAGGCCTTCAACATCTAAGATCTTCTGTACTAGGGAAAATATGGCCAAGAATTATAAAGAATAAAAGGCCAAGGGAGGTATGATCAATGGCAGGAGTACCCATAAAAATGAGTTTTTAAAGTAACAGAGTTTTTAAAGTAACAAAAGTAATGTGACAAGAGCAGCTTATTACAGAGAGCACCACCCAAGCAAATAACAGGGGTAAAATGATAAGGACCTGACCTAGGCAGGGAATCCTGGCAAACCACAGGAAGGGCAAATGGTGAAGAGAGGGTATTGTAGGGTGAGGTGCTTGGGGGAAGGAGAGAGAAATGGTGGCACCTCATCTGGATGAGACTACTACTTTTTCAGATCCACTAACATATTACAATCCTCCTAGTGTAGACTTTGACATACAAGGATTTACATTCCATTACAGTGTACTTCGCACAGAAAGCTATTCCTCTTGCTTAGATCAAAGGCTAGGTGGGTTTTGAGCCTCTAGCTTCTGAGCTGTGCCATGTAAACCACCATTCTTTGTCTTAATTTCAAGAAAAATAAACCAATTCCTTCATAGCTGCCAAAGAGGATCTTAGAAATACTTGCCCCTTACATGTAGAGATGAGGTTTATAGGCCTTCCATTTCAATCTTTACAACACAAGAAGTGAGCTCACACCAGTAACACAGGAACGTCTGGGCCTGTTCCTTCCTTTGACTAGATCAACAGGAGCTACAAGGATCTACCCAATCCCACACATGCAAAGATGCATCAACTGCTGCAGACAACAATGTCCTTGGTTTGCTGGGGTGCCAGGAATGTGTGGTTACCAGTGAAAGCATATCCTTCTCATTCCCATCTATGAAAAGATGTCCTTTATGAATAAAGAGTGGTTCCACATGGCTCCCATTTTTCTCCCAGGATGTGGTATCATAGATCTGGACAGTCCCATCAAAACCTAATGAACACAGAAAAGATTTAATAAACAAACTAGGTAAAACAATATTAGGCTTTCTTCAAAATTTTCCATGACATAAAGCTAGCCACAAGGGGCTGAATTTAAAAATGAAAGATTTCCTAAAATGTATGTTATATTATCTTCTTCTCTAAATCAAGGTCATCAGTAACCTTAACAAGTACATCAAAGCTGTCTGAAAACTCTCTTTCATCTGTTATCCCAAGAAAAGGCCAGGGCTGGAAAGGACATGGAATACAACCTCCTCCTCTTACAAAGAAGAGGACTAAGGCCCAAATGTTCACTGACTGGCCTGAAGTTATCCCGTAAAATGGTGGCAGGACCAGGCCTAAAATCAGGTCTCTTGACTCCTTATTCAGTGCTTCTTCCACTACATCAAGCTGCCCCTTATGACTAAAACATGGACCACAAGAAAGCAGAAAGTGAAAAACTACAATGATGGCCCAACAAATATCCAATAAATCCATCTTCAGGGCATCTATGTCTTTAAGACTGGGTTATTTTAAAACTGAAAAAGCTGCTGACAATATCCACGACTTAGAACATTAAGTATAGCAGAGAGTATACTGAACTGGGAGTCAAAATTTCTGTTGGTCTCTATTCTCTAGCAGTTAGAAAAAATAAGGACCCTTATAAAAAAACAGAAACAAAAAAATCCTAGAGTCTAAAGTGAAAAGACATGAACCTAGCTCCCAGATTTTATAACAATCCTCATACCCAACTCATATACATACACATACAGGGAGTTCCAAAAGTCTTAGTACAATTTGAAGCTATTAAATCTTGAGAGCTTAAAAGTCTTACTAGCTTAAGACCACAACAAGGCTTCTAGAGCAGAAAGGAACATGTACACACACATGTACAGACACACACAGGCACTAGATCATCTCCAGCACCTAGCTGACCTAGGATCCCAGAGATCACAAAGCTAAGAACAATCCTCCTACCACTCCCATGTTCCCTAGTCCCTTTGTAGGCTGGCTATTTCTTTAAAAAAATGGTTAGTTGTGGAAGTAACTGAAGAACACTGAAAACAAATAAAATAATTTTTAAAGAAACAAGAAAAAAAATGGTTAGTTGGTGAGTGGTGAGTTATTTGGAGAGCTCTTGGTAAGTAAATTTTAACTCTCAGGGGCAAACTGAATATGAAACCAGAAGTTTAAGGAATCACCTAAAAAGTAAAACTAAAACAGATAATAGAGCCTCTGAGGTACCTGAAATGGCTAAGCAGCCATCCAGAGAAGGAGCCCAGGTTACTCTCAGCAACTTCCAGTCTGGGCTGGCCATAGAAACTGGGCACTGAACTGTTGTCACCGGATGGTCAAGGTCCCTTAGGTCTGTGAGCTGAAGCTGCCCATTTGAGGACAGAAGGGCAATGGTGGGGCCTGGTCCCTGCCCCCTGGTTTGAAATGCAGCACACCACCACTCTCCTCCAGGTCCAGGGCTCGAGGCAGTCCTCTTTGAGTCATTCAGCTTCTGGCGGATGTCCACAAGTCCCAAGCATCCCGAGGCACAGCAGAAAGCAAATGTATCTGCATCCAGTACCTGCAAACTGCTTATCTCTTCTTCACTGTCATTCTCACCTGGAAGGCCAAAATGAGAAAGGAAACAGTGCATACGCTACTGAATGGAAGTGAGTCATGTGCCCATTTCAATTTTGATACTCAAAAGCTGAGAAGATAAAAACAGAATCTCCTTTCTAGTTCCCTACAAAACACAAACCTGGTGTTTAGGATTAAGAAGGGGGCCTCAGTACTAGTCACTCATAAAAAGGATACCGTGGCAGCAGACACACTTTCTCTGGCAAGAATAGATCAAAAAGTTCTTTGGGGGCAAAGTGGAAAGAAAGTAACAGGATCACAGACTTAAAACTAGAAGGGACTTTAGTTAATTTTACAGATTAAGAAAGAGAGGCCCAGGGAGTTTAAGTAAGTGATTTGCCCAAAGTGGGGAGTAAGAAACAGAGAATTCTTTCCTCTGTACTACATTGTATTTCACTCCATAATTGGACAAGCATGAAGGACATAAGTTTCATGAAGTGTTGATGAAGGAGAGATGGACTGATGAAGGAGAAGATAAGGATTAATAAATTAATAAATTAAATAAGAGACTGGTAGCTCTATCTGGGAGACAGATGCAGGGTGAAAGTATCATTTCAGTACCTGACATGTAGACAGTCTTCTGGGACTCCAGCTCAGTAACATGAAGATCATTGACCCTGGCCCCATGGAGGACTCTGGGGACTTTAGAGTCGAGGACTGCAAGCTTGGGCCATAGGCTACTTTTTGCCCCATGTATAGCAATGGTACTTACGGCTTTAATCATGTCTAGAGGAAGAAAAGCAAAATATCAACCAAGATTACTATACTGGAAAGTAGGAGATGAATTTTTAACAGAAATGCTTTAGATAAAAACAAAGGAAGGTAAGGAAGGTCTTGACAGTGATGATAAATAATGGAATAGACTGCCAAGGAAGGGTATGCTCTCTCCTTCTCTGGATAGGGCATGTATACACCTACTTGGTGATCTAAATTGAATCCTAGCAAGAAAACAGAAAAAGGGCTGAAACAACAGCTAGAATGACAGGCACTGAAATTGATGGTAGCAAGGAAGATTGAGCAGTATCCAAATCATCAATAAGAGAAATATAAATTAAATCAACTCTGAAATTTCACTTCACATCATCAAATCAGTAAAGGAGAAAACTATGGAAATCATCCATGTTGGGAAGACAGGAAGTGTGGCATAGTAAAAACAAAACAAAACAAAACAAATATCAACAAAAATCTGGATTCCTGCCTTGGCTCTACTGCTTGTTGTGGGACTGCGGCAAATCACCATCTCTAAGCCTCAGTTTCCTTATCCATTAAATGGAAATAATATCTGTAGTACATATTCTATACGGATGTTTAAGATGCTTTGTAAAAGAATAAAATGTTTTATCAATGTGACCACTTATTTTCCATGATCTTCTTTGAAAAAGACTTCCTGAAATCACTTACCACTATCTTCTGCAACCTGCCACACCTGTAGAGAACTGTCGGGTGGGCCACTAGTTACCAGCAATCTGTGCAAAGCAAGTGGAGAGATTACGCCAGACTATATAGCCTACTTCTTACTTCTTATTTGACTTCTTGACCCATATAATCCAGGTTTGCTCCTAATGCACTTCTTACAATCTCTAAATCTTAGACAGTAGACACTGTTGTTCAGTTGTTTTGATGAAGGCTCTAGTTTTACCAATGCTCCTGGTTTTCTACTGTTTTGGGGGACATAGGGAAAGGAGTGTTGTATATGTTGTCAAAAGTGCCAGGTGGTTTTGCTTAACTGGTTGTTCTTTTTTTACTTGTTTGTTTCAACTCTTCATGACCTCATTTGGGGTTTTCTTGGCAAGGATACTGGAGTGGTTTGCCATTTCCTTCTCCAGCTCCTTTTCTAGATGAGGAAATTGAAGGCAACAGGGTTAAGTGAGTTGGCCAGGGTCACACAGCTAGTAAATGTCTGAGGCCAGATTTGAACTCAGGAAGATGAGTCTTCCTGACTTGAAGCCCAGCACTCTATCCACTGTGCCACCTAGCTGCCCCAAGACAGTAACAATCATTTAATCCAATTCCTTTGTAGAAAGGTAAAGAAATTTAGTACAGGGTGGTGGCGGCGGCGGCAGCGGGGGGGTGGGGGGTGGGGGGTGTGTGTGTGTGTGTGTGTGTGTGTGTGTGTGTGTGTGTGTCCTTTGTTGTTGTTTTGATGAAGGCTCTAGTTTTACCAATGCTCCTGGTTTTCTACTGTTTTGGGGGACATAGGGAAAGGAGTAACAAAAGAGAGAGGGGACATACACAGACATCCCAACATTTCTTCAAGCTCTACTCTGACAAGAATCATGCTGTGACCTTCTGTCCGTCCCTTCTTGGAAGGTAGGGAAATATAAGCTCTGAGTGTTGTATATGTTGTCAAAAGTGCCAGGTGGTTTTGCTTAACTGGTTGTTCTTTTTTTACTTGTTTGTTTCAAGGATAGGGTCATATCTAGAAATGACTGATATAAAAAAACAAAATGAATCAATAAACCACTTTTAGAAGAATTATCAGGGGCACAGAGCTGATTTATACCTGGTCTCTGGAATATGCTTCAGGTCGTAGACAGGCTTGTCTGAAAATCCCCCATGTTTCATCCTGAAATCTCTTTCTGGACATAGGCCCTAAAACACAAATAAAAAGTCAATTAACTACTCCCTGACTTTTGGATGCTTCTTACAGATGAGTTCCATGACATCAATAAGTTCACACAAATAAGGAGAAGGTGCATATCTGGAGAAAGATTACTGCTACTTTACTACCTGCCTTTTCCCCAAGATGTCATACCAGAAGTTTCGGCTGGTAAGTATACAACCCCTTATGTCTCAGAGTAGGACACTCAATAAAAAGTTAGAAGTGGGGAGGGTTATGGCTAGAAGGTGGTCAGTATAATAGATAAATACAGCCAGAGGGGTTAAGGGTCAGGGAATCCAGGGGAACAAGGTCTGATTTTGTAACCTCATCACACACTGAGAAAAAGAACCCAGCTTAGGATTTCATAAGTCAGAGAGCTAAGAGAGTTGCCCAGGTCAGAGTAAATAGCTAATTAGTATGAAATCTTTCTCCAAGGTTTCAAGTACACGGTAATTTGTACTGCTTGTCTCTGTCGTCCTTGAAAAAGAACACATCAAGACAGTTCTTTGTTTCACATCCACCTAAATCATTTCCCTAGCCCTTTCTGCTACAATATGACCCGTATATTCCAAATCCCTCTCTTGATAGCCACAAAGAATTAGTGAGCTGCTTGCTGTTACCACAGAAAAATGGTACATACAGGCAAGTTATGATTAGCTCTACATTATCTATATCAACGTAAAAGCTTACAACCCAACCTAGGCTGAAACATTTGGGGATGATCCATGTGATGTTCCTCGGGAATCAATCAATAAGCAACTGAAAAATACAGTCTCTGACCTCAAAGAACTCACATTCTAATGTGGGACCCAACATGCAAACAAGTAGGTACATACAAGATCTGTCTGTCTGTCTCTCTGTCTATAGAGAAAGAGATATGGAAACAGACAGTAAAGAGAGACAGAGAGAGATAGAAGAAAGAGAACATTTAATTTCAGAGGGATGTTAATTTCATTAACACTGAGTGGGAAGGAGAAGGGACAAAGGAGTAATAAGAAAGAAAATCTTGCAAAAGAAGATGGGGTTTAAGCTGAATATTGAAGGAACCCAGAAATTGGAAATAGAGAGGGAGAACGTTCCTGGCATAGGGGAAAGGGAGTAAAAAGGCACAGAGCCAGGGGATGGAGAGTCACATATAAGAAATAGCAGTACGGTCACTGTCATTGGATCACAGAATGGACGCATGAGACTACTCATTTCAGAGTGTTGCTGCTGCTTGTTCCAGTTGTCTAGAATTAAGAGTTGCCTTCCCTATTACTGAAAAGGTAAAATATACACTCATCAGTACTATTCTTGAGTCCCTAACTCTGTATTTCCCAAAGTTAGAGGAAAACCAACTGGTTAACTGGATAAAAACACAGTTATACCCCATTCTCCCCACAAGGTGGGTTCTTCCAAGATGTAACAGGAGATATGTGAGAATGCAATGAGGAAGAAAATCTGGGTCTGCAGGCCCAGTTAGGAAGGATTTCATTATTAGGCCTAGACTGGGATGATGAATGGACATCCAGGACAGGATAGATGGAATTTGGGAACAGATAAGCCCTGGGACTTCAGATACACTTAATGACCATCCCTACTCACATCCATCTTCATTTCCTGCCTCCTTGCTCCAGCTTTCACCCTAGAGCCTTTGGCTCCTAAGTAAAGAGAGTACCTTATCTCTAGGCTGGATCCAACCCTGACTCTCCAATATCTTCATGCTTTATGACCCTTCTTTCCCACTTTCTACTTCAAGCTCCTGTAAAGACTTTCAGTTAAATTCCTATATCTCCACTCACCATCCTTTCAATTTCCCAGACCAAAATATCTCTCCCCTATATTAAGTGTTGTCTTCCCCAATTAGAATGTAAGCTACTTAACAGCCAGAGACTCATCATGCTTTTTATATTAGCATTTAGCAGAGTGCCCACGACACACAATAAATCACTTAATAAAGATTTTTTCATTCATTCAGGCCCTAAAGGCTGCCCTCTACTTCTACGATCATTTTGGAGGTGAAGGAGCAGTTTGACTTCCAATATACCTGGTTTTCAGCACAGAGTTTGGGGGGTAAAAGAAGATGCAGCACTTCATTTCTTTTCTGACTTTCATAGCCCGCAACGTAGACTCCTAGAAGGTGAAACAAAGAATGTCAGCCAACCTATCTTTTAGACCAAATTTAAATACAGAAGAAACCTCCACACCCTAAAACTTCTGAGTAGGGGCAGCCACTGCATCATAACATTACCCAGCAAGAAAGAGAGCGGCCAGAAAACATCATTATCATAAAAGCAGCGGCATGAAACTGCTTCTAGGACATGCCGATGTTCTGGAAACTGGGTCTGCAGAACCTCTGTCCCAGCTGGCAGACAGCACCCAGGGGTTTCTTTGGGAGGGCCCCTGAGGGGGCAAAGGGGAGTAGGATCACCTTGGTTATCGGTCCACTCCAGGACTCTGGTGGGGCCCGGCAGCTCAAACGCATGGAGATCTCGGTACCTACAAGGAGACAAAGACAGCACGACGCCGTCGGACGCGCCGCGGCGCCCCGGGGGGTCTGCCTCTCTTAGCTTCGTGCCCAGTAACAAGGCCCTCCGAGCCGCTGAGGGAGGCGCTTCCAGCCTCCCGGAGGGATAAATTCGGGATACTGGGTTCCGCGGTTACCGTCGGCTTCCTGCCCTCGCGCCGTCATTAACCCCCCGGCGCCAGCGCCCACTTTACATTTCACGTCCGCCGTCCAGGTGGGGAGGTGGGGGCTCGGAGCGGTGACGGGCCGAGTGGGATCCGGACCAGGCCGGGGCTGCCGGGCCTCTCTGCGCACGCGGAGGGAAGGCGGCCAGAGTCCGCCCGGCCCCGCCGGGCTTCCCCTGGGGCCCCCGGACGCCGCGGCCCTACCCTCCCGCCCCGCTCCGCCCGCCCCCCGGCCCGGCTTACAAGCGCAGAGAGTCCACTAGCCAGTCCGCAGCCTCCTCCATGCCGGCGGCGGCCTCCGCGAGCTCCCGGCACGCGCACGGGCGCGCCGCCGGCGCAGGGGGACGTCAGGGCGTGGGCGGGGCCTCCCTCGTCCCCGGGCCCCGCCCCCGGGAGCGTGGTGAACGAGAGCGACGCCCACGTGGGAAGGGGAGGAGCGGTCCGGGAGGCCAATGGGTGTGGCCTCCAGGCGGGCCCGCCCCTGCAGGGGGAGGAGAGGGGGCGGGCCCGGTCCTCATTGGTCCGCCAAGTCTGAGCTTTTAGAACGTTTAGAGCATTTAGAGGCCACCCAGGGGTGCAACGCCATCCTAGAAACTGAATCGACTGAGGTCACAGAATTAGAAGGGGGCAGAGCCATTGGCACTGTTGATTCCACACTTAGGATTGGCTCGCTTTGCCTCTGTTCTAAGACTCATAAAATCTTGGAATGTTAGAGGGACTTCGGAGTCACCTCTTATTTTGAGTTGGGGAAACTGAGGCTCAGGGAGGAGAAATGTGTGTGTGTGTGTGTGTGTGTGTGTATGAATATATACACACAGTCAGTGAGGCGAGATGACTTGCTCACCATCACACAATTTGAGGCAAAGTTAGGATGAAAAGCCAAACCTATCGACTCCCACTGGGGCATTCCTTCTTTGCTGTCCAGTCATGTCCAACTCTTTATGACCCTGTGGAGAACTGTCCATGGAGTTTTCTTGACAAAGATACTGGAGAGGTTTGCCATTTCATTTTCCAATTTTTTGCTGGCAGTAGGTGCCAGGAGACCAGAGGGCCAGAACTCTTCCTCTCCTGCCCTAGGGATGTTCCTTCTACTATACCACAATCTTTATTTTTCTGAAACCTATCTGTCTATGCAGACCAAGCCTGATGGCTGAGGAAGAGTGTGCTGGCCACTAAGGTCCTATAAGGGTAGGATGGAGCATATTGGAGCATAGCAAGGTGCTTGGAACAGAGTATAAATGCTTATTGACTGACTGACACCACCCTTCATTCCTCATCAGGACCAATCTGGTTGCCATGGAGCCCATAGGGCACAAGAGAGCAGCATTCTTCCATAGAGAATGTCCTAGCTGGGGAGAGTCAAAAAGACAGTTTCCCTGCAAGTCATAGTTGTGAGAGTGAAGAAGTAGGAAGTCAGTTTGTCTTTAAAAAGCCATGGCCTCATTCGGAGCCGACCTTTTCTTATTTCACACCCTCTTTCCCTCACCCCATTGGTGAGATTTTCACAGAAATGGCTAGAAGGAGAGGCCCACACATTTTGTGCAAAGAATAAGGTTTTATTCACAATCTCAGGAAGGATGCAGGAAAAAATATACAGAAGAGACAACATTTGTGTCTTAAAGCACAGGGATAGCCGTGAGTGACCTTAATCAAAGATTACAGTAACGATGTGGCAACAACAAAGGACTGAAATTACTTCTCATCAGACTGTGACTGTAGCCCCAGATGACCATTCTCTGAACTCCAGACAGCTGCATGGTCTGTGCAGTCTAAGCAACAGCCTCTGGTGACTTTACTTCTCCAGCTGCTGAACCAGCATCCATAGGTCCTAACAAGAGGAAAATGATATCAAGAATTGTGCCTTGGAGCACTCTACCAGTCCCACCTGTCAGTCATCAGGTGATAGAGATGGATAAATAACTCTGTAGGGGAGAATTGTGTCCCTCAAAGTAAAGAAGCTAGGCAGGGGTGGGTAACCACATGTGGGCTTCTAGGTCCTCAGGTGAAGCCCTTTGACTGAATCCAAACTTCACAGAATAAATCCCCTTGATAAATAGGGAGGCCTATTGAGAATCTAGAGAGCCACATGTGGCCTTGAGGCTGACAGTTCCACACTCCTGAGCTAGAGCCTTGGAGCTTTGGAAGGAGATACAGGAAAGAGATGGGACCACTTTGCTGGGCACTTTCTTCTTGAAGACTTCTTAGTTTTATCCAGAAATCTCATTTCTACAGACTGGAGAGGAGTTGAGTGCTATGTTTCTCTCCCTGCCCTTGTGAAGTGAGCAAAAGGAATGATTAAGAAGAATAGACAGCTAATCTCTATCCAATCTTCTATAGAGGGATGGACCTAGGCTGTAGGTAGTCTGTGGACCATTCATGCCATAGAACATGGCATGCAGTACAATAATGTCACCCTGCATATCCAAAATAACCCGAGCCTCACTTCCCAACATTCTGCTCCCCCACCCACTCCCCATTAAGGCATTTTGGGGAGAGAGAGGGAGGGAGGGAGGGAGGGAGGGAGGGAGAGAGAGAGAGAGAGAGAGAGAGAGAGAGAGAGAGCGAGCCAGTGGGGAGAAAATTGAGAGAGAAGCAGTTAAATGAAAAGCAATGTGGGCTGGTGGAAAGAACACTGGATTCAGATGTTTCAGTGTTCATGGACAGGACAGATGGGCCAGCTAAGCTGAAACAGCAAGTCACTTTGAGGGCAAGAGAGGAGGCAGTATATGCCAGGCAAATCAAACCACATACTCCTCACCTTAATCACTCTCTATCTCCCCTTCAGCCTTAGGGGTTCCCTTAGGGTCACACAGATGGAGACAACCCAGGACCCTAAACCCAAGAAGCTTGGGAATAGCACTGCCCCATAAACCACCAGACCTGCTTCCAGCCCAGTGCCCTCGGTCATCATCCTGGGAACAACTGCTATGGAGATGTAGTGTGGCTCCAAAAGGTAGAAAATTAGCTCGCTGCTCTCCAACAGAATGTAAACACCCTGAGGGCAGGAACTGTATAATCTTTGTTTCCTCAGCATCCAAGCACAGTATCTTGTACATAGTAGGTGCTTGATAAATTATTATTGGATTGGATTAGAGAGAAAAAACCTAGCAGTGATTTGCCTGGCCAAAGGATGCTATTCTCCTCACCTACTATCCCAAGCACAAAATCTCAAGGAGCACAGGCCCAGTATAGATAAGGTTGTTGTAGTGGGATCAATGGGGAGTTAAAGACTGAGAATTTCATATATAATCAAAGGTTCCAATCTTGCCTCTGACACTAACTCATTGTGTGATCTCAAGCAAGTCACCTAAACATTCTGAGCCTCAGTTTCCTCATCTGCAAATCAAGGGGTTGGAATAGATGATCCCTATAACTCTTTCTATTTATAGCAGCCTATAATTTGATGATCTAGGGAAGGTGGAGGCAGTGTCTAATTCACCTTTATATTCCTTACAATGCCTAACACAGTACTTCCCACATAGTAGATCCTTAATAATTAATTGTAGATTGGAAAGGACATTGAATGTGTTCCAAGGAACATAAAGCTATTTGAGGGGAAAGGCTGGTTAATTTTATCATTGTATCCCCAACACCCAGCACCCAGCAAATACTTGATAAATATTTGAGCTGAATTTAAAAATGATTTGTATTGATGAATGGAAATATTGGAGTAAATACTCTAAAAAAGTATTAATATTTGTTTAGAATTAATGTGGTTATTTTTGGTAGCAAAAGAAGAAGCAAATGTAACCTTCCCAATTATACCTTATGTAGGCCAGTATTAAAATTGGCTTAAGTGGCATTAGAAACTACCTCTAGTTTTCATTGTAGATAACAGGCTTTCTAACACAATAGATACAATTTTAGAAAAGCAAAATGATGTAACAGAAAGATCATTGTATTTGCATCAGAGGACCTCGGTCACCTCACTCAACTTCAGTGTCCCCCTGTACAAAAAGGATAACAATACTTGAACTCCCTACCTCATAGAGTTGTCCAAAGGCCCAAATAATAACAGTTCATACATATATATATGTATATATATATACATATATATATGTATATGATGTCCTCAAAGTCTTACTGTGGCTTTAAGTTATTAGAGCTTTAAATCTACTAAGCTATTAAAGCTTAAATGGTAATAAAATGTCACTGAGACTTTTGGGACATCCTGTATGCAATTTCAAGGTTCACATGATGCTTTACATGCATTACCTCATTTGATTCTCATACCAATCCTGTTGGATAGAGGTTATTATACCACTTGACAGATAAAGAAACTGAGGCTGAGAGATTAAGTGACTTCACCAGTGTCACACAGATAATAAAGGTCTGGGTTAGGATTCAAATTCAGTTCATCCTGACTCCAGGTCCAGGGCTTTGCTAATGTTTGTAAAGTGCTCTGCAAATCGCAAAATATCATATAAACACGAGCTATTAATATGAATGATAGAACAGTGGGTAAAAATTCAAAATGCTGGGATTCAGGCTCTGGCTCCACCACTTACCAATCCTTTTAAGCCACAGGTTCCTCATCTGGAAAATGGGAATAAATAATACTTGTGCCATCTACTTTTCAGAGTTATTGAGATGGAGGAGTGGGAATGGGAAACAATCATTTATTAAGTGCCTACTATGTGCCAAGCTCTGTGCTAAGTGTTGTACAAATGTCATTTGATTTTCACAACAACCCTCAGAGGCAGGTGTTAGGATTATCCCCATTTTTAGCTGAAGAAACTGAACCAGAGGTTAAGATCACACAGAGCAAATGAGAATCCTAGATTTGAACTCAGGTCTTCCTGACTCTAGACCTAGTGCCCTATCCATTGTGTTACCTAACTGCCTCTAGAAGAAATAATGTCCATGAAGACCTTTATAAAGTGCTGCATAAATGTGAATTATCCTCAAAAAGTAATCTAATTGCTACATTAGAATGGGATGGAGAAGACTAAAGAGCATAGCCCTGTCAGAGGCTCCAGAGTGGGAAATACTGGACAAGGTTGTGTTCATCTTTTGTTTTCGAAGAAGACCGTGACATCAGAGAAATGATGGACAAGACCCGACTGACTGACTGGCCTCCCTATTCCGATCTTCAAGGGCTTTGCTATTGATGCCTATTTTTTATATCTTTTTGCCCTATCTTAGCTGCAGTATCCCTCGTAGGGTGCTCAGCTCACTCTGAGAGGGCAATAAATATTAAATGATTCGCTTTGGGCGAGCCAAATTCTCACAGCGTGCCCAGAGAAACTGAAGTATGAGAACAGAAAGAGGTGACTGTGCTTACTGTTCCAAAGTCATCACAGAAAAGCCTCCAGATCTGGGAGCCTGACAATGGAGTCAACCAAGACTTGGGGTGATTGAGACTACACTAGGGAGCCCCCTCATCCCTCCTTCCCTGCTACAGGACAGGCACCCAGGAATACAGGTCTGAGTCTTCCATGTCATCACAAAATATTCACCCTCCTTCCTGACTATGCTTCTCCTCTGTCCCTTAGAGCTGTGAGCTGGGTGGTGGGGATGGATCACCTGGGCACTCACTGCAGGGCTCCCATGGCTCATGCCCTGGGATTTCTTCAGCCGAAGGATTCTAACCAGCTCATGACTCAGCCGATCTTTCATTTCCTCCAGGGTGATGCGGGAGACTGTTCCAGGAGATGAGAGGGCCAGGGGCTCCACACTCTTCTTGCCCATGAAGTGACCTGGAAATGAGATGTAGAGATCATGGAAAGGTCAAGGGATATAGGGGAACAAGTTGTGGAAAGGGAAAGTGAGAGTGGTGACCTGAAGCAACACTGGTCCAGGGGAATGAATGTTGGCCTGAGGATCAGATCTCAGTTTCTCTTTGTGATGCATAACCTTGGTCAACTCGGCTAACCTTTCAAATTTGCTCTCTAGTCTATAAAATGGACTAATTCAGTTCTAAGATCCCTAAGAGCTGTCTCTGAGAAGGTCTGATTTCCACTCTCCCAGCCCCACCTAAGCATACCTCTGTTTATAGCCTCATCCCCTCCCACCCGAGCTTTTCAGCATCCAGAGGATGAATGACCAAAGCATTATAGGATATAAACCTGAAGGGGCTTTAGAGGTCATTTAGTCTAACTCCCTTATTTTACAGAAGAAAAATAAAATGCAAAAATTCCGAGGTGCAGAGAGTTTAAGAAATTGACCTAAGGTCATGCAGGTAAGCAAGCAGTGGAGTTGAGTTTCAAAGGGCTGTCCCCTAACCCCAAGCCTGGTGAGTGCTCTTTCCACTGTTACGCAAGATACCCCAAGAAACCTTCATGCCCTCCACCTCCTCATACCTTATAAGGGAATGCGAATGTCTTTGCTAATCTCTTCCTAAATCTGTACACATTTGGTGTTTATTTGTGTGTGCAAGTATCTCTGGGTATTAAAACTAGATGGGGGAAAGGAGAGAGGACCAATTTATTTTCTGCCTATTGGGGAGAGGAGAACTGATGAATAGGATGTTAAAGGATAAGAAGGGATAGGCTGATGGGACCAGGCATCATGGGACTAGTCCTGGGTCTATTCCTTGCTGGTTGTGTCTCCTGGGGCAGGTCATTCAAGCTGAGTCCCAGTTTCTTCACCTATAAAATGGAGGTGGCAACCATGCCACTGGTATAGTTTACTGGGGAGGATACTTTACTGGGAGTCACAGGACCTGGATTTCAATCAATCCCAGGTCCAACAAATCATTTATGCCCTCTGAGTCTGTTTTCTCATCTGTAAAATGAAAGGTTGGACCAGATGACCTCTAAGGTTCCTTCCAGCTCCGAATCTATGACCCCATGATCCTCTTCACAGGGATATTATAAAGATCCAACAGAAAAATGAATCAGAAGGCATTTATACCTCTCTGAAGGATGAGCCAGAATTATTTTTGAAGTGGAGAAAAGAGAGAGCAGGAAGGGAGAATAAAAATGCATGCTCTGAGGGCAAATAGCAGAGGGACAGATGAAAGGAATAGGAGGAGAACTAGCAAACGGAGGAGGGGGAAGAGACTAGTAGAGAGAAAGTGGGAAGAGAGATCAATGTGGGGTGAAAGACAGGGAATTATCATTCGGGGGTTCACAGAGCCTTCACCCCTGCCCCATCTACAAAACTGACACCCTGAACCATTTCCTCAAACCCAGTGGGTGTACCTGTGGCCCAGAGGTTGCCTCTGGGGTGGATTTTGATCTTGGCTGCTTTATTCCGATGTTCCACAAAGTCCAGGCTGAGTGTGGAAGTGCTGGAGAGGAAAGCAAGGAACACCAGGCAACTCAGGAGCCGAGGGTGCAGGGGTCGGCGGGTCAGCTCCGAGGTCATGCTTGTCTTGTACCCAAATCCCACCATACACCACTTGTAGGACTTGTCTCTGTCTAGTTGCTTTCCTTGCTCTCTCTCCTGCTCTGGGATTTCTCTCCAGCTCCCCTCCCTGCTTCCCTCAGCTCCCTTTAAGTCCCCTGGCCCTGGGGGTGGAGTCTTCCCTATGAATAATGCACAGATCTCTATCTACACTCTCACTGCCTCTGCAGTTCTTCTAGGCATCTGCGTTAACCTGTCCCTGACTAAGCAGCTCTTTCTGAATGAAAGGCAAAGAGATGCAAAGCCGAGTGACAGCTCTGGAGTCAAGAAGCCCTGGGTTCAAATTCACGCTGTCTCCTAGACTGACTGTGAGAGACCTAGGACAAGTTGCTTGACTTCCCTGTGATTCCCTTTCTTTAGCTGTGAAAAGAATCAAAAGATCAATCAAATTTAGGGGGTCTTAATCTGGGGTCAGTGTGTGTGTGTGTGTGTGTGTGTGTGTGTGTGTGTGTGTACTGACGGATTCTTCGGTCATTCATACACTGGGTACTGAAAAGTTGGAGTGGCAGGGAACGAGGCTGTAAAGAGAGTTATATGTATGTGAGTATATTGGGATTATGTGGAAATCACATCTCAGAGCTCAAAGGAATCTTAGAACTTAATTCTATGTATATGTATATTCGATAACTATGTTTCAATTAAACTGTGTTTAATCTGCTGTGTTTTATTTTACGCATTTAAAAACATGATCTGAGAAGGGAAACACAGGTTTCATCAGACTGCTATATCAGACTGTGGTCCATCCCACAAACATCTTGCACTAGAAGATGTCTAAAGTCCTTTCTATATTTGTGATCCTGTGACACCCCCACCCACCCCAGGAAGTCTAATGTCTCTTGAGATGTCTAGGGGATCACAAGGTCCACAGATCTAGGAGTAATCCTCTCTGCTCCAGGAATCTTAGGCTCATTAACACAGTGACTTGAATAGGAGACACTTAATAATTGCTTATTAATTGATTGATACCTACTCCCTCTCCTTCCCTAATCTTCAGGCTGTTTCCTGAGACGGATAAGTTCAATCATTCAACAAATATTTTTGGATTTCCTAGACACCGTATACTCGGTGAGATGATATTTGTGCAAATAATGATAACCTGAGGCAGGCTATGGTAACTGTCACAAGAAAAGTGAAAAGAAAGTCCTATTAAGTTTGAAAGTAGGGAGAGACCATATCTAACTGGGAGGTGATCATGGAATGAAGAAATTTCTCTTCAACAATTTTTATCATAGACTTACATGGAAGTAACAAATGACATAACATAATTTGATTATTAAATGACATCATGTATGTGAAGTAGTTTTGTAAATTTCAAAGCACCATATCAATATCAGCTATTTCTTTTAAGCTATTTAAGTTTGCAAATTACTAGTCTAACCCTAAATGCGCTTTACAAACATCTCATTTGATAAGCAGTCCCAAGATCTTGGCATATCAAAGTCAGTTGAAGGAAGTAAGTTTAGCCTGGAGAAAAGATGATTGGGGAAAGGGGGGAGAGAGAGAGAGTCAGATTTTGGATTTTCCTAAGTATAGGAAATTCCTAGTGAGGAAACTTCCTCCAACAACGTAAAATCTGCAATGCTTTTTAACTGGTAGTCTTAGAGAGTTGACTGGACCCTACAAAGTTAAATGACTTGGCCAGGATCACACAGCCAGTATGTGTCAAGAGGTAGGAATTAAACTCTGGCCTTCTTAGCTCTGAGGTTGTCTTTCTATCCATTACACCCAAGGTGTCAGACAAATAAAACTCGAGTATGGTTGAACCAGATTAAAATGTAATTGGTAACTATTTAAAAAGCTAAATTAAAATACAACAAAACAGGTAATATTATCTTTTAAAACAAAGTCAATATGTCACCTGCAGGTATCCAATCCTTCTGTATGGATTAATGGCCTCTGTTTCTATTTCAGCTGCACAGCACAGCATCAGGCAGCCAAGCCGGGTGTGGGTAGGAGGGCAAGTTAGCAGCCTTCTAATAGGGCTAGACTCAATTCAGGATGGCTCCAGTGGTCAGAATTAGAACCAATGAGTGTAAATTACAGGAAGCCAGACTTCCTCTCCAGACAAGAAAGATCTTTTTAATACTTAGAGCTGTGGGAAAATGCCATGGTTTGCCTCGAGTGGAGAGTTCTCTGCCTTGGAAAGGATCCGAAAGGAATTCAATGACTTGAGGATCCTGTAGAGGGGATTCATACACTGAATAGAAGCATGTACTGCGTGATCTCTAAGGTTCTTTTCAACACTAAAATTGTTTATTTTAGTGGTGTTTGGTGGGCCTGAAATGATATGTAAGGTTTTGACAGGAAGAAATTGTGTAGGGAAATAGGGACAAGGGAAGGACGTTATAAACAGAAGAGGGACCATGAGAAAGTCGTTGGTTTTGATTTCCAGGCTTTCTTTGTTATAATGGAGGGTTCAAATGGGTGAGGGAGAAGGGGAATATATAATGTAAAAACAAAAGGCATAAATAAAATTTATTTTGGAAAAGAAAAAGTAGTGAAGTAGGAGAGTATGAAATACATGAAATGATTACTAGTGTAATTTGTCTGGTACAAAGGATATTTGTAGAACAGTGGGAGATAAATCAAGAAAGACAGGCTGAAGACAGAGCATGGGGGTCCTTGGGTACAAGGCTATCACATTCTGTGAATTTTATTCCATAAACAGTGAGAAGCCACTGAAGGTTTTGATCAGAAGAGTGATATGGTCAGATGAATACTGGTCACAAAACTAGGAAGGATTACTGAGTGAAACAGGAGGCCAAGAGATTGGTCAGGAGATTATTGTGATTGTCTAGGCATAAGGTAAGATGCACCTAAGTTAGGGTGAAGGTAGTGGAAATAAAAAGCCTTTTTTATGGAAGCTGATCCCAAGTATCTGGTGGGAGGGAAGAAGCTATTCCCAATTAACTCTAACCTTGGACCCTCATTCCATCCTTTTCCTAATTATTCTTTGGAATGACCAAGAGACAAAGGAAAGGAAAAACAGGCATATTGCCACTCTGGCCTTGGCCTCTATACCTACCAGCAAAGTACCAATCATTTCAAATTACTCATTTTGGACCAAAACTTGGGATCTGGAGGAATCCTTCAAAATGATCAGAAGTTCAATTCATTTCAACAAATATATCTAAATGGCTTTTATGTAAACGTTACTCTAGGTACAGGGGGTAGAAAGATGAAATAACAATAATTATACTTTCAATCTACAGTCTGATAGAAGTACACAAAATTACACAGACATGTGTGTGACAGAAGATGGGGGAGCCAAAGTGCAAAAAGATTTTCATCTGTCAGTAGATAAGCATTTATTAATTGCCACTGGGGATACAAAGAAAGCAAAGTACAGGCTCTGATCTCAAGGACTTCAAAGTCTAATGGGGAAGGCAACATATGAACGACTATGTACAAACAAGTTACATACAGGAAAATGGAAGATAGTAGAGGGAGGACTCTCACATGACAAGGGACCAGGAAAGACTTATTGTAGAAGGTGTTATTTTAGCTGGGACTTGAAGGAAACCAGGAAAGCCAGGAGATGGAAATGAGGAGGGAGAGAATTGCAGACATGGGGAGACAGCCAGTGAAAATGCCTAGAACTCAGAGACTGAGAATCCTGATTGAAGGACAGCAAGGAGGGTAGTGCATGGGGTTGCAGAGTACATAGAGGGGAGTAAGTGTCAGAAGACTGGAAAGGTAAGAAGGGGCAGAATCACGAAGGGCTTTCAATGTCAGAAGATTTTATATTTTATCCTGGAGGCGATTGGAAGCCAATGAAATTTTTTGAAGGGGAGGAACGGTGACATGGTCAGAATCGAATTTTAGGAAAGTCACTTTGGTAGTTAGGTGGAAGAGTGTAGTGGGGAGAGACTTGAGGCAGGGAGACCAACCAGCAGGTTATTGGGATAGTAGAGGTATGGAATAACGAGGGCTTATACCAGGATGGTGACAGTATTGGAGGAGAGAACAGGGCAAAAATGAGAGATGTTATGAAGGTAGAATTGACAGAATATGGCAACAGTTTAGACACAATTGGGGGTGGGGTTGTTGTTTTCATTTGTCCTTTGGTCTCAAAGAGGACCATAACATCAGGGAGGTGATGCCATGATAGGCAAGTGAATTGGATTTAAGTGAAGGAGGGCTGTTCAGAGTCACCAGCCTCACTTTCTCCTCTGGAACTATCTGGGTCCAGTGGCCAGATCAGGACAACTGGCAATGGCCTCAGATGCCATGGAAGACCTTGCCCTTTTTAAGCTAAGGTCTTAAACAAGTCTCAGTTTGACTGAAGCAATAACCATTCAATGAGAGATTGAGAGAGAGTAGAGTTGAGGATGACATCTAGTTTGGGAGTCTGGATGACTGGAAAGATTGTGGTACCCACAAAGTAATAAAGAAGTTAAGAAGAGAATAGGGTTTGAAGAGAAAAATAAAAAATTCATTTTTTAAACAAGTTGGGCTTAAGATATAGAGAGGATATCCATTTTTAAGGTGTCCAATAGGTAGTTGGAGATTGGAGTCAGAAGAGAAGTTAGGACTGACTGAGTAGATTTGAGAATCACGAGCATAGATAATAAATGAATCAGTGGGAGCTAAGATCACCAAGCAAAACAGGAAGAAGAAAAGAGGCCCAGGATAGAGCATTGTGAGTATGTTAACCCAGTTAATGGGTATGACTTAGACAAAGGAGACTGAAGAAAAAGTGAGAAGAGGGTGTCAAGGACAAGGTCCTCAGTGATGTAAAAGGCTGCAGAGAAGTCGTGGCATTAGACTTGGCAATTAAAGATCACTGGTCATTTGGAGAGAGGAATTTGGATGGAATGATGAGATCAGAGACCAGGCTTCTGAGATTTAAGAGAGAAATGGAAGTTGAAGGTACCATTCATAGACAGCCTTCTTGGAGAGTTCAGCCACAAAAAAGAGGTAAGATATAGGATGATAGCTAGCAGAGGCAAATGGATCAAGTGAGTTTTTTCTTTTAGATTCCTTGAAAGTATAATTATTGTTATTTCATCTTTCTACCCCCTGTATCTTTTTTTTAAAAATTTTTTTAAAATTTTTATTTATTATTTTATTACATGTAAAGACACATCACATATAAAAATAATTTTAATATTCATTTTTAAAACTTTGAGTTCCAAATTCTCTCCCTTCCTCCCCGCATATCTCCAAGAAATCAAGGGATTCAATATATGTTATACTTGTGTAAGTCATGTAAAACACATCCATAACAGTCAGGTTGTGTAAGATTAACTATATTTTTCTCCATCCTATCCCCTTCCCCACTTATCCTATTTTCTCTCTCTTCTTTCACACTGTCCTTCCTCAAAAGTATTTTGCTTCTGACTACCTGATCAAGTGAGTTTTTTGAGAGTGGGGAGATCAGGACATGTCTATGGGCCGTGGTGCATAAGATAGACTTTATGGAGGAAGTATTCCTTGAGCTAGTAATCCTCAAAAACTAAGAGAGAGAAATGAAAATGCTTGGGATCATTGGTTTTAGAACTGGAAGGCCCAATTCAAGGACCCTGAGAGATCAGCTAGTTCATGCCCCTCATTTTACAGATGAGGAAACTGAGGCCCAGGGAGGTTAAAGTGACTTTCTGGAGGTAATACAAATAATAAGTTAAAGATGTAGGCTTTGACCCCAAATCCAATACTCTTTCTACTAGCCCCTGCTACTTTGCCCTGTGCACCATACTTTGGACTCAATTCAATCAATCACTATTTGGAGCATCTACTATGCCAGTGCTGACTTTCTATAGCACTTGGAGTTTTGTTTACAAAGAGCTTTTCATGCCTTATTTCTTTCAAGCCTCACAACATCCTGCATACTCGCACTGTGTTGGACCCCATGGGGGATCCAGATGTTTAAGGCATGAGCTACATCTGTCTTCCAAGAATCTACAATCTCATAGGGAATAATTGACCCACATACACAAAAGAGGCAGAGAAAAGCCCAGACAACTGTCCTAGCCAGTGTCTGCCAAAGGCAGGCAGTTCTCCCTGATTTTGGCCTCGGTGAACTGTCTCTGGCTGCTCTCCCAGCCTCCCCCACTTCTCCTTCTTCTCCCTTCTCCGCATTTACACCTCCTTGATTTGCTGTTAGCCCTGCTAGGCAGATTTAGCTTCTTTTCTATCACCCTCCCTGTCGCAGTCCTTCACTCTGCACACAGTATGTCTCCCATCCCCCAGCACCCAGTTTATTTCCTCCAGCTTCCCTCTCTATGACCATTAACCCTCTAGTGACAGGATACTTAGCTTTGAATAGAGGGGGCTCTGAAGCAATGGAGGAGACATGCAGTGTAGAAGTGGGTGGCCCTCTGTCTGACCTCAACAATGCTGCCCTTCCCTACAAAAATTTCACTATCTATTCCTTTCTCTCAGACTTCCTTGTGAGGTTACTCATACCGAAGGCAATCAAGGTATCAACTAAGTCCCCTGAGCCTCAATTTCCCCTTTGGCCAAATGTGGATAATAGTCCCATGAGAAAATCGAACTTAGTAGATCTAAAATGGAACTCATCACTTTCTCCCCAAACCCACCTTTCTTCCAAACTTCCCTCATTTCATTGCTAGTCCCACCATTTCCTCAGTCAGTCTTTCCTGACTCTCACATCCCAATAACAACTACAGTTATTCATATAAACAGACCTAGAGCTGGAATGTTAACTTTGGAGGCTGACTTGTCCAAAACCCTCACTTTGCAAAAGAGGAAACTGAGACCAAGAGAGGTAAAGGAATTTGTTCAGAGTCACATCCATAGTGAATATCAGAGGTAGGATTTAAACCTAGGTCCCTTGACTCCAAAAGCAAGTGTCTTTTTCCCTGTACTGACCACATTGCCTCAAATTACCACTGAGTCCTATTGATTGGACCTCCAACGCATCTCCCATATATCCCCTTTTTCTCCCTTATACTGCTATTACTCTAGATTAGACCAGCATGACTTCTTGCCAGGATGATTATTATAGTTTTGTATTTGGTTTCCCTGCTTCCAGGCTCCTTTCTCCTATCCATTTTCACACACCTGCCAAAACAACGTTCCTAAGGGATGATGGTCTGATGATGTCTTTCCCCTGCTTAAAAACATTCTGTAGCTCCCTATTGCCTCCAGGATAAAAGTCCTAGCATGTCTTCCCCTACCTCACTCCTATTCTGACTCCAACATTCCTTTCTTATTTCATATTCTTCTTCATACACCCACATTCTACCAGGGGGGTGCTGGAACCAGCTCAAACTGGCTTGTGAGAACAGATTATTGAATTTTCAGTGTTAATATTTACATTTCAAAAATGGGCAAAGCTTCAAATCAGAGCTTGACATATTGGTTTGTTAATTGTTGAGACATAAGCAGGAAATGGAGAAAATGTTCACAATGTAGATTAAATTTAAGTATGTCTTATATATGGTTTTTTTTTTGAGACTTAGCTGTTAAACATTTATTAGCACACCACTGAACCTTGCCACATCAACTTACTAATTGTCATTTCTCTTACCTCTCTCTGTGTTCTCAGTAGTTGTCTGTGCCTGGAATATAATGCTTTCTTTTCCTTCAAGGCTCAGCTGAGGCACCACCTCCTCTGGGTAACCTTCCTTGATTCCCCAAGCTGAGTGTTTCCTCCTACTTTAAATATTCCTAGAGCATGATGTTCTTTTCTCTGTCACCATCATTCTTATCTTGTATTCTACTTATCCATATCTATTTGAGGTTCCCCCCCTTAATATTTTCTGTTCCTCTATTGGAAAATAAACTCCTTGGAAAACTTTATAATTTTCATCAGTGCCTAGCAAAGTGCTGTGCATGTTTTGTACAGAACCTTGACTTCACTGGTGCAGGGAACCCTTGGTGAGCAAACACCTTTCTAACAAGGCAGATCTGTGACTCTCCTGACATATATCTTCTTGAAGAACGGCCTGGGGATGTTACTGAAAGGTTAAGCCACTTGTCCTGGGTCACACAGTTAATGTGTCTTTTGAACTCAGGTCTTCTGAACTCCTAGGCTGTCTCCCTGTCCGCTAATCTAGACTTTTCTCTCACCTTGCCCATAGTGATGATTAATAATATATGTCTGTCAAATTGACCTGCAGGGGAAGAGTAAACTATTTCCTCTCTGGGATATCTGCCTCTGAGAGCAACAGAAACAGTCTGAACCCAAGAGAGGAAAATGGCAAAGATGAAGCACTAATAAGGCCCAGGATTCCTCTGAGACCCTATTACTGGGAATACTAAGGCATGAAAACAACTTCAGGATAGGCTGTAGACGCTCAGGCTGAGTTCCAGAGGCTTCGGGGATTACCCAAGCAGAATAGAAAGAAGCGGGTTAGGCCCCCTTGTTGCAGCTGTTTGGAGCAGAGACGAAAAGAAGAAATAAAGCTAAACTGCTCACAGTACATCACTAGATCTGACCGAGGGGCAAGTTCAATTTTACATAGCACTCTGTGCCTCTACTTACCATATTCTATTTTGTATCCCAGTTATTTGTGTTCATATTTCATCTTCCCCATTGGATTGCAGGTTCGCAAGGACAAGTGTTTGCAACCCTCAACATTTAGTAGTCCCTTGTTGGTAGTTAAAGCTTCAATAGGCTAAGCACTTTTATTTTACTAATTTCTTGATGATTAATATGTAATTTTTATTGATATCTTTTGTTTTTATATCACCTTCATCCTCCTCCCCTATACAGCAAACATCCCTAAAAGCAAAAAATGACAGTCCTCATCTTTCTTTTCTGAATTTAACTCTGCTGGTCACCCTTTCTGGCTTCCTATGATTTCTGCCCACCAGTTCTGCTTCTGCCCTATTAGTCTGAGCCATGTGGAAAGGGTCTAGTCTTTCACAAAGATGACAAGAATGCGGAGACCACCATCATGTCATCCTGTCCTTGCTTTGATGGCAGTACGGTGACAGGGAGAGATAGCTGGTATAGAGTCAAGAAGACTAAAACTGAAGTCTTGTATCTGACACAGAGTGGCTGTGTGACCCTGGGCATGTCATTTAGCTCCTAAGGTTCAGCCACCTCTCTAAGACTGTTGCAGATTTACACTGGATCAGGAAGCTTCCTCATGGGAATTTCCCTAGACCAGTGAAATCACAGATCTTGAGCAAACTTTTTTTTCTTTTTCTGCAGGCTAAGCATCCCCAGTTCCTTCAACTGATCCTTGCCTGACAGGGTTTTAGGTCCCTTTCCCAATCCTTCTTGCCTTCCTCTGAACATGTTCCAGTACATTCTGTGGAGGGATGCACCATTCAAACACCAAAGTAAATACAATTTGAGGAAGGAACATTAATGGGGGAGAATATTGAGATGATGAAGGTAAGAAGAAGAAAATATCGAGCACTATCCACTTGTGGGATGATGATGAAATGGTAAGTAACTCCAGAGTCACAGCTCCAGATTTGTATAGATGATGTTCAGTCTTGAGGGTGTCCCACTGATGATTTCCTTTGACTTGTGCCCAGGGAAGGGTTGAAGCCAGCTCGACCCCTGCTTGGGCCCCGGCTCTGAATCTTCTTTGAAAATAGCAGAACATGGCTTGTGCTTAGGCAGAGCCAGGTGTGGGTACACTCATCTATAGCATGGCTCTTTGTCTGTTGCTACTGCTTAGTTGTTGCTCCCACCTGGTTTAGGAAGTTCTCTTTTCTCCAGGAAAGTTCAAGAATTTCCCTGCTGAGTGTTTCTCATCTGGGAACTCTTTGGACATTCTTCCACTGCCTATTTTTAGGATTATGCCCCCTCTGGAATTATAAGGTTGTGGAGGTGAGGTAAGGATGGTACATGGATAAGAAAGCTTCTCCTATTGCATTCCTGGTTGCTTGGGGATGCTCTCTAATGTTACCCCTCTCTTAGCTTAGTTACTTAGCCAAACATTTGTCTCTGCTGCATTGAATGAGTTGAAAAGCCTGAGGAAATCTACTAAAGCTAACTGAAAATGGAAAGGCTGCCTTGGAAAGGTAGTGTTTCCCTTCACTGGAAGTCTTTAAAAGCCAAGGCAAAATGACCACTTATCAGGGACATTGCAGCAGACACTCTCAGTCAGGGACAGGATGAGTTAGATGGACTCCCAGGTTTCAACTTTGTGATTCTGTGAATTAAGGGGGAGACATTACTCTTAAGCATCTAAGTGGAGGTGTCTGATTTCAGAAACGTGTCTTCTTAGGGCAACTAGGTGGTGTAGTGAATAGACCACCAGGCCTGGAATCAGGAAGACTTGAGTTCAAATATGGCCTCAGATACTTACCAACTGCATCACCTTGTGCAAGTCACTTAACTCAGTTTTCTCTTCTGGAAAAGGACATGGCAAACAGCTCCAGTATTTTGGCCAGGAAAATCCCAGATGGGCTCATGCAGAGTCAGACATGACTGAAATAACTAAACAAAAATGTATCTTCTAGCAGGGCCCATGATCATGGTGCACAACTCTCAGCTTGAATAATAATATTCAAATGCATGTGGAATTTGGTTACTTCAGAAGTTCCCTCCAAAACTGAAAATTGCACCCTATTCATGCCTGTCCATCTTATATAACTTGTGCATGTCTTCCCATACATTTACCACAGAGGGGTGCTGGAAACCATACTTTCTCCCAACATGCAGATGCTATGTTTATTTGTGGGACAATGTACCCTGGGTTTACGGAGGAGCTTTTTTGCTGTTATTCTTCTTAATATGCTATTTCAGGAAGTACCTTTGCTTTAAAGTGTGTGTCCTTACTTTGGACCATAAGACTGTCTGACAGTCGTGGCTGACTAGCATCCAAGTGAACCCGCTGGTGGGGGCTCAATAACTATAATTTTTGGAGTGCAGATCCCAGAGCTTCTGAACCTGAGGGATGTCTCCAATTCTTAAATGTGAGCTAATAGATAGGTGCTACGTTGAAGTCAGTCCCTTATCATAAGTGCCCCCTTTCTTCAAGTGATCCTGAAGATTTATGAGCACTCATTCAGGTTGCACATGCCTGGGCTCATGGACAATCTTTTCCGAGTGTTAGTTGACAGAGGCCCACAATCCTAGCTCAAGAAAGGTCTTTTCCACCCATAGACTGGTCTTTGAGGCAATTTAGACTGAACATATATACAGCACCCACAGCTGTCTGGGGCTGGGAGGATGGGGGTAGGGAGAGATCTAAAATGGCCTGGTACTCATGATTAACTTAGAGGTGATATACAGTCAGTGACATTGGGAGATGGCTATTATCTCAGGATAGGGAGTCTGCTCAGCTTAGAGATCAATAATTATCTTGAAAGTAACCTTCACAGAAGCTGCTGTTATCTTACTGTAGGGGGAAGACACTTTTAATAGAAGTTACAGGAAAGAAAAAAATCTGTTGAACTCTAAGCATGTAAACTTCTGAGGCGACCGCTATCCGTGATTCAGAAAAGAAAAAAAAATGTTAATTCTTGCTTTAAAAATTAAATTTTCTTTTATTTTCACAAAGATCTACCTTCTCTTCCTTCCCTTACTCCCCTTCTCCCACTGATAAATCAAGAAAGACAAGTCAGAAAGAAAGACATACAAGAATAGTCAAGCAAAACAAATGACCACATTGGCCATGTCCAAGAAGAAAAGAATATATGTACACACACACATATATATATATATATATATATATATATATATATATGTATATACCTTTGTACATATATGCACATGTGTATGTATGTGTGTACAAATACATACATATATACATACACACACTGAGTTTTTTCTAGAAATACGTTCATTTCAACAATGCAACAGGAGAGAACAATGAGAGAGGGAAAGAAGAAATAAGAGGAAGGGCAGATTTAGGAAGGATCAGTCATGAGTGAAACAAACCTTCAGCCCAGAGACAGGATCATAAAGAGAGATTTAAAATAATATTAACAGTTAGCACTTATATAGCACTTTAAGGTTTGCAAAGGGGTTTACAGATATTATCTCCTTTTATCCTTCCAGTAATTTTGGGAGAAAATTGCTGTTATTATCCTCTTTGCACAGATGTGGAAACTGAGGCAAACAGAAGTTAAATGACATGCCCATGGTCCCATAGCTAGTAAGCGTCTGAGGCTAGATTTGAACTTAGGGCTTCCTTATTCCAGGTTCAGGGCTCTATCCCATCTCTACCTAGATGCCTGCCTAAAAGGAAAGTAAAGGTAAAATAATATTCTATTTTATAAAATTTTTGCATGCAAGAAAAATTAATAGTAACAACAAAGGCTAATGTTTCTGTAGTGCTCATATGTACCAGATACTGGGCCAAATGTTTTACAATTATTATTTCATTATATCTTCACAACAACCTTATCCCCCTTTTATAGATGAGGAAACTAAGGCAAACAGGGTTAAGTGACTTGTCCAGGGTTACACAGCTAGCAATTTTCTGAGGCTAGATTTGACCTAGGATTTTTCCAACTCCAGGCCCAAAGTTCTATCCACTGTACCACCTACCTACAGTTTATAGGATTTAAAGCTAAAATAGACTTTTAGAGTTCATCCGGTCCAACACTCTCATTTTAGGGCTAAGGAAACTGAGACTCAGAGGAGTTATGTCACTTTTCCAAAGTCAAACCAGCCTCAAGTGACAGACCCAGAATTCATCTCTCCAGCCAGTATTCTTCCACTATGTCATACTGCCTCACCAATTATTTGTGATCATAAATTACATTTGGTGGAAGGTTAAGAATAAGCTGTTCTCTTTATCAGCCTAGGCTGGGCACAGTCAATGTAGAAGCTTAGGAGGAGGAAAGGTGGAAAGCTTAGACAGAGGCTTTGATCCCAAATGTCAGGTTCTGGAATGGTAGAAGATGAAGTAGCATTCAGCCTTCCCTGGAAAGCAGGCACTGGAATTAATACAGATCTGTTATTGATTCTGATCCTTCCACAAGAAGTGAAACAACGCATAACTCACAGCATTTCCCCAAGATTAGTATGACAGAAAACGACCTCTTGGGAGCATATGAGAATGGCAAATTAATGTAATAGAATTCAATTTTGCTCCCCCAAAATGACACATACAAACAATACAAAAAATATGGAAAGATATAACAAGTGCCCCAAAAAGAGGAGTGAAGTTAGATCCACATACACGTTAATTAGGACTGTATTTTAAAAAAAAACAAAAACAAAAACTAAACCAATCAACCAAAAAAAGACACAGAATTTTATAAGCACCAGATGGAAAGGATGGTGGGTATGGCATAGTACTAATCAAATGTTATTTTTTGTTTGCTTTACTTCAGTTCAATTCAATTTAATTCAACAAACATTTGCTAAGCACCTGCCTCGTGCAAGGTATGAGGCTAAGCAGTCAAGATCCAAAACAGACCCTACCTTCAAGACATTTGACCTTCTAGGGTGAGACAAAGTGTAGTGTAGGCCCTTTGATTCATTCTTCCCTACCTTCCAACCTGCCAGTGAAATTATAGAAGATTTGTCAGACAGGTAAGAAGTTTTTTTCTGTTAAGCTTTATGGAATCAGAGGGTAGTTATTTATTGACTACCTGAAGGGATAATCTATGTCCTCCTTAAAAAACAAGACAGACTGGGGTGGAGTCAAGATGGCAGAGTAGAAAGATACACATACTCTAGCTCTTCCCCCACAGCCCATAAAATACCTGTAAAGAAAGACTCTCAACAAATTCTAGAGCAGCAGAAGCCACAGAACAACGGAGTGGAAGAGATTTCCAGCCCAGGGTGACCTGGAAGGCTGACGGGAAAAGTCTGTCGCACCACATGCAGAGAGGAGCCAAGCCCAGCCTTAGCTGCACAGCACGAAGAGGAGAAGGACTGGTACAGGCGTTGGGGTTGGAATCTCTGGCAGCAGTGGACGTTTGCAGATCCCTTAACCCACAGATGCCAAAGGTTAGTGAGAGGGTCTTTTCAACCAGAGTGAGAAGGGAGCAGGGTCGTCCCCTAGCCTTGGCCCCAGGAAGTAGCAGTGGCAGCAGTAGCAGCGGGTGATCACGGTGGCCGTGGCAGCAGCCAGGGTCCACTGTTGGAGAGGCTCAGCTTAAAGTCCCTAGGGGAATTGAGCAGCTGAGCTGAACCTCAGCTCTGAGCACAGTCCTGGGGTGTGGTGGAGGCCCCTGAGGAATAAAATCTTCTCCCTTAATTGTGCTACCTTGGAGGAACTGAGAACTTACAGGTCCCCAGAGAATACCCTACTCTTGATAGAGGACCTAAAAGTCAAGTAACTGCTTGGGAAAATGCCCAAAAAAGGGAAAAAAAATAAGACAATAGAAGGTTACTTTCTTGGTGAACAGGTATTCTCTCCCATCCTTTCAGATGAGGAAGAACAATGTTTACCATCAGAGGAAGACATAAAAGTCAAGGCTTCTGCATCCAAAATCTCCAAAATAAATATGCAATGGTCCTAGGCCATGGAAGAACTCAAAAGGGATTTTGAAAATCAAGTAAGAGAAGTGGAAGAAAAATTGGGAAGAGAAATGAGAATGATGCAAGAAAATCATGAAAAGTGAGTCAACAGCTTGCTAAAGGAGACCCCCCCTCCCCCCCCAAAAATGCTGAAGAAAATAACACCTTTAAAAATAGGCTAACTCAATTGGCAAAAGAGGTCCAAAATGTCAGTGAGGAGAAGAATGCTATGAAAAGCAGAATTAGCCAAATGGAAAAGGAAGTTTAAAAGCTCACTGAAGAAAATAGTTC